>JAGQAX010000008.1:14118859-14718859 GCA_019142605.1 Cephalopholis sonnerati | reverse complement strand
GTGTGGCACCCCAACTGACTATAGTCTTCAGTTTTGTGATGAGCCATCATTGTTCACCAGTGGCTAGAGCTTATGTGTTTCATACAGCATGAACAGAACCAAGTGAGGGCCCGCTCTGTGTTTTTTTTTTTTTTAGGCCCCAGTGGAGCCGGGCTGGACTGTGGCCCCATGATGGAGAGAGGTGTCTCTGCAAAAGTGAAAACAAATTCTCTCCTTGGCTGGCGTGAGCTATGGCACTGTGAGGCTTTATTGTCCCGGCCAAGGTGATAAGGGAGAGTAATTGCGTATTATACTGTCCGAGAATGTCAGGTCCAAACTGAGCACGAGTGCCCCATCCATCAACACATGATGGTGTGTGTTTATGTGTGTGTATGAAACTGTGTTCTACACTGCACATGCTTGCTTGCATGATGCATTATGTGTGTGCTGTCTTGTACGTGTGTGTGTGTGTGTGTGTGTGTGGGGTTTGGGTGGGGGGGTGCGGTGTTTATGGATTCACGTCTGAATATTTGCACCTGTGCACCATATCAGAGATTTATAATTTTTATTTTGGTGCAAACTAAGGTCTGTGCATGTCTGTGTATGTATGTATGTATGTGCATGTTTGCTTTGTCCATTCAGGGTTTCAGTAACATGTGTGTGTTTGTGTTTGTGTGTCCGTGGGCAGGTTTAGATAGAGCCTGGGAGCAGGTCAGGCAGCATCATTAATCAGCAGAGGGTTGTGTGTGACTCTCTGAGCTGACATCATTACATCCTACACCCTGCAGTAGCTCACTGTTGGCCTGCCCTATCTGACCAGCCCGAAGACCCGCAAATTCTCGCACACACGTGCACACGCAACATACACCTCTATTTCTATACCTTTCATAGAATTGCAAAAGATACATAATGCATAACAGATGTCTTCAGACATATCTCTAATGCACTCAGTGGGCCTCTAGATCCACATGCAGTCTCACAGGATGCATCACCCACTGCTCCCACCACCACCATTACACACTAAACCTGCGCAACTGCAAGGCAAGAAAATAAGAGATATGAAAGAGCATGACGGAATATCAAAGAATTTGCGGATGTAAATATTGTTTGTGTAACAACTTGGTTTTGGTTGTTTGTGAAAGCGATCTTTAGTCATTTGCTGGTTGTGGGCTTGTTTCACAGAGGCGTATTTAGGCAATGAATGCTTTGAGAGTCTGTCCAAACACGGCTGCTCCCTCAGCTCCAAAGCCCAGTTTGAGTTTTTTCTAGTGTGTGTGTGTGTGTGTGTATGTGCGTGTGTGTGTGTCATCATTGCAACAAAATAAAATGTTAGTACAGCAAACCTTTCTCGGGAAAGTTGCCAAGCGTTTATCTTGTGTTTTCTCCCTCATGACTCTCATCTTTTAATCTTTTTTTTTTATCTATTCCAAAAAGGAATGAGGCCTTTTATCTTCGTTTGTCTCCCTTAGATCCAACTGTGCTGAGAACATCCGGAAGCACATTCTCCATACGGGCAAACACGAGGGCGTGAAGATGTACAACTGTCCCAAATGTAACTATGCCACCAACTCTCCCATGGAGTTCCGCAACCACCTGAAGGAAAATCACCCTGATATTGAGAATCCAGACCTCGCTTACCTACATGCAGGTAACTCATTGTTCAAATTATACGTGACGAGGCTACTGCACCTCTTTGACTCTTCACAACATTCCATATGATTCATGTCCCTAATGAAAAACTGGGTAAGACCTGAACATATATGCCACATTTAGAAACAACAGTCCCTTTGTGTTTTAAGATCATCTGAGCTTCAGGCTTATTTACAGCAATATCTTGCCTGAGTGTCACAGTTACATATCTGCCCATTGCCACCTTTTTTGTTCTATTGACTGCTGAGCAGCTCCTGGATTAGCTGAAAGTTAAAGTCACTCCACCATTTTTTTTACGTGAAGATAAGTTTACTAGTTATAAAGAGTATGACTCAGCTTACAAAAACAGTTTTTGTAATGGAGGGTAGTAGCTCAGTCTGAGGGGACTTAGCTTGGTAACCATAGGTGGCCAGTTCAAGTCCAGCATGGACCAATCAGTAACAGAGTTGGACTTGTAGCCAGGGAGGTGCCAGTTCACCTGCAGGGCATTGTCGAGGTGCCCTTGAGCAAGCGTGTGTGAGTGGAAAAAAAAAATAACAATGGAGTGGAAAAATTGAATTTCCCCCAAGAGTGATAAAGTAATTCTTTCTTTGTATCTCTAGAGGAGATTTCTAGTTTGAGAAAAAAAAACCCAGGTGATATCATATCATTATCATTTTGGTTGTCTCAAATTGGGTCAACTTTTTAACAGAAAACCTGCATCACATACTGCATCACAACAGTTGAAGAAAGTCTAACAAAAGATGCAACTGAGTTGTATTATAGGTAGTGTAGTATTAACCGTTTCTGGAGCTTTACCTAAACTATGGACTAAGAGTCAGTAGATCTGTTTCTGTATCTCTTGTTGTTGCTGCTTTTGATTATTGACTCATTATTTTTAAATCTGTCTCTTTGTGTCCACCAAACTATATGAAAATGCAATAGTAAATCACTGGACTGCACTTTTAACTGCCTTGCCAAGGGAACCTGACGAACATATTATGTTTGACATCTACAATTTCTGCGCTATTTTAAGCATTTGAACCACACCACTTCAATTTTTACATTTCCTCTCTAATCCCTCTTTCTAATCTGCATTCTAGTGTGTAATATACACACAGACATTTACACACATACAGTGTATACCCACAGACAAATCTACGAATTCATTCCACTGAATTAAACCACCTTGCTGCCCTTACAACTCTGCCTGGGCTCTATCATTCAGCAGAGGTCAGATCTTCTAGAATCATTGAGTGTGTTTTTGTCAATGGATCGAGTCTCACTATTCAATGCTGATGGAGGGCACCCAGCCACAAAGAGGCGGCACTCAAAGACTGCTGGTCTAGCCATCCCTGCCAATCACTCAGGCCATAGAGACAGATGAAATCTTGTTCCTCCGCTATTGGATCCTTTGTATCCCAGTGTTCTTCCTTTGTCCTTGAAGGCCACCAAATCCAATCGGCAGAGTGCTTGTCCTTCAGAGGAGCAGAGAGGACAGCCTTTATCCTGTTATCCCTTTGACCTTACATAAAAGCGGTAGAGTTGGAGGGTAGCACCATGGGAAAGAGGCCAGGCAGGGACATTACTCGAAGATGGCTGCAATCTGGTGGTACCGTTGTTTATTTCCTGTTGAAACTGAATGGATCTGGAGTGTTGTCTTCATGGTGACCCTTAAAAGTTTATTTTTAAGGCCTATTGTTGGTATAATTTCTGTTCTTCAAATTCAATGACCAACTTATATCTTTGAACTCCTTTACTTCCATGTCCTAACCTCTCTGCACAACCTTTTTACCTTCAGCTACTCTTAACACCTCCCTCCTTCATATTCTCCATACCCTCTCACCTTTAACCAAAGTACACCTTTATGTGTCTTTTACCCTTTCACCCCAGAATTTCCCTCACCTCTGTTTGTCCTTATGCATGGCCTGACCTTTGGTGACAGTTTTGTTTCTTTGTGTCCCCCTTAGTGTGATCTGTTAAGCCATATGAGAACACACAGTTATACCAAATCTCTGTATGTGTCCAGGCCAATCCTGTGACTTCATCTTAAAGGTGGCTATGATCTTACTGTGATTCCATTCAGCTATAGCAAGCAGCGCATATTGTGGGTTTCAGTTTTCAGTGTTTTGAGTGAAGGTCAGATCTTGTCTGGAATGTGCGTAGTCTTTCAGTCATCTGGAGGAAACATATCCTCCTCTTTCAGTTGAGTTAAGCAGCATGTTTTCAAGATGTCATCATGACATCCTAATTCATATTCTCATCACACCACACCACAGATATGAACCCAAAGAATGACAGCAAAAGAAATCATCCAAAAATGCAGCTGATGGTGTTTCTTACTCCAGAATTACTGATCCCACTTTGCTTTCATTGATGCATTACAGTTTGCTTCAAATTTAGCTTGTAGCAACATGTAAATAAATTTCAGGACTCTAGAAAATCAACAACTCTTTACCTGATTAAGACCCAAGCAATCAAACTATAGGTGGTTTGAAAAGGCATTGGGAGTACACTTGTGATCTCTCCCTCTTTCATAAGAGAGAAAAGAGAGGTGGGGGTGGTAGCGGAAAGAGCAGTGTTTCATCTAAGTAGACAGAACGAGACCAAAAGAAAGAGACAGGGGAAAAAAAGATTAAGAAGGTAGATGTTGAATTAACCTGCTTGTGATTGCTCTCTGTCAGAGTGGCACCAGGGCCAGCAGCGAGAGGCAAATCATCTGTGATGGCCCTTCCCGCTGTTCCCCCTTTGAAAGACACAGATCAAACGCACCCTAGTCACGGGCCCTTGCAGCCCCTCGCGCCGGATTGATTGACACCCGAACGTCTCCACTGCTGCTCTGTCTTTCCATATCACTCTCTCTCACTCTCTCTCGCTCTCCGTCTTCCCTTCTTTATTCAGCGTCGCACTTCGAATTAAAGCCCTTCTCAAGGATGAAAGCAGAGGTCCTTTGCAAACGAAGGAAGAGAGGGAATTAGACCCAGCAAGTGATGGAGGGGAATGATGATTAGAATTAGAGGGGAAAAAAAAGAATGAAAAAAGAGGTTAGATATGTGAGGGGAAAATGTTGCTGATAGGACACATTTTAATAAAATGGTAATGACAATTGTCTTCCTTGTGCGATCTGCAGAGAGATATGCCAGAAAGAAGTGGCGGCGCCTGTGTGATCTCGGCATAGATAGCACTGCAGCAGAACTCGAGCTACAGGTACCTCAGAGCGCCGCGACTTTGCTAAATTACCCCTCTGCTAGAACTTTCTTTCTAGTTAAAATGCTGCAAGTACACTGTGACTGGAGCAGCTTTGGGAAATGGTATATTTCCTTCTTTCTTTGCTATCTCCCTCCAGCGAGGTCAGCTGTGGTTGCAGGGCAATGGCTTTGTTAAATCAGCCTCCTGTCCTGTTCAGTACCAAAAAATATATTACACACACACACACACACACACACACACACACACACACACACACACACACACACACACAGGTGAGATGTCGCCATTAGCTTTGTCAGAGCATCTTCATCCCACTATTTTAAATTGTGAAATATTTCCCTAATTTCCAACCAAGGTTATAATTGCACGTCTTGGGGGCATAGCGATCAAATGCTTTGTAATTAGCTAACAGCGACTGAGTACTTGGATCTGCTGCTTAGTGCCTAAGCAGATAAAACAAATAAATAAATAAACTTCTTCAAGGCATTGTTGCTGCTTTATGCAGATTCTATTTTCCTTAATAATGCATGATGGATGGCTACTGTAGAGGGCTAGAGGAGACCTGGCCTTGTAAGTGATGATCTTAATACACAGTTACAACCACAGGCAAATTCATTTGTTTGCATATATTTTTTCCTTATTAAACAAATCTGTAAACAAATATGGGTTTGGATGGCTTTTACTTAAGTTATGCATCTGTGTGCCTCGCCGGCTCCCCTCCCTCGCTTTCACCTTCTGTTCGTCATGTAATGAAACATTACTCTCCTGAGTTTTACTTGCGTATTGTGTTACAGCGGCGTGTTGGATTGTGGAGGACAGGTGTGTATGTCATGCAAATGTGTCCTGGTATCCCAGCGCATATGACACTGTGTCGACGTTGTGAAAGAAGCCTCAGACACCGACGATAAAATCAACATCTGTTTCTAATAACAATGTGTTATATGTGACACGTTTCTGTGTTGGAAAATATGTGTAAAAAAAACAATGCATCACAGATCTTTGAAAAAACACCTATAGGACATCAAGTCGTCAGCGTTAGTGATGAACCTGCGTCTTTGTGTCACCGTCCTTCTGTTGCATTCACATGATGGGCATTAATGAAAAAAGTCATTCTGTTCAGGTGCGATGTAAAGTCAGATTAACAGGGTGGCTCATTGTGCTGATGCTGTCACAGCGTAGATTTAGTTATTTTGAGTTGTATCTCACAAAATCAACAATGAAGCATTTATTGGCTTGAGGGGAAGCCAAAAAATGTATAATACTTTTACCAGCAAAGAAAAGAGCAAACTTTGACGGAATTGAGCTCAGCTGTTTTAGTTTAAGTTAAAATGATCAAAGCTATCCCACATAGAAAACACATCCTATGCAGCTTTCTAAATGTTTCTCAAGTCCCAGTGAATATGGCCTATAATGTAATAAATGTGGTCTTTTATAGTCACAGTATGTCTTCATTTCAGTTTTTACAACACTCACTATTTTTGTGCCTGTGTTTGTTATTCCTTTTCCATCATATCTAATTTTCCCGACCACACAAAGCAACCTCAACACGCCTGCATGTTTAAACTTGAAGATTAGCTCAAGCCAGTGTTGGGGTGTTAATTGGAGAATTCCCTCAAGGAGGAACACCTTTCAGCTTCATCTGGTCCTGAATGGCTCATTGTCACCCCTTTTTACCAAATTAGCTCTGGTTCTTGAACTGGTTCCATTCAGGATTCTTGGAACATTGGTGCTATCTAGCAACCAGCCCACGCGTGCTTTTCCTCTGTTATTACATGTATTTGTTTTTATCCAAAAAACAAACATGGACCAACTATTAATTAGACAACTGCACACTCTTTTTTTCCCAACAATTTCTCACTTGACTTCTCCATTGTTGCCTTCTCCACTCTCTTTCTAACCTGTAAAATATGACACGTCAACCGATGTTGTCACGGTTCGCACTTCAGGTTGAGGAAAACCTGCTATTTTTTGGTTTCAGCTGGGAACCAACTTTTTTTTGGGTCGGAAATGTTCTGATTTCTTCAAAATTAAGCACACAAACCAGAGCACCACCTGGGCCTTGTTAATGGAAAAGGATTGTTTAAGGACCTATTTTGAACTCCTAATTGTGTATCCCTCTTCTGCCCCTTCATCCTTCCCTGAAAAGTCTCTCTTACCGACCTCTTTCCATCCACACACTCCACATGTAGTCCCGGTTAAGATATTACAGTGTAGAAGTGGCTGCTCAATGCCAGTGTGTCCCAGGAGACATGCAACAAGGAGTGTGTGTGTGTGAGTGTGTCTGGGGGGTTAGCAAAGAGGTTTGGGGGAAACCCTAGGTTGCATGTGTCTCAGTAAACCAATACAGGGCCGATCTGGGCCGAGCAAGCAGCAATTCCTGCATAATGACCTGCTCCAATGAGCATGAAAACTCCCCCAACCGGCTGCATTTATCACTCATCAGCCACAACAAACGGCCTTTTGTTTCATCCTCTTCTTCCCTTCTTCCCTTCCTCCTGGCACCAATCTGAGGGCCTCAGCTCAGCTGTTTAGTGGCCATTCAGAACCTTGACTGACAAGTCCCATCCAATCAGTGTGGAGACGTAGAGACAGTCGCTTTCCGGCTGTTCCGAATGTGAAGTGATGTCTACATTGTGTTTTTGCCACCTTTAGGCCAACACAGACAGATTTTTTTTTTCCACACGGTAAATGATGACTGGAAGTGTAGTGTCACTGACAGACTGGGTCAACCTCCGTCTGAGCCTCTGGACAAGTTCTGTCACTGTCAGAAAATTTGAGGCAGATTGATGACACTTGATATATGTTCCCTGATGTTGCAGTGGCACAGTTATGTTAGGTGCTTGCTTATGTTGCACTATTCTAAAAAGTTGCAGATGGCTTATGTAGGGCACAGCCTAACAGTTGCACAGTGTGATGCAGGACAAAAGGATAAAATTCAGTCTGCAAAGGTTTTTAGTCAAATACTACATTGTGATGGTGGCATGTGGAGCATAGAAAGTTGGATGTTCAAGGGCACAAGAAGGAGAACAGCAGGAAATAGTTTTGTAACCACACAGATAGACTAAATTTATCTACAAAATCTAATTTTTGAGGGGGTTTAGGTTGTTATTAAGAACATTTCTTCTTAGACTCCAGATCAAACATTGAAACAACTTTCCCTAGATAGCCATGGTACCGGTTTTTGTTTCCCTTGTTTAAATCATTCATATAAACTATTACTCTTCAGACATACTAACGGGACTGTTTATAATGCGTCAGCGCACATCACATGCTTAATTTTTTTCTTTTAATCAAAAGATAAAAGGAATAATATTTGCTGTATGTTCGCAAGAATGTTTGTCGGAACACTGGAGTTTGCTTTCATGTGAACATACAGTACTTAGACAGAAGCACACACATAGATACACACAAACACGTCCCGTGAGTGACGTGTGGTGGGGATGCTCGCAGGCAGGGCTGCTCCTCCTGTATGGGACAGTGAATATGGGACCAGACAGGCCGCCGGCTCCTATAAAGCCTCATCCATAATTCAATCCTCCTTCTCCTTCAATTCAGACACTGTACATATCCAGCTACAGCTAACAGCTAACCTGTCCAAGACAAGAAACAAAGACAGAGCGACGGAAAGAAAGGAAGAAAGAAGTTGAGTTAAAAAGAAAAGTGAAAAGATAAGAAAGAGAGGCAGAAACTGTTAAGGAGAGGAGGTTGTGAGACAAGGCCAGACTGCTGATTTTCACTTTCAGCCCTGCTTGCCCCATCTTGACCTTTACTGAGTCAACACAGCTCCTAGTACCAACATGTTTTCCCTGATCTACACCCTCATTGGCTGAAGTGCACTTCTGAGATCTCCACCATGACCTTTGCCCCTTTTACTGTGCCAAGGACCCTTGTCTTCCTCCTTCGCCTCTCGAGCCTTCGTGTGTCGTCTGTTTGGTGGCTTTCCAAACGTCTCAGGCATCTCTAATTAACCAACAGGCTCAACTTTCCCCAACTAAACAACCAATTACCAACGCTTTAGCCCAGCCCAGCCCCATGTTTCCTGATACAGTGGCCTATTAGGGCCCCTTATTTCTCCCCCAGCATAATTGAATCCCCTGGCTGCTCATCAGTGGGCTAATTTAAGCCAATGTGCAGAGTTGGTAATCAGAGGGGCTGCCTATTAGACTATCAGACCCCAATTAAGTGCCCTCTTATTTCCAACATAACAAGCCGCTATCACTACTGCTGTTATTGTATTTCCCTCTTTAGTGCCCAGTTTTGTTTGGGTAAATCTGCGGTCTGTTTGGAGAAGAAAAACATGGAAAAAGTGGAAGAGAGGACTTTCAGTGTTACACTGGTACAGGCAGTGTTCTAGGAAATACACTTGTAGATGGAGACACTAACTAGGGCTGCAATCCAGAGAGCAAAGATCTGCCTGTTTTTCTACTGTCTGATTGATATAGCTCAGTAGTTAGGATGTTTCTGTCCAAATGGATGGAACATGGGGCACGGATGCAATGCGACACATCAGCAGCAGCATGCTCACAGCAGAGTTCGTCTATCATAACAAACAAAAGCTGCTACACACACCACAGAAGCCATGTGCACCTGGTCAGGCACTGTGCTGCAACTGGCCTTTTTTTTTCTCTCTGTGTGGCGATACAGCCCTCCAGCCTGTAAATACTACACAAAACTTTGTAAAAAAACAAAAACAATCTGTTTAAAAATGATTAAAATGAATACTTCATTGTACCAGAGGCAATGTGACACAGAGGAGCAACCTTGTGGGTGTTTTTACATTAAAATAAATCAATCAAATCAATGCATGCAGTTAAAATGATCCAATTAATTAATTCAGTACCAATTAATAAAACCTACACTTCCAAACCCTGCATAACCCACTGCATTATCACTTGCCAAAACTCCATATGCACAGGATACAGTAAAGCTGGCACGCAACCACATGCTACAAAGAGAGAGTCTGTTTAGCAGGTAAAAATCCCTGCTCCGCCTCGCCTACATGACGCATTGCGTCCTTGCTCCATGTATTTTGGGCGTCACTGTGAAAGCTCTTTTGGCGTACTTGGTAGTACTACAACAGAATTCATCAAAGATGCACAATTAGAGAGAAGGATTTCGTGGAGCACCTTGAGGCCGTAGAGCAAGAGTTTATGTAAAAAAAAAAATAAAAAAAATTCCAGCTTTCCACCTAAATCACAAACTAATGAGTGAAATTCAAGCATCTCATTAACATGAGAGAATGCCTGGCCTGATCTGTAGCAGAGATGTTTTTAGCACATGATTTGGGTTCAATGAGTGCACGTATCACCAAAATCTTGTTAGAAAATTTATGAGGAGCAAAGTCTTTAAACTTTAAAAAATTCAAACATCTATCTCCCGCTGCCACTTGGGTCTGCCAAAATCTGATGTGGCTTAATGCAGCTTTAACTTGACAAATAGATTTGAAATGGAAAAGGTTCAGAGATGAATGCCTTCACCACCAGCACCTCTTTCTGTCCTCTCACAAGTGCAGAATATCTCACTTTTTTATCCCCCCTCTTTTCTTATTCTCCCTCCCGTTTTCTCTGTCCTGTCTTGGTGACTGGTGCAGTTGAGGGGAGCCAGAGTGTGAAAGAGGCCCACAGAGGGCTGATGAGGACTGTCTTAGCAAAGCGTGTCTCAAGTCTGGGACTGCAGCATTTGAGTGGATGTGTGTACATGTATATGTGTGTGTGTGTGTATGGTAGCGAGAAATAGTCTGCGTGCGTGTCTCGAAGTCTAAGTGTGTGTGTTTAGTGTTGGTGTCGACTCCCCATAGCCTAATTAAAGGGTGAGGAAAGCCACTCACTGGGAGATTAAACCTAAAAGGGTAAATTAGCACTCAAAAGGGGTGTGGCAAATTCACACATACGCACAGGCCATGAAATCTCTTCTGACACCTGTGAAAAAAGGGGGAAAAAAAGAGAATAAGGAGGATGGAGAGAGGGGAAAAACTTTTGTATTTCTGTAGAAGAGCTCTTTGCTGTGTGTTTGTTGAGATGAAGATCAGAACGGGGAACATAATTTCAAATAAGAGATCAGAATTTGGGAAAGGTTCTCAACGTGTGCGTGGTGAAACTGTTTTACTTAATTAATTTACTTACTTGTTGTACGCTGCTTTAGATGGTGCCTGCTAAATGATGTAATGTAATCAGGAGTGCAGGGCCACAAATGTCTTTAACTATCAGACTGAATGTCATTATCTAATTATGAAACCTAGAAATATCAGAACAGCCTGAAATTTGAAATTTCAGTGACAAAAATATTTGGATTCAAAACCTACACTGAACATCATGCCAGCTGTGTTTTTTGTTTCCTACTAACTAACATTAAACAATTTATAAAAAATTGAATTTAAACAGTTCACTTTTTCAGGGTCATTTTAAGGGACAGTATAGTCAAGCTTACCCCTTTATAATATTTTAACATGCAGTTAGTTTTGACTTTATTTGCTGCATTACTAAAGGAGTATGCCAGCGATTGAAAATTGCACTTTAAAATTGTTATTAATAATTATTTTTTTAGTCATGTTATTTATACATCATGTCATTTTATTTATATAGTCCAGTATCATGAATCACAAATTTGCCTCAAGGGGCTTTACAGTCCGTACAGCATACAGCACCCTCTGTTCTGTGACCCTCGATTTAGATAAGGAAAATCCGTTAACAGGGAATCAGAGGGCAACAGAGGAGGGATCCCTCTCCCTGGATGGACAGACATGCAGTAGATATCTTGTGAACAGAACAGATCAACGTAATAAAATTACATTATAGATAATCCAAATGATACAAAGTATGTAAACATGTATGAAAAACTGGATCAGGGAGGATGTCAAGCAGCTCCCAGGTGTCACCAGACAGATATGACCTGAGCCATAATCCTAAAACCAGAATCCAAATTCTACCAGATATTAAAACATTGAATATTATGCACTTTCATGAATGATTGAATTCATTAAATATGGTCAATACTGATTTACATTTTTACATTCTGTGATCTCTGATACCTGTTGGCCAAGAGTAAGTGTGTAGTAGTGTAGTATTTTGACACTGTCAAACAGGCGTGTGTGCACACACGTGTGAGGGACAGATGGGTGTCACATCATTGGTCACCACTTCATATAAATATCCCACAATTCAACAGTGTGCATTAATGCCCCGGGCTGCACTGATATCTCTTTATAGCTGTCTGCCCATGTTTTTTAACCCCGCTCTACTCTCAGTGCATCAGCTCGCTTTCTGCCTCTTTCTTCTCGTGCTGTGTGTTTGTGTGTGTTATGATGTCTTACCAGTTGTGTGTGTTGAGAGTGAGTGATGTGACTCTGGGCCAGCAGCTGAGCTCTGCCATGCTATCTGTCTCTCTATCTGTTTGCCGGTCTGTCTGTTGTCTCTTCTGCGTTGTCTTCTACTCCTGTTTGACTGCTATCAGACAAGTGTGTTGTTTGAGAGAGAGAGTGTGTGTGTACATGTCATCTGTCAGTGTCTTTTTTTCAGAATCAGACATCTAACGGAGAATCTCAGCTTGGCACACACACACACACACACACACACACACACACACACACTGTAAAAAGAAGCATACACACACAGTTTCACACAGGACTACATCTCCAGTCTTATAGTTCTTTGCCCCAAGGACTAAGTATGTATGTTTGCACGTATAAGAGATTTCATGTGTGTATTTCTGCAAATACACACAAACACACACACTCTTGCATGTCTTTCTGTTTGTGGGTGTAAGAAAATAGATCTCGGTTCTGTCACAGCTGGGCCTGCAGGCATAAGAGGCCTTAACGGATGTCTTTCTCAGTGAAACACACACACACACACACACACACACACACACACACACACTTTCTCTCACATGCACACACAAGATACAGGTCCCAGACCCCTCTCCCTCCTGGACTCGTCGTGAGGAATACAGATTCAGGCTCCTCTCTAGATAGTGATCAGCCTCGCCGTGGCTTCAGAAATGCTATCTTCACCGGGCGGCTGAATTGATAATACTCCCCCCTACGCATTTTATTACAAAGGCCCAGTTTGTAAAAAGGTAATCATTTACTGTTGCTACTATCTCCCCTGAGCCATACATCTTCTGTCTTCACAGGACAAAGTTCTTCCGCTGCTGCCGACGCTGTTTTTCCCTATTTTTTTTACTTTGTCGGTGGGTTCTCAGATGGCTACTTTTAGGTTTATCACCTCCTGCTGCCTCAGAGTTTTACACATACAACAACCTACCTGCTAGAATTACATCTTTTTGTTAAATGTATGTATTTTGTGTTTGTAAGCATGCACGGCCACTCTGTTTGTGTGTGTGGAGGGGAGAGAAAGGCTGAAAATGACAGTGAATGGAGGACTAATCCCTTTGGGCACATAGCGGAATCCAATACCAAGTACCAAAATCTCATCATTTCAATTATCATATTTATCATATTTATTCATTTTCTCCCAGCCAGGCTTAATGCTGTCTCTCTCTCCTCCTCTCACTGCTCCTTCTTCTGTACATTAATCTATTTTTTCCCTCCATTGCTCTCTCCACTGGCGACATGTGAGCCTGTCAGTCATGTTGATTGACAGCACTCAAGTGGCCTACGGAAAAGCAGCTCATTTTTCTTTCTTTTTTTTTCCTTTTTGGTCAGACGTTGTGCTGGTGATGCCGGGGCCTTATCAGGAAACCCAATTTATTGCCGTTTCTCTGGGCGAAAGGGGTTGCCACTCACGCTGACTGACAGCTCTCAGATTTGCAGGCTGCAGTGTAGGGATTTCCTTTAAGTTGTTATGTTTTCTTTTTTTTTTTTCCCGTACTGTCGGAGATTATTCTACCGCATGCGGCCATACGTACACACTTTACACACAAACACAAAGACATAGCAGCTAGATCAGGCTCGTTCCCTCGTCTGCAAACCATTTTGTTTCTTTCTGACCTTGGCAGGGATTTTGACTGACTGATGGCAATCCACGGTCCCGCTCGCCACACCGCGGGTCAAGTTCAGCCTTGTGAACATCTTTGTTTGGGTAATTGTTTTATTCTTAGGGGAAGGAACTGAGGGTAAAGAAAATAAACTGTTAAAGAGAAAACTCACTTTCATGCTGAGATTGGTATTTCTCCGGTTTTGTGTTTTTATGTGCGAGTGCAAAAGCATGTTTGTTTTCATTGCTAAGAACATTACATGTGGGAATGTGGGCTCATGTATGAATTTATGTTCTCATTTCAACTGTGTGTTTTTACATTCCCCTCCCTGTGTGTGTGTGTGTGTGTGTGTGAGTGTGTGTGTATGTGTGTGTGTTTGAACGAGACTCCTGTATGTGTGTGAGCACATGAAAATGTTTGCCTTCGTTTGATATGCATTTGAAAACACATCGATGTATGTCATCATGTGTGAGTTTTTTTGCATGTTCCTGTCTGTGTATGCATGTGATGCCTGCTTGTGTGTGTGTGTGTGTCAGCTCCCATGTGTGTGTGTTTTGTGTGTGTCGAGTATGACCTCCGAATCCTGAGGCTTATCGTGGCGGTGTTCCACATTATTGATAGCGAGCGGAGATATCGACAGGCCAAGCGCCGGCAGCTTGCAGCAGCGCCGGCAAGCGGGATGGGACTTTGATATGACATATTGTGCGTCTCAGCACAAGCCATAAATAATTCTGACACGTTTTTGTATGCATGGGAAAGTCCTTGATTCAGCCTCCCATAAAAATAAACTTCTATTATGGAAGGTATTTGTCAAGTGGGTGCGTGATGGATGGCCCGGCGTTTACCCCGTGGCAGGACGATGGGTTATGGATGCCCGCCGCCCCTTGCCGGGGGAGGAGTCGCACCCAGCAACGCTGACACCAGAGTAATTACTGCCCTCCTCACCACGGCAACGGAGGGAGGGAAGTGGAGGAGGGATGAGGGCAGAAGGGTGGGGGGGGTGCTTTATACACACACCTGCACCTCCCTCTGTCCCTCCCTCCGCACCGTCCTGTAACGCCACTGGCGTAAAGTAAAGAGGCTGATGAAGGCTGTAAGGGCACTGATGATTGGACGCAGATGGATGGATGGACAGATACAAGGATGATGGATACAGTACATGGATCAATTGATTTGTGTATTGATTGACTGATTGATTTATAATTGATTGACTTTCTGGGAAAACAGCTGTTTTTAATTCCTCATGGAGATGTTACATGTCATATTTGGAAACATCAGTACATTGCTGCTTAATTATTTCTGATGTTTTTGCTTGATTACTGTAAACAAATGAGCCCGTGGCATGGTCATGATTACTCATCTCTTTTTCTTAGAGCTGACACAATTAAACAATGGAGTCAATTAAACGATTAATCCATTGTCAGAGAATTAATTGACAACAGTTTTGACATGATAAGATAAACTTTATTGATCCCACACCAGGAAATAGAGGAGTAACAGCAGCCAAAGAAAGCACACGCACTGATATACAGTGTAAATAAGCAACCTTAGAGGAAATAAAATCATTTATACATTATGAATGTGTGCTTTTTAAGAAATGAAGCATTGAAAAAAAATAAATAAAAGGCACTAAATACTATAACAACCAACATAAATAGTAACTACGAGTAATGAAGACAAAAATATTTACAGAGAAAGTTAGGATGTGCTGCTTTTCTGTTAGATATCATTGTAAATGAATACCTTTTTACTTTTGGATATTTAATTGGACAAAACAAGCATTTTTAAAATGCTGCCTCAGACTCTAACAGTAATAGACTTGAATAAATAGACACTTAAGACATTATGGACTGTCATCCACCTCAGTCAGAGCTAGGGCACTAGGCTCAAAATGAATGTTACAATGATTTAGTGACACAAAAATGATACAAGTACCAAATAGAAAAAAAAAAAAATCAGTTATTGGTTTTGCAGACAAAGGTTGCGCAGCTTGATCTGATGAGAGCACAGTACAAAGGCAATGAGTGCTTTAGCGGAGCGAAGGTGTTTATGTGTGGTAGTTTGCATCCATTCACAAGCCTATGCCCATGCATTCTCATGTTGGCACACTTATGAATATGTACAGGCACATTTGTGTGTGCTAATGAGCACATGTGTGCGTGTTCGTATGTCAATCTGTGGGCCCAGCAGCCAGATTGAGTTGAGGCTTAGGTGCCATCTGAGGAAGAGGAGGAAGGTGGGCGTGGGGCTAGGAATGGGTGAGGGATGGGTGCTCTCCTAACCACCACTATCCCCACTAACCCTGCGTGGGTGTGTAGGTGGGGCGGGAGGTTCAGGGTGGGGGCCACGGTGGCAGCCCGTCAGTGGGAGTGACACCTGTTCACCGCTGCCCACCCCTTCATCCTTACAGCTGCTCTGCTTCCTCTGCCTCAACCTTTTCCCTGCCTTCCATCTCTGTTGCCCTTACGCTCCTCCTCCTCCTCCTCCTCCTTAGCAGGCAGCATGGAGGAGAAGCTCGTCACAGAAGGCCGGGGAGCAGTGAGTTGGACCGGTCCAGATGTTCTTACATGCGAGGAAGGAGGAGGGTTTTGTCAGGACACAAACACAAACTCAGACAATTACTGTAACATCAGCAGATTGCCTCAGTGCCACTAAGGCTGCTGTTAAGTGAGATGATTGGTACAAGATGGTGTGTGTAAGTCGACCAGCATAAGCCACACAAACACACACACACCGTTTTCAAAAACACAGGTTTACATAGACCTAGACTGTTTTTTCTGTACAACCCTACAGTTTGCCTAGTTTGGGAAATAACAATGCATGGTAATTGTATCCTCTTGTTTTGAGTATGCTTAATTTTATACTGTAATTATTCCGAAGTTCAACATCAAGTTTTCATTTTGAAGAACAGATTAAGTTGCAGTTTAAGTTTTGTTATTGTCTCAAACCATACACCTACTGAGAATCACACCGCTTCTTAGTCATTTTCCAAGCAAGTCCAGGGATTCAGACTGACAAACACACCACTGCAGTTATGCTTTTCTAACCTCCAGACTTTCGCAACCCAGTTTGGTGATAATTGCAATGCAAGCATTCACAAAAATTAGGCAAGGTTTCAAGACTTTAGGCTTTCTTTCCTCTTCCTTCCTTCCTTCCATGTATGATTTTAATTTTTTAGCCTTTTAAGTTTGACATTTTTATATCAAGCTAAATAGCTGGTAACCTATGATACATGTCCACTACATGCCTTGCATACAAATGCAGATGGAGACAGACCATATTAAGAAATGCCTGTTTGCATGGATCGGCCTTGTTTAACCTGGTAACCCCCTCCCAAGGTCCAGATAGGTGGACTGGAGCTGCTGTCGGCCGCTACAGATGAGGGGTCAGGGAGAGGAACGGGCCTCGGTCAATAGGCTTAGAAGACCATCAGGGACTATTGATTGTGGCGGACAGTGAGGCCAGCTCTGCACTAATTGTTTCTTTACTAGCCTGTGGCAAAGACAACAGTCACGGGCAGGGACTCATGAATCTTACATCTGTTTTGTTGCGAAAGCACCGGGAGTTAATAGCCTTTGATTACCGAGGGGTTTGTGTGTGCATGTTTGTGAGGTGTGTGTGTCCGTGGATGACGCACATGTAAGAATGTGTGTGTATACTGTGTTTACGTAAGACAGAATTGTGGGTGTATAAAGTGATGGACAGATTTATATATTAAACATGCATGCAGTTGTGAGTGTTTAATTTTACCTCCGCTAAAGAATCACTTTTTAATATGACAATTTGGTAAATACAATTTTGATCACTTTTTTATGGGAAGCACACTAGGACAGGCAATAACAACAGATGTTTTTTGCAGAAGAACATGAAAATAAATTGTTGTTGTTTGCGGCATGAATTGGTAGTGTTATCAGTTATATATATTCTAATTATATCCTCATAGAGAGGCAGAGTTCCTCCCCTTCTGGTGGATCATCATGGGAAGTTATTTCAGAAAAAATATGTTTGGATGGCGAGAGACAAATCATTTTTTGTGGTTCTATTTGAATTGTACCATGAATTACACACTTAATGATTGTCAATTTTAAAGATAGTTGTGCAAGTCAAGAAAGTAATTTGTTGTAAATCAGTTGAGACTGAAAATACACAATTAGAATGACTACAAAAATCACAAAAGTGGCGTCATGGCTTTATTTCTTGCTGAAGCTATGATACATGTGTGTTTCATAACTGGATATAGTCAAACGAGCAATGAGTCTTGCTCATTCTTTTGTTTCTTGGCTCATTAAAAGACCAGGAGTCACTGGTCAAAACACATCATGTAAGATAATATTACTTTTGTGCATGGAACATAGCCAAGTTACCTACCTAGCTAGCCGGTGGTGATGGTGTATATTGTGCAAGACGAGAGATGTAGCTCACTGATACCACTTTGCTACCAACACAGAGCGGTTTTCGTTCCAGTTACTGCACCTAATTTTGAACTGTTGGGGAGCATTTCGACCAAAAGTAAGTTATTTCAGGACCTGAAAAGTTAGTTTCAAGCTGGAACCAAAAAATAGCAGGTTTTCCTTGACCTGAAGTACGAACTCTGACGACATCAGTGGGCACGTCATATCCTATAGGCTGGAAAGTGAAGACGGAGTGTTGTACGTAATAGTCTTGTTATCATTAGTAGTTGGTCCATGATTGTTTTTTGGATAAAAACAAATATGTGAAATTACAGAACAAAAGCTCACTGGTAATCAAACTGATCTGCCATCTTGCTACTACTGATTACTTCCATTGCTCGCTGTGCAATGGCCTCCGTTGATGACACATCCTAGATTACAAATGTTCTGGGGTAAGAGCAGTTTTACACAAAACTAAACAGTACTACAACAAACCTACGACAAACTTCAACTTTCTTCACTAGAAAAATTATTTTTTTAAATTGACAAACATCATACGTGTGATTCATGGCACAATTCAAACAGGATCAAAAAATTATTTGTCTCCCGCCGTTGACTACCATACACATTTTTTCAGAAATAAGGTCCTAGCAAGGGAATGACAGTGTTACTGTATTTACTGTGGCACTTGTAGCATTACAGAAGTGTATATACAATTAGATTAAAAAATGTGGCTGTAAAGATTGGTAGTTGTCATGTTATACCAGGAGTGTTGTAAATCTGGTGTGTTTTACCACTACATTTCCCATAAACCCTGCTATTTCTTAGTTTCTTTGAACTCAAAGTTAAGATGGTACTGTTGTTTAGGTTTATGTTAAAATGCTCTATATTGTACCTGTGATGATTTTGAGCAAGTGGTCTACGTCAAAACCCCTCTCCATACTCTCCATACTCTAGTCTGTGTTACTAACATTAAATATAGTTGACCTCAGTTGCCACTTCAGATTATTTCAGTGCAGTTTACCTTCGCCCACCATTTACACAATGATACAAATAGTTTTTCGGCTCACCTGCGCACCCTTCCTCCTTTATTCCTGCTCCACCAGCATGCGTTTTACTGTTTGTGCATCTTGTTGTGTTTTCAGAGGGCAGTGTCCTGCACAGGAGTCACATCTGCTATTCTAACCCCGCTGCAGTGGCCGGGCTGAATTCAACTGCGTGCGGTTTTGTTTATTGCGTACAGCAGCAGAGTTTGTTTGTGGCCGGCTGTCAGAGCGGCCAGCCCGTTGTGATGAAAGACACTTGGACCTTCCCATCCATTTCACATTTGCTCCAATCAATTATTCAACAGGACAGCCAATTAAAAATGAGGGAGAGCGGTCAGGGCCTCGCCCCCCGAAGGCCGTCACTAGACAACTCTCTCCGTGAATAATTGGTGCAATTAATTTAGCATTGAGCAATAAAGGAGTTCTCACTCTCCCCACTCGCTCTATCTCTCTCTCCCTATATGCTGCAGAAGCTCTCAACACACCAGTCATTACAGACACACATCACAACAACGCACACACTGCAGCAGTAATAATAGTGGAACACTCGTGAACTATTGTACAACATGCAGAGAAGCAGGTGAGGCCATCGCCTCCAACTGCAGTTTGCCCTCCTTTTAAATGAAAGCTATAGTTAATCCATAGTTAGAATGTTATAGATCTTTACAAGATAATCTGTAGTGAGTGGCTGTGTTGAATTAAGAGTGTTTTAACAAGAACCAAAAGGCATAAAGTAACACCTTTTGGTTATATTGGTGGTTATTTTCTTTATAATGATCTAGAGGTAATGCTTTATCTAGCTTGTTATTTCCCAGTTATATAACTAGAAATGTAGTCACACACACCAACAGAAACACAGCTGTGCCCTCTGGGACACACACTCACTTGCACACACATTCTCGGGTCACAGCGGGAGAGAATCTGAGCTAGGTTTCGGGAGCCTTGGTCATACCGTAAATTATTGCCATACAAAGGAATTATTCCATTTACTTGATTCTATACATTTCTCCCTCTTATTGTCCCTTATCTGCAATTATGGTTAATTTGCTGCTGCCCTCACGAGACGGTGCCTGTACCAGTAATGTCACCCACGCCAAGCACACACACTCACACACACACACACAGTAATAAGAACACTCAGGAGGAGGGTAATAGTGACAGCTAAATTCCACAACAGCTTTGATTTATTCAATCACAACAGAAGTATTATGACGGACGAAACATCCTCCCCACCCTGCCTTCTTCTTCTCTCTGCCCCCCTCTCCTCCGCTATCATCCTCCTTTTATTGATCAATCTCTAACTCCTAGTATCACCCCCCCCCCCCCTTCTGCACCACCCACCTCTACCAACAACCCCCACCCACCTCCTTTGATAGCCAGATTGACAGTTGAGTAATTTCACTGTCAACGCTGACTGACGCATGGTAATGGGAAGACGTTTCAGAGCGGCATTACAACACAAAATAATTTCCAATTTACCGCTCATCAAAAGCACCCTTACAAAAAATAAGGAGAGCAAGGGAGGGATGGGTAGAGAGAGAGTGAGAGAAAGGGAGGAGGGGGAGGAGGTGAGGGGAAACACAACAGTGGATTTATGGCTTCAATTACTGATATTTCACATTTAGTTTAAAGCGACATGTTTTTGTAATATGACAGGCTTCACTGGATTTGAAAACCTCTTCAGACCTCTCCACTCTCCTCTTCTTCTGTTTTTTTTTTTTCTCCCCCACCCATTTCTCTCCCTTCTTGCGGTGGAGATAATGAAAGGGCGAATCAAGGGGGCGGTGGGGGGGGGGGTTGGAGCGATAGGTTGAGGAAGAGAGTGATAGCTGTGGCTCCTGAGCCTCTTTAGAGAGCCGAAGAGGAAGGAAGACGAGGCCTGGAGCTTTGATGTAGATGGATTTGACTGCAACTCAGCCCATCATTCACTGGGTGGGCCTCAATCTCTACCCCACCTGTCACTGGCAGGATTTACAACTGTACCTCACTCATCATTGATGGACTTAAACTACCCCATGACGGTCATTGGTGGGTTTCAATTGTTTTTTTTCCTTTTTTCTCCCCTCTACTGATGAGTTGGCACGGTATTTGTGTTTTACACGAATGAGGGCTCTATTTTTTTCCTATTTCCTTTTCTTGGATCTTTTCTGCATGTTGGTGACTTGCCATGCACCACATTTGGGGTTCAGTAAGGGAGTGTCCTTGGCAAATCTAGCAGCAAACAGCAATTTTGGTATCAAGATTGACTGCGTTTTGCTCAGAGAACTGTTGACCTGGTCTGAGGCAACCGTGGTCTCTGCTATTTTTTCACTAAATTTGGTGGAGCTATCTTATGTAAACCTCCCCAGAATGTCAAAAACCCATTTTAATTAATGCTTTCTTTGTCTGTTTCATTTTCATTAGTATTTCTTCAACCAGATACATCTGAATGCCAAAAATGGAATGCATGGAAAGCAATTATATCACCGATGCCAGGAAGACAAAATAAAGTTAAATTTTTATCTTTTACCAGCATCTTTTCTTCCACAATGCCTTCTGAAGACAACAGGTATATACAAAGTGTGGGACTGCACACACCAGAGCCACTGATTACATTATTTACATCAGCATCTGTCTGGCCGGCAAAATAACATCACAATCTTGGTGACATCCTGAGGAAACACAAGACACACCCAGTTTATTTAGTTCCATGAGAAATCAGAAGACAAATCGCATAAACTTCTGTCTCTTCTTCATATCATTAAAACTCCTCAAGACTGTCCATTCCACCAACTCTATAGACCCTTCTAGGGTCGACGTCACAATGACATTTTATTAAATGGATCATCCATCCACTGACTGAGAGCATACGGGTCAACCAATCTGGTCCCGCTGGTTAGTGTTTACTTATTCAAGTAGCGCTTGAGGTGACCTAACATGGTTCATTCGTAAATTTAGCCTGATGCTCTACACTTAAATCAGAGCCCTGTTGGTTGAAGAAACGGAGTGTTATATTTCTATATAAATTAATGAATGGTTAAGTTAATCGCACATTCACTCCTCTCGGCCCTCTGCTGCTCCGTCTCCCCAGACAGAGTGCCCACAGTTCGCTCTGCCACTCCGAGATTGCGGTGCTCTGGATAATTGCACGGTACATTCTGACAGCACTCCGAATTTATAAATGGTCCAGTTCGTGCCAGAGTGCGCTCAGGCACTCAGAGCGAGTATTTCCAAACGCACCCTATTCAGAGAGACTCGTATTACCTTCCTCCATTGTCTAAAACAAGCCAACAGAACTTACTAGCTAGCCATAGCTAATGTTTGTGGAGAACTGTTTTGCCTCCAGCTAAGCCCCGCCCACCCAAAAAACATCATACTGTTTACTAACAGTAAAAGGATCTATGCATCATTATACAAAGACAATGGGCATCAGCTGCGTGTGCCTATGTATTTTTAACAAGTGTCACAAAAGTGTCTCTTAAAGCGTCACTGTTTTAATGGCAGTAAAGGTAGATGTGAGGTTGCGGTAAACAACATGTTGTAGAACAGCATGCTGAATATTTGTAGAATGTGTTGATTGCATTTCATGGTGGGACCAGGACAGTTTAATTTTAGATGTAGATTGTAAACAGGATCCTCTAGGGAATTTCTGTTATGCAACCATGTCCTGTTAAGGCTTAAAGAGACTTGTGGTCCATTCTCCATTAGGCGGTATTGACATTATTGTTCCATGTTAGCACAGCCAAATCTATCTGAATGTAGCCCGTAATGATTTAAATTATGATTTGGATCATTGTGGTTTGAAATAAAATAGCTTGTCCTCATGCACAGAAAATACAGTGAAAAGCGGCATAATCCGTCCTTGGCAGCATAGTCAGGCATTTGGGAGCTCGTCTGGGACGTTCAACTTTGCAAGTCCCAGACGAGTTCCATCTCAGTAGTTGTTCCTCCAGACTTGTTCCTCCTCTCCATTACCAAACTGTGAGCATGTTATAGTGAGAGAGCTGTGTTTTTTTTTTTTTTAGGGAAATGAGAGGAGCTGATGTGGTTGGCCTTGATTTTTTTTTAAAACAAGATAAAGGCAGTGTTCCTGTACCCCAGCTTTACATGGCACAGTTGGCTGCAACATGAAGTCAAGTGCACTGTGTATGGAAATTAACATCTTTATTGAACATGATAGATAAAAGCATGTACTTAGAGTTTTATACTTTCTAATGTGTTTAAAGCCAGCAAAACACCAAAGCAAATACTCAACAAAGAGGAATTTAAGGACTCATTTTGACTATTTAAAATCTCAGAAAACCTGGAAACTGATGTTTTGTATTCAAGTGCTCAGGTCTACAATTTCATGTTCCTCCGAAAGGATTTAATTGTATCAGCAGTGGATTTCAGGTATGGATTGTTGTATTCAGAGAAAGTAGACTGAATTATATCGATAATGGACCTGAGTTTAAATCTTTGCTTGTAGTACTATTTGGTTACATGTAATTGCCTAGAGATAATTGTGTCAGCTTAGCTGTCAGATATTGGAATGTATGGTGACTTTACTTTCAAATGCATCGTCTAAAATGTAGGAGATTGATTATGTTGCAAACATTGCTGCTCTGTCACCAAAGTGCATTTAAACAAACGATAAAAGCTTTTGTCCTGGCCATCTGATCCAGGTTTTAACGGTGTTGATGGGCCTGCTTCTTTCACTCATATTGAATTACTCTACCCTCTGAAGAAAACTGTCCTTATTCTTTGTCACTGAGGCTTCTTGTTTTTCAAACTCTCCTTAACTTATCTGCTCCTCTCCCTGAGCCTCTTTAAAAAGGCAGGCAGGTCGAGAATCTGTGTACATGTTGTGGTCGTGACCCACATTTCTCAGTCACCTTTAGCAAATAAAGCAGGTTGTGCTGTGTTGTTTCTTTCCCAGCAGAACTGCTCTGCCTCTGCTCTCACCTGCGTCCCCTTATGCTGAACTCATTCACATAAACAGGTACATGAGTCACCTCCCACAGCGCTCTCCAGGCAACACTTGCATCGTGTGCATACGTACATGTATACATGTGTGTGTGTTTATACCTGTACTTTCCCCGCCTCACAACCTGCCCTTCATCCATCCAGCTGTTAGTGGTGTCGCAGCGGAGACTGATAAGTTGATGCTAAAAGCTCTTTGTTTAAGGAGCCTCCTGGAGTGAGAGAAAAACACCACCTGCCTGCCACAGCCATATGAGCGTACACACACATGGATACTGTATACACACGTCACTCAGCACTGAGGCTCAGCCAACATTTGACAGAGCAGGAGGAGTTAAGTCAATCTTAACAGCAGCCCATAATTTTCACAATATGATATTATGTCCAACTATACATTAACATTAAAACAACCTTAACTATTGATTTGAACTGATGTTTGAATATTGTTAACTATGGATGAAAATAGAGATACTTAGGCTGTCGGAGACTGTTTTACTGGTTGTTGAAGAGCACTGTATCATTTCGTAAAGGTCAAAGCATTGAGTTCAGATAGTATATATCCAATGTGATAAATGATTGCTTATAATCATTTTGTTTTTTTAGACAGTTAGCACAGTTAGTTATAATAAACACTGTTAGATTACTGTTACCTGTCCAGAAGGGTATATGAGAGGATGTGTAATCTAAAATAATTGACATTAATTATCATCGGCGGCAAACAAGCTGAACTTACGCTTGTCTCCGCTGCATATCTCTGATGCTCGACTATACATATAAATACTATACAGATATGATAAGTAAGTAAGCATGCAAAAGACCACAAATTGATATGTTCAAGAGTGTGCATGTGTCTATCACCAAGTTTCACTGTGTTTCTAGCACTGCCGGCACTTAGGCACCGCCTGCCAAACAAAGATACTCCCACTAGTCTCCGCATAACTTTGCTATAATGGAGTCATGTATATAAGCACACTTGCTTGACAAAAGTAAAGATGTAAAAGGAAAAAAGCCAATAACTGATAGTACTTAACATGCCAACCATAATGTCGCCATGTCAGCCATGTGTCTGTAAGCCTGCTGGCTGCAGTTGTGTTTATGATCATTAGCCATGCTGGTATTTGGAACTGCACTAAAATAAATAAATAAATAAATAAATGTAACAGATCTAAATGTTGCATAATTAAATCTGTGATATTTACAGTACAAAAACTAAGTTTGTCTTAACATTCAAATGTCTACTTTTGAAATGAATCTGCGTTTGTTCAAAACACAAGACATTGTTATTTGAACAACATAGTACCTTCACATCTTAGATGTTTTGATGTAATCCCAGCCAATCTCCTAATGTTATGTTATTGCCATTGCTTCTAACTGTTCCAGAATCACCAAATTTCCACCCCCAAAATTTGTGATCGCAAACCATGAGTAACGTTGGTCATGCTGAACCACATCAGCTTTGGCCCTTAAAGAGCCCACCAAAGTCTGGATGAGGTTTCCACAGTCTCAGGCTAACATGAACTGACAGTAGTAGCAGTAACAGGCCCAAATATAAAAAGATCCTCATGGAAACTGGGGTGTAATTTATTATCTAATCAACCATGTGTGGTTTGAAACATTTATCTTCTTAAGTAAATAATTGCAAAATACTGGTCTTGCTCGATCTTCATAATAAAATTAAGGTGACTTGCAAATTAAATTTTTTATGTACTAACAAAAATAAGTACTTTATATAAAGACAAGTTTTTTTAGATCCACATAATAATCTGAGGCAAAAAGTTGCCTTAATTTTTTTAAGTAGATCAAGCAGAATATTTTTATCAGTATGTCCTCATCTTATACGAACTTATTTTGTATGGAGAAAGTCTTTAAAAGTTATCCAATATCTTTTGAGGACACACTGTTTTGTTGTAAGACTTCGGCTCACCTGTCAATAAATCAGAAATCATAACTATCTTAAGTATAATTGAAGCCCTGATTTTTGTTGAAGAATATTGTATTTTTATTCTAAGTGAGGTTTACTAACTTCCCCAGGGGAAATTCAGATTACCACTGTGGGACTGAGGTCAGTTTATATATAAATTCAGAAAAGTATAGTTGTTAAGCTCCAACAAGGCTCTTTTTGCTGTAGCTCCTGCATTGATATGCAGTGTGTGGTCCAATAAGATGGCATGTGTTATCCCCAGTGGAGTGGTCTTTTTTTCTCCAGTGCTCCTGGTCTTTGGAGAGGGTTTCTACCTCAACCCTCTGCTGCCAACGCCACACCACACACACACACACACACACACACACACACACACACACACACACACACACACACGGACACACACGGACACGGACACATAAAGACATGGCCGCCTGTCACTCTGTTAGTCTTTGCATGTGACGTTGCCAGCAGCTGTTACTGTATGTTCAGCACACTTTATAAGTGTTGTGCATATGAGTGTGTGAGTATACGTGTGTTTGTGTGTATGTGTGTGTTGGTGCCATATGTCTCTTTCCCCAGATACAGCTTCATATCAGCTCCAGAAAGCAAAGGAACAGAGCCAAAAGACTAACAGTCACCCGCTGTACACTGCAGTCAGCACACATGCCATTTACACAAGCACTCAGTAACAGAGGAAAACAAGATACCTACCAATGAGGAATATGGTTTAAAAAAAAAAAAAAAGCAAGAAAAGAAAAAAATATAGAAAGGTTTTTATGCATGCATGTGTGATCCCGTGTGGTTTTTCTAGTTCTGGACCGTGACACTTTATCCGTCCTCTATTAGAATCCCTGAATCCAAACTTGTGGTATTCAATCATTTTGATTAAAAGCCGCAGTCTCTAACAGAAGTGTTGGGAGTGGAGCTGCACGGCGGCCCGCCACGTTTGAGAATTCATATATTTTCATAAACTTTTAACAATGTCAATGAGACACGTCTTCAATCTTTGGCCGCGCGACGGCGGGGCATTCAATCTTTCTTTAGCTTTTCGACAGAAAATTTGAATACAAGTGCAGTGTTATTAATGTGACAGTTCATATGGAGGGCTTCATGGGGGGATTTGTGAGGGGGTTTTTTATTAGTTTTGGAGACACTTGAAGCAGAGAGAGAAGGAAGGGGGAAGAAACACGCTCTGTTAGGTCAAATGCAGCTTGAGGGGCCTTCTCTGCGTTCCCAGCTAGCAGTGACGTGAACATTTTAATTTTGCACGCCCAATTAACAGCACTAACTAACCAGGGACATTAATTTCTGCTGCAGCTTCAATATTAGAGAAGCAAATACAATTTTTTTTTCCCTGTTGTGAATCTCTTATTTATTTATCATTTTGTTTCGCACCCCCACCCTGCTCAATTTTTTTATTCAATTGCAGTCAAATCAATATCGCTCTAATTCTGATTTATTCAGTGGCATACCTATCTCTTCTCTCACTCAGTTTTAAGTGGTTGGTTGAGGGATTTATCAGAATATTGTACAATCAACAATTTTTTGCTACTTTAGTGGATCAATCTAACCAGATTTAACATTAATCCTGTTATTAATTACCACAGAATTTGTGTTATTTTCCTTTTTGCATTAATCCTTATGTTCAGGTTTATTTGAAAGTCACCCACCAGTGAGTGATTGAAGCAGGATGACTTTGAGTGTATCACATTTGGATTGATAGGAGGTTAAATTTAGCCCGATGCAGTACAGTGCATCTGATTGCCCTTGATGCCGTAAAGGAGCAAACCCTGGCTAATATGAAATGGTTCGTCAATGCCAGATCAATGTGTACATCTTAAATGAACGCACGCTGGCTACATAATCCATAACAGTGGGCAGGGTAGAGCAGCACAACACTGTATTGAGTGTCTGTTGTCTTTGACACATCTTTGGTGTCATGGGTGGTGCCATAGAGGCGCCTGAGAAACAGGCCAGTCCCTGTTCATATAGCTTTTATTACCATTCTCTGGTTACGTGCAATAATAACGCAGGACATTTTATCAGCATTAACTTCACTGGTGTAGATATCCATCTGTCAATATGACCATATTTATGGGATGTACATGTGTTTGCATTGTTGCATTGTGTGTGTTTGTACCTACATACCATTTGTGCTCACATGGCTGTGTGTGTGCATACATGTTTTTGGATTAAGATTTCAAGAGGATTGATGTTGCCAGTAGATACATGATATCTGTTGAAATGCACTGACAGTCTGGAGAGTATGTATGTTACTGATTAAAATAAGTCATTACAGTCACTTCAGCTTAAAGGGTTGGTTCACCCAAATCAGAAAAAAATCATATATTTTTCCTTAAAATTAATGGGATCAAGCTGCGCAGATAATTGTGGTTTTATTTGTCCTAGTTTTTAGATATCTGTTGAATGGATTTAATTTGTAGTGCTCTCTGAACAAATAATTTAACAAGATCCAATATGTCTTCCATAAAAACAGTACTGGTACACCATCTACATTTATTCCACCTTCTCTGTCTGATATGTTACTGCTCAGTTACAAGAATGTCTTGTAAAAGTTAGGAGATGGGAGTTGATGGTACAAATATGTCTTTTAAATAAACCTCGCCAACTCATTGTCCTGTTAGCGACCAACCTAATTAGCTTGCTAACAGAAAGTTAGCAAGCTTGTTAGTGTGGTGAGCTTTCTTTCCTTCTTTAATTGCTAAAACTAGGGTGTTAGCGGGTACCTTGTCAGCTACAGTAGTTAACTTACTATTAAAGCAACTTTTTAATGTAGAGAGCAAACAAAATATTTACTAGCTTGGCAATCTTAGAACCCATTTGCCTTCAGTCTGACGACGATGCCCCGACATTCAGGCCTCTTCCATGCACCACAGGTTCAGACAACATTTTGACTGATCTCTATAAACAGATATCTGCTCATGAATCCAGATAAATGAGAAAAAAAACTAATTAAAAGCTAAATAATCTTCAGATGATAGCTGATGGGTTTCATGATTGCATTTTGGCCAATTCAATCCACCTGTTTTGCTCTCCACGCAGACTGTTTACCTGAGGGCAACCAAAGCCTTCTTAATACTAGTGGTCAGTACTACTCGGACTCCAAACAGAAACCAGAAAGCTTCAGTTACAAAAATCTTGTACTGTTGCCTACAGATTCTAGAGATCATTAGCATGGAGGCAGAGATGTATAGCTCAAAACCTGGTGAAATTAAACAAATTATTAAAGGTAAGAGAGGACACATGCATTTTTGTAATTTTGGTGAACAGACCCTTTAAATGTTTCTTCTATTTATGTCCTGTAGTCAACATATGCTATAAAAATGTCCCATTTCTCGAAAAATATCAGTATCAGTCGCACCCATGTGTTTATTTTCATCTGCACCTGAGCATTACATGTTTCTTTGTACTGTGTCGTGTGCATGTTCCAGTTAGTTGCACACTGTCTTGCACACAGCCTGTATAATGTTTTTTTTTTGTTGACTTGCGGACCCTCCCCTGCTCTGAGCTGAGTTTCTCTCAGCCTCTGCCGCGTATCGCCGGCCTGTTGTCAGGAGAATGGATGGAGTCCGTCCCCCCCAGTGAAAACCTGGCCAGACACCGAGCGCTAACCCACTGGATAACAGATAGACACAGACACCCCACATCCCTTTTGGGGATTTGAAAGGGGGGTTCGGAGTCTGTCTGTGTGTGTTGTGTCTGTGTGTACGTGTGCGTGTGTGTGTTCCGAGAGCGATCCTGTGGTCGTTTGTAACCCTGGCACTCTCATAGCACCTGCTGCCCAACCCAGGCAGCCTAGTAATGATGCAGACTGATGATGTTAATAAGAAGAGGTGCCCCCCTCGGCTACAGAGCTCAGGCAGGACACACGTGCCCACTTATACACACACAGAGACATACATGCTAAAATATACATACACGCGCACACTCAAAAAAACAAACAAATGTACACATAAGCTTTTTGCACCATTCTGTAATCACACGGTTCATTCGCAAACACATACAGTACGTTACATCCACGATTCTTCAGAAAGCCTCTGTTTGGTTTGTTCAAGGTGGGAGGCGGCTGAGCTGAGAAACACTACCTCCCTATCTGTACAGAGATACAGAAATAATAATGGAAATAAAAATGTGTTGGTGCGTGCGCTGAAAGTCTTTCCGCTGGAAGGAAGAAAAGGGAATTATCACATATAGTGATGTCTTCATGCATGTAGCAATACTCTGTCTCTTTTTATTTAAGAGATAAACATCAGTAATTGGTGGCTGATGTACGGTTTCTAGGCTGCTTTCGCTACAGGTACATATATACAACCGTTCTCTTTTAATCTGTGTGTGCATGGTGGTTTCGCAGGATTCAAATGTTTGTTCTCGAGAGCTTAATCTCTTCTTTCAGTCATGATGTTGCTGTGTAGTAAAACCTGGCTGGAGCCCGGCTAGTACAGGTTGCTAGTTACTTTATGTCTCCCTCCGCAGTGTCTTCTCTTTTATTTTGCCTCACAATCCGGAAGAATTGATGGAGTCGCTGTGTTTATTCCGGCAATGTCAGCACAGCGCACACACACTTCCACTCTCTCTCTTCCTCTTCCTCTGTCTCTCTCTCCTTCTCTCTCACGAGGTAAACATATTTTGCAGAAAAGCTGACGGAGAGCTTGTTTTAACAACCTCAAGGTCAGCAAGTCAAAGCCTGCAGTCGTCACGCCAGCCTCGCTGTGTGTCGGTGGCCTCTGCGTGCGTGTGTGTGCGACTGTGCGCGTGTGCATGTGTGTGTTACAACAGTATGGCATCTCCATGGCAGATTTATACCTCACCGTGCACCTTCAATAATTCAATAACAGTGCCTGTGTCTCCTCCCCAGCTCTCAGTGTCATTATAGAACAGGGCTAAATGCCACCAGGCCTAGTCCTTCTCTCCGTCGGTGTCTCTCTGCTGCAGAGCCGCGGCACACACACAATGTGCCCACACACGCACACATAAACACACACTCTGGTGTGCTCCTCTGCTGCCCCACTTTCAGCTGAGCTCCCACAGCTTAGCAGGCTGTCTCCTGCTGCAAATGTTGCTAAAAGCCTGCTATATTTGTCATATTAGTTAATTTTCAGCTACAACCTGGTCACTGTCATCTCCTCTTCTACACAAACGATACTCCTTGGTGACCACCATTGCATTCAGCCATGATGAGCATCAAAATCAGTCAGTTCCGCTGTTCCTTCACCTCTTTTATGGCCTGTCGATGGCTCCTCCCTGTGGTGTGAGGCTGTTTTAACCCTCCTGACCTGTCTCCTAGCCCTGCTTAGCTGTATTCTGGACATCCGTGACTCCTCTGGTATTACGGAGCTCCTTCAATCTCTCCCATCGATCCAGCTCCCCCCCTCTGTTGCTATGTGCTTCAACCCCTCTCTGACCCATCCTCTACTGCCTCATAGTCCTGTCTAGTAATGTGCCCCATGCAGTGCCCTCACTGTGCATGCTCTTATGTGTGTGTGTGCACGCACGTGTGTGTTCGCCGCTGACCTGAGTGATGAGTGGTGACCCTCTGGCTGGCGCCTGGCGTCCTCCTCACTCCTATTGATTAGATCTGAGGTTTCATACAGTAGCCGCCTCACGTGACTCTGTCATTTACTGTCTCTCCTCTGTCTACGACCTGTCTTGCACTCACAGACACACACACACACACACGTGCGCATACATTCATTCAGTCACTTATGAAGCACGTGTGTAAGTGATGAGCTCGTTCTCGTCTGCACTAATGAATGCGAAAGAGGTTAAAGGACCAGAATCCATATTGCATGTATGAACATACTCAGGCATCCAGGAAAATGAGTTTAATTAAGAGACAACAGATGCAGCATGCTAACTGCTTGTATCATTTAGCTTATAGCTACAGAATGAGTCAGCAGCAGAGTGAAGTGCGAGTGAAGGATCAGAGAGAAAGCGAGGATACAGCTGTCAATGTTAATATACATCTTAGGGTTTGATTTGATTTGATGGAGTGCGATTTGCGAGTCTTTCATTTTTTAACATGCCAGGTCGTTTCCTGCCCTCACAGCCTTTGGTAAACAGCGTCCTCAGAAAAACTAGACCTTTGTGTGTGTGTGTGTGTGTGTGTGTGTGTGTGTGTGTGTGTGTGTGTGTGTGTGTGTGCGTGTGTGCGTGTGTGTGTGTGTGTGTGCCTCTTCCACTCAGTCTTTGCCACAGTAATGCTCAGGTTAAGTGTAGTTGCAGGCTATTATACATCATTAGGGTAAGTAAGGCTCAGGCAGCGCGGCAAGAGAAATGGACTCTTTCAGATGCTTCATTCCTCACCGGCCATGGCTGAAATAGGACCTGACGTCACACACACACACACACACACACACACACACACACACATACATACACACATGCTTGTATGCAGGCACAAACAGCTGCACGGAGCAAGCAGCTAGCCACTTATCCAGTCAGTCAGTCACAAATCACCCTGTCAATCAGGTGGTTTATAGAGGCTAAAGTCTCCTGATCGCCGCTAGTCAGTCAGTCCAGCATGCCACTCTGCTTCCACAGCGGAAATTGAAGCATTCTTAATGGATGTATGTGAGTGTTTTATTGTGTTTTCATGTTTTATGATACATGTTAACACCAGCCACACTGGATTTAGAGTGTGGTAATTTCCTGTAACCACGTCAATTAGAGTCAGGCTGGAACATGGGTTAGATATAGGCCTTTCATTAAAATTAGAGATTAACTATCCAGTATTATAGATAGGATGCAATTTATTTCTGTAATTATTGTTGCATTGATTAATAATAAATTGAACTGTTTTTATTACTTTTTTTTGTTTAATTCAAACTTAATGCCAAGAAAGGGGATATGGGGTAAACATTGATTCTCAATCATTTTGAGGAATTATTTTGCTATGAAAATTGGCTTAAACATCAGCTATTGGCATCTCCATCACAAAATATGAGTGTCAGCGTCATGCTCCAAAAGCCTGTGTGAGTCAAACCCCATGAACAAATTGCTTTTCAGTGAGATCAAACTAGTTGTATAGTCTTCATGCTTAGTTTTAGGCAATAGTCAGGTAGCTAAAGAGAAATGTCCTCTGTTATCTCTTTGAGCTCGTTGTATTTCTTATGCAGAGGGGCACAGTGGTGTCCTCTGCCCAGAGGATAGACCTCCAGCTGGGTTTAAAGACAGAGGCCGGCTGGGTGGCAGAGCCACAGGAACATGGAGGTGATAGATGAAGGAGGGCAGGAAAAAGACTAATTGTTCTCATTACAGAACAAATAAAAATCAATACCTCTCAAAGCGAGGGGGAGGTGGTAGTGGTCTTGAAGGGCACTGTAGTTATTGCATAGGAGTGGATTTTGCTGGAATTACAAGCGGTGGCGAAGGCGCAGTGGAACCGATCACATTTGAATGCTAATTCCGATAAAGGACAGTTAGATTAATAGATGTGGTGGTCCAGCGCTGGTCCTTCCCCCCATAAAGCGGTGGGGGTGTTTGAGATTGAAGTTTTAAATGCAATTAAATGAGAAAACACAAGGCAAAAAAGGGGAGATATTTCCCCAATTTTTTCAAATTAAAGCAGGAAATTTCATTACCAGGGGAGCATATTTTACACAGGCAATTACAAGGTTAATACATCTTCAACATCCCCCCTTAAAGTCCTCATATATTTGTTCAGGGATTTTGTTCTTGTATTTTAGTTTAATTGGCTATGCAGAGGCTATGCAGAAGGTCTGTGTAGTACTCACATACACACACAAACACATACACACAGGCACACACACAAGAACTCAAATGCAATAGATTCTTATACATTAGTTCCCTTGAGGTTTAGTCTTAAACAAAACCACTGTAACTTTTACCTAATGCAGCTACAAGCCCTGATGTAATCTGCTCACTATGACGAGCAGCCAGAGTGTCCACAAAACTCAAAATGTCCTCACAAAAGTAGTCAAGAGCTGTCACAAGTCAGTCCTCACAAGTTAAGCTAAACCAAACTGCATATGCGTCCCCTCACACACACACACTATTTTTTCATAGAGAGCTCTGGCAGCATATTGGCACCAGAGAGAGAGAGAGTGTGTGTGTGTGTATGTGTGTGTGTGTGTTGCACAAACAGATAGTGGCTCTGGTCTGGTTTCTGTCTGATACAGATGACAGCATTGTGTGCATGTGTTTCTGAATGTGTGAGTGTTTGCATATGTGCTGTATGTGTGTGTTTATGTGTGAGCCTGCAGACTTAAAGAGCAGCTCTCACTCACATGTTGACATTTGATTTTCTGAAAGCACAAAGCAACAGCATGGAAACAGTGCTCACACTTTTTTTGTATGGAGAGTAATACTCATCATCGATCAATCACAAACTTTTTAAAAGTTTACAAAGCACTTTAAAAATGGCGCTAAAACTAAGAAAAAATAATAAAAATCAAACAGAAGTGAGTTAAATAGTTGTTTTAGAATGACTTTGTAGGGAAAATGGGTTTTAATGAGAAGTTTAAAATACTAAAGGGGTTTGCGCTGTAACATGTCGATGCCAATCTCCTCAGAGTTTCCTCTCTGTCAGGTTGTTTTCCTCTGATTTAGCCTGTCTTACAGCCGTAGGGACACCACACTGTATGATAGAAATTCAACAGTGAAGCAAATTGGCAGAGCCACAGAGGGCGGATCGACAGCGAGAAGACAAGCTGGGAAGGAGGCGGAGTGCAGAGGAGGCAGTGTGAAAGATAGAGCGCGAGCGAGATGGAGATGATGATGGAGGGAGAGAGAGGCTGTGGTGGTTTATATAACATCTCCAGGATGGTCTTTGGCATGCATCAGGGGGCTGAGCCATCAATCACTCCATCTGTGTAAAATCACGAGCTGACTCCAATATTGCTAAATATTTATACTGTCACATACACACAGGCGTGCAGATGAAAAGAGTCATTCATTAGGGCCTTCTCAGGCCTGTCAGCCTGGAGATGGAGATTAGAGAAGCAACCTCCCACCGCGCCTGCCTCTCCTCTCACCGAGCTCCTCAGCCCTATATATAGAGCCATCAGGACGATAAATATCTCCAGCATGCCTCTGTTAGGTAAATACCCAGTAAATATGGCAGGAAGGATAGAAGACTAAGCCAAACAGACCTGTGTGTCTGTGTGTTGTGTATGAGTGTGAGTCACTCAACAGGGAACAATAGGGACTTGTCATACAACATTCTGTATGGATATACTGTATGGATGGCCAGGCTGTGATTTAGTTTGCCTCAGTGATGTTTTGGTGAATAAAAAGGTGGGTAAACTGTTATTTTAGCTGATGATCACTGAAACAAAAAACAAAATTGAAATCAGTTTATTTTAAGCAAAGCATTACTGTGCTCTTTATATAAATCTGTCCTCATAACTCACCTTGATTTAAGACTACATACTGTGAGGTCTATGTCATGGGGTTGTTTTGTGCATAATGTACCACCCAGTGTTTTGGGATTTTGACCCAGCTTGATCCCTACAGCTTGACCTCTCCCCTTTATGGAAGTGCAAAAATAAAGTGCTGGAATACCCCTTTAAAGGTCAAGTGTGTGGGATTTAGGAGGGTATATTGACAGAAATGGAATATAACATTCCTAACATTGTTTTCATTAGTCTGTAATCACTTAAAACTAAAGAATCGTTGTGTATTCGTAACCTTAGAATGAGCTGTTTTTATCTACATACAGAGCGGAGTCCACCATGTTGTTTCTACTATTTTCCAGAACGGACATACTAAGCACTGGCTCTGGATAAAGCCATTCACATTTCTGAGTTTTTGCATCAGCTACCATTGTTCTCCTACACTCTTGGCACACAGGAGAAGTTTCAGTTGGTTGCAATCTGTAACCTCACTGCTAAATGCCACTAAATCCTACACACTAGACTTTTATTGTGTTGTATTGCTACCAATGTCTCACTGCCATCAATCTGTAGCTGTACCACAGAGCGCCTTTTTTAATAGAGGAGCAAAGGTGAAAGAAATCTGAGCCATATTTACTGATATGCAGAGGAATATCATTGCTGTTCGTTCTCTATGTAAATAAATTAAGGCTACAAATGACAATTATTTTCTTCATCATTCATAGTGTTGCACTCACTCACACACTCAAAAGTCTGAGATAGTTTGTAAAGAATGAAAAAAGAGAGCTTGATAGAAAAGTGCCTCCCAACACTGGGCCAATCTCTGCCAATCTCTGCTGTCGGTTTGTCCGTTTCAAAAAGTTTGAGAAATTGTGGGACGCAGCCGCCCCCAATTCTGACATGAGGAAGGTGAAGGGAGATGGGGTTTCCAAAGCTATTTGACCGTCCGACAGGCACTTCGTGTGGAGCATACTGATGTCTTAATGTCCTCAGATCACTTGTAGAAAGGCAAATCCTCACAATTTACAGGCCAAAGCTACAGAATGCATTTTTCAATTAAATTTTCTTGAAATTGATTAGTTGATTATTCGAATAACGGCTGCTTAAGTATGTGACGACATTAATTGAGTAATGGTTTCAGCTCCCATAGTCTATGACACTGAATCAAACATGAGTGTTTGGATTCATTTTATATTAAAACCTGTTGTATATCATTAGATTTTCTTCTTATGTCAAGTCAGTATAGGAGGGTGAATGCTATTGGAGCTGAAATAATTGGCCGATTAATGTGTAGCTGATTAGATTTAAATGTAATTATTAATGTTAATATTAAATTTCTTTGAGTTTTGGATTGTTGATCAGACAAAACAAACAAATTTAATGATGCCACATGGACAGATTTCACTATTTTCTGACATCTTGTAGACCGCACAATTGATCAATTAATCAATAAAGTACTCATCAGTTGGCAATCATATTGATATTTGAACTTAAACACTAGCTTTGGATAAAGAGGCCCTCCTCTCCACAACTGACGGCTGTGGTCAGGCTTGAGGATTTAGGCCTCTCTGATTCCCGGTCTTGGCCTCTGTGCAGACATCTTCCATAGCAATCTGCTTCTGTCTTTTTGTCTATATTCTTCTTTTATTCTCCCCAAACCAATCCGGCCTACTTCATTTCTCCACCCAGTTTTTTTGAAATTCTGAAGCAAGCCATTATGTTGTGATTATTCATTCCATCCGCCTTGACGGACCTCAGATCAGTGCGCGGGCCAGGCCTTGGAAACAAAAAGACATCAGCAACATCATCTTCACACTGTAATTACGAGAATAGGGGGTGGGGTGGTGGTGGGGGGGATTTCATTTTGATTAGCAAAAAAGCTTTTATTCTCAAACTCACATCCATAATTAATCATTAAATCATGGGAGAGTGAGTGAGAGGGATAGATAGGGGGACACAGTGAAAGGAGGATGGAGGGATGGATGGAGGGATGTAGCAGTGGAGAGAAAAGGAAAAGGCATGTAATTATCTGCAGAAGTTCGACATCCCCAGTAAATCCACGGAGCCGTCTGACATGGCTAATTAAAGAAGCAATCAAAGGTCCACCTCCAGAGATTCTGAGAGAAAGAGAGGAGAAAGAAGGAAACAGGCTAGAGAGATAGAAAGAGGGCCTAATGGGGAGAAGGGGAAGGAAGGAGGGGGAATATGGGAAAGAAGAGTGTTGTGATCTTTGTTATTGTTTCATATGTCAACCGTCCCTCTTGGATTCTTGGATGAGGCTCTTACACGCCTTCTCTCTCTTTTCTGTCTCTCTTTTTCTGCTTGCATCAGGCCATCACACTGTGATCATTTCTGACCTTCATCTGCAGAGTGCAAATAGCTGCGATTTGCAGCATCGGGAGAAACAGCCGGCACACTCCAACAAAAAGTTGTACATTAGTCATACCTGGTTAGTCAGTTTTTTTAAGTTGAAATGATGCATCTTCTGATGCTTTTCTGGGGCGCATAATCAGTGATGTAACCTGCAGTCATCAGGTGTTTCAGGCCTTTCAGCATCAGACGCCCTCTCGCTGGCAGCCCTGCTGAGGTTGATCAGGCCTCACTTTGTGCAACTGTAGCAGCCTCCCACACACTTGCTCTTTTTATCCATAGCCAACCGAATGACGTCCCAGCAGCCTCTGCGTCGTGGTAGATGACGCTTGTCTCCTCTGTGATGCACTTTCCTGCAGACGCACTGCATCCTGTACTAACTGTACGGGCTAACCAAGCCTTGTGAATTTGAAAATCCCCTCCAGGAAGTGGTTAGCACTGTTGGCCTATTTATTACTCCTTGAGAACAATTGTTACACTGGGATTTCTTACACTCATGAATTCCATTACATTTCCAATTCTTGGACTGAATCTTTTCTTGCTGCTGTAGGTGTTGCTGCAGTTTTCTTGTAAGTTCTCTGTGCTATGAAAATAAAATAGCATGTCATCTGCTTTTGAAGCCGTGTGAATACATCTAATAATTTTAGCCTGTGTCAAAAAATGTGCTTTGTGAAATGTGCTTTATCATATTGTAAATTAGCTAATGGCCACAAGAGACACGAAGGTATTCAAAGGATGGAAAGATGAAAAGTGAAGGTGTAGAGGGGATGGTTTCCCTGATGATAGGGTTTTTTTTTTTTTATTCTCTTCACCTTTCACCTCTCTCTCTGTCTTTCGCTCTCTGTCTCTCTGTCTCTGGGGGCATAGACCTGGGGGACATGAGGTAGATAGAGTTAGTGTGGACCAGATTATACTCGCACTGGGTCATCCTCTGTCAGCAGAAAAAGAGCTGAGAGCAGGACACTGACCTGTGTTCCCTCTGACCACTGCGTGTGTGCGTTTGTATGTGTGTGTGTGTGTGTGTGTGTGTGTGTGTGTGTGTGTGTGTGTGTGTGTGTGTGTGTGTGTGTGTGTCACCTTTTGAGCCCTTCCCAGCTCAATCTATGGAGCACTACAATATATTTCATTGTTCAGGGTTTGGGGTGTGATGCTGTACACTCTGAATGACTGTCTCTTGCTAATAGAGATTCCCGTTTTTGTCTGTTTATATGTTTATACGCCAGTATTTAAGATGTGTTTAATAATACATAAAATCTTTTTTTCCCTGATGCATGAGTATCTGTCCCGTGCAAGAATTATTTAGTCATGAAAGAAGTACTTTAGTTTATCAGTGTATCCATGTTCCACGACTAGTCTTGTTTACTTATGCCAGGTAGCAATTTCCTGTTTTCGAGAAGGAGTTACACACAGTGTTTTAGTTACATAACTTGCCTTTTAGCTGCCAGTTCAAACATGCTGCAGTTATCTGAAGCTCTTCTATAATTTTCACCTTGTGTGATTGTTGCATGCAGGTGAAACAGCTCATGTGAGGCTGACCTGACATTATTTATTCTGAAAACACGACTAAAGTAACTGGTCAGTTTTTGTTTTCCTTTAAACCCTGGTTGAACTTGTGTTTTCTTTGCAAACTGGTGGAGCAGGAATGCCTTAAAATCCACATTTTCAGATTCTGACCTGCACTCACAGTACACTCACATTGGTGCTCATAGATGATGCTTCAGTCTGGATATTTCAAACAACATCATTTATCCTCTTAGCTTTTACTACTCACCATGCACGGTGAAGAGACACAGAAGAAACCATGTAGGAGAACATGTTTCTGAGAGTTACAGCTTCCTGGCTGGAGCCAAACTCTTCTCTCTGTTCTGAAAGACTCAAAATAAAGAAAAGATAAACAATTTCTAGAAATTATAAAAAGCAGTATTTTTGTTGAAAACAGGAAACACTATAGAAAAAACATAAAATGGATAACTTCCTGTGTGTCAGAGGATTTATGCTTCCTTTTAAGTCGTCATGAAACTGTTACAGACTAAACATTATGTTACGTCAACTCACGACAGAGAATAACAACACAGTCATTTATGTCAGCAGATTATGTTAAAGATGCTCACTATTTCTTTAACTTCCAACCGAAGCCACTGATGGATTAATATTGGCCTTCGGAGCCACCGTATCGGTGTTACAGCCCAGAAGGCCCCTCTGTCAGTCTGTGCCCTCATTCTCTTCTGTTTATTCGTCCTTGGGGTGTGTTCAGTGCGTCTCCATCTCTCTCTCTCTGCCCAGTCCACCCGGTGTCAATCTGGCTGCTGTATAATTGGTTGTTTTTTGGTCGGCCGGCCTGTCCTCCCTGGCGTTGATTCATGGCGTTTGTAAAGGTGACAGTAGCGGCTGTCCCTACCAGACAAAGTAGAGCCATCACTAGCCAGACCTCAGCTGACCTGCTAGTTTGTGCGCACGCACACACTCGCACAGAGGCAGACACACACATACACGCATAGGAAACACATGCAGCTTTGCCTGAGGCCTCACAGGGGAGGAGCGGCAGGTAAGGTCATCATGTACACAACTCGACCAAAGAAGATCCTAAAATACACACACATTACAGTGTATAAACACATACACATATGGGTGATAGTCTTTTTGTAGTATGCAAAGAAATTTGTGTAAATGTATACACTCACGTACACATCTATGTACTTAACATACACTGTAACTCATGGCCTATATGAAATATTTAAAGACATATGCACATAAAAACTGTACACTTAGCCATACTGTATATTACTATACAAATCCTGCAGTGATATGTAAGAAATCCACATACATACATTATGAATAATTAAACATGATGACAGAAACTGCACACTAATTTTCTATACTTGAATCTCCGTATGGAACAACCTGCCCCTGCTTATTAAGCAAAGCCAAACAAAAGCAATTTTTAAAGTAAAAGTGAAGGTGGATTTGTGGGGATTGTTGCTCGTTCACCTTTGAAGGAGGAAATTCGAAGCATGGGTGCAGCGTTGCAACAAGAGCGAGTAGGATTGCATTGTAATTTGTTAGTTTGCATTGATTTGTATGTTTCCATGTATTGTGTTTGTTGTTTCCATTGAGGACCTCTTTAAAAATAAGTGTTTTTAGGAGTGCTTTTAAGTGCTGCCTCTGGGATTTTTGTGTCATGATACTCCTCTGAGTGGTTGTGCTTTTAAATTCCTATTAAAAATCACATCAAAATATAATAGATATAAAGTAAGAATAAGGGTTTGTTTATATAGCACCTTTGATTAACAAATTAGCAATTACTTTATATGTAAACAATGCCTAAAATCATTGAAATATTACAAGTAGAAAAAAAAAAGTTTTATAAAGAAAACCACAAAATACACACACACATTACTGTCTTAAAATACACACAGAAATATAAACACCAAGAAACACCCACACACACACACACTGTCATCTGCAGGCCTTCCCTGGTGACCTGGATACACCCAGAACTGACACTTTATCTACTTAGCAGTGTCACCTTCAAAAGCCACACACACTTACACCGCCTCGTCTGTAAAAATCCCCCCACAAATAACAGCTATATGTGTGTCAGGTTTAGGGGTCTCCATCATGCTCTTTTTAAGGCACCGGCTTCATATCTATAATTGAAGGTAATCGGCTGGTAAAAGGATTGTAAAGGGTTTTGTGCTGTAGTTAAGAATTGATCATAAGCTCTGGCTTTTTCACGGTCCTGCCATTGACCTTGTAATTGATTTGGTGAGTGTGTTTTTTCTCCTCTCTTGTGTTATGGTATGATATACTGTATTTGACTTTGCTCACTCCAGTGTCTGTTGTGGTTGAGTTTTTGTCTTTAATGTGTGTTTTTTTTGTACCTCTATTTTTGTGAGGACCAATTAGGATTTAGTGTGTGGTACATAAAGGTTGAGATGTGGAATAAATTTAGGTTTACAACCAGTGCGATGTCCCCACAAGTATAACAAAACTATGGTGTAGGCGTGCATGTGCGCTCGCCTGATTACATGTGCATGTGCAAGTGAGCTTACATTTGCCATGAGCTGACCTGTGTTACAGCGAGTGTAATTGATTGTGTGTGTGTTGGTGTCTCGGTGTTAAGGTTAATTTCTCTAACTGCTGGTAAGTGCTGTCTGACCGCTCCCGTGGCGGCCTCTCCGAGCTGAAGTAATGCCACTTAGAGGCCCCGGGGCCCCAGCCGCTGGCCAGCCCATCGATCCGCTGATCAATAATTGCATCTGTACCTGTACACTGAGCAGGGAGGCTCTCCGCACTGACCTGACGCTAACACACCGGCTGGTGTAAGGCAAGGCAGTGTCGCCACACAAATGGTTAGCAAACTGCGGCCCAGGGATCACCTAAGAGGCTCCAGAGGAGTCTCCAAAATCAGGTTTAGTTTAATTTCAGTATCATTTCATTCATTAGGAGAGCAGATTCACTTTCATCACTATTACATCCCCATGCAGTGCAATACTTTAAGACTGTGAGAACAAAGCAGAGCAAGAGAATAAGTGCATGGTGCGGACAACATTTCAACTCTACAGTTGCTTTTTAGCAGTAATAATAAGGCTGATTTCTGGGACTTGTGGATCTGTTGGACTGTATATATGACTGCCATAATTCTTAGCAACTAGATCTGAAATTAAAAATGACTTATACTGGCATTGGCAAAGAAAATCTGTGCTTTGCATTTGACATTGGATTTATGGCAAAATTCTCTGTCATTTGTCGTCCTTTTTATAGAGGCACATCTTGCCGTCTCTTCCACACATCTCATTCTCCTTTCTTTTTCCTCTCTGACTCTTTGTTTCTGATGTCCACCAAATCGCTATTTTTAGCGGTTGCGATATACCTGGTATTGATGATCACCGTGATATTTAAAAGTCAAATATTGATATCATGTTAATAATCCACATTATATACAATACAATATTGTGTAAATAATCCAGTGCCTATCTTTACGTTCTCCCTTTGTTTACCTCCCCAAGCGTTATCTAGTTGCCTTTTCATTATCCTTTGGGTGTAATTGCTCTTTTTGTACACTCCTTCGACCTGCCTACACTTGTATTTTGAATGCAATCATTTTGCCAAAAAAAAAGACACAAAACACACAATGAACAAGTTAAATATCATTTTGACTGATTGCTTATTTCCTGAAGATATTGTGATAATATCATTATCATGAGCACATTTGGCTGCAATAATCCAGTACTGAAAATCTGATTTTGTGCCAACCCTATTCTCACTAAAACCAGTCTGAATAGAGAAATGAAATGGCATCCACATACCTCTGCAGGATGTTTAAATCTGCTGTGCAGAGAATTAGCATTCATTAAGTTCATATAATAAGTAAAATTCCCCCCACATATACTCTGAGCTCTGTACAAGTTTATCATTAGTCACTGATTCAGTTTTAATGTAAGACTTTCCTGTCATCTGGAAATCAAAATGACATCACCACCCGTCTCTGCATCCTTTTCTTCCTCCTGTTGTTTTATTCCTCTCAGGGAGCCTCCATCTTGTTTCAGATCACAGCCAATAAAGCAGCCTGTCTCTCCCTCTCTCTCATCCTCTCTCCTACTTCCTGTTAAAGGAATCAGTCAGTCAGAACACTCAAAACACATATTAAACAGGCATCAGCTTCTCGCCGGGGCCAAATCACGCTGTTCAAATGTTGTTCTTCCACCGGGAGCGCAGGACAACTGAAGAGATGGGATCTGCAACATTAACTTGATTCACGGCTGCGGCGACTGAGTGACACTCCATAAACCTCAGCGGGCCGCCGCTGGGTCCCGCCGACAGCACCCCATGGCTAATGTGACACACACTAGCAACGCATAGCCTTACCACCCCCACAGCACTACACACACTCAGCCATACATACACACATATAAGCAAGCACACGCAGGGTTTGGCATATACATACAAACACGTATAGTAGCACATATTGTACAGACGCACACCAGTAGAGCCTGACCTTAACATTCCACCCACATATTGACACACGCATACAACATGTGAATTCAGAGGCTCGCATAAATGCATTAACACACATTCAGCACTAACTGGCAAAACGGAGCTTTACCAAGCTGAACATACACATGCAGTCAGAAGTTCACACACTAATATGCCCCCTCTCCCTTAAAACACACACACACTCATATATAAACAGGTTTTATGGTAATGCAGCAGAAACTGCACAACCATTGAGTTATTGTCCTCTCCAGCCGACCTCTCAGCTCGCAGCGCTTTGGCGTAGGCAGTTAGCATCGGCCCTGTAGCTCTGTGTAAATAGGTAACCTCTGCTGCTCAAAATGCCAACTTCCTCTGGCTGTATTCGACAGTGCTGACTCCCTCCACACACTAACTACTGTGCTTGTCACTTGAGATACAAATAGCAGAGTCCGAATTGATATTTACTACACAGACTTGTTGCCTGTGTACTGCAGCGTCACAGTGGATTTTTTTTGTTTGTTTGCCTTTAAACAATCATATACTGTTATCTTAAACTACATAAATAAGGATTGAGAGATATGCAGCAGATATTTAGAGATAAACAGACTCATAATACAAGAGAAGAGACAGGCTAAAAGAGTTAAAGACAGGCAGAAAGACAAATGCAGCAGGCTGATGTAAAATCTTTGACTGCTGATCACAATCAGGGAGATGTGAAAAATTGCATAGCATAGTAGGTCACAGATGCTCCAGAATACCAAGGTCCTGTTCTGATTGCCCTTTATACTAAAGGTGGACTGTTCCAGAGTCTGTAGAAACTGCTCTTACCAGGTGTAAAAACACACAAAGAGAAAAATCTTCTGAATGGAAGTGAGTGAGTGAAAACAGCTTTATCCTCAGAAAATCACCCCTATCCATCTGCACTTGAAAGACCACACTCTCTCTTGGCTCTTACAATATCAGTTTTTGTTCTGTGACATCTCGGTTTGTACATTCTCTTATCATTTGTTAAGCCCATTATGATTCAACAGCAGAAAACACTGGCTAACTCTTCCACTTTTTTGCACAAATCAAAATAAGTCTGTGAAAAGAGATCTTGAAACGTCTGTCTTTTGTCCAGTGTTCTTTCTTTTTTAGCTACTCCCTAAAATAAACCTGGCAGTTATAGACAGGTGTGGGTGTGTATCTGTGCAGATTTCATTATAATCACTAAAAGCTATCATCTTCTCATTTTTTAGGAAAGTATTATAATAAAGTAATAAGGTGTGCACATTAGCACAGGACATTTATATACAGAGATAAGCAATCTTTTGTCACTCCTCCTATCAGATATTGGCCAAATTGAGCAATAAAACAACAATCAGAGTATCTCTTTAAAGCCTTCAACAGACAGGAAGTGTGCGAGTCCTCAGCTGAACCTCGGAGCTGCGTTTAACTCTTTGACACACAACTGCCTGAATTATGGTACGACGCTTGACACTTTTGATGAGTGACCCTCGACAGAAATTAAAGGGCCACGCAACATTTTCAATTCATGCTTCGGCAAAAGGTTTGAGACGTCATGACAGCTGCTTATTTTGCATCTATATTTGTGCTACTTTGTATCCTTTTGCATTTTGATAATAACAGTGAAAAGTTAATTGAAAAGGAAGAGACTTTGAACTTTCGGCTACTGAAAAGAAAAAGGGAGTGTAAAAAAAGGGGGTGGGAATCACCACAAGATCCGCAATACGATATTATCATGATTCTTAAGTCATGATACAGTATTATTGCGATTTTAAATATGTTGCAATATGCTGAGTAATCGATAAAATATATTGAGATATATTGCGATTTATTACCTTTTTTTCAACTGTAAATTATGTCCCCAAAGGAAAACTTTATCAACATATTATCCAATAAGAGAAAGTTTTCAGTCTGTCATCTCACTTCAGTCATTTTAATTGCAGCAGAATGTATCTAGTGGACTGAAAAAGCAATGATCATATTTTACTAGTAGACTACCAAAAGCTGATTTGTATATGTAATATTAAAAATGTACATAATAAAAAAAATCGATACTTGGCACTGTGTAATGATAAAATATTGCCACAAAAAAATATCACGATGCTATAGTGGATCTTTTTTTTTCCCCACCCCTTGTCCATTGAACAAAGAGGTGAGGTACAGGGTGAATATGTTTTGGTCCAACAAATCTAGAACATGGATGAGGAGATGCACTTTTCGGAATATCTGCCAACTGTTTTGATGATCTGGTCAACCGGACCAGGCCTTATGTTGCTCATAGTGGGACACACAAAACTCCAGTAGATGTGTCGGAGAGGCGCTTGTGACCACCCAGTAACAAAATATAATGGTGTCCACAACATAACAAAACTCCCAAAACTTGTCAAGTGTCAAGAAAATACAACATTCCTGTCAAGCGACACTCGTCAAAAGTGTCAAGTGCCCTACCATATATCAGGCTTAACTTTGCTTGCAGTCATAAGAACAATAGGTGTGTTCCTTGACAATAGCATCTGGAATTTCTGTCTGTTCAGGTCTTTACAGCTCACTTCGATGTTGGACACACTCTTAACACATTAAGTTTTCACTGTTTCCTCCAGCGCTTTATGTACAAGCTTGTACAGGTAGTCCATTTTGAGAGTTTATCTGTGCAGGACTAACAGGCTTGCTGTCATCGAAGGACTTGTGGTCACTGCCTACTTGTCCAATCAGAGCAGGAGTTAAAGCTAGCACATATCGGTGTCTGTTTACACTGGAGGAGGACAGGGCATGGTTGGGTCAGTGACTGTTTGCAGCACAACTCTGACTTTCTGATCACATTGTCAACCTTGTGAGTGCAGGACATTAAATGTCAGGGGGAGATAGGAATATCAATGATTGATGAGTTTGTTCCTGTATGTACTGTGAGATCTGTGTGATCTTGTCTCTACCCTAGGGGGTAAACCTCCAAAGCGTCAACTTTTCAGGAAATGAGCTAAAAGCAACAAAAGTTCTTTTGTTATTTCCCAAAAAAGTTGATGCTTTGAAGCAAGATTTTGATATTTTAAGGGTTTCATGAGGCTTAAGGGTCGTAGAATCTGCAGACTTCCGAGAGCAAACCTTTAAGTGAAACTAAAACATTGCAGATTAGGGTCAATGTAGTCTTCCCGCCACAATAACATGTGTGTGCTTTCCAGTATTTGTGCAGTAAGTTCATTTGTGCTTAGAAGCCGAGGCGTGAACAGAGTCCCCTCTTCACTGTCTCAAATTCCCATTTTTCTGCATAGATTAGCCTACAAGTGTCTGAGCCAGGCGCTGTTTAAACAATGGCATTTCTAACACTGTTCCTATCACCTTGGAAACGCCATGGCAACCTGTGATCTGAGAGGGCACAGTGTGGCTCAATTAGCACCAGCCGTATCTCACCACACTCTTCCGCCAGCCTAATATCTCCATATTCTGTCTCCTTTTGTGCATTAAGTGACACAAATATGTGAAGTGTTACATCACCTTTTATATCAACTTCCTTATAGCTTTTTCTCACAGTGATGGATGCATAAACATAGTGAGTTCAACAGTTGAGGTTACCAAGAATATTAAGAGAGAGGATGAATATAAACAGGCATGTGTGGTACTGTACGTGCAGTAATTGTCATGCCTATTTTTGGTCTTTTGGATATGATCCCGACCATCTTGCCACTAAATTATTTTCCTTTTATATTCTGTTTGGACAAAAAAAAATCCCTTCTATCTCTCATTATGGCTCCTGTTGTCTTTTCTCTTTATACTTTATTGTTGTGACACATGCCATTACTGAAGGAAGATTTTAAGTGCTCTAAGTCCCTCACCTTGCTACTCAGTTTTTTCTTTAAGTTTTAGCAGTCGACAGTTTGAATAAAGTAGCAGTAAAACACCCAAAATGTAAAATGTAATGTCAACTGTGTCTCTCTGTTCCCAAGGTATCGTGTCCAAGTCTTTCGAGTGTCGTCTGAAGGGTCAGGGGGCTACGTTTGTGGAAGCAGAACCTGTGGAGTCCCCTGTGCACCATAAGGGCTCATCCGAGGCATCCGGTCACGATGACTCAATCCAGCAGGTCATCATTATCCAGGGCTACGGCGACGGGGACGTGGCCATCGACCAGGCCCTGGAAGAGTCGGCCGCTGCCACCTTGCAGACGCTGGCCATGGCCGGCCAGGTGGCGGAGGTGCTCCACATCACAGAAGACGGGCAAGTCATAGCCTCAGGCAGGGAAGTAGCGTCCGCAGGGGCCCACCTGGCCGGAGGCAGCACCCAGTACGTGGTGTTGGAGTCTGGGGAGGCCAAGAAAGAGCTGCGGGCTGTGGCCTAGAGGAGGAGTAGCAGTCGCAGGACAAGGTCACATTGTTCCGGAGTCGTCCACAGCTCTGGATGCTCTCCTCAGCGCCTGTCAGCGAAATGGGCCATCAGGAGGAAATGCAAGGGGAGGCAGCCGTCGTTCACGAGGTCCTGACCCCTGAGATAGCCGAGGCTGTGCAGAGCGAAGCGCAGCCGGTTGTGAAACAGGAACAGGACGAGGTGCAGGTCATCCAGGAGGCCGGACAGGAGGAGATGCAGGAGGTGCTGCAGCTCGCCGCATCGCAGATGATGAAGGAAGGTCTAACGCAGGTTATTGTCAACGACGAAGGAACGCATTACATCGTGACAGAGCTGGACAACTGCACCTTACAGGTGGAGGAAGGCATGTATGGAGAGGCAGCGGCAGGTGACGGAGAGGTGCAGCAGGCAGAGCAGCAGGCTGGAGAGGAGATGGTGGTCTATCTAGATGGAGCTCCTCATAATATAGTTCTGGAGGAGTAGAGGAGAGAATAGTGAAATAAGGTACATTTATCATTTCATCTCAGTTTAATTCTGTTAAAGCCTGCTTTTTTACATCACTTCTGTGTTTTGTTTTTTACTATATTCTCTTGGGCAAAGCGAACTCAGGTTAAACATCATCTATTCAGTGGGACAGTGAAAGAAGCAGGCTTTGGTGCTAAGTGAGTTAACTTGCAATCCTCACAACCACCAAGACTATAATAACCACTTGATTAATGCCATGCAACATAAGGAAATAAATATATGTCCTCATGATTTTTTTGTTTTCTTTTTGAAAATGCATCTAATATTCTGAGGGTTAAATGACTCATCACAAAGGAAAATCTGCTTTCTGTTTTCTTTATGATACCTTTGTTTACCATGTTTTGTTTGTAATGTTAGAATTTTGACGATGACACAATGATTTATTAATTCTTGTCTACTTCCTTGAGTTTTGTCTTTCCATCCTTTATAGGGATTAGTATGTTATTAGTTAACAATAAAACAATAATTTGATGGATTTTGAAAATCTCCAACACAGATCTTACATATGATTTGTATGTAATAAAGTTGAGTTGATAATTATACATTTCAGGTTTTCATCAACACCTCAGCTGTTCAGCTCTGAAAACCATCACTGCAGTTTCATGTCTGACAATAAAGATTGAGTCTAATTTTTACCAGCAGTGTCCCGACTTTTTTCTTTGTAGTATTTGCTGTTAATTGTCATGTCAAGCACACGTTTCAGCATCAATACTGCGATTACATGTGCAGCACAGCGCCATCATACAAGCAACATGCACATACATGCATCAGCTGATGGCTCCCATCATGCTTGCTGATCACTAACACAGTCATTATCATCACCATTATCATTATCGTCATCATGATCACCATCATCCTAATCGTCATCCTCTCTTCTCTCAACCCCATCAGGCCCATTCTGTTCATTGCATACAACACTCTCATCCTTTTTCCCCCCAGCAGTATTCAGCACTGGAGGGAGAATCAATATTCATTTAGGCCCCTACACAGGCCTGGTTTCTGATGGAGTGAGTGGGAGAGCAGTATGACGGCTGCAAACACAATGGCCGACCGCTGAAAGTAGAGAGACAAAGCACTCATACACACAGAGGGCATCAAAAGATCATCCCTTTTAACACACACACACACATGCGCCGTGCACGCAGAGCGCGAAGGTGGGCTGAGAGTGAAAGCGGTGGAGGAGTGGGCAGGAAAAATGAGAGGATTACAGATGGATGTTGAGAGAGGTGAGGCCAGAGAGAAGTGAAAGAGCAGTGAAATCCACAACCACACAGAGAGAAGGGAGCCTGTAATTTCACATAACACCTGTCTGCATTTCAGCCTGTCTTTGTCTCCTGCTCTCAGCCCCATGTTGCATTTAGAGCCTCACACAGTCTTTTCATGCTTCTTTTTTCTCCATTCAGCAGTGATAGGAACATTTAACAGAGGTCGCGCTTTCTGTTTGAGCATCGATACATGCCTGAGAGCGCCAGCCAAAGTTTGTCAACACCGACTGAGCAATAACATTTGAATGCTTGTTTTTATGGAATGTGTCACCATAGTCTGTTTTGAAATTGCTGTATGGTATTCAGCATTAACATCAACAGCAGTGTGTGTATGTGTGTTGTGGTTGGAAGGGATTTAATATTTAAAATAGTCTATTTAACCTGCAAAATGGATGCATTCTTTAAACGAGTGCTTTCCAACCTTCTTTGACTGTTGACTCTCTTAAAGGGGAACACCACCTAAATTAAGAATTCAAATACGTTATTTCCATGGCCTTGGAAAGTTCAGTCGGTATTTTTGAACAGCCTCATTTATTACAATGTAATTTCAAATTTTTGTTCATGTGATCATGCTGCATCACATATAAGTGTTTTGTTAGCATTCAGCTAACATGCTCTTTCAGTATAGACTCCAACCTCTGGGTGAACCATATGTATTATATTGCACCTTTTGATGCAAACAACAAAGTGAAGGACCTAAGCTGAGCTTGGTTCATGCCCTCCACCAATATCCCCACTTCGCCGTGTGTGCTGGTGTTTATTGTTCTCAATAGGAATGTCCGTCTGCGCCTGTGCTCGCACATTATTCTACATGTCTGGCTGAGTGATTGTGTACAGTATTGTGTGCATCTCCACCCTCCTCGTGTTATGTCCCTAATCAGGGCTGGAAGGCTCATTATTAACTGCAGCAGGCCACTCGTGTGACATGGAAGAGAGAGAAATTAGCAGCTGTCACCCAGTGATGAGTTCATTTCCTGACAGGCCTCTGCTCCGAAGAGTCCTGCTGCAGACGGCCAGACGGCTGATGGAAACCTGCTGCTGATGCTTAATTGGAGAGCCGGAAAAGGGCAGGGGGGAGGAGGAGTGGGTGGAGAGATGAGGGTAAAGAAGTAGGAGCAAGGGTGGAAGTTACACATTAAGGCATTAAGTAACAGAATGTAACTATTGAAAAAGAAATCCATAGCAGCAATTTGACTTCTTCATCTTCTTTATTAGCAGTTCACTACTTTAATGACATTATTATGCCCATTCCAGTACGACAGTGTACTGCTGTAGTTACTAGTTACATTGCATGCAACACATTATATGATGCAGCTCTGTGGATTAAACTACCCGGAAGGATGTAAAATAAAATGAGTTTCATTGATGATGATTGAAATGCTGCTTGCTCTTTAATGCATCAGTAACAATAATTAAATAACATGCAGTAATAATAAAAATGCATTCTTAAAAAACAATAAAAGGAGAGTGAATATTTGGACTTACATTCATCCTTTGGCTAATGAATGATAGTCTTCTTTTAGCAGGATGTGTAAGCAGGCAACTGATTGCTGTATCAATGTAAAACATGATAAAGTCAGTGTTGTGTTTACAGCTTGTTTACACTGGTCTCAAATGGCCAAAAAGTCAGTTACTGTAGGTCTAAATATGTTTTCCACACCCACAGTGTAAGCTGTGTAAGCCGCCATAAGTTGTACCTGGTTTATTTTTAGTGACAAGAGTCTAATCTAACAATATGTTAGTTCCACGTAGTCATAGCATGTTCCAGGAGCAACAACTGGTGCTAAAAGGTTAACACCTCTGCACTTTTACTTTGAAGGCAGGACATACTTGTAATGTTTTTACATTGTGGTATTGCTACTTTAAAGACAGGCTGGGTGGGAGTGGAGCACAGAGAACTCAGTATGTTTGGTGGCACACACCCGCACACACAAAGAGGCACTCTCTCATACATAGAAACAGTAACTTGCACCCTCTCCCGGGGGCAACTCTCATCACTCTCCTGGGGACAACTGAGAGGGACAGGAGTGTGGATGGGGGTCTCTCTCTCTCCCTCTGTTTCCCTGAGTATGATAAATATAGCAATTCTGTTTAGTCGCCATCTATAGAAAACATATCAGCCTGGGGATCATTTCCTTAATGTCTCCGCTATTAGTTTTGGCTTCCCTTTGGCAGTATTAGCATGCCGGCTGATATGCTCTGCTTGTGTGTGTGTGTCTGTGTGTGTGTGTGTGTGTCCTCAGGGCTCCAGGTACAATTCTATTAAAGCAGACTTGTTTGTTTATTTCCTGTCTGTCTCCCTCTACATGTGCCCTGCTTGCTAGAAGCCCAAATCCTAGTGTGTACATACATCCATGCTAACATCGATAGGCCACGTATAGTTGCATGTACAGTCAGAATCCAATGTTTGTTTTTGTCATTTTTGTTGCTCTGAATCGATAGTTGTTTGAGGCAGAGGTGGAGTTGCAGGGGAAGCCACGGTTCAGTTACGGTTCATCTCTTCCATGGGAGTTATTATGGGAAAGGGGGAAGGGAAGGAGGGGTGTGTGGGGAGCCCTGCATGGCTCTTCTCCCTTTCTCTTACTTTTCCTATGTGGCTCTGCATTTGTGTCTTTGATCATGTTAATCCCTGCCTAGCGCCCACCCCCCCGCCCTCGCTCTCCCTGCCATAGACTCACTGCCACACACACCTCAGCGCCTGACAGAAATTGACAGCCCACTCTATCCCACACATACACACCCCCCTGCAAAATGGCAAGCATTCTCCATTCCTAGCAGCTTACCCCCACCCCAAAAAAGAACAAAATAAAACACCAGGCAGGCAGGCAGGCAGTCCCATTGACCGTCTGTAGCACTTCATTAAGGAGAAGCAGTGATTGAAAAGGGATCTGATTAGCTCTCTATGATGAGATAGCAACGTTTCAACCTTGAACCAGAAACAACTGTAAGTGCTTTTTAATTAGGCACACAACACTGAGGAATAGCACTTCAAAACATAAAAAAGAGGGAGTGAAAGACAGAGTATCTCTGGCAGAAGGGAAAGTAAATGATGAGGCAAAGAGTGTATCAGTGGGAGGCCTATTCCCTCTGCCCTTACAAGAGCATCACTTTTTCAACACCATGCACATCGTGGAAGAGAAACTCGAAATTGAATTGAGCTGAAATGCCCTCGAAACTGCTCCAGTTTAGTTTCTTCTCCATTTAGATTTACAATATTTAAAATTATATAGACCTCTGGAGGGTGAGAAAATGTTATGCCTTAAATCTACCCTCTTGAATTAAACAATTTGACATCCTCTATTTTATATCAGTGGCCTTCACACAGCCTGATTCACGTGTATAGACTCAGGGAAGTCGGCATGCTACCCCGCGCCAACACGCCACTCTGTTTAAATAGCAGATCTTCACTGTCAGCCCGCGATAACACCTTTCTACATAGCTGCTGCAGCCATCTGCTTCATGTCAGTTGTGCCGTATAAGGGTTAATTCTGTTGATATATTCATTTTATCAAAACAAACAGCTTGACAGATGAAGAGACAAAAAAAAGAGATGGTATGATAGGTTTTCCTGAGTCAGAAAATATTTCATGATAAGGTGAAACTTTAACGTTTTACTTGACATACAGTTGGGTCACTCCAACAGTAAATATTTACGGGATGCAACACAGGAAAAATAACCTGTGCCAACACTGAAAATAGGCTGCTAATGCACCAGAATGATGCAAAGAGATCAGTTGTTAAGTAAAACTGCCATCTTCTCATATGCAGTTAAATCAGTTGCCATGAATATTTACTGTAACATAATTGTTAAAAGTCTTTCACCTGCAGTCAAGTGTTAGGTAAGACTACTGTCATCACAAGGCTAAATGAGAACAAGCTAACAAAAACAAATCATTTCACAGTAATGCCTGAACATCAAGTGCAAGAATATATTCCCTGGGTTATGTTAAAGAAAATACAAGGACAAGACTGAGTGTAGTCAACTGAGTGTAGAACAACTGCTATATGTAATGTGTATACAAACAGCACATGTATATGTGGTGCAGATGGGAAACAGAAAATTATCAAATATTTGGTTACAAACTAAAGTACTGTAAAAGTTCAACTAAAAGCCTGGTCACAAGTATAGGCCCAGTCCCTTTTTCTAGCCCAGTGTGGCTACACATTTTGACACATAAAGCCCTGTCTCAATTAGAAGCCTGATCTGGTTGCAAAGCACTTCCATTTTTTAGAAGTGCTTTGGCTGTATAAAACCGGGTTGTTGGCTACACACCTCAGCTAATGTTAGTTAGTAGCAATAGTAATAGTAATATTCATACTGGTTCAATTTGATCATATTTCCAATTTTTGCTGAGCAACAGTTCTGTACAAAAGGAATTAAAGACCTGTCCCAAGTAAACACCCGCTGAGTTGGATGTAAGGTGGATGTAAATGTCCCCATTTTTATGGCAATCCATTAAATACTTGTTGAGGCATTTCACTCAAAACCACAAATGTCGACCTCAGAGTGACGCTAGAGGAAAACTGAGAAGATCACCCAAGTTCTTAGATTTGATCCTTTTGGAAACATGACTGCCTGTATTAAATTCCATAGCAATCTGTGGAGCAGTGAATCCTGGAACCACCATGCTAAAAACAAAAGACTCTTTTAGAGCTGATGTCACAATGACGTCTGTTTGTTAGCTGGAGGCAAAACATGACTCGCCACCAATGGGCTGTAGGCTACATAGGAGTCTTAAACTTTCATCTTGTTGTGTTATTAGGTGCCAGGACATAAAGAGTCATGGCTCAAAACTTAAATTTTATTGCATACCAGCTGCCACTGCCTGTCAGCGAAAACAAACACAACAATGGTTAAATGTGATAAGAAAGGACTGGATGAAGCTGGTCATCAAACATTTTCGTATGTGCAGCGCACACTTCAAATCAGGCTACAGAAAAAGTATTTACTGTTGTAGGGATGAATAACGTTATGTGTATTAAGGGTTATCATGTCCACCTAATCAAAAATTGGGCAGGTATCAAGAGGAATATTGGGTTTCTCTGTAATACTAACTTTTTCGCATCTTAGTACGTTAGCTTTAATAGCAAAATACATCTGAGGAAACAGTTCAAGCGTCATCCTCTTTTGTAAGATTGGCATAGTAACCAACCACAAAGCTGGCCATCCAGTCAAATCATCCGTCCACTGAGTGAGAGCATACGCGTCAGCCAGTCTGGTCCTGTTGGTCAGTGTTTCACTTGCTGTCCCGCAGAGTGAGTGACCTGACATGGTTCGTTTGTAAATTTAGTCTGACGTAAATTTAGTCGTTGCTCCTCCTTGGCGGAGGTAACCAGAGAGGAAAACGTACTGTTTTCTGTAACTTACCTTAGATGAAAACATTCGCAGTTTTTCACCTCTGTCCACCACTACCTCAACAAATATCATACCTGTTGTTTTTCCCATATCTTGTGAAAATTATTCCGCACTGACAATGTCCAAGTAGCCTCTGACATTTTGTATTTTGATACCAAAAAATATGGCTAACATTTTCTGACATGAAAGAACAACAACAACCTGACCGATATTAATCCAATCCTGAAAGGCTTGTTCCATTATTCTTGCGGATGCGCCTTTTTTGACATTCACAAAGCTGATTGATTGACCACAACTCGGCTGCTGGGAACCCAATTGAAATGTTATTAATATTGCACCATTTCAAAAGGTTGTTGAAAATGTGTTTGTCAGTTGGATGGAAACAAAGCTGTTGGTATTCTTGACTAATTTAACACAGTGAGGCCCCATCCTGTGGCTTCAACTACCTACGTATTGACACTGCTGAAAACTTTGAGCTACAGAGAAAACAGGAAGAAATACTTTTCTTAGGGCAGATGTGACAGATTTCAGATGAAGAAAAGATCCTACAGCCTCTTGCAACACAACTCTGTTTTCATTTATTACACTTACATTCCAGTCCAGTTGGACTATCGTCAGTGCGTGAAATGTTTATAAATGGGCCCATGTGTGTTTGCATCTTTACTATTAAAATGATGTGACTAAAATGAGAATGTCAAATATCTCTGTGCATGAGCAAAGTTTTATTTTACAGCAGGCTTTCCTCTTAGTCACCCCCTCATGTCTATTACTTTCTTTTTTCTGTCTCCTGCTTCTTTCTCCTGATGTGCAACGAAGAAGTCGGGCCTCAACTCGCAGGGTGATCTCATTTGCTGGATTGAGTTTTAGTGTCACTGATATTGGATTAGATGTGATAGTACTCATGACGGTGCCACTGGAGAAGTGCAGTCACGAATTTATGGTGCTGCCAATGGGTGGTGTCTGTGTCATTCAACAGGACTCATATTATTGGCTAATTCCCTCATCCCTGGTGATCTGGTTGGCATTTCAGCCCTCTAAAAAACCCTACATGGGAGTTAGCCTTTGAGTATAATGTCCTCGGAGAAGAGGAATACGTCATTTGAGAGGATTTATTCCCAAATTGATCTTAAACATATCTGAGCTTGTTATAATTTCACTGGTTTCTCATAGCAGGGTATTTCAAAGCAGGACATAATTGCGGTGTGCTTCCTTCGCAGCCACCCTGACCGTCTGCCTTTTAACCATCTTGCATGGTGAATTGAGCCCCGCATTTGTGAAGTGTAGCCCTGGGAGTCCCCTAGTGGCCCCTGCCTTGCTGTAACAAGCGTGGGGGGCCCCTATGGTAAGTGCTCTCTGGGGACCCCGGCTCTGATCTGGCCGTCCCTGGGGCCCTGTTAATTCCTGCTCTGCTCAGAAAGCCTCGCCACTCTCCACTGCTCTCCTCCTCCTTCTCTTCGTACTGCTCTCCTCCTCTTCTTCATCCACCCATCGTACTCCCTGGCTCTCTCTCTTTCTCTCTTTCTGTTCTTTATGTAGAAGGTGCGCTGTCAACAGGGAACTTGGCCAGTCTCATTAAAAAGCTGGTGGAGGTTGTGAAGTTGTGACGGTGACAGAGATGTGCAGATCAGTGGCAGAGTTAGTATCGTGGTTGGAGAAACAGTCCATTAACCAGACCCTGCTGATATTCGGTTAATATATGATGTGGAAACGGCCCAGTGTCCAGAGGAATTCATGTGGATGATTCTGCACCTCGTGATTAACATTGAATGCCAGCATTGAGTGCCAGCACAAGAAGTGGTGTGTCTTACATGTAACAAGGAGGGAAGTTAAGTTGTGAAGGTCTGGGTGGTGGATGGACTTGTAGCACATTCTACTTTCATACAGGAGTTCATGTTTTTATTATCCATAACCTTAACCAAGTGTTTTTGTCACCTATTTCTAAACATACCCTAGCCATATTTCATTCGCCATAACCACAATCTCTCCCTGACCTTAAGGGACTACTTTGTTGCTTTAACATGCCTCTGAAGTTTTTGGAATCCAGAAATGGTGAAAACCCCTTTTGAATCGAAGTAAAAGGGAGACTGCGTTTGACAACAGCAAAACTACTGTATATTAAAACATGTGTTATCAAACTCTCACACAACTTGTGCAGTATAATCCAAGTCTCATGTATGCAGTTGTATGCTCAGGTCTTCCCAAACACATGCATTTTTGCATTTAAAGGCATATGCTTGCCCAGGCACACTACTCATATGCATGTTTTTAACAAAAAATGCATGTTTAGGAAGTACTGAGCATGCTACTGGATAAATTCATTGGGCTGGAGCCTATCCCAGCTGACATTAGTCGAGAGGCGGGGTACAACCTGGACAGGTCACCAGACTATCACAGGGCTGACACATAGAGACAGACAACCATTCACACTCACATTCACAACTACGGGCAATTTAGAGTCACCAATTATCCTGCATGTCTTTGGACTGTGGGAGGAAGCTGGAGCACCTGGAGAGAAGAACATGCAAGACTCCGTACAGAAGGCTTCCCCCACCCCAGGGTTTGAACCAGGAACCCTCTTGCTGTGAGGCTACAGAGCTAACCGCTGCACCACTGTGTTGCTTGACTGGATAAATGAGACTTGGATTATACTGCACAAGTTGTGTGAGTTTGTACATGGGTGTATAGTTTTGCTGTTGTTTAATGCAGCCCCCCTTTAATTTAATTCCTTAACAACATTTGTTTGATTCTTTGTTTACTGTGGAGGCATGCGAGAAAAAGTTTTCTTCATGAATTCAATGTATTCAATCACACTGCAGTTGCCACAATCAAATATTGTAAAGTAGAATTTTAAAAATGTTGCTAATGGATGTAGACAACCCCCAAAACATTGCAGAGGAGCATTACCTGGGATTTTGTCTTCTATGTCAGGGATACAGTTGTGTTGTAGTTTCAAATGAAAGTTGAAATGTTTGCAGCAGCTACCTGCATCGTTGTCTGTAATCTGTATCAAAATCTTTCTCTATTTTTTCAACCAGTATTTGACTTTTGGCTTTAACTGACAGTTGGCAGTGACAAGCAGTTAGAGTAATGACATGTGACAAAAGTTTTAAGCTGGAATCAAACCCAAGGCGTTGCAATTATAAGGACATTAGTCAAGTGAGCCGCCAGGTTGCCCCACCAGCTTTTCCGTGCTGCTTTAATATGAGTGTTCCATAGCAGCATAGTGTGAAAGTTTTGGGCTGTGAGATTTGACTAAGTTTGGATCCCTCTCTGTGCCAAAGTGTTCGTAAACAAAATCCAGGTATCCTAGTTTTTCTAGATGAGGGCATCCTCCAAATAAGGCCCTCATGATCTTCTAACTCTATCTTTCTGCAAGCCTTTCTGCCCTCTGCCCCTCCCTTTCTCCCTCCAGTCCCTCCACCCCTGCCCTGTGGCTGGGCTAAGAAGAGGCTGGAGCATGGGGGGCTAGGGAGGTGGAGGATCAAGGAGAGGCGGGGGGAGGCGTGTACATGGAGGGAGGAGAAAGGGGGAGGCGCCCAGATCATGCCGGGCGACTCCACAGGAGTGATAAGAGCGAATAAGCTGTCAGCGTGGGCGTCGGATGGGCCTTATTGTTCATATTTAGATGGAGGAACAATGGCGGGGTGTCAGGCGCCTATAGTTCATAATCTGCTGATGCTGACCAAGTGTCAGTGTGATCCATGAGCACCGAGGCTCTTGAATCCTTAAGCAATCCCCCGTAGGAATGTCATGGGGGAGAGTACAAATGGGACAGCATCTGCCGGACTATAGATAGATAGGTATAGCAGAAGGAGGAGGGAGGAGAGGGAACGGAAGGAGGGCGAGGAAAAAAGAAAGGATAGAGAAGGAGGGTGAGACAAATCCAGAGAGGACAAAATAAAAGGCATGAAAGGGAATTCGCCGAAAGAACGATGGAGCAAAATTTCCCCCAAAAGCGAAAGCTGCTAATTGTGAACAAGTGTGGAGGAAATGGAGGAAAGCACCTGTGAGGAGAGAGCGATAGATGGATGGATGGGGGATTAAAACGAGGAGGTAGGAGGGAGAAGGAGCCAGGGAGGGGAAGGAGGGGGAAGAAAGAGGGAGCTGATTGTGAGCAGGCCTTTAGCTGTGTGAGCTCCCACCTGCAGGTGAGACAGAGAGGAGAATGGGCGTCAGATTAGAAGGGGGCCCTGAGAGCTCCTTCCCCCACAATGAAGGCTTGATTCCGGGCAGAGAGATGCCCCCGAGGCGCCAGGCGCACCCCGGAGCCGTCACAGCCTATCAGTCGCTTTTCTATACTCGTCTTGATCGAAATGCAACCGCCATGCCCTCGTACTGCTTCAGCTGTGACAGATGACAATTAATGGTGATTCTTTGATGGAGATTTTTGAACAGATCTTATCAAGCTTGAGCGTGTGTGTTTGTGTTTCGTGACAGCACTTTGAAGAATTGTAAAGAGGCATGCAAAAGCTGCACACATACACACACATTCACACACTCAAGTCACGTGTTTTTCTGGTGTTCTTAAATGTGTCACAATGAAAATGCCCCCCCAGGCATTCTTCATTTACTGTCACAACTATTAGACATGGAAGGGGAGAAAAATAAGAGATGGTATCAGTAACGCATGAGCTACAGTAATTAGCCTCCTGATGCAAGTATGTGTACGTGTTTGCGTGTGTGTGTGTGTGAATGTGTTTGTGTGTGACAGAGCTCTGTGTTAATGCACAGCACACAAATGAGTACCAGTATATTCCCACATCTGCTGAGGGCTCTCATCAACAAGAGCTTTGTAAACTGGAATCGCTGTTTTTAGGGCCAATTCGTAGATTCTCTAAATTATATATCATCTCCAATGACTCATAGTCATAGTATAAGCTATGCTAATGCCTCCATTAGTTTATGAGCTGACATGAGATGTAATGGGAGCCTTGTCATGCCATGCTGATTCCTGCCAAGGCCCCAGATCTTCACTTTCTCTCCCGCCTTGTTCCCCTGTGCCACCACCTTAGCGTTTCCTCTCGCCTCTCCTGAGCTGATGTGTGTGTGTGTGTGTGTGTGTGTCATTCTTTAACCCGGCTTTAACATGTCAAGAAGCGGTGGGGTTTTGTTAATACTTACTGTCATTAGTGGCTTGTTATCACGGGAGTCACAAGCAATTTCACTGTCTTTATATTCTTTAGTGGCTAATAACAGTGTACTGATTTCTTATTCATGTGAAAGCTCTATTTTGTTGTGAGTAAGCATGCTAGTATTAGCAGAACATGCTGCTAAGCATACTAGCGGTATGTTTTGTATTTGTTTGGTATTTTATTCTTGCTAAAGTTTAACCTTAGTCATAGAGGATTTCAATGAAAGTCTCTGACTATACAAGTTTAGAATTACTGTAAGCATAGCATAAACAGATAAAGGCCAATCCCTGTAGGCTGATCTTTACTTTTGTTTTTTCACTTTTATTAAATCTAATCTCTCCTACTTCACTTTACACTTCTTTTAACTCCTGTAAATTAAGCTCATAATTTCCTGCAGAGGTTTGACATTAAAAGCCGACCAGGAAATGGTGTGATTGTGCCTCTGGAGCTGCTAGAGGGCTTTTAATGTGAAACATTTGTGGAGGAAGTGTTTGGCTTCACTGACAGTAGATTAGCAGGAACGAAAAAACAAAAAATTATATTGATTGCAGTATGTTAGTGAATGAGAGCTGTATTTGTATTGAAAAGAAATACTTGAGCTGCAGAGTGGTGAATATGACATGGCCATGTTGTTACTGTACAATGGAAATGTACATTAATCTAAATTTATTACAGACTAATTCTGGACAAAACAATAATGACATAAAAGTAAGAAATAATTTAGGGTACAGAAAGTGGAATCTTAACCCCAAACTTTGACATCCATAAAGCGTGGCAGGTTGCCATAGTCCAGCCCCTGGTCTCACCGGATCTTGTTACCCAGCATGCCCCAGGTTCTTCCGCCCCTTCCCCTTGCACTGTGTTGGCCGAGGTCTGGGGTCTGCTCAGCATCAAGTGCCGCCGTGCTGACGTCCAACACAAACACGCAGCAGTCAGGGTCCGGTTCAGTGGGCGACACTGCAGAGGTTTTTCCCTCTGTGTTAAACGCCACTGACATCACTGAGAGCTTAGCCAGTCCTGCACCACGCTCCCAAAGGCTGAGACTCGCCCCCAGTAATCAGCGGGTTGATCCCACAACACAGACATGTACACACACACACGCGCACAAATGCACATACACAAAAAAAATGAACTGGCACTCATTCATTTGCTTAAAAGAGGACAACACAGACACTCAGTGACAGGAGACATGTGTGGGTTTAGTCACACTGGCATTTATGACAACACAATTTCAGGTTGAAATCAGTTCCTTTCAATGGAACTGCTGCAATCAGTGGATGACGAAGAACTTTTGTGAACTTTGACTTGCAAATTTGCAAAGCTGACAAATGAAAACCGAACAATTCTGACCTTTGAGGGAACGGAGAGAACCAGAAAGTCCAAAATGGAGAGGGCTATTATATTAGTTGCACAAGTCACTCTTCACCGAACATCCATCTGTTTTTGTGAGGACATGTGAATCACTTTGACTGTGCCACACACTCACCTGCTGCATGAAAGATCATCGACGGCAAAAGATCAGAAGACAATCGTGCACTGTCACACTTCACAAGAGCAAGGTCAGAGTTCAATTCACACAGATTAAAACTGAACTTGTTCACATTCATAGTTTCTCACTCCGACCTCATCACTTATTGACGTTTGGTCATGGACCTTGCAAGTCCAGATACGACATGAAAGGTACCCTGGGTGCCTTGGTTGTTGATGCTCTGAGACCCGTGTCAACTTATGCCTGATTGATGCATTGTCTTCTTTCAAAATACACAGGAAATGTACCATTTACACACCGTCTCTTTTTAAAATAACATTTTTTTTCCTCCAATAACTAACATACGTGGTTAGGTTTAGCAAAAAAGAACAGGGTTTGGCTTTATAATCTTACAGGACACGAACATTGCTCTCCGGAGTGAAATTCAGTGTTTGTTGGACCCATCCACCACATTTCCTGCCTGCTGCACTTGGACTTAACTTTCATTCTTGTCCTGCCACGTGTCCCCCTGATGCAGCTGGGTGCCGTTAAACTACAATGGCGATCGGCAGCGTACCATGCTGACGTTAAAGGACGGCTTTATTTCGTCAGTGTCTGACACCACAAGTCATTGCCCAAGTGTTGGATTTCGACGACTTTAGAGTGAGAGTGGGTTCACAATTTTATCACAGTCCCAAAAGATAAAAGAGTCTACTTTTTTTTTTGTTTTTATAAATAAGATAAAATCTGGTGATCATCATTTACTGGCAGATATTTCTTATGACTTGTCGAATGCTTCAACTGGATGTGTCATTTCAGAACAGTTGCAAATACAGCTGACATTTTAACTTGTTTTTTTCAGACTTGATGAGAGATTTTTCCGCTGGAATTTGTACTGATAAGTTTATAAACTCACTCATTGACATAAACTGGCTTAAGCAGTACTGGTACAGTAGCTGTGCTTTCTAAATTGCAATTTGCACTAGCCATGCAGGTGTGATGAAGTCTGCCCGACAAATAGTGTTTCCTACCTGTTAAAACGTAAAGCACCCCCGCCATGATTATGTCAAAAAAAGAGTCTGGGTCAGATTAAGCTAAGGGGAAACACATAAACTGGGAAACAGTGGCACTCTATGTGCCATAAATGTGCCATAAATCCTTGGTTGCCGTAAAACAGAGTGTGTGAGCGTTGTTAACTGTCACGAGCGTCAACAACGCTTACGTTCACGTTAATTAGTCGCAAATGGGTACGTTCAGTTCACCGTTCACTAAAGACACAAGCACGTTCAATGAACATGCTCTTTTAGCGCATTCTTGCACAACAGTGCAAATGAAAGCAGGACAGTTGATCTTTTTATAGGCAACATTTGTATGCAGACAAGTGTAGAGTTGATCTACAGCTGATATACAGCTGATATCAACGTAACCTCACTTAACCTCTACTGCATTCATCTCAGGAGAATGAATAAAACAAGAACACCTACTCAGACTGCACAAAAACAGTCATTGTATTCTGAAGATTCTGTGCCCCAAGTTAGAATAGAAAACAAGAAGCTATGGCTCATCTCTGACACTTAATACCATCTTGCATGGAATGATCAAAGGAGTTTGTCCTATAAAAGCAAGCGGACAAAAGAGCAACTACATGACATCTAATGTGCTGTAGCGACTGTATTCCAGGCTGCAGTGTTAAGAAACATGAAACTGGGATGGTGACATTATGCACATCAGTAATAAGATAAAAAACTTTAACATGTCCTCCTAAGCAGCCAAATATATGTTCCCCGCGTGATTAGCAGTAAATTGTAATATGTGTTTCTTCATGAGACCCATGCTGACTTTGCTCGTCCAAACAGTGGATACAGCGGGTCCCTTTGGGTGTTTAATGGCAACACATCTGAAATGTTACCCCACTTCATAGAGGAGCCTCTTGCCTCAGCAGAGGTGTGGCAGCTGCCTGTAGCGGTGGCCTCAGACATCACTGCAGGCGAGCGGGGAGGAGGGGTGGCCCTAGAGAGCACCTAGTGGAAAAACATTGAGCACAGGACCTACAGTACAGCTCTAGTGCAACTACAGTACCTCCACAGTACTGTACGTGGCAGTCTGGGAGTTAGCTAACTGCCTCAGGGTCGACTTAAGGGCTCTGACTGCGGGCCAGCTCCTCGTTTGCATCACACTACATTTCTCCTCTCGTAGTCAGGTCACAACTGGCCAGGAGTACCGGTCGGCATTTGGGGACCCAGCAATATTTGCATCAGACCACAAATCCCAGGTTCCAACACACTTTCTTCTTTCTCTAGTACAGCAACAACCGACATCATAGTTTGCTGACTCTCCAGAGGAGGCACATTACAACAACAAGTTGGTGGGAAAATAAATACAAGGAGGACATTTTCATTACTCCTTTTTGAGTTCCCATGTTGCTCAGTTTTCATGGTTTGTATTTTTTTTTAAATCTCTACTGTCGCTCAGGATGCATTTTTGAAACTTCAGTTCATTAAACACAGTATCATACAAAGAAGACTCTTTAATACAGGACTTGATTGTTTTGGGATCTCTGTTACATTTGTTATGGATATTCTAATCAGTAAGTCAATTTCAAATCAATCCTCAGAACTGTCTCTTGCTGAAGCCTTTTATTTTGTAGGTAATGCTTTTATCTTTATTCAACAGAAAAAAAACTCCTGCATGCCAGGTGTTTAGAATAACAAATACGCTTTCATGTATCAATCTGTTATAATTAAGGAGCAAAATGGACATGTATTTACATATAAATGTTGCAGCTTATCACTAACAGGTGATCCTGCAGCAGAACGATTAAGAAGTTACGACGAGCCGAGGCAAAGATGTCACCTTCTGCAGCCGAATAATCCTGAACCAACTGCAACATTTTTGACTAAATGATGTTCCTCTCCTCTTCACACAACTCTCCTGCCAATTTAAAGGGAGAGCAGCTCGCGTCAATTATGGATGTGCACTATTGAAATGTTCATGTGATAGAGGGTAATAGTAGAGAACATGTTTTATTACTTAATTGAGTGGAGTTCCAGCAGGCCTTGTAAATGAGGAGTGACAGTAGGCGTTATCGCAGAGCGCCCTGGGTAATTATGTTTCGGCTAAGTCTGGCTCGGAGGAGGTGAGACTCTCGCAGTGGTTATAAACAGCAGAGTTAGGCGAACACACACGCACAGAAGCTGTTTTTATTTCCAAGGCAAAGAGCTCGGAGCGCGTGCAGTGGGAAGAATGTCATTTATTGTGCTGAATGTTTATCAATTTAGACTTCCATCTCAGGGCTGACACTCCGCTCAAACAGGTTTGCACGCCACAATTAGCACATGTTACGACTTTGCAATCAAAAACAAAAACAAGCGTGTTTGAAGCACTCGGTCCTGGTGAGAGGTGTAATCATGTTCAGGGCAATTACACAGGTTTGTTGTTCTCTACAGCCATGTTATGTACCTGTGGGATGCTGATTGACTCAACAATCTAATTAGGTTTCGTTATGTAGGCTCCAGAACCTGTAACAATTGGCAGTGAGGCCGATGGTACACAGGGCAACGAGGTCATATTCTTTAAGCACTGAGCACAAAGTGGCCGTCGCCCCGACATCGTGTGTCTTGTTTTGTAACCTGAGACCTTTCAGTATCCTTATGAGAGAAAACAGTGAAGGAAATGTTGTTTTGAGATTGGCTCACATTTGGATGATGATGGTGCACATCACTGTTTAAGCAAATTACATCTACAGGCAACATAATTAAAGGAACACAATTAATTAATACATTTTTTTTTTTTTTTTATCTCCCAACTAATATATACCCTCTATTGAAAGTCATATACACACTACTTTTCTATAACATTTGCTGTCTAATAGCATTCACAAAGAAAAGATAATAATAATAATAATAATAATAATAATAATAATAATAATAATAATTTTGATAAATTGTCTATAAAATGTTTGGAAAATATTAAAAATTGCTTCATTTCTCAGAGCTCAAGGTGACAAATTCAAATGGCTTCTTTCATAGAGACAACAGTCCAAAACCCAAATATATTTTTTTATTATCATATATGGCAAAAAAGACATAAAATCACCACATTTGAGAAGCTGAAACCAACAAACCTTTTCCAAATTTACTTATAAAATTAAGACGTATCAAATTAGTTGCATGTCATCAGCTGACCAACAAACTGAAGAAGGGAAATTTAAAAACAAAACCTTATAAAATACCACAGCTGTGTTTATTTGACACCACTGAAGGAAAAAGAAATACAGATTATCACCTAAATGATCATTTCAAATCACTACAAAAAAAGATACCGAAAAGTTTCTGATCATCTGCACGGCTGTGTTGGAAATTGCCCCTCCGTGATGTGAAACATTTGACGAATAGGAAAGATAAAGACCTGGAAGATGAACAGTGTATGATGGAGAATCACAGATGTTATGGGGAGGGGGAAGGCTCCGGCCGTGTGACACGTTATCTATGAAAATGGATAAAGCGAGAAGAACAGAGGATCAACACAGTGAGGGCAGAGTCTCCATAGACTAATTATTCCTGTGACAAAGTGGAAACTGTGCCACCATTGTCCCCGCTCCACCCAATCACACATGTTAGCGCTAAACTGAAAAGGAAACTCTCCTCTGAAACGCATACATTTTTTTTTCTATATAACTTTAGGTGAAAGCAAAAGCGAGGCTCTGATTAAGGCGACGTATGGTGAAGAGAATCTACGGTGTCGCCCACCTTTGGGGCCCTCCTTAAGTGGCCTTAAATAAGATAATAAGGGCGATGGGCAGAAAAGAGAGGACTTTGTCTGCTGGCATTAGTGCGATGGCCGTGTTAGCGGTGATATCTTTGAGGGGGAATAGTGTGCCAGTAATGAGACAGGGTTGCCTTCCCTTGCCGGCCTAATTAATCCTACATTTTCATAGCGTATAATCACTGCCCACAGTGCAGCCTTCTACTGGCCAGAGAAGAGAGATGTCGGAGGAGACTCTATCTGTTGCCCTATCTTCCTCTCTTCCTGCTCTATCTTTCCCTCTCCTCCTTCCTTCCCTGTGCAATTTATTACACTGGTATCCAGAGTGAAGTGAAACCTCCCAGTATGGACCTATCTGTCATCTCTACATTATCAGGAAAACACACTGCCTACCATATTGTGCTACAAGGGGCTCCGGCAAATTACTATTTTTATGGGACATGATAAAGGAAATGCTGCCTTATGTTCAAATATTTTACTGTCTTAGAGGAAATGGGAAGGATTGAGTGTTTTAGATTGCTGTGTGCGTGTGTGTTTTGATCTTTGTGTTTGTGTGTGTATGTGGCGGACAGTACTGATGGATAATGCATCAGTTGGTTACGGTCTCATAAAAATGTGCCTCTAAAGGGTTAAAATGCAATAAACTTTTTAAATGTAATACACTGCCAAATCGTGTCATAACTCTATCATAGTGATATGATAATAACTGAAAAATAACCACTTAAAAAACAAGATAATAATTTTTCTTTTTTTTTTTTAATTTATTTTATTATTATTTTTACCCCCCTTAACATATTTGGACACTTTATTTTCTCTACCTGGCCTCCTTGTAATTCGATATTATCAGATAAAGAAACTATCAGTATATATACAGTGAATCTAGATCAATTGTGTCTTTGTAGGAGCTGAAAAGCTGTGTAAAATATGAGCTTATTCTGAATGAAGACACTCAAAGCTTATATTTGTATGCACTCTTTATAGACAGCAGTATGTGACAGCGATTGTTTTTGTGTCTGCAATAGCCCCTGGACTGTAAATGCATCGAGGACTGCAGTGTCTCGCTGTTCGGCGGCATTGAAGCCATGTTGCAGAACGATCCCTGAGATGATAAAGAGAGGAAAGTGAAAAGTCACATCCTGTCACATCTCATGATCTCCCGGCTGAAATGTGAGGCCTGCAGGGCCTTGAGGGTGACATCCTCCATATACCAACACACCACGACGCAGTGAATGAAGGAGGTGGAGAAACAGAGGGGGTGGTTTGTACAGAGGGGAGAGAGAAAGAGAGAAAGAAAGACAGAGAGAGGGGAGAGGGGTGGAGCGTACGGAGAGAAAACAGAGTGGAGGATTTAATGGTAAATAAGCCTGTGTAGAAGCAACTCATCCTGTCCCTCCCTATCTCTCTGAAATCCTACTTTCCTCTCTCTCCCCCTCTTTTTCTATCTCTCTCTCTCAATCGCTGTCGGTGTGAGACAGATACCCCAACCTCAAAGTGACAGGCCCTCAAACGACTTGGCGAGGAAACCAAGCATTAATTAAGTCATTGCCGGACTGTAATTTCCTTGAGAAGTGAAAAAATGCACGAGAAAAGGTTACTGAGACCTTTTCTGTGTCAAAATTACCATTCGTCATGAATATTAATGCACCTAATGAAGACAACCTTTGCTTCATCAAGAATGTTCTGGAGCAGGGTGCCACGCTGATAGACTCTCCCTGGCTGTTTTTCTCCTTCAGTCACTGGCACACACACACACAGAGTAATGCACACACACACAAACTGAGGTTTACCCATCTGAGTCACCCGTATGCATCGTTTTCTTTATGTGGAGCAACACTTCCTTTCAAATGCAAAGGCGCCATATTTGACCAAACATGCTATTTAGGAAAGGAAGCAGTGCAGTTTCTAAAGCAACGCTGTCAGTCATGTATTAAAGAACTTAAAGGTAAGAATTTTGTAAACTGTTTTCATTTGTTTATCATTATTCAATGATTTATTACTTTATAATAATTTAAAAACACCCAGTATGTGTTTCAGTTAGTCTTTTGCGCTCACTAAAATAAAGAAGGGTTAGTCTGGACGTAGAGATACTGCTGGTGGACAAATTCTTAAAGAGTAAATTCAACCAACGGTTTTGTAGGACCCATTTCTTTAGTAGGAATAAGTTCCAATTATATTATGTACTGGGATTTAGTCTCATGACATGAAGTTTACTCATCACGAGGAGATCTTCACAGACTGAGGAAACAGGTGTATAATGTCTTCTGTGGCTCTGGATGGAGCTAAACCCTGACGATGTTATCTGATTAAAGATGCTATCCAGTTGCAATATGTGAATTGTAGACTCCAGCATTTTTTGAGCTTGACCAATAGGGACTGAAAATAAGGATTGCTTGGCTTCTGTAATTTTGATAAATATTATGCATTATATAATATTGTTAAATATTAGCGTAGTTGACATAGCCATTTTGAGCATTTTGGCATGCTGAAGTTAGCACTTAGCTCAAGCGAACCCTAACCCTAACCCTAATCCTAACGGTGTGTTCACACCAAATGTGATGCAAGCATTTTGTATGGTGAGATTACATATAAAGTTTATGCAGACATGAGTAGAGATTAATTTGTGGCACGAATGCAAACACAAAAAAAATCACGTTATCGCATCTACATGCTAGTTGAAATTCATGTGACACTTTGTTGTGAAGGCCTATCAGCTTTGAGATCTAGTTGTTGCCCAGAGCTCTACCACTCAACGTCAGTACTGCATAGAGACAGATCCAAAAAAAAAAGAGGGCTTGGGGATTAATAAGCAAAGCCATTAGACTACCTGGTAAGTTCTGAAGATAGAAATAGAGATTGAGTTTTTGTGACTTGTGTAAGCTGTTTTGTTGAGTTGCTTCGCAAAATGCTCTGAGCAATTTAACATGGTCTTTTATTGTGGAAAGTAAACAGAAAGAGTGAAGCAGTATTCTGCTGCTGTGACAGCATGAAAAATAATGAAGAGTTGAGAGTGTTGACCTATTGGTTCACACTTTTTCAGAGCACGGAGCCTCCATGTTAACATCACTTTATTTCAGATATTAGTTATACTTTACTGCAAACCAAGTTAGCCATTAGCTGCCTTCCCCAGTTAGTTAGCACTGAAATGTGAATATTTGCTGGTTGCAAAATACTCCAGGCAGCTCTTAAACATTGTTACAAATTGGTCGACATTGAGCTTGAAAGAGAAAATGAATATGTAACAGATATTTAAAAAAAAAAAACAATTAGCCATCGTAACATCTTGACTGACGCCCCCTCCATGCTGCTTTCTTCTATTTACTAACTCTGTTTTTCCAAACACAAAGGCATACTTGTCTATTGGCAATGGGAAAGGAGTCTATCCCCTATTTTGATTCTTCTTGTCTCTCTTGGTGCTCTTTTTATTCCAAGCTAACCTAAAATATAAATGACATCACTTCCTGTACACCGCAGGCTTTGTCATGGAGTTTTTACGAGAGCAAATATAAAATCCTTTATGTACTGGAGTTACTGGTATCTTTACACCAGGAACATGGAGGAACAGGAGGTGTTTTAACATGAAACTGTCAAAGATTGTAACTTTAAAGATTTATCTGATTCTGGCTTCACCTGAAATAACCAGGCAGGAAACAATAAAATGATGCTTTTCAGAGCCGATCCTACATACACACACGCTGTAATCGCCACTGCTCAGCCGCCATCTTTGCCCTCCTTACTCCTCAACGTCTCTCTCTCCCCTTGACACATACCTCTCATTAATTCAGACCTGTCACATTGACACACACACACACACACACACACACACACACACACACTCATAGTGTCTCAGCAGAGGGTGACAGCTCAGTGTTGAGTGACAGCAGCTCTGTCTGTCTGCTACAGGAAGATCTTCTGCTGCCAACAGTTTTGTAAAGTAACCCTCGACTGTCACTGCGAGAGAGGGAAGGGTCATCTATTCATATGTCTGCCTCCTCAAACCGTAAATAGCTTTCAGTGATGTCTTCCCTCATCCATTATTAACTGCTTTTGAATTAATGACAGTCTTTCATTTGGCACATGTAACTCTGGTGTGGTTGTTTGGAGTTGACTTACCCATCCAGTGCCAATCTTACCCCGTCCTCTGATAAGGATGATTTGAAAACAACGTTTAAGGAAACAATTTAAGGATTCTCTCATACAAGAACACTCCATATTGTTGGGAACGTAATCCTTCTAACTCCCACCTGGCTTGTTCCTACTTTACCTGAAACCCTTTCATAAGGGCCCAGAGAAAAGGTGTGAACTTGTTGCACTCATCCCTCTGACTCCATGCCAAATAAAGCACACTTGGGAAAATATCTCGTCTAAACTCGTAGATGCTGAACATAAACTAGAAAAATGTCTTCTTCAGATGTGTTTGCCACAATTTAACTCTCTGGTCCAGAAACACAACTAGATATTTACTCCCCTTTGCCCAAGCTGTTCTCATTTTACTGTTCATACTTACACCTACTAAAACTAATGCACTGTAAGTTGTATACCCATGTAATTGTGGCTGTGATTATTTGACCTATGTGCTGCAGACTGTCTTCTGTCATATGATAAGAGCAAAGAAGGAAGTCAGGTTCTGTAGTATAAAGAGCAACAAAGTCTGCATAGGAAGGTAGCTGGTGGTGGATGGGTCAAACAGAGGACCAGCGTTTGTGAAACCAAAGGTCAGCACTGACTTATTTTACGCCATCACGCCACCATGATTACTTTACCATACCTAACCTAACTGGTAAGGGCCCAACTTTGTCATACAAACTGTTGTATAAGGGTATGTTGCTTTGCCTTACAATATATAATAAAGCTCTCTAAAATGAGACCATGCTCTTGCTCATCACCCTGGAGATGGATGACTAGAGCTGTGTCATTGGCAGTACTTGATCAAGTGCCTGTTTGGGAAACCTATGTGCATCTGATCGTTAACTAACCAGCTTAAAGAACAGTCTGGGCTAGACACAGCCCTGATGGACAAGCATATTGGAGTTTCATTCAACTAAAAAGAACTCACTTTGACCTTATGTACTTCTCCAAACTCCTGCAGGGAGAAATGATGAGACTGGGAAGACCTCAGCTGTGTGCTGATAAGTCAAGATGTTGAGCTGGATCATAAAAACATAAAAAATTCCAAGGCCCTCAAGTTGAGCGTGGACCAGATGTAACGTGGCCAGAGTAGCATTGTCTACCTGTTTATAGGCAGATAAGCAAAAGCCAGGGGACCAACAATAGTGGTCTCCAAGCACTTCATCACTGGCGATGTAAAAGCAACCGGGCAACAGTTGTTATTGACCCCCAAAGGTTTGGAAATCGACATGATGGTTGGACAGTAACATGGAGATACAGTACACCGCATATTGTCACGTTATGGGGGATATCCGATCCCAATAAAATTCTCTCATGTCCTAGCTGTAACTATTCAGCACTAATTCAACCCAGGTTTGCTCAACCTGTATTGTACAAATGTATGAATGTAGTATCAGCATGACAGTGAGAAAACAGAGATCTTTGAAAATACAAACAACAGTTGTTGATGTATTGGCTATTAAGAAGGCCAGGGAGCTGCTTGGCAAGAATTACTTATTTAATGAGTAAATGGATAGAACGTGCTTTAGGTTGAAGCCAAAACATTTTGACTTTACACTTTTATGATGACTGGAAAACCTTTTTATGACAGCAAGATTTTTAGGTATAACCCTTGTTGGCTTGTCGGTAAATCTTAATGGGCCAATCATCAGGTGATTTTGGTCATTAACCCTTGTCCTAAACTGGACCGAACGCAGATTGGATGCTGCTTAATTTTGGTGAACAGGTGTCTGTGTTCTAACAATATAGAGATTATTTGGTACTAATATGGGCTAATGTTATTTTGTGTTACTCTCTGGTTTAGCCGTTATGTTTATGGATCCCGAGCAGCAGCCTGGAAAGGATGCATAGAAATGGTTTGTTACACAGAACCATCTGAAAAGCCATCATTGGAAACTATTTGGAAAAGGGCAGGCACTTTCAAAAAATTCTTGGCAGGTGATCGGATATACCAGCCAACCTATCACTGTCTATCACGGAATCCGAAGCCAGTCGGGATCAGAGCAAAAACATCTTTTCCATCGAGAAAAGCCTTCAGTTCTTTGCTTTTTAATGAAGAAATACTCTTCAGTTCTGATGCTATTGCAACATCTACGCTAACCTCTATAGGAGCCTCCATAGTTGTTTTGAACAGTCACCTCTCCGTGTCATCACACTAACATGCTTGTAGCTGCCAGTAGCTTCTCACAGGATACTGATTTGTCTGAACCACTGAGATTTTGACCCAACACATTACTTTAAGTCTGACAAGATGGATTTTCATGTGATCTTGTGATACTGCAAGGTGAATGACTACAGATTAATGTATGAAAGCCGTCTCATACAAAGGGGTCAAACACTGGTTGAATGGTTTTTCAGTAGGCCTTAAACATGCAAGTCTCCTGCACTAAAGGAGTTTTAGAGAATCATTTCAGCATAACAAAGAAACATTATAAAGAATCATATTGGGTCAAAGGGGTCAACTGTTGGTAGTAACAGAATATTGACCCCTGCTCCCCCCTGACATGTGACCCTGGAGAGATTCCTGGTAAAGGCTGCATGTGTTAACCAAATATTCAACCATCCAAATCATATTTTCAATGTCACATTGTAAATCAAGAGGATAACAGGCCAAAGGGAAAGAAAGAAAAACACCACCAAACAATACAAAGCACCCAGAAGTGCAAGGTACACTGCCAATTATTTTCAGATGTTTTCAGCTAGATTTGTTTCTTTAAGGATCCCTCTTTATTTTGTGACCTGTGTGTTCATGATGTGGATTTGGACTGAGTTCAAATTTTACTACTAGGACTATGGAGGATCTCTGGCATCCCCTAGGTGAGAAGAATAAAACTGTGATTTGCAGTCAGAAGTTCTGCCAAGGAAGCCCATAGCTCGAGGGCTCAGAGACTCACAAGACAGACAAGAACATACAGTAAACTGGTCCACCGAACGTCAGAAACACCGTTTTTTTTCCCCTTCATCATTTGATCCGTTCCGCATCAGTCTAAAAGAAAAAAAAATAATTGGCCGTTTAGAGGCACAAAAAGAAAGTTTGCCTTTGTTGTGAATCTGCATAAGAGTCACCACCATACATTATCATGAATAATACATCCATATCTCCTCCATAGCCACGGGTGGTAGGGATTAGATAAAGCGCCATAAATAAGCTTCAAAGCTCGCTGTATGCCGTTTTGTTACACCTCGCCATAGAGGCCTTTCCTTTAATCACAAACTTAGCCTTAGCTGGTGGGGCCCTTTTGTTGCGATTGTGCTGGTGTCGCTATTAGTGCGGGGCGGCCCCGTCTGTACACACGTATTCATTTACCTAATTAACACGGAACTCACACTGGGAGTCAAATGAAAGCTACCGTAGGGGAGTCACAGAGAACAAAGCCTGGCGAGGAAGCTTAGCTTCCTACTGTTGCTCGCCACCGGAATCACTGGGGGAAAATAAAGCAAAGACACCCGGACGGGCCTTTGGTTAACTGATGTGGTTTATCTAAAGACATAGATGATGAACTGACACCATTCTCTTAAAAATAAGTCCTTTCTTGTTGGTTTGTCAGTCCACCGCTTCTTCTACAAATGATGTATTAGAGAAAAGATTAAATCTGAATTTTGGTTTCTGTTGATACCAGTGGAAATTATATTTGTCAGCATTGCAAAACATGTAACCAAAGCTTATCTACTAACTGTAAAGGTCATTAACTTTTGGCAAATATAATAGCTTGCACATAAACAATACTGTGCTGACTGTGTTTATACATTAAAATACCATTAACAATGGTCTAGGGAACTTGTAAGGACATCTTAAACATCTATTTAACAATTTAATAATGTTTCCAATAAACTAAATCTCTCCTAGAGCCTCCACTGAAAAGGTCAAAAGGTCATCACCTTACCTTAACAATGATGACTTCACTTTCAGAATTTTTCTCTTGACAATAAAAATTGTCAACATATGCAGACATTAACTACCTCTGACTTCAGTCCAAAAATATCTGAAAACCTGAAATAAGTGAAAACCTAATTAGTAGATTGTCATGCAAATTTCTTTGTATATCTTTGTCAGACAACATGAAATATGCCTCTCTCTGGCATCTCGCTCTGTTCTATATTCATAAAGTATATATGGCTACTCCAACTCGATGGAAACACACGTAATTAACATTTTATATTTGGCGACATTTCAAAAGTTAGTGTAAAATTTGCTCGACAGTTGGATGGATACAGCCTCGGTCTCTATCAGTGTTTATATCGCTCTGTTCTCCATCTTTCTCTTTGAGGTGCAGGACTCACCATCTCGTGTTAATTTAAAGGGTTGGATGTCTTTAAGGACTGATTATCTTTAATTAACACAGTGAGATAGATGCTCATTCTATCTGCCTCTTATCTCTGCCTTGTACTCTGTCAGGTTATTTTCACGGCTTATCACCAGCTGCAATGCAATAACATGGACTACCTGGTGTGTATTGTGTGAAACGTTATAATGTAATATTGTTTTCCAAATATGGATTCTAATTAAGTTTGTAGGCTTTTCTTTGCTGTTATTTACATAGACTAATTATTTGTTTTTTTAGTTTTTCGGGAGGATCCCATACACTGATGTCCCAATGACTGCCAGAGAAGAAAGAATGAACAGTATACTGTATAATGCAAATGTCAAGATCAACACATGGAGATACTTGGCAGGTGGACTTTGTTACATGATTAAGAAATTAATTGCAAAACAGTGTCCTACGTACTGCTACGTATAACTGTCCACTGAAACCCCAGATTACACTGAGCAAAGTCTTTTATATCTGATACCAGCTACATCTTACATGTACATTTACCACATCAACCTCTACACCCTTACCTTCTGCCTCGCTAAAGGTGACTCCACTTCCTGTTGACACTGAAAGTTAGCCTTTGATGTGTGCTGAGGTAAGTAAGATTCCAGTATGGACATAATTTGTGAGGAAAGGGCTGTGTAAGTATAATGATTCTAGTATTAGAAGTATTAAATAACAATGATAAAGTAAAATACTCACAGAAGTGTCTCCGAAATTGGCATCCCAACCGGTGGCAGGAGATCAACAAAAAAACAAAACAAAACAAAAAAAAAACAACCAAACAGCATTAACCATTAACAGTCACAGTTTTAAACATGTGGTTTATATTGTGAGATGTTGGCAGTTTGATTAGGTTTAGGCTACAAACCTACTTGGTTAAGTTTAGGAAAAGATCATATTCAGGTAAAAATAACCATGTTTGCTATGTACCTGACGTCACACATGTAACCTTACAAAACTGATTTCACATACATATGTTTACATTGCATTAGTTAATATAACTTAAGATAACTCAACGCTGCTTTTGTTTCACACGGAACATGAACAAACGGCAATGGGCTGCAAAAACTGCAGTTCTTTGAACAACCACTTGGGGCCGGCTCCAGAAATGGAGCTTTCACATAGACTCCCATGTGAAAAAACTCAACTTTACAGCAGAAATGAACAAGTTTACAGCCTGGTATAAAAAAACAGTTTTGGTTTCTGTGGCCAATTTTAACATTCAAGACAATTGTATGATTGTAAGACTATTGTATTGTATTATTAAGACTTAAAATGACCCATATTTAAGGGCAGGGCCACTTGAGGGACAGGCTGTCACTACAGCAAGGCGCTACAGTTTGTGAGCCAGCTTCTTGTGCAAATATGGCCACGTCTGGCTCCAAAAGAAAACAAGTTAGCGTTAGCCACAATCTCGAACTTAAGGCTTCAAAACGGGAGTCCACAAACCAGTGGGTGATGTCATGGTAGCTGCTTCCATTATTTTATCCAGTTAATGGACATGAACGGCGATCTCCTGTGTGACAGTCCTATGTTTGTTTCCATGGACTCCAAACTCCTCCCTATTTGGATTTTCCTATGGGTTGTAATGCTGCTTGTAACAACAGCTACCGTGTTGTTTTTAGGGCAGGACAGTCTACGATAATGAGGCAGACGTCAGTTCATATTGTGAGCATTATCACACGATTTTGCACCATGGCCACTTGGTGAACTTTCTTTAAACTTTTTTGACTTATGGCCTTAAATTTTTACAGTAATGAAAGACCAGTATTAGCACTGTCAGAGAGCAAATATAATCATAATAAAGGTGGTAAACATTAAGTGTGTAGGTTAAATTTTGCTTGTAAACTCGAATATCTATTTAAAGTCTCACCCCATTTGATACCAGCAAGAGCGTTCCTTTGTTTTGTGCTATAAAAATTGCAGATTACATAAAGAGGTGAACACATGTTGTTTGTGATGCACACACACACACAAAACCACAGAGATTAATTACGAGGGGTTGGATGTTGCATCAGCCGCCAATTATCACCTGAGTAGAGTCGCTTGGCCTCAGTCGGTTCGCAGCCACCCTTCTCCCTTCTCACGCCTCCCTCGAAATCAGCTGCCCATCAACTGCCAGCAAATTGGATGAGGAGCCAGGAAACATATTACCACCCAAATACACAGTGACAACAAATCTGGGATGGCGGTAATAAACTCTAATCTATCAGGAAGAATGAGGGGTGAAGGATGCAGCCTGGTCGGAGAGCTGCAGCACAGAGAAGAGAGTGGAGGGACATGAGAGCACTGAGTGATGTGTTTAAACTTCATTCATCCGGGGAAAGTCAACAGTGTTGTAGCGGTGGCTGCTAGGTGGCTCCATGGGAGCAGCTGGGGGTTCAATGCCTTATTCAAAAGTACCATCAAAGGTTTACCTAGCTGATGTGGGAATTTGAAGCGGACTGCAACAGAAAATCGTTGTAAAGCTACAAGAAGCGGTGATGCCTGTGGAAGTGGAGAAAGAGCAACATGAGCAGAGGTGATGGACAGACACAGGGAGAGACAGACAGTGAGACGTAGAGTGAAGGATGGAGGACATTTCATGAATGATTTCAGTGAACCCACATTCGCCTCTCACCAGCGGCCTGACCTCTTCTGACTTGGATGATCATTGTTGTCATGGAGACTGGCAAAACAAGTGTGACACTTCTCTGCTTTTTTTCCCCCCTGTATCTGAGTGATGAAAATGAATGTGGCCCCAGGATCAACACGCAGCCATATTGGCAAAAAATCAATACTTTCTCCCTCTGTCTTGCATCGGTCCAGTAAGCTGTAACATATCAATCCATATGTGCGCACAGTCTACACTAATCCTCCCTGTGTGTATGGGTGTGTGTGTGCAAGTGTGTGTGTGTGTGTGTGCGCGCGCGCGAGGGAAGAGAAAAATGTTGCATTGAACAAAAGCTGCCCAGTGTGTTTGAACTGCTCCATTAAAACAATCTTTGTTTTTGATACAGAGAAGGAGAAAAAGAGCAAGCTGACTGAACACAGACTGGATGTCAGTCTAAGATGGAGGGGTTTTTGTTGTTTTGTTTTGCTTTTCTTTAAATTCTGTTTCTCATTACTGTGCCGAGCCTCAAGCAGTGAGGGGAAAAAAACCGAACCAGAGCAACTGCGCCTGAGCCCAGGGGCCCCCAGGAGCCACGGGGGGTCCCTACTTTGATGGAGGCCTGAGCATCATTAGAACAGATAGCATGATGGGGTCAGAAACACACTGCTACTACTGCACTGCTTCTGCAAACTCCTAGCAGCACTTTCACTGACAAACACAGACACCAAAATGTGTTTCCATCCAGCTATTGCTGTGACTTATGATGTATTGAAATAGGAAAAATATCACAAAAATATTTTTCGAACTCGCTTAAGGCAGAAATGAAGAAAATATGTGCAGCTGTGGGCCTTCAAACACACTGACAGCAAAAGGTTGAGTTTCACTGCACTTAAAGTATGTAGATAGATAGATCAATAGTTAGACAGACAGACAGACAGACAGACAGATAGATAGATAGATAGATAGATAGATAGATAGATAGATCACAAGGTTAAAACAAAGCCAAAAGAAACCAAAAGAGCAGGACTTTGGAATATATGGCAACGGGTTAAGAGAAAGCAGAAATTAATTATGTAATCCATTGCGGTTCGCTCCGAAAGTTCACTGTTCATGAAAAAATTAATGCGAGCTAGCGCTTCCTTTATGGGCATAATAAAAATTATACTGTTGTACTTAAATTTTTTAATAAAGTGACTGCGAACATTTAGGGAGACTGGCATATGTTAATAAGACTGAGAGGAGCGGGCTGTCCAAACAGCGCTGAGGAGGAACAATCCTGCTCTAAACTATCCCTGGTCCTCAAAGGTCAACCATATTTTTATAATAGCAGCCCTATGGCCAAATCTAAATCTGTCCTCTGAATATGGAGCATGACCGATGAGGTGTGAGATAAAGTCTAGTACCTGCGTCTTTATAGGTGAGACGGATAGGGAGATGGGACTTGTGATACGCATCGTGTTTTATGGGCTGGCTTTAAGTAAATTTCTGTCAAGTTAGGACATGCGGCAGCAGCAGTATTTGTTAGCCGCAGTCATGGTACATATGAATATATATTAAAATATATACATAATGCATTAAAAGACTATGGGGCTTTTGCCGAGCAGTGGCTGCTACGCTATCCTAGGATTCGCAAATTTGCGTTATGGACAGGGCCACAGCAAAACATATTTAAGCCACCTAAAAAAACCTATATCAGTGTAAGTGTGCGCTGTATTTGAATATTTGCTTTCCATACACACTAACCAATCGAGGCAACAGCAGACCAGTGACTCATTGTTCTGCTAAGTAAAATACTTTTGTCTGTGGAGTTTGGTGGTTTTGAGATAATGGCTTCAATTCCTGGTCAGAAAGGGCTGGATGACCGCAAGGTAAGCAGTGAAAATATTTTAGACATAGCGCACTTAAACTTTTTTATGTGGCCCAAAACTAACAAATTGAGGCAGCATTTACTCAGTGCTGTTTGATTTTATATATGTAATGTGAGGATTTTCTAGCCGTAAGTTAATGTAAACAAACATGGTGATTCGTTCTATACACAGTTTCACTGGAAGTGCCCTGCTAGGCAACAGCTTGGGTTCATGTTTACTACCTGTCAGCTGATGTCATTCACATACACTGCAAAATATTCCAACAGGAAATACAGAAGGAGCCATTTGAAAATGTTAATGTTGTCAAGTTTGAAACGGTTTATGAAAGAAGTGGATGTAGCCTCTGGGTCTGAACGTGAAGCCAGTGCTTGAATGCTTTCAACCTGCATTCTTTCTAAGACTTGCAGGGGGGGGACTTAACTGCAATAAGGAGTGCGATGACAAAATTGCTCCTCTTCTCACTTGATTTACTACCTTAGTAAACATTTTCCTAAAAAGTTCATTGTCTCCATCACTAGTTTCAAGTCTTCTTCACCACAACATGATGATCATTTTGATAATTATGTCCCCGTTTAGAGTAAAAATGGACAATAGAGCAGGGTATGCTTTAGGGCATGGTTACCTTGTGAAGTCTTTTCCAAATATGGTCAATTTTGGCAAAAATGCCAAACTTAAGGCTTCAAAACTGAGTCCACAAACCAATAGGTGACGTCACAGTGGCTTCGTCCACTTCTTTGATCAAATCTATGGTGTGTGATTTCCAGTCATAGTGATCACAAAGTATGACACTGAAACTGTCCGATGAATCAGTTACCTGTGAATATGACCTAATTTTTACTTCTCTTGGTTCTTTGAACAAAAGTAAGAACTGGACCAGAGCCAACAAGCAGGACTGTATCATTTTTGCTCCTAGTTTAGAACCAAATGGATTAAGCAAAAGTAGTGAGAGCAAATATGTTCCCTGTAGTACATTAATGAATGAAACTTCCTTAGAATGTTTATTTAATCATCTTCTAGTCAATAAATATGCAGTCGTTCAAACTGCATCACGTACATCACATCAGAGGCAGATGATAGTACCTGAGTTTTAGTACCGGCCCACTTACCAGTAAATTTCCCAGTGTATGTGTGTGACTGCATGTGTGTGTTTACACTGTATGTGAGAATGCATGTTGGGTGTTGATGTCGATGCTGTGGGGATCTCTGATGGGTTGTGTGTGTGTGTGTGTGTGTGTGTGTGTGTGTGTGTGTATGTGTATATGTGTGTTCCCTGGCGGTGATGAGACCCTGTCTCTGACACAATGCTGCTCTGTTAAGGTCAAGCCCTACAGAATGTCAGGGATGATGACACGCACTGAAAGGTTTCATCTAATCCCTCCATTTCCCCTCTTCCCCTCCGTCCCTCCAATCTGTCTCCCCCACCTCCGTCTCCGGCCCGCTCACTCACAAGACAAGACAGACATATACCGGCCTTCACCTAGAGTCTACATCAAGACTCTTTGTGGGTGTGTTTGTCTATTTGTGTGTGTGTGTGTGTGTGTGTGTGTGTGTGTAAATAGCGTCAAGCCATGCCATCCCACTAGTAAGGCCAATTCAGAAATGCCTGAGGCCACTGTCTCTGTATCTGCATGGTTGGCCTGGTCTTTACAACCTACTGTCAAACATCTTTGCTGCAGTCTACAGTGGCTGCACATTTACTGATACTTAGGTTGCTTTAATAGAGTGGAGCTGAAAGGCCCAGTGTGTCGGATTTAAGAGCATCTATTGGCCGAAATGGTATATAACATCCATAACTATGTTTTTATTAGTTTATAATAACCATAAAGTAAGACTCGCTGTGTTTTCCTTATCTTAGACTGAGTCATTCATATTTACATGTGGAGCAGGTCCTCTTCCACTGAGTCCACCATGTTGTTTCTACAGTTGCTCAGAATGGACAAACCAAACACTGGCTCTATATGGGGCCATTTTTGTTTTCAGGTCAGCCACTGTAGTTCTCCCACATGCTTCCATTTAAATCCTGCACACTGGACCTTTAGGTGAATCCAACAGTAGAATAACCAGTAATCATTAGGATTCCCAACATGCATTCATTATATAATGATGGACAAGAGATCTTTATTAGAGAGATTACAACAGCTTTTAAAACTGCTTTGAAATCAGTAATATGTTTAAGTCCTGATGTCAACTTTTATTCTCATATAAGTTGATCGTCAATTTATGTCAAAATCTGTCATGTATTTAAAGCATTTAACTGACATGTTCATTAAGTGACACCAGCTTTAAGTTCTACATCACAACTGAATAACAGGACTTGAGTGCAGCTCTTGTGCAAAGTGCAGGAATAAGAGCTCCGCAGGAAGGCACAAGGAATCCTATGTACTTTCAATTATTCCCATTTCTGATCCCTTCAGATCTGTTTGAATTATAACTTTAATTCCTCTTCTTTTCACCTTCCCAAAGAACGCCTCTCGACAGTCTTTGGTTTGCATGTGAAAGCAAATCTAATTCTGTTATTTCTAAATAGCGTCAAATTAATTCAATTAAGCTGCCACGAAAAAGAATGTTATTTACACCTTATGAGATTACCTGGACTTAATTTCCTGGGGTTTTAAATAATTGACAAACAGCATGTGCGTACTTAACTAAGCCTCATATTATGCGCACAGTTGAACATGTCATCAGTTAATCTTAATGCTTTTTACTCCTACATTTTCCCTCATTTTTCCCTCTTTCCCTCGCTCGGCTGCTCCACAGTTAACACTTATTAAATTAGCAGTCATCCAGTGATCAAACAACAACCCTTTTCCATCTAGCCGACTGAATGACGGCAGAGGTCTCCTCAGCATCTGGTGAGATGCCTAGTTTGGTGCAGATGAGCACAGAAGCCCTGCTAATTATGATATTACAAATTCCAGTAAACCGTTTTGTGAAAGCACTACAGTTTGGATTTGTTTTTTTGTTGTTTTTTTTTAACCCAGGTAAGCAAAGAAACAATGCTGGATTCAAGATGCCTGGCTTCCACTGCACCTTCTCAAACTGTCATTTATCCTCTCACCTCTGTGGATTGGGTCTGAAACAGTAGAGGAATGGCGGAGATGGAGAGAGCAGAGGGAAGGGGGGGAATGAAGGATTATATAAAGAAGAAGCAGCACTTGACGGTAACTGGTTGAGATTAGCGCCTTAGGGGTACAGCAGTGGCTGTGATTTTGATACTGCGCCCCCAGCTAAACGCTGAAGGCCGCCTTGCCTAGAGGAGTCTGCCTTCACCCACAGGCAGTCAAAGATTGTTTTCTTACCAGCATCTCCTCCTCCCCCTGCCCCCTCCTTCTCCTCCACCCCACAGACACCTGTCATCTCCAATGTCAAAACTCCACACAGAAAGGAAAAGACAACGCAAAGAATAAACAAAAGAAACATGCTTTTTTTAAAGGCACACTCTGCATACAGATCTGTGAGGGTGAGGCCCAGGCTTCACCTGCAGCAGCCTGAGCCAAACGGATTCAAAGTCATGACAAACGGGGCTCTGCTGGCTATTTAGGATGAGGTCGAAATAATAAAACAACTGTATTAATCCTGTACAGTTATAAGTAGAGGTTATCAATTTAGTCAGCCCCCAAAATAACATATTTGTTTTCACATTTTTGAGTCTTGATGCAAACACTTTTGAGCTGAATTTGCTACATATTATGTTTTTGCTGGAACACAGTGATTAAGTGTCTTTGCATGAATAAAAATGGTACAGAAAAGTATCAGAATTCTAAAAGAAGCTGTCATTTCAAATCTTGACCTGTGATAACATTCCTGCACTTTTGAGAAGTTCACCACCCTAACAGCACAAAACTAAGGTACAAGACTGAAATCAAATTAAATATGGAGAAAATAAGGCTGAGGTCCAAAGTAAGTTTTTACTGCAAAAAGATAAAGCCTAAGTCTTTTGAATGCGTAGTGACTGAGAGCTTGGCTTTATCACTGAATGCTTGCACCAGACCTAGTAAGCGTGCAAAGCTTTATTCTTTATCTCAGTATCCCTTCATCTAAAATTATTCCCAATTAAAACGACCACACCAAAAACAACGTTAGGGTCTCCGTACCGAAATGTTCCCAAAAAATGTCCTATTATTGTGGGTGTAACAGACGGTGTGCGGGAGTTCTTTGTTCTATGATAGTCCAATGGTCTTCTCCTACACACCTGTCGACCATCAGGAGTGCTAAAGTTTTGCTTTTGACAACTTACAAACCAAAACTTCCGCGGAGAATTTGAGGTAATGATCTATGGCTGACAATAATTATGATTTGGTGTATGTGATAAATTAGGAAATAGTCACCAGACATCATTAGTTCGGAGAGAACATTGGGAATGCTCCAATTAGCGGGATAATCAGACTGAATTTCATGTAAAAAAAAAAAATCTGAGACATAGTAATGAGTCAGAGGTCTGGAACCAGGCTATTATAAAGACTATTTGTTGGGATTTTCTTTTACTTTTTCCCTCTATGAAGATGATAAAAACTACAAGATATAATTTGAACTCACGCTGGCTTAGAAAAGAAGATTTTCTTATCAAATTAAGTGTGAACGACCTTTGCCGCTTTGAGAAAAACAAAGCTACCTGAGAAGTAAGAAACAGCAAAACGATGCTGGTGTGAAATGGCCTTTGTCGTCTGCGTAGTTAAGCAGAAGTATGAGATGACGTGACACTGGCAGCCCTGCCAGGCGGTGTTGTTGCAGCCAATGGGGGGCAGAGGACACAACAAAGAGTAATGGCTGCTACATGCAATCAACCTCACAGCGATAAAAACACACCGCCACGTTTCATCTGCTCTGTTTTTCTCTATTTTAATTCCTTCTGTTTGTTTGTTTGTTTGTCGACCTTGCCGTGTCAGCTGACCTTCCTCCATCCAGGACCCTGAAGAGAGGGGAAGGAAAAAAAAAACAACAATGAGAAGGACGCTGACATTTCTGCACAGAGAAAGAACAAACAGCACATACAAAATGCCCCCCCTCACTCCCCCCCTCAGACAAATTTACTCAAAAATATGTGTGTGTCTTGAACGTCCGAGGCTGTCCGGCTCGCGGCCACCATTGCCAAGGAAGTGTCATGGTGTCGTGACAACTTCAGCGACTGCGGTGCGATGGGTGACCCTCGGCCGGCGGAGGGGGGGCGCTGAATCCTCCACCCACCCTGGATCCTGACAGATGTCATATACCTCCTCCATGGGCACCTTCTGTTTCCTGTTCACCTTTCTCCATCCTGCAGCGTTAGGGCTCCTGTCTCCACCTCGTCAAAGCACACACACATACACACACACACACACACACACACACACACACACACACACACAGAGGGAGAGAGACAGACAGAGAAGGAGAGACAGAAAGTTTACCGATATAGGTTTTAAAACGCCAATATTTTGGGATTGACAGCGCTGATTTTGAGTCCAAAATAAATGCAAATATTGAGAATATTTTTGCCATACAGTATTTACACCATCACATCACACTAAAGCCTGCAGTTTTATTAATAAAAGCCCAACACTGGTGTGATACATCAAATTAATTCTCATCGTCTGTTTGCACTGAGTCTATTTATGCCTTTTGTTTAAATACTGCCTGCTCAACTTAAAAGGCAAACGTGCATCCCGCGCTCGCTGGCATTCATATCGCCTTCTGAGAAGACGTTTCCTGTTATTTACCAAAGGCTTTTCTCTGAGAACAGTTGGTATTTTAGTCTTAGCACACCCCACTCAAAACCTGTTTGCACAGATTTTCCCAATCATCCTTCAGACCATAGTTTGACAGAAACACTTCAACAAAATGAGATTCTGCCTCGTTACATTGTCTCATACTGTTACATCAAAAGTGTCACCAGCCCACTCCATGAATAACAAGTCTAACAAACCAAAAGGCCTTATGATATTAGATTTCCATAAACCTTCTGCTGGCTGCCTCCTCGTAGGGATTGTGTATCATCCACTCAAAATGCTCTCCTAGATGGAAATGCGCAGACTAAATCTGATCATGGCGCTAGATAATGTTCACTTCTCACTCCTGAAACACAGACTTGGGGTAGGGAACGGAGGGGATCCTGTGACTAACCCATCAATCACGCTGACGTTGTGCTCGAGTGATGGATATTCTAATTTCCCTTTTATATACAGGTGCACAGGATGGATGGATGACGATTAATGGACGGGCAAGGCTGTTTCCACAAAACAAAGAAAGACGCAGCGCGGCCTGCAGCGTCACTTTGGAGGGCAGGGAGCTACATTTCCCCGTGTTTTTGATGATGATACCTCACATTTGGGACTTGATTTCCCTGTAAACACATGGAAACAAAGTATACATCCTGAGGTGACAAAGGTGTTGCTAACACAACAATTGTCTTCCCTCTGTGGGGACCTACAACAGGTTCCGCAGTCACTTCTCTGACAGCCCTCGACACCCTCACCTCACCTCATTTTCACACAACCTGTTTCTCGCGTTCTGTCATTGCTATCACCTCCATAATTATTCCTTAACTTTCACCCCAACTCAGACTGCTTAGACCGTAATTTATTTAAAAACATCCTCCTCCTCCTCCTCAGGCCAACTCTTTCGGCACGGCGTGCGTATCTGTCAAACTCTTCAAAGCCGGAGTTGTGCCAAACATCCTTTTGATGGAATCTTTTGACATATCGGCGCTGCAGGCTTGAATCTGTGAAGACATCTCTTCAACGATCTCTTATCCTTTCTTTTTAAGCAGAACTTTCTCTCTATGTTAGGCTTTCAGGCAAACACCTCTTTCATAATGGTCCTTCCACTAAATAGTCTCATCCCTCTAACTGGTTGAAGTCATCAATGACATGGAGGCAAACCAACTGGAGCATAAGCACAGATTTCGGGGGGAGGCAGAGGGACACATCACCCTTAATATTTAGATAAATGGAAGTTCAGTCAGTTGAGAATCTTGAACAATCTTTCTTCATGTTTTCAATAAAAAGCATGGTTGAAAATCAAAAAGGTTAGAGCCTGTATGTTTTTACTACAATAACAGGACAAAATGCTTTGTATTTATTTCAGCGTATCAGCTGATTTACTCTGGCTATTTTGCACTGACTACCCTCACTTTTGGTCTCTTAATGGACGTCAGTTGCAAACTATTTCCCCTGTGATTTCCAGTTTTTCCCTTCACAGCTGACATTGAACATGGGCATTCATAAACCATCCGGTGCTCGAGACTTTTCATAAGACTTAACAATCCAGCCTGAGATCTCTCTTCCACCTCTGTCCTTCTCCCTCTCTCTCTATCTCACTTTATCTCTCGCTCTCCATCCCTCCCTCCCTGTCCGAAGCTGTCCTCCCAGCCATCTGTCATGTGATGTTTATGGGCCCTTTTGCTTTTGTGTCCTGATGACCACTGTCACAGAGAGCTACCCATTACCGATGCGGCCTGATGAACGATGTTACCCAGACGCATTGCTGACACCCCTGTGTCCTTGGCCGCAGAGACGCTGCCTCGCTAGCCAGTGCGGGCCAGTAAAGAATGAGGACAGGGGGGACCTGGGGGAGCTGGACTGAGGACCTGTCCGTCATCCTGCCGACAGGATGCTCATATTCCCCCACTGTCTTCCCTCTCCTCTTTATCCAGCCAATGGAAATATGGGGCTGGTCAGCATGGCAATGGCGATGATGTTGTCATTAATCCTGAGGTGGTGAATAGCGCCCTTGCCTTTCACCTGAATATATATCTACATCTGAACAGACACAGTGAGGGACCCTCGCTCCCCTCCAGAGGCTACAGAAGGTGCCCTAAAGGGTTAATGTAGGTAGAAAGAGATGATGAATGTTGCTGAGTGTGATTTTATCTGTCAAATAGAAATGTTAGCGCTCGTTTTGATCTTTTATTCACTATGTTTGCAGGTAGTGCAGCAAGCTAAAATAACATGTGTTAACTGTGTTGTTAGTGGTAAGTATAAGCACTTCTAATATGATTACTGCTGAAGCATGCTTTTAGAATTGTGTGTTTATTTGCTCTCAAACATGGCCACATTTACCTGCAAATTAAGATCAGTCAAATATTTCCAGTTACAATAGTTTGATCTAAATTCTTGGATGTTTTCTACTACAGCACTAACTGTGATCTGCAGGTCGGTTAAAACCAGGTTGAATTTGGCTGATGAGCCAGAGATATCTAGGTTACATATAAACATTGTTTTAAGAGCAGCTAAATGTTTCTTTTATAAAATGTTTTCTAGTTTAAATATACTCGAAACGATGCAGCTGAAACACCTGTAGTATGCAACCAAATCTCAAGACCCCACTACGGGGTTGCCGTAAAAATCAAAGGGGTCATGAGATTATTAAAAAAGATAGGTAAAAAAGAAAAGAAATCTGCAGAAAAAAACAACTCATTGACTACCCCTCACCTCTGCCCTCTAACCCCCAAAACACCCAAACAAAAATTCGAAAAACAAACCAAACCAAAAACCAAAAACAAAACAAAACAAAAGATAAGGAATAGCAGTAGTCACAACCAGATGTGGTTTGTATAATTATTATTATTATATTTGTTACCCACAAACTTATTACTCATTTCTCTTTCATGTATACTGCTATTAGGGACCAGCCTTACAAACTCTTTAAGAGAACCTTTTAACACATATGATAGTCTCTCCAACAGAAAAATGGACATACCATGGCAAAACATCGCTAAAACATTTTTTCTCTTTATTTCTTTACTCTTTTCTTTGACTTTCACTATAAAATACTACATAATTTAATATCTGTGGGCCTTCAAAGATAATCTCAATGAAATGATCCTAGAAGCGGGTCACAAGAAGACATTCCTTCATGTTTAAGGGCCACATGTCAAAAAGGTTAGGAACCGCTAACCTAAACATCTAAAAACCTTTTAGTTTTTAACTTTTAGCATACATCTTGAAACATCTACAGCATTGACCTGCAAATCACCAAATATATTTCAGGGGGGATGGAGGGGACACATCCCACTTTGTATTTTGAACATGTGCATTTGTCCCCACCAATAAAAACATGAACGTAGCAGAGCACTTTTATTTTGACAAAGTTAAAGACATTGAAACCAAATTGATGCACTACAGGCACAAACAGGTGTATAAAAGTTAACCAGAATGCAGAAAATTAAGTGTTTGATGCTCAAAATTTTCTGGCCAACGACCCCCAAATCCTCCATTTCATAAGTCTCGACCCCACTCCACTATCACTGATGTTTAAACCAAACCTATGCCCTTGAGAATCACTACAATGTATCAAAAAGATCATCCTTTTAATTAAATGTTGTTGGTTTGGACTGAGGTTCGATGGAAAATATGAAACAACGGAGGGGATTCTAACAGAGGAAAACAACAGAAAAGATAATCCTCTCACAATAGTGTAACATAATGTGAACAATCTGCTGGACAAAATAAAAATCTCATTTAATCAGTGAGGCCTTCTCTCCTCTTGTGTCACCCTCCCTCCCTCCTTCCCTCCCTCTCTGTCTCTCTATGAACGTCTTTACTGGCCGGTGAAGCCGCTGATGAATTCTTAAGCAGATCACACTGATAATTGTATTTCATAACTGTCAGTTGTGCGAAGGCTGCCAGTGTGCCCAGGAGCTATTTGTGTCTCAGTATGTCCTCCACACACCTTCCTCCCTCTCCCTCCTCCCCCCACTCTGTCCAACCCCCCAATCACCAGGGATGTGCTTACTGTCTCCGGCCCCGAATTACTCAATCAGGAGGACACATTTACGGATGACACCTTTATTACAATTAATCAGGGGAACTTGATTAAGAAAGTTATTCCTCCCCTTCATTGAGACTTACACAAGTGGCTCTGCTGCATATTGTAATTTATGTCCCACTGAGCTCTCACGCCGCTGATAGACAGAAAAGCCGACAGATTGCCAGCCATACTGAGACACATGTGGACGTGTGTGTGAGAGGGTGGTTTATGCGTGTGTGCGCGTGCAACCCCCGTGCACGTCGACATATCCAGAAACACATGCACTGACACAAACAAACACATTCCCCTATCATTCTGTCATGCACAACTCAGGTTTCGCAAAGAGTTTAATAAATGACTTTAATTGGCTGTAGAGATGTGCTCGCTAAAGGAGGTTTGAATATTCCATTCCCCTTTCTTCTTGTCTCTTTCTTTCACTCTCCCTCTCTTTAACACACACACACACACACACACACACACACACACACACACACACTCCTGAATGAAGCCATCTCTTTACCTTTACTCACAGTTCCTGGGTCTGCTGTGGCTAATTAGTCGAGTGGGGTTTTAGGTTTGGTAATTAGGCGGAGGTAGGAGTGACGGGGGCTCGGGGAGTTGAGGGGGTCTGACTGACTTGCACAGAAAGAAACTGGACTGTCTGGATCCTGGCAGCACTAAGCAGCCAGCCAGTGTGTCCCTTAGGCGCCTGGAGGTAGACTACCATCCCACAATATGAGGGTGATGTCTTTGTTACGTGCCACATGTTCCAGCGATGGGAAACTGTGGAAAAAGAGGGTTTAGTGAAAAAAGGAAGAGAGAGAGAGAGAGACCTTTGAGAATTTTTCTACTCTGAATGTCAACGTGCAACAATAAAAACCAGCTCCGTGCTCTGGTCTTGGATTGAAAATTTAAATGGATTAAAAGCTACAAAAAGTTGTTATGTCAAGAAGTTTGATTTCAGGAGTAGGGATTTTTCTTTGTGGTTTAACAAAACAGTGATAAAATGGTGAAAAAAGAAAACCTTTTCTTTTAAAACAAGAGTATGTAACCTTTGCTGAGCAGCAGCCACTGTGGCCATAAGTGACCATTACTGCATAATGGGAGATGCTGAAACAAAGTGAAAGAGAAGCACAAATACACAAGAAGACAGCAAACTGACTAAGCAATGTCACTTATACAATACCTACTTAATTTGCTAACATTAGCTAACATCAGCCAGTATAAGCTGAAACAGCAAAACCCCTGAGCAAGTCAGAGTTAACAATGGTGTAATTTCATTTGTATGAGGAGGGATTTGTTCATCTTTTTTTTTTTTTCAAAAGTTGCAGGAGCTCTATGCGACATTCAGAGTATATCCAAAACCCCTTTTACACATGCTGTTCAAGGCGGCAATGTAACGCCAATATTCCGCCTCACTGTTCTATACAGAAGGAATGAGCACAGAGATTTGAAAAGCAACAAGCGGCTAACTCAGCGACCATGATGTCTGCAAATGGGTAGAAAATGAGGTCCAGGAGCTCCCCAACCCACAAGCAGAGGATGACATCAACTGCCATATAACAGAGATGGTAAAAATGATTGTTATGTTTGGAAAGCACTGCCTGATGAGCACCAGCATGCTATCTAAACTCACGCGCTGGGATGGCATTATGCTGCCGCTGTTTAATTCTGTGTAAAAAAGCAAAGCCAGCATTATGAGGGGTCGTCACTGCAGCACTATAGCAGGATCTCTGTGGAAAAAGGGCTTTAGATTCAGAGTCTGGGGCGGGATAAGCTCCCCAGGAAGTGTGCTGGGCTTTGAAGCATATTTTCATAGTGGCCAAACGGTGGAATTACAACTTCTAGGTCCATCACCTAATGCTCTGTGGCCCACAGACTTTTTCGTTTTGATTTACATGGCGAAAGAGACATTTGTAAATGAGTTGGTATATTTTTTTGGAGCATCGTAACCCTCATGAGATGACTTGTGTAGCACTCAGGATTTAATCCATATGGTCTGATAACATTTGTTAAGTCTAGAAGAGTGGCACAATTTAATTATTTTATCCCCACTCAAGTTAAACTGAGTGCCAAACCAGAGGTTAGCTAGCTCAGCCGGCGGAAGACTCTAGTGCACCTGCTCTATGGGCTTACACATTGTGTAAGCCAGCAGCTGGCAGCTAACAATGCTAACCCAATAAACAGTGCTAACCACGGCAACAGTGCTGACAGAAGGTGACAGAGGGTGGGCGCTACACTGCCGCAACGAAGACATACTGGTATCTGCTGTAACTGCTATGAACACAGTGCAGAGTGGCAGCGACAAGCGAGCCAGTGGGACGAGTGAGCTGGACTGTCTACCACAACATAGGACAGAGAAGCTTGGTTAATAACACACACAGAGATAGAGTGACTTCATTCTCTGACCAGGATGCCATCACTCAACTATATCTTTACATAGTGAATAACTGCAGTGTTAATGCTCTGAATGTCACAGAACCTTTAAGTTCACTAACATCAAGAAATCTCAGTAATTGTGTTTTCTTTTTTTGAAGAACACTGATTCGCTGGTTATTATGAAGTTGCATTAACCATAAAATAGCTATTCACAAAACAAAGCATATCTTCATTTACACAGATTACCCTCCATTACCTCAATGTACATAACAGTTTAAATTTAACTGGTGTGTTAATGACCCTCTCTGCAGAGAAGTACCACAGTAACCCTTGACTAAAATGAGAGCAACACTTAGCACAATTCCTCAAATGGAGAAATGTTTCCAAAGTTTCACCATCACACAAAACTCTGTGAACGCTTCTCTAAAAGACCCTTCTCTATCTTTAATGTCTTGTTTACGCTCCACAGTTCCAGGTTGCTTCAATACGTTGCCAGTTAGCAGCCTCCGACTGCAACACAATCCAATTAAATAAAGAGTGTTGTCTCTCCAGGTTCCTGTGTTCTCTAATTGGGGCTGTGACTGCTCACTAATCAGCGGAGGTACAGGTAGGCCCTGGAGGACGCCGAGACGAGGCCTCTCCTGTTAATTGAAGAGATGCTAAACCTGGCCTCCTCCTCGCCGTGCAGCATGGATGCACACAGTGCTCGGGTGTGCTAACTTCATCTAGACATCCATGTGCATCATCACCTCTCTCACCTCTTATGTGGCTGGCATGTACAAGCTTGCTTTTGCATCATAACGCCTGACCAAACAGTAGCTTTACAGAGGTGATTGCAATTATTTAATGATTACTGTTTGTTCTGCTGGTGAGATGAACTCAACGCATTTCACAGGTAGTTATATTCCTTCTTTGAGGGTGATATGAATTTAGATCAAACCAGGTCACTTTAACTCGAAAAACCTTCTGCAGGCGTACATTTTAAATCTCGTGTGTCAAGCTAAAGGTCATGAGTATGTGCAAAATGCACCAAACTTCTACCTAAATGAGCCCAAATTTTATGTTGTAGCGTTGATAAATACAAAACCAAGAAAAGGAACTAAGAAAAGATGTGACCTCTGGGAGAATTCAACACCCAGTGTTGTTTCTGTCTAATGATACACAATAATGACTTTTTTTTTTTTAACAAAAACATTATTTTCTTGTTTTTGTGTTCAAGTCAAAATTTAAAAAGTGCTATTAAATTTCTCATTATTTGTAGTTAATACCCCTCACAGTTGTTTCTATTTTCATAACCACCCCTATTTAAAAAAAAACAAACACATTCTGCACGAAAGACATCATAGGACGTCAAACATCATTAATCACTGTAACTAAACCTGAAAGTGACCACTGTCTATGTCTCAGACTATCAGCACTGCTCTGACTTCCTTCACTATGGATGTAAAATGGCCTTGGCCTGGTGTGTTTCTGATTTCCTGCACCGTCTGGTGAAGGTAGCAGCTTTGCATGCTGGGGTCACACCTGTAACGTATTTCACACTGGGTTATATTTTGAGTGGCCACCTGGATGAGGAAATAACATGTTCACAGTGCATGAACGCTACAGCCCTCCCTGCCAGGTAGGAACAGGTGTTTGTTTTAGACTACATACTGTACATTAATACAACATGGACTGCTTCGACATACGGGAGCTCTTCTCTGCTTCTTGCTTTTTAAGAAATCTTGGAAACTTTTCACCTATTGAGGCTTTCAAGTTGTGGTAAATACTTATCTTTCAAGTCCTATCTTTTGCATGACAATATTAATCTATGGGTTTTATGTAGAAATTATCTGCCGTGTGAATATACTTCCAAACATACGCTGTGCTGTTTTGTTTCTTGTTTCCAAAACTTAATTAAATACAAAACAAAATGGAAATGAAAAAAAAATGTCAAAGGGCATTTCACAATACATTCACTATGAGAGATTTTTTTTTCACTTGCAGTGTGGAAAAGTAATGGCATTTTCTAGTCCAACTCCTGGTTAGCTGGGCTAATTTTTTTTTTATTATGTGCAGCTTCGGGGCATGTGAATGAAAAGATTGATTGTGTGAATGCCGTTTCTGTCAGCCACAAACAGGCGGTAAAATACCAAGCACACCTGGAGCAGCACTCACTTTTGACAAGCACATACCAATGTAAGCCCCTATTAGAAAAACAATGAAGTCTATCATAAAACATTTATGGTAGATAAAGTGCCCGAGAGTGCTAAAAGCAAGCACATTATGGCAGCTGGTCTAAATTAATTTCGGAGGTGGACTTGTACCAGAAGGTGGGCACACAAGATTAGGAAAAAATAGTTTCTGGGTGAAAACAGAGTGTGCCGTTACTGAGTTTTAATCAGAATATTTTTGCAATATGATCATCAATGCAGAGTTATGAGTTAATGTTCAGATTTATTTATATTAAATCAATAATTACAAATGAGTTACTGCTGAACCCTCACATAAATAATAATAAATACCTTTGTATTGTGTAGTTTCCAAAACCATGATAACAGAAAATAAAGTTGCTCATTATGTTTATTTGTAAAAGCATTGTGTAGACTTATCATGTATAGATCATCTCAAAAAAATAAAGAAAATAGTCTCTATAAAAATAATTAAATCTCAGAACTTTTACATTCTTAACTTAACAATCATTTAAGTTCAAGTATGATTTTTAGTGCATTAATAATCAGTTAAATCACAGCTTACTGTTGCTAACAGGGGGTGGTGCCACTTCCACCACCACCTTGCCCAGGTTTTTGCCAGCATACATGTAGTCCACAGCCCGGAAGATTGACTCCAAGCCTATGAACCTCCCCTCCTGTGCCAGATCCCCCAAATCCACCTCACACACTAGCTTCCCCTTTGCAAACATCTGCATCATGCTACCCAGAGCCTCCCTGTAGTCACTGATGAAGTGGGGCAGGAAGAAACCTCGCATGCTGGCCGACTTCTGAAGCAGCTTGACTGGAAGTGTTCCCCCTTTGAAGGGTGGGATCCCTGATGCAGTCTGGTACCCTGAGATGAAGCCGATCACTATCAGCCGGCCCTTACTGGCCAAACAGTTCACTGCCAGTTCTAAGACGCTGCCTCCAACTGACTCGTACACCACGTCTACGCCTTGTGGGTACTCTTTCCTCAGCGTCTTAGCCAGGTCTTCTTTGGTGTAGTTGATCGGCCGGTCGCAGCCGATGGATTTAAGGAAGCCCGCTTTCTCGTTGGATGAACAGGTCCCGATCACGTGGCAACCGGCCTGTTTGGCAAACTGAACAGCAAACTGTCCTGTTCCCCCTGCAGCCGCAGTGACCAGGACCGTCTCACCTTTGGCCAGGTCACCCAAACGTTTCAAGGCGATGTAGGCTGTGGCACCGCTGACCAGCAGGGTGAGGAACTCTGGCTTCACTGCAGGGACAGGCACACTTTCCTTGGCTGGCACCACTGTGTACTCGGCAAACGCACCACTGCTGAAGTAGGCCACGGTGTCCCCGACGGTGAAACGGGAGCTGGCACTAAGGCCGAGGCCAACAACCTCACCAATACCTTCAAAACCGACATCAAAGGGGGGCTTCACTGAGGGGTCGTACCGGCCTGCTGAGTAATTAATATCAGAGGCGTTGATTCCCACAAAGCTGAAATACAAACAGAAAAAAAAGTGGATTAGAGGTGAGAAAATAAAACAGTTACAAGATGAAACTGTGAGCAAAATGCACATGTATTCACAATCATGTAAAAAAAGCTTTTATGCGGTCATTAGTGCGAGCGCACATTTCCTGAATTCCCTCTGAAGGTCAAGACTTCAACTTCCTTCTCTAGACATGTCTGCACGGGGCACAAACGCTCTGGTTTGTTTTGGCAATGATTCCCTTTTCTTTGGAGGAGAACAGTCCTGCGTTGACAGGGAAAGGCTTGTATCACAAAACACATTGCATGATGTCATGATTCATTGTCTTCAGAGACACCCACAACAAACTGCACTTTTAAAATCTTAGATAGTTGCTTCTTGCCTCAACACGAAGACGGCCGTTTTCATCTTACTTTGGTAACATGTTGGGAACAAATATGTGAGAGGGGAATGTATAAATAAATCATTTACTGTCTTTTAGAGCGGCACGCATGCTGTGCCTCATTACTGTGCATGTCACACGTGTACTTTGAGCTTGTAGATAATGCTTCTGTGGCTTATAGATGGGTCACAGTGATATAACAAAACACCTTGATTTGACTACTTTACATCTATAGAATCAGTTTCCTTACAGCAAATATGTGAACATCAAAGACACAACTATTTCAATATACTAAAAACACTGAGCTATTTAACTTGAACTAATTAAAATAAACTGATATTTGTAGCATTAAGTCTGTTCACACGTATGCACCTTTGAAAAACTTTCAAATCTAATAACACAGCATTCGCCAAGATGATAAAGTGACACCGTGTACAGCAAACTTTAAAACCCAACACTACCATCAAATATAAAAACATGATGGGTATTATTGATACACATATGCGACACTTTGGAGAAATACTGAATGAAATTTTACCTTTTCAAGGCCTGTGTTATTTATTTCTAGTAAAACTGACAATCAGATGTAAATTATTTATTTTAGGGGCATTCTGATCAAAAATAATTTAAAGAAAATGAATATTGGACTCCTGACGATCCAGTTCAAAATGCACCTCTGTCTTTCATATGCAGGTCATGAATTTGTACGCATTTATGTACCTTTTACTAAGAATGACATGGAGGTGTGGAGGTGCTTGGGAACATACAGGACCGGAGAATTTACAGTATGTTGCAAAGACCTGCGTCACTGATATCACCATTTATATCTAATAAGAAAACTGTTTAATTTCTTTCATATGAAGCAACCCGCCTCTTTCACTGCAGTCATGATCTTTTCAATGATCAGTTTCTCACTCTAAAATTCATCATTTCACACTTTCTCTCGCAATACTTCATTAGGATTGCACTGACGCTGTGCAATATGGAATAAGTGGTTCTCGATTTGGACAATTCGACAAACATAAATATTTATTTCCTTTAAGTTAAAACATCTTCACTGATCCCAGGACTGCGACGCATCACTAACACAGGCAACCTAACAGTCAAAGGTCTTACGCAACTGTCAAGGCAATAAGACACTAATGTGCTATGTGTTGCACCCAATCTGATGATAAATATATATTTTTTTGGCAGTAAATAGCACAGCAATGCCTGAGGTGCATTTGTGTGAGGCTAATATAACATTTGGAATCAGATCAGGCATACATACAGTGGGTTATATAGTAGTAAATCAAAATTAGGGTAATATTTGACCTCCGGCTGGAATCAAAAATAGAAACAGAAATTTTCCAAAAGAGCATTAACTTATGCTTTTTTTCCACCTTGCGTGTAGTTTATCAGTTAATATAATAATCATGTAGTCAGTGTGATGCTACAGGAGGCATGGAGACTGACTTCAGGTGGGTTTACTCTCCTCTAACTGTGAACACACTGCTGGCTTCTGCTGCTCAGAGAGAATGAGAGAAATGATGCTGCAATTCCCGCGCCATGTAACACTGCATCTCCTTCTCCATCATCTCCATCTCCTGATGCCAGTCTGATCCCCCCCCCCCACCCCTCCTACCCACCCCCACCCCCCATGACTTTCTGTTTGCAGTTTGGTGACGTAGAGAGACAGGAGGACAGAGAGAGAGAGGGAGAGGGAGAGAGAGATGCCGAGATGGATTGATAGACAAATGCAGAGAGGGCGGAACTTGGAATTACAGTACAGCGCTTATTCCTCACGTATTTTGCCATCTTGTGATGATGATGATGATGATCGCAGGTGCTGGACATGGGTAAATCGAGGTAAGCGCAGCCCCTTTATACAACTTCTCAACATTACTGTGATAGATCGGCATCAAATAATGATCCACTGATAGACTCATAACACGCTTTGGGTCACCTATTGCTATTCCGAGCGCGCAGAGAGAGAACAGCAGCAGCCTGGTGTCTGTTTGTGCCTCACCTTTCAAAAACAACAACTTACCGATTTCTGACGAGCAAGTCCGCGTCTCCGGGTGTCGGAACCGCTACGGTTTGCAGAGAAGCGGCCTCTCTGAAATTAGGACTAAGCTTGTTCACGACCAGCTTTTTCATACTGCTCGGTATGGAGGATCCTTTAAAATCCATGAAGTGCGCTGAGTAGGACATATCTATGATGAAGCGCCGCGCAACCGGATGAACTCCTGAAAGTGCGTCGGTGCCTCTGCGCCCCCCGCCGATTACCGACACCGCTCTTCTGCCGTGTCTCACCAGCAGCAGGCTGGACATGGCTCCGAAATGTGACAAAGTTCACGGACAAACTTGACGTACGTTTATGGCAGCAATGAGCCCGACTGCCATTAGCCTGCGCTATAGGCTTATCCCCCCTCTGCAAAGCGTGCAGGCCGGGCCGGGCAGAGCCGTGCTAAACGCGCCTATAAACCAAAATAAAAGCCGCGATGCTTTGTAGCACGCCTCTCTGTTTGTTACGCAAAAAAACAACAAGCACTAGAATCGAGTATTTAGGATTAAAACGTTGCACTGGTGCAGCCTTGTAAGTAGCACAGCAGCGCCCCAGACTTGTTGTCGGAGTCCCTCCCCTTCCCGGACACAACACTCACTTCCTAGTAAGGTGAAACAAATCAATCCTCGTCTCCTAACGTATCCTCAACCCGTTTTCCTCCCACGAAAACCAACACCAACCCCGCCGGATCTTTTCAAACATGTACACATATAAATCATGCAGCGTGTTGTGCCATTGCGTCTCAGTTTAATTCGCATTTTGAATCGGAGGGGGGGCTGCTGCCGAAACATGTTTGCACCCACATGTACACCTGTAACCAAAGCGTGGATCAGCGATTTTTAGGAGTGTGTTGTTTGCATTCCCCTCTGCATGCACGTTTCATTTATGTGCTATCATCTGACTGTCATTTTCTGGCTATTCAAAATCATGTAACACTATTATCCCAACATATTGGACCATTGAACCCTCGTCCCACCCCCTGTGGGAGACCTCTAACTCGTGCTGTGTCAGTTGCCACGCTTTTATAAGCTAAAGATGGCATTTAAGTTGTAAGAGCCTCATACTAACAGAGGGGTACTTGTTGTGGTTTGCGATACATGTTTATAAGTTTGCTTTTAGTTGATCTCCCGGTAAGTTCCGAAAGGATCCTTTCCTTTGTCGGAGGTTTGGGATTTTTTAAAGCAAAGGGAGAAGGAGAGAGAGAGGGGGGAAAACAAGACAATTAAAAAGATTGACAGGTAGGCTCCTCTGTCAGGGGTGACGCTTGTGGAGAGGGGAGGAGTAAAAATGTAGCAGGAAAAGCCACTCGATGCGTCTGTCTATCAGTTGAGACTGTCTGAAACAGCTTCTGGATCCACCGCGTTTCCATTTTTTCTTTTTTGGGAGACCTCGGATCAGTCCCTGGAGTTTTTCCCCCCTCTTTTTTGCTTTTTTAAGAGACAAATATTTTAGTCCATGTCGATCTGATCTGTTGTTGGCGAAGCTTGGATGCGCCTGCGTCTTGTTTGTTTCCCCTCTCTCTCAAGTGATATCCTCTCCACCGCATCAGCCACCCCTCCAAAAAACCCGACTATGTCCAAGATGCGATGAGATGAGCGGTGGAAATTATTTCCACGACTCTTAAAAAACGTAAGTAAGAGAGAAAGCCCCATTTATTGTTTTTTTTTCAATGGGAGAAGAAGAGGGAAGGAGGGGAGGGAGGAAAAAGTCTCCGCCGGACTGGTGAGGCTGGATCCGGGCTGAGGTGGCGTGGTGGTGACGGGACTGACATTAACCCATCTAATGCCTGTCTATCTATTTTCTCCTCTCCCCTTTCTCTCTTTCAGGTCTCTGGCAGAAGAAGAGAAGGAAACACAAGGATACATTACTTATCAGAGCTGTGCGCTGCGCTCACACGGGACTTATTTGTTTTGTTACCGCCAGAGTTTATTTATTTTTTAGTTTTGGTGTGCGTAAAAGGCGCAGCAAAGTATCGTCCCCCTCCAAACAGCACTGGAGATTAGGGAGATTTTTTTTCCAGGGGGAGTGAACTGAAAACTTGGGTTTCAAGGTGCTTTGTCGCTGCTGCTGCTGCTTCTTTTTTTTACCCTGCTATAAGAGACATGAAGGAAGATGATCTTTGATGGACATGAAGGTGTCAGGAGCTGGCCGAATCCCTTCGTAATATTCGTGCTTATTGTCGAAGCCGACCCAGCTATTAAGTCCAAAAAAGAGCAGCCAGTTTGAAAAGAAGACAGCTCCGAGATCAAAACCCCTTCCCCCGAAAAACGGGATGATTTTCCAAAACTGATAGACTTGATTTGTTTGTAATTCCTGCATGAGAAGCACCGTGGAAAGTGACGGTCACTATGCCGAGGAGAAAGCAGCAAGAGCCGCGGCGATCAGCAGGTATAACCCGCCCCTCCATAACGACCATTTCTCATCCCAGTAGCCAACTAGTTTTTATTTACAACTGCCAAATGAAAATATCGCCTTTCACATCACATTGTTTAGCTGTGCTGCATGCTGAGATTTATTTTACAACTGTTTAAAATTAATTTGTTGTGTTATTGACACAGCGCGCAGCTCAACCCCTGACCCATAGTTGTGTTTTAAATGTGTCTAATTGCGCAAATGACGCACATATCTGCGCAATGCCACTTTGAGATTTTTTTTTATCCCTCCTTTGCCAGGAAAGTTCTCTTAAGAATGGTGAGATAAACTAAATGGCATGTTATGGGGATAAAAGGGAGCTTTTGAGGTTCAAGAGTGAGTAATGATGAATAATTGACTGGGAAAGAAGGGGGAGAAAACTGGTGAGAGCCGGTTTTTCCCTTTCTTTCAGTTTTATTAGAGGATTGCCATCCTTGATTTGATGCGTGATTGATCGCCTGTCATGTGGCAGTCTTTGATCTATTCATCCCTGATAAACATCAATAAATCCTTCCATGAAGACAGGCATGCCTCTGGTAGCTTTAGCCACTCGTACACACAACCCTCCTGTTGTCTCAACCAGAAACTGAAAAGCATAAAAAGTTGTAAAATAGGGTGGAAATTCAACTCGTTTTATTTTCAGGGGAAGGTACTAAAAGCAGATGAAAGCACGGGGTGTATGTTGAATAGATCACAGGAAAAACCAGCCCAAACACTCCTTTTTTTAATCAGGTGTTTGAATGCTTTTTCTTCAGAGACATATGTTGAGGTTTTTTTCACACCTTCCCATCCAAATTCACCCCACATTCACTGTAAGAATCAGTCCAGTAATGAAATCAATATCCACTGCTGGAGGGGAGTATAATGTTTGCAATGTGACCAACTGATAAAACCAGGTCTTGGCAGAGGACCGACAAGGTTGACTTCTAGTGGTTTGGATTTGGACTCCCCCCTTTTTCCTCTCGTCTCCCTGCAGCCTTTAAACAAATGTAAATGAGTGACAGGGGTTTCTACCTCTGTGCTAATGAGGCCGAGCCTTTGAAGTTAGGCATTAACAACTGGAGTGAACAAAAGACAGTTACAGAATTTTAAAGAGATTTTGAAATATGAGGTGCAAAGCGGGTCGAACAGGAGGGCCAGCCGACGAAGACTTTGAACTCAGCAGGTTTTATCATTTTAAGCAGGGAGCTGGTGATGATGGTGGTGGTTGTGGTGGTGATGAGGATGAGGAGGAGGATGAGAAGGAGTGTAGGATGGAGAACATTCAACCGGTGCTCGCTGTCGAATTCTTTCTTTCTTCATTGCCTTTTCTAGCAAAGCGCTTTTCACGTGGCCTACACTGCAAATTTCAGATTTAGATATCGAGCCTCACTTTACTTTTCTCAGTGTGTGTGTGTGTGTGTGTGTGTGTGTGTGTGTGTGAGTTTCAGTTTATGTTTTGGCGAAATAGCCCACTGGAAGGAGTCGGCCATGGTGGGAGCAGAGTGACTTCTGTTAGGTTTCTGCATGTAGATGGAGGCATGAAAACATGACATCGCTGTGACCCCTCCCTTCCCTCCCCTTCTCTCACCACACTCACACACTCTTTCTCTCTCTCTCATGCACACACACACACACACACACACACACACACACACCATTGATCCATTACACTGTCCACTGAGTGCCATGCGCATCATGGGTTGTAATGGTCAATCACAGCTTGGCAGACGGGATGTTTTCCATTCTTCCATGAACATGACAGTCGGTCAGAGATAACGCCCTCCACTCCACGCTCCCAGTAGCAACAAATAACTAACATACACACACACACACACACACACGCACACTAGGCTAGCCTGATGCTCCACTGGGAGCTGGTACTGACCTGTGGCTTCCTCTCTGTGCTGCTGCTCAGAGAGGAAATTGCTCATGGTGGGACATGGAGCATGGAAATAAGAGTTCAGACAATTAAAACAACAATAGCAGACTTGTCTCAACAGGTTTCTTTTTATTCTCACCTTGTACCTTTTTTGGGAGAATATTATTTGTTACCTAATGTTTATGTTAGTGTTTGAAGGCCACAAATCCGGCACAAAATTTTCCACAACACCAGATATGGCGAAAGCCATAATTGTGGATTTCTTTGAGTTAAACAATCAGTTGTATAAATTTTATTTTGATATAAAGTAGGCAGCTCATAATTTAATGTCTTCATGGTCTTGTAGCAACAATTGAATTGTTGTATTCCTTAAATTTGAAAATTTCTTTAAAATTCTGAGGAATTTTAAAACGTATCTTACATATACATAAAGACAGTTCTGATTCTGACACATAATTACATTTAGTTTTTCAGAGAGTAATTTTTTAAACACGCTTTTCTCAAGTAATATTCTGAAGTGTGTGTGTGTGTGTGTGTATATGTGTGTGTGTGTTGTTGAGATCCACAGAAAATGGCTAAGGCACAAGGATTTTTTTCAGACAGTAGCTCTCATTACACTTATTTATCTTTTTATAGTTTGTATTTAAGAATCCATGTTTAGTTCGAAATCCAAGTGGTGAAGCTGAGATGGAAAGAAACCCTGGAAACCTGCAGGAGAGTGTGTAAAAAAAGTAAATGTATATTTTCCTCTTTCCAATATGCATTTTATTGTGCACAGATGCACAATCCTGTGTGTGTTATTACACTTGTAGCCTCACCTCATCATTAAACGACTCGATTTAAGGGTGAGGGGGGGACAGGAGGGAAGGCAGGAACATTAAAATAGAGTGACGCTGTCTTTCATCCAAGGCAGGCTTAGACAGTCTTACAGGAGGAAGACGTGGAGGAAGAGCACATAAGATAGTTGCTCTTATTTCTGTGGAGCCACGATGGTTAATTATAAGAAAGACTGTGTGTGTGTGTGTGTGTGTGTGTGTGTGTGTGTGTGTGTGTGTGTGTGTGTGGGTATGGGAGGGCGGCGGTGGGGGTAAGGTTGCTTCCCGTTGGCTTCATTAGAGAGAGCCCTAATTATCTGTGGAGCTGATGGATTTGTGACAGGCCCTAACGATTAATGCTGACAAATTCAGTAAGGTGTCAAGTCCGCAGCTGCCTTGATGTAATCAAGTTGATATTATACAGTCCCCATAGCCCCTAGTGCAGCACCAACTCAATTTGCCTGTGCAGGTGACAAATGGACTTTGCTACCTGACTAATCACGTCAGGAGACAATGCCAGTTAATGACCTCGGTAAGCCCCCACCCCGCCCCCGCCCCCACCACTCTTATAACCTTGTAATAAGCAACTCAGACCAGCTACAGCACATCGCAACCTTTCCCTCTCTTTTTATTGTCGACTGTCTCGTTCCTTTGTTTTCATTCCAACCCCTTCAATTACCGAGCTTAATTTTCGTGTCGAAGTAGCGGCTCGTTTTCTTAAAGTTTCCCCTTGTTTTCGGCTGGAATGTGAGGCTGGAAATTTTTCAAACTGTTGCAAGAGATTTATTTATTTTTATATTAATGTCACAGCTCAGGCCTGTTCTAACCACTTGATGTATCAGCACTCCAAAGTAATCCCAGGGACCGTTTTTTAAAAATGCAGACACTCAGTTGAAGTTTTTACACTTTTGCATGTGTTGCAGCCCCTGCTAGTAAATCACCAACACATCATAACACGCTCTCCACGTACTTTGGCTGAGCGTCCTCCCAGCTCGGTGCTGGAGCCGCCTCGCTGAAGGCCTCCAGTTTATTTCCGAGCTGGAGAATCACAGTGCCCAGGGATTAATGATTTTGCATGCCCGGGGTAGCTAAGATTACACAGCGACCTTTGTGCTCTTACTTGACGATGCTGTTATGTGATATTCTCCCCTCGAAATAATCAGCATGCTGAGATTTATGTGGCCCCCCACCCCTTCTGTCTACACCAGCGTCCTGAGGAGTGCAGCAGTGTATAGCCTCTAGGTTTGTTTTTTTTATTTTTACTTTTAATGTTGCCGGATCTGTGTACCACCCTCCTTCCTGAGAATTAGAACAGTACTGTTTTGATAAAAAAAAGTTGCTTTTCAGCAAAGGAGCTAGTGTCTTTGGCCTGAAAGTTGGAGCGGCTTATTACATCCGATGGCTTAAAGGCTCCACAGCTTCTGAGAAAGAGAAGTTTATGTTAGAATTCAATGAAAAGTGTGTGTGTGTTTGTGTGTGTTTGAGAGTTAGAGAGGGGGAGAGAGACAGAGGCGAAGAGAGCGTGTGTGTTTGTAGCTTAGCACTGACCGGTGTTAGTTTTCCTGGAATGAATAACTTGAACGAGTGTAACGGTAACCACGCCGTGTTAGTCATCCTCTTTAGCAGGGCCTGCCTTCAGATCCCCTCTCCGTTCCCCCACCGGAGCACGAAAACAACCTCTAACAGCAGCTCCACATATTTCTCACTTCTGACTGTCATATCTGTTCCCTATTCCCAATCAAAACGAGGGATATCGCACAGAGCAGGAACACGTATTGATCCACAGTGGCCACTTTTATTCCCTCCACCCCTTCAGTTGTGCTGTATGTTTCCTGGGCATTCCCTTTAGCGTGTGTGTGTGTTTGGCGGTCGGACTCGGCTAGAGGTTACGCTAATTGGAGCGGTGGTGTCGTTAGCAGGTGGCATCGATCGACCTCGTCGATAGCCACTTTTGCTCCTGCGCCACCCTCCGAAACTATTAGTTAAATTTACATCAGGGATTTGAGGCAGTCAAAGGTCAAACATGCTCAGCTCGCTCTTCTAATGCCTCGAGTCACCACAAGTGCCCCTGTGTTTGTGTGTGTGTCCGTGTGTGTGGTTGTAGTTTCTTAGTTACATGCATTAGCCACGTTTATTATCCTTGCAGACACATCCATTTTGCACACAGAAAATTCTGACATTCCCATTTACATCACAGCTCCAAGATCAACATAAAAGGTTTTTTCTTAGTATTGATTATCAGTGAATTACTAATATAATCAAATGGAAGGTATTAGCAAGGTTTAAGCAGCATGAGTTAAGCTTTTTCTGCTTACAAAGATAAGGATATATTTCACACCATAGCAATAACACCCCTCCTTGTCTCTTTCTCTTTCTTTCTTTCTGATTCTTTCCGGGGCATTCTCAACAAAAGCTGCCCTCAGGGCACGCTGCTACCATCACTAGCAGTGTGTTGCCCTCGCTGCACTTTAGACACACACACACACCGTCAACCATAAACACAGACAGTCAGACTGACAGACAGACAGATACACACACACACACCTACACCTAATGCTTAAGTGCAGCCAGCATGTCTCTGTGGGAGGTCATAATGGAGGTGGCTTAGTATGATGGGAAATCATATCATTAAAGCAGCCAGATGTGCTTTGTTGCCTGCCTTGCAGCACATAAAAACAGCAGCAAGTCATGGGATCCAAAAAAGAGAAAAAAAAAATCCCAAGTCTGAGAAAATCAAGTCTGAAACAGATAGAAAGCAGCCCTCTGGGACTGGGCTGACAAGCAGTCTTACTCCTGACTGCCATAGAAAAACAATTTCCCCCAAATAAAGAATTTTTGTTCTCATTTTCCAATGTTGCAGCAGCATAACAAACTCGTTTTTTTTTTTTGTTTTTTTTTTTACTTTCGTGAAATTCAGATTGGACTCAAAGCTTTGATAAACGGCGTGCTGTTGCTGTTACAAGCTCTTTGTTAAGTGTGCTTAATTACTATGTAATATTTGTGTTGTGCTGAGTAATTACATTTTGTTAAGGCTCCACAGTGGGGATGTACGGCTTAAGAGCTCATTAATGAAAATTTGTTCGTATGTTGTGTTTTTATTTTTTTCTTCTTCTCCGGCACATAATTTAAGACATGAGGAAGATAAGAGGGGAAGCGTTCAAGAGAAGTAGTCGTGCAACATTTAAGGCACAAAAATTGACATCTCAAATTTTCTTAAGTAAAGTATTACATTTGCCGAGGGTAAATTTGCTCTCTTGATCAGTGCCGTGCCTCCTCGAGAGGCTATGGGAAAGTCTGCTAGAGCCAAATTTAACATGTTACTTCTATCAATAAAAGATGAGCAATTACAGAATATTTTGTCTAATAAGTATTTGAATTCCTCGGCGCAGGAAAAAAAAAACATGTAGCTTACCCACTCATTACATCAGTTAGCAGGGGGAGTGAGAGGCAGCTCTTTGATGCCAACAAACAAACAAGACAAACGAGATGGGCCCACTACAGAAGAGCAAAAGCCCTATCCAGGGACACCCAACCCCTGCGCACTCCTCCCTCTCCTCCGTCTCTTCTTCCTTTATGCCTCTCTACCTCTCTCTCTTTCTCTCTCTCCGTCTCTTTCACGTACCTCTCATCTCTCCTCTCATTTCTCGGCACTCCCTCTCCCTTTATTTCTTGCTCTTTTCCCCTCTCCAGCATGTTTCTCATCTCACATCCCCCTCTCTTCTGGATAAATACTCGTTCTTTGCCACTCAAAAGCAAAGAGAAAAGAGAGAGAAGTGCTGGTGCTGGTGGTGGTGGTGGTGGTGGTGGGGGTGAATGAAAAACGGTGGATGAAAAAAATGTTTGTTTTTTTTCTTTTTTTAACTGTGCTCCTTTTTTCCCCCCGCTGGTTGTACCTCATCAGACAAAGTTAGAAGGAGATCGTCGGGGAAATGAAAAACTGAGGGAAGGGAAACAAATGAGGGGAAGGAGTGAAAGACTTTAACTGTGCATTCTTGATTTTTTTGGAGCTGCTTTTCGCCAAATACTTAATCATCTCAACATGGTTTGAACGCGTAGAGCAATGTAATGAAACAGGTCTGGCAATTGAGGAAGATGGGAAGAGTGGATATTCGATGATGGCAGCGGGCACCAGTGTTTAGTCCAACAGCAGTATCAAAGAAGATGGTGTTAGTGGGTGGGGGTCTATGTGGGTGGATGGATGGCAAGGTGGTGGGATGTTGTTGGAGGGAGGGAAGGGGGGGGGGCAGCTTTTAGGATGGGTATTAGAGCTGACAGATGAACGGGACGATGGACAAATTCTCCTGCAACAGCTGTGACTGCCGCCATTATCCTGACAGGTGTCAATTAAGAATTACTGCCCGGCCGGCCGAATGCCCCCCTCCCTCCATCCCTACAACACCACCCCCCTCTCCAACCCTCCCACCCCCTTGTCCAGCTGTCGGCGTGCGAGCGAAATAACACTTTACCCTTGTCAGTGTTGTCACAGGCCCTGCAGCCCCGCTTCTCTTCCCCCTTTGAAACGGCGGCCAGCGGCAGAGGCTCGCTGATCAATAGCAGGGCGATCATGGTGATGTGTCTGTAGGTGGATGAGTGTCCAGCTTTGTCCATTTGTAGCTGCACTAACTGCTGTTTGAATCTTGCTCTGCTATCAGGTAGCTAAAAATTATCAGAAAGATGCGATGACGCACGCATCAAAAAAATGATGATTAAACTTCAGCGTGAGAGGGTTTCATCATGGCTTTTAAATAACGCTCATTTATAAAGATTTAGATCAGGATGCAGTGTAGTGTTTAACTCCATTCTACAGGTTAAAAACCCTGTGCTGTGTTTCTGTCTGGGTGCATTTGTACACAGTGTGTGGTGTGTTCACCTTTTGCTCAGCAGCGGCTCCACAGTAACCTAGATTCTGGTTCCCTTGTTACTCACTGTGTTGGCTAATACAGGGCCGCTTTTATTCCACATTGTAAAGTGGGGAGTTGAGGTCAATGAGTGAGAAAATGAACAGTTGCCATTGCCCATCTCGAAGGCTGCCTTCCAGTAAACCCGCTGGCTGACAAACACATTTTGGGGTCGGCAGGCTTCTGGCTTTTCAGCGAAAAAAAAAAAAGGGAAATTCAAGCGTGTGTGTTCTCCATTTGCCATATTTTCTCAATTTTGAGGGGTTTAAATCAGTGCGGTGGCATGCAGTTTAATTTCCCTTTAATTATTAAAGTGTAATAGAAAGCATCATGTGTGTGAGACTGCGATTTAGTTGGCCAGTGTGTATGTGTGTTAGTAATAAAGAGGGAGACATAAAGTTTAGTGTTACATACCTTTATTTCTAATTATACACCATATAATTTACCCTCACGTGCACATATGTTCTATGAATTTTAAAGTTATTATCCGCTTGTGTGCCACGCTGTTGACACTGTGCAGTTATTACTTGGTGTCTGTAATAAATGCAGTTTTCAGTGCCGGCGCAGAATAAACATGAGAAGCTTCAATCGGAAGGAGGAAGGAGGAAGCAAAAACAGCAACGCGAAAAAGCAACATGAGAGTGAGCGCAGAAGGCTCCCCAGGAATACACAGATGGATTTGCATGTTCACTTGGGAGTTACAGTTTTGGATTTCCTCCCTAGAAATCATTTGCCACAGAAAATAACCGGGGAAGATAATATCAGTGTTATTTCGCTACTCCTGCTTTATTTGCATATCTCTTGTTTTAAATAAGGCAACCCCCTCGGAGTGAATTCGGTTTGTTTTTTCGGAGCTTCATTCTGCATCACCTTTTTTTTTTTTTTTTTTTACTTCTCAACCTCTCTCCCTCTTTCTCCATTTAATTCTTTCTTCAGGCCTAGCTCCTCTCTTCTGTCTCACACTGGCACTAGACTGCTCCGAGCGATTATCAAACCTGAGAATATTTTCCATCCCCATGCAAATCACCCACCATGCTCTCTTATCGTTCCTGCTTTGCCCCCCCCACCCCACCCCAGCCACCCCAAACGGTTGTGTGTAATCAAAGTAAACGGCAGCTAAAGCTAAAAGGGAAACGCTCTTTGTGGAGATGGATGGAGGGATTAAATATTAACCGGATGCGGCTGACTTAAGGCAAGTGTTTTACATAGCTGCTCCCGCCGCGGATGCCGCGCATTGATCCCCTCGCCCTGGCGCCTTTACTTGTTTGGCTGCCTGCCGTTAATTTTTCACCATCATTTCACTGGCCAGGCCTTTAGAACGGAGAGCGAGAGGGAGGCCAATGAATGGTTCACCCATCCACCACTGCCCCTCCCCTCCCCGTGCCTTTAACGGGGGCAGGTGAGATGGATGATAGCAATTTGAAATTTTGTTTGTGCGTGTGATCATGGAGATTGTTTTTGGTATTACCATGGTGTAACAATTCCAGTGATTAATTGAGGCGAATGCTCGGCTAGGATCGGAGGAGTTGGGGTAAATGGGAGGTTGCGGGTTTCTACACCTTCCTCCGCTCTTGACTTGTGAATGTGGTGTTTATCGGCTGACCTTGGAGTCCAACACTGCTGCCTTCTCGCGCACACATACAACAACACACTCCCAGGATCCCGCCTCCACACACACACACTGCCCTTCTTGTCATATCACTTCCTTCATTTCCTCATGCCTCTTTCTTCCTCTCCTCCAGCTGTGATTAAAAGAGAAAATCAAGCTGCTCAAACCAAACTTTGGGCAAGAAGGAGACTAAACAAAAACAAAATGGCTACAGTGGCTACACTATTCATGTAGATGGACATTAGCGGGAGGAATGCTCTTCCAGTGGCGGCAGCGCTGTGTGTCTTCAATGTGTTTGTTGTCTACATGTGTATAGCAATATCCTGTGGGTCACAGAGGCAGCTTGTTAACAGGGGGGGCTCATACCAGTGGTGGTTCACCCCCTCCTACCCTCCACCCTCCTCCTCCAACCACACACACGTATACACAGTTGTTGCACTAGTGCTGTTGACAGCATTGTGAAGGCCTTCTGGCATTTATAAATGCAGTGTCGCTCCTGCAGTGGAGCTCTACCCTGCAGTCGTCAGACATGGCCACCGCTCATCACTCAGGCCTAATGATGCCTTGCCCCCAACACCCCCCCCATCCCCATGCACACACACCCCCCTCCCTGAGTGCACATCTGAAGGGGTCGAAGGCAGGTCGTGACCCCCAGGTGGCCGCAGTCGGGACGATTGCTGCACTTCTTTGCGTGTTTGGTTTGATCTCGTTCCCTCTCTCTGGCTCAGTTTCTCTCCTCCTCGGCTGACATTATATTCCATTTAGGTTCAAACAGATACAAGCCCTTTACAGCGGGTATCAATGTTTCGGTGCTGGAAGGTGCAGATAGCTGATATTTGTAATGCTGCATGGTATTAATTTGACAATTTTCATGCCACCAAAAATTCCAAATAGTTTCAACCAGAATTATATGATACTAAAATGCTCTAAGCCAATAAGCCAATAATAATAATAGCAGTGATTATAATAATAGCACTAAAAATATTTGTTTACTGCATCGCTATTAAATACAGTTAAAAGAGCTTATCTTAGACAACAGAGTTGTGTTACCTTTTAATAATAAACGTGATGAAATGTATCCATCATAATAGACCTGTGGGTCATACGTAATAAATGCTAAATATTGGTAAACAAATGTATTAATATTTCTGACCCTACTCCTTCTTTCCCTTCCTCGTCTTTTGGATCCTCACCAACTTCTCCTTCCTTTTCATGCTGTTTTCTTTTTTCTCTGCTCCCTGTGTCTTTCTGTGTCTCTCGCTCTTTTGCTCTCCTTTAGTCAAAGTAGCCCTGGTCCCCATAGCAACACATAGTGAACTCTTACTCATTAGTGTGTATGCAGCCCCGCTGAATGGCCTGAAATCCTGTTCCTCATTCCTGTGATTTCATACCAACACATCCATCACCTCACCGTGATTTTACCCGACCGGAACTGAGTAACCGCCACTGATGATATTTGGACATTTGCTTGATTCCAAATCAATGTGTTTGTCTTGTAGTGGTGAATGAATTGTGTGTGTGTGTGAGATCACATGAAGATTGAGAGGCGACACTGGGAAACGTCCCTCCGTCACGCCTGACTCACGCTCGCCTGCTTTTTTTTTTTTTTGGCCGTTAAATCTCCAGAGCGCTGATAACAGGTCAGCCGTTGAGAGAGAAACGAGAGGGAGGAGGGATGTAGGGAGAGACAGAGGGAGGGGGGGGTCGAGTGAGGAAGTGAAAGAACCAGGATATGATTAGAGAGAGAGTAAGAAAGTGTGTGTGCAGACGAAAAAAAAAACGGGAAAGAGAGAGATTGGTCTTCTTTATGCTGGCTCACCCATTGCGTGGGCGGTGCATGGAGTGGAGGGGTCAATGGGATGCCGTGATAGGCTAATCTGCCAGGAAGGGAGGGTTAGGGCAGGCCTCACGGGAGCAGCTCATTGGCTAGACTCATTTGCCCTGTGAAATAAAATCTCATCGCGTCTTTGTTTTCATTTTTTTTTCCCACTGTTTGAAGATTGATAGTGCGGGTATTTGCTCTGAAATCTCTTTTGGAGTGTGAATATTTATTCGCCTGCATCTGTACAGTATGTGCCCGCGTAAGTGTTTGTGTGTGTGTGCGTGTGTGTGGCATACTTTTCTTAGTTCATCCCAGTTCCTGTGGGAGTGTGTGTGTATGCTCGATGTTTCCAGAGCTGTGTGTGCTCGTCCTCCAGTCAGACACATGGATGACAGATGACCCAGTGGGAGACACCAGCCATCCTGCCCAACCGGAATCTTTCCCCCCTCCCTCTCCACCTGCCCCCCCCTTGCCTACTAAAGAGTGCATACTTTGTTTACTTCCTCGGCTTTTCGCCATAAATCCTGGATCCACCTCCAAGGTGGCGTTGCCCCCTTTTCCTCGGGTTACGGCTTTGTACACGATCATAATAGCTGCGTCACTGCGAGTGTGTGTGTACGGGAGAACAAACCAGCCGCAACCTGGCTGCATGCATGCCTGTCTATCGCTGTAGGGGGGTGAGAGGAGGAGGAGGAGGTGGGAGCTTACTGGACCAGAGGAAACCTAAATCCTCATATAAAAAGGCCATGCACTCAGCCTGGGCCGAGGGAAGAGGGGAGGGAGAAAGAAGGGAAGAGTGAGGGAGACAGAAACGGGGGAGAGAGAGAGAGAGAAGGGAAAAAAGTTGATTTCCTTTTTCAGCAGAGCCATACATCACAGGGCCTCCCAGCTGCAGTGTCACAAGCTGACAGAATGACATGTGTCATTTATCAAAGGGGCCAGGCGGGGGCCTTGGGAAACGTGCACCACAAAGCCTGAGAGAGTTCATTCCAACGCTCAACCCTCCCTCCTTCCCTCCCTCCCTCCCTCCCTCATCTCTACTCCCTCAGCCCGCCCCAGCCGTTCACTCTCCTCCTCGTTTTCTCTCCTCTCTGCCCCCACCCGCTCCGACCACCTCCACCCTCCCTGCTCACTTTGCCTGGTGCCAAAAAAAGGGCTCTGTAATGTTTTCTGTCTTCCCTGTACTCACACACTGCTGCCGAGTGTGTACGTATGTATGTGTGAGTGTGTGTTTGTGTATGTAGGGTTGCTCCACTGAATGCAGGCACTTGCTTTACCTTAAAGCCAAAGTCAGTCCAACTTCTGAAAATCTGAAAGAATAAATCACATTAAAAAAAGCATAAAACCCTTCAAGCTAACAGTTCAACAACCTAGACGGATTTTTTATAAAGTCATTCATAAAATTATCTCCCTATGATGACATTATTAATAATACTTTAGTCCTAACGTTTTAGTACCGAAAGGTTTTTAATGCAGCAACTTGGATTCACAAAGTGTGTGTGTCTGTATGTGTGTCATGCTCCTCCTGCACAAAAGCTTGTTTGTCTTACTGTTGCTGGAAGACGGTCTTTATCTTTCTGATTATTATTATAGCCGTAATAGAACATAGCTGTTAACTCTCTCCCTGTATCATTCCTTTCTTACTTTGCCATCATTTTTATTCATTTTATCTCCTCCTGGTCTGGAAACATTTATATGCACACACATGCACACACACACTCTCCATACCTGCTACTGAAGAGTTGTTTGACAGAGAGATTACAGCTTTCCCGGCTGGTCGGGCCCCAGTCGGAGGTCTGCGGGGTCACGGCACTGAACGCTCGGGGCCCGTTTAAGAACGCATTACGTTGCAGAACAGCTTGTACATAGGAACGCCTGTTGTAACCAATGTGTCAGTTACAATAGCAAGCGGTGTCAGTCCAGTCATGGCATGCCTATCTACAACTTTTTTTGTGTTAATGTCTTACCTCACCGCACGCACTCCATTTCCAGCTTCCTCTCATCCATCATCGGCTCACCTTTCATCCCAACCCCTCGTCCACCCCCATCATCGGCCCCTGCTGGGGTTAACTCCATCCCAGCCACTTGCAGAATCAATAAACTATCTCACCTGGGTGCCCTTCCCTTCCTCCACCATGGCCAGATTAGACTTTTAAGAACACTGTAATCTGCCCCTTGACCTGTTTGGTTGTAGAGGGCCTTCTTGCAGCATTTGTCCACCACCAAGCGATGTCTCATTTGGTAGAACATTTCTTGTGAGCAAGTGCGACCAAAGTAGAAGTAAAATCAGAGTGAATTTATTTTGAAATATATCGAAATAAATCATATAATTCCCAACCGATGTTACCATTTAGTAGCTAGATCGGCATAGTGTTTCACAGCGGATAAATAAAAGTTTTATGTCTTTTAAAATGAACTTAACGCAACCAGGCAAGGACCTTTCCATAGGTCAGGATGTATAGATATGAATGTAGAAGGACTTTTTTTCTCCAGGCATTCTAGGGATTTCAGATACATAAAATTTTGATCTGTCTTCCAAGCATACGTCTTGTTTGAAAACTGTTCCCGTTCACTCACTTTGCTTTCTAATACCACACTAAACAGAGTTTATTTCTACTTCTAGCAGTCAGCATGGCTGAAAAACTTTGGGTGAAATTCTCTGTTTAATAATTAAATATCCAACTCGGGGCAGCATGAGGTGGCGAGCAGACAGAGTGAGTGAGTAAGGGGGGAAAGGAGAAAAAAAGACAAAGTTGTGGGGGAGCCCTCCTGACAGTATAATGTTTCCTTGCTTTGTCTGCGGGGGTTAAAAGACATGGTACATCATTAAGAAGAATATTCAGTGGCGGTGTCACTGAGGGGTGACCCTTCTAACAGGTCATTGATAGTTCACCCTTTAAACCCCTCCCCAGCCCACTAAATACCTTCCCACCCCCCCTCCTCCTCCTCCGTGCACACAGCCATAGGTATGAACTCAGGGTTCAGTCACAGTGGCCATTTTGATATCTTTGTTTTCCTTTTTTCTCGTTCAGAAAATCGTCTTGAGCAGTAAAAGCTTTTCATTGATTGTAACGTGCAGCCAAGTTTAGCTAAAGCACAACAAAACAATCTTATTCACACAGTTCTGCTACAGTTCTGAAGCACATTTTGGCACCTACGGGCTACTCAGCTCTTGTTGATGCTAAGTGTGTATTCAACAACTTCAGTGTTTATAAGGAGATCAAGAAAGAGAGAAGTAGCTTTGAGACGTAGAAAAAAACCTGGGCTCCTCTCTTATTCAGCTTCTTCCTCTCTCTTTGTCCCATCCTCTGTGTATGGTGTGTGTCTGCGTGTTTGAGTGTGTGTCAGGGAGAGGGGGGGACCGGGAAGACGGCCCCTTTTTCATTTGTCTTCATAAGCCTCATTTATTTTTGCAGCCAGATGTGAGCTGACAGACATCACTCAGTGGCCACCCCCCCGACTCCCCTTCTTCCTCCCGTCGGCACCCTTGAGCCCCTTCTCCCCATACCCCACCCGCCCACTAGGAGGTCAGGCGAGCACCCCACCACCCTCCATCCCCCACCTTCAGCATTACAGAAGATGGATGTGTCTTTAAAGCAGAGATTGATTGTGGATATCAGAGTTATGGCGCCATTCATCACAGCCGATATTATTCAGACGAGCGGGATTGAACAAGGAGGTGGGACTCCTGAGCCCATGGGTGGGTTCTGCGGGGGACAGCGTGGAGGAACTTTAATAGATTGTAGATGAGAGTGTGTGTGTGTAGAATGTGTGTGCTTATGTTCATGTACTCGCTTGTACCTTCAGTACGGCCTCGCTTGGGAATTCTGGCATGTGCTTGCGTCTGACTGTTTCTTGTCTTTATTCTCGTCAGTGTGTGTGTGTGTGTGTGTGTGTGTGTGTGTGTGTGGAGCTGTCTGCATTGATCTCCAGTGATGTGATCCTCCTTCAGAGCCTGTTCTCATCGGACTCTGATTTACGGCTTCATTAGGATCCCTGCGCTACCTCCCCTTCTTTTTGTCTCCCTGCTTTCGCCAGGTCACTCTTGGAGACACACACTCACAGACAACACACACTCTGTAGAAGAAAAAGCTACAGCTAAAGGACTTTTCATCTCAACACATTGTATAGTTTGTTTCTGTTCTGTTTGTCATCTTTATGAATAATCTCTTATTATTCATCAAGGCTCGGCACCTCATTGTGCCCTGAGAGTTGTGAAGTGCCGTGGCGGTTTTTGGAGGTGCTTCCCTACCCCCAGGCAGCCCCACTCGGCTGAAAAGAGCTCTCATTGTGTGTGTCGTCTTTTATGGCGCTGTCTGAAAGAGAGGGATGCACTCCAGTCGGCATTCAAATGCACGTGGTAAAGCAGCCAGCAGAGCAGGACAAACACCACAGGTTGTAAACGCTTTGAAAAGGAGAGTGTGTATGAGAGTGTGTGAGGGTGTGTGTGCGCGGGGATGTGTAAATGTGAGTGTTTGAGTGTGTGCAGGCTCTTGACTGAAAGGTTTTCACTCTCTTTACCTCCACTTTTTCTCTCCCGATACAGTCCGCCACTTACTTTACTCCTCTTTTCTTTTCTGTCTACCTGTCTTCTGTAGTTGCCTGAAATGACTTTCTTCTTCCTCCACTAAGAAAAGAACCTCAAAGTTTTTGCTTCTCATGTTTTTAAAATCCCCCCCACCCCGCCATTATCAGGAGTCAAGTCATGCAGAAATGTAAAAAATAAGAAGGTAATCACACTTTGTGCTGGTGCTTTTGTCGTCAGTCCGTGATGGAAATGGGTCTAAATATGAGATTAGAACCTGCCGGTGACTGATGCTATTAGGCAGATATGCCATAGACTTTACTATCTCCCATGAAGGATTAGCGCAAATTATACTGGGAGACAGGCTTGATTTCTCCTCTGCCTGGCTGGATGTGGGCATTTGAGGCACTCTAAGTTGACAGCGTCTGTCTCTGCTTAGTTCTCCGAGACAGGTTGTGTGACAGCTGATGCCAGGCGAGGGCTTAAAAAGTGTGTATGTGTGGGTGTCTATTTGTGTGTTGGACAACGTTTGGTCTGTGTGTGCGGGTGCGAGTGTGTCATTGTGTGTGTGTGTGTGTGAGAGTAGGAGAGTTATAAACTGACAGGCGAGTGTGTTTGAATGTGATTGCACGTCAATGACGTTTTTTTTTTTTTTTTTTTTTCCAGAAAACAGGTTCTCTTTGAGTAGGGTGACAATTGGGAAAGGCTAATTTTAAGCTTGGTGGCTTCCTCTTTAATTCTACACACTCTTATCTAGCGTTATTTGAAATAATTAAACTGTCTGTGAGACTGTCCAGGTGAAGCTGTTTTTGTAGCTATGAATAAGTAGGAAAGCTGGTCAGACATCTGACCAGGTGCTGGATGTTTAAATCCATTTGTAGGAAAAAGCTAAAAACAAAAACCTTGATTACAGGACACACAAGTTTCTCCTTGTATCCTTACACTCACTTTGCTTCAGAAAGATCCATCATGACAGCAACCCAATGGCATCCGTCATGCAGTGCGTAATCTCAAATAGTTTGAACTGTGATGTTGATATAAGTGGAGGTAGGTGGTCGAGCGGTTTGTTCACCTCTCAGGAATGTTTGAGGGAACATGCAAATGCTCCCTGTTTTAGCCCTGCTGTCTCCTCTCGGCCTGCTGATTTAGGAGGGTGACATGTCCTTTAATGTTGGGTAATAAACTGGAGGGGTGGATTTATAGGCTTAGGCCTTGTTTTCCCCCCACTGTCTCTGTCCTCTGGCTCCTATGACGACAGTGCAAGCTCCACCCTCAAGGCATTTAAGGTGTTTTCAAAGCTACAGTAGCTTTAGCAGAGCTGTTGGTTTCCACCCTGGCTGTTAGCCATATGTCATGTAGAAATTTGACAGAGAAAGTTTTCCAGTACACGTAGTATCTAGGCAGTAATTGTAATACATGCTGGGGGACACAACAAAGAAAAAAAATGGCCGCGCTAAAACAGGCAACCAAGCGCGCCTGTCCAAAATAATCATTAGCAAATGTAATCATAATCCTAAATGGTATGAATTGGTTCTAGTATTACGGTGTGCTGCAGTTCTGCGTGTGGTTTGTCCAAGTGGTGTTGCCGTACCCCAACAGAAGCCGTTGCTAAACTGCAGCGGGTAGGCACAATCAGTGTCAAACACTGTTTCGTCTCTCTATTTCAATACTGTCAAATCTATTAAGAAGTGGAAAACTAGAATATGATATTTGTGTTACGTAGGCAACACTGCTGTCTACGGTTATAATTTTTGTAAAGTGTTAGTATGTCATAAAAACGGTCATAAAAAAGCCATAGTGTGAGCACTTATCCTTGCATTCAATCATATGCTGGGTCCTTAAAATGGCACTGAGTCATGAAAACTTCGAGAACCCCTGATCCAAAAAAAATTTTTACTTTAATGCTCTAAAATCAGTTTAGCTTTTAAGTTCCTAAAAATGTCTTCTGGGGGTATTTCCTTGCAGACCCCTGTGAAGGGTTGGGTTGCAGGTTTAGATTGAAAGTGGTCCCTCCTAATGTCAATAGGTGATTACGGCCCTGCTGGGAGATAGTTACCAAGCCAACTCTAGTCATTTTGGATTAAACCTGCCATGAGATACAAGTTAAAGCCAAGCTCAACCCCAAAACAAAGATATTTCCTGCACTAAATTCCTGACCAGTGAAGGACATGAGTATCATTGTGATTCTACATTTAGCCTTGCTTGACATTTTTAGTTGTGAAAAGGAACCAAAACAATGCCTGAATGCCGCAAAGCAACAATTTATCCCTACTTAGAACAAAAGCGAATAATCTTAACTGCACATTTAAAAAATGCTCATATTCACTTGCAGCCCATGTTTCGATTCGGCTCGTCCCTACTTCTCCACATCCTCAGATTTCTGCTTTTTCTTCCCACTCATCCTCCTTCTCTCTGCTCTTTCCTCCTCCTTAGTTTGTGAGGTATGATGCACAGCGGTGCTTCGCTATGTCAGCAGGATTCAAACAGGTCAAAGTGTAGAGTGACTCAGATAGGTGTAGCGTCAGACCGATATACTGTATACTGTATGTTTGCTGATATTGGCTTCTTGTTGGATCTCGGCCAGATATGGCTGCCCACCTCTGATGTGGTGTAGTGAAGCCTTCTGCCTGACTACAGTAGGTGAACATGACTGTGTTAGTAAGGTTTTTATTTCAGGTGTCTGACCGGAGAAATGCACCTCAGTGTGGTGTGGGAGGATTTACTCACCAACTTAAGTGTGTAAATCCTGCAATGGAACCTGCGCTCCCCACTTTGCAGAGCTGCTAAATCTAAAGGAATGTCATTAGTTTGGCTTTCAAGATACTTTTGGAATTGTATGATAGTTGAAATGCTATTTCAGATGCTTTCTCAGCCTAACAAGAGTGCATTTTGAGTAGCTACTCATAATAATGAAATCTTTTCAGCATGATGGATGTCATGTTGGTACCAGTATCAGCCTCTCAAAAACCCATATCGGTCTCCTCTACACAGGATGCTCCAAATCAGTCTCATCCTCTCCTCGACACAGTTTGACTGATCAGTCCGAGGCCTAGTTTGCTGCTGCCAGCATGGGACTCGATGTTCGTTTCTCTATTTATTTCCACAGCCCATGCGTTTTTCCCCATATAAAGACAGTCTATGTCCGACCGTGTCACCGCGTGATGGATTGCATAGTCCTCTTCTCTCAGGAAGAGAAAGAGGGGGATGGTGGAAAGGAGGAAGGAAAGAAGGAGGGAAAGAATGAGTGAGAGAGGGAGGAAGCGGAGTGGTGCGGTGCAGCAGTGAAGGACATGGCAGCTTAGCGCTGGCCAAAAAGACTGTGCTGAACACCTGCTCCTGTCTCCAACGCCCCTTCAACCTCCTCATTACCTGTCAATCTATCACAAGGCAGCCAGATCAAATGTCTGCAGCAGCCAGGACTCGCACAGGGAGGGTAGGAGGGAGGGAGGGAGGGCGGGAAGGGGAGCGAGGAAAGAAAGAAGGGAAAGAGAGGGACAGATTGCATGTCTGAGAGAGCAGAAAATGAAAGGGAAGTAAATGGAGCAGCTGCGTGTGCATATCGAAGATCTGTTGATAATTTGGAGTAAACTTTGTCCGGAGTGCAATTATTTAAAACTTCTGACAGTAGTTGATTGTGTTGCTAAATTTAGAATACGTGAAATACAAACAGTTGGTCATGCCATGCAAATGTGTTTAATCACCGTCAATGGAGGTTTATAAGATAAGTTATTAGAAATCAAGTTAACAAGAAGTCATACACAGGGGGACTTTTAGGTGCAGCTTGTTTAGCAGCATTATATATAGCACTGACAAAAAAAATCCGTTCTGTCAGGCGTCAGTGTTTTGTTAATTCTTTCCAGTATAACACACTCCCTGCTCTACAGAGAAGCATTTAGAGTCACCCTGCAGCACCGCTTGGCCTGTGATTGGCGCCTCTGTGTAAAAGAGGTGAATCTGTGACAGACATGTGCCTCTGTAGGGAGGCGGGGCCTGTGGTTTCAGATTACAGCGACAATGCTGCCAACATGTATGTGTGTGAGTGTGTGGGTGTGTTGTAAACAAAGTGAACATGCACATTTATATATATGTAGATGTGCATTTTTATGAGCGTGTGTGCAGATATTCAGGTTTATTTTGTGTGCCACCGTGTATGAATTGTGCGTACGTGTTGGTACACAGGAGTCTGCATTTCTACATCGTGTGTGTGCTTTAAAAGGCAGACGAATTTGAGCTCATCAAGGTGCATTAGTGCACACATGACCAGTCCCAGCCCTCTATTTCTGATCCCTTTCAGTCTCTACTCCCTCTCTCTCTCTCTATTTCTTTCTCAGTCTTTCTCAAGCTCTCTTGCCCCTCTCTCTCCTTTCGTGTGTGAGCTGTGGTGATTTACGGTAATTATCCATCGTTGGGTCATCTATCAGGCCGGCCGTTGCTAGGAGATGGAAGCAGCTGCTGCTGGCTGTTGTCTTGTCAGGGACAGTGCATGTGTGTGTGTGTTTGTACATACTTGTGTATGTTGGTGTGTGCTTCCTGGGATTTAGGTGAGGGTGCTTGCATGTGCTTATGTGTGTGTGTTTACTGGCAATCATGAGTGTGTGTGTGTGTGCAGGTAAAGTGGTCCATCCTGATGCGGGGATTTAAAAAGCGCAGGTGGTGTAGAAGACAGAAGGAAGCGAAGGCGTCGACGAATGGAGGGAAGGATTATAGGAGGGAGGGAGACTTGGGTGAGGGTGGGGTCAGAGGTTGAAAAAGGCCAGGTGGAATTTGAGAGTGTGTGTGTGTTTGGGGGGAGTGGGCAGCTTAAAAGGCACAGGTGTGTGTGTGATAGACAGGGGAGCTGTATGATAAATGTATCCAGGCAGATGGAAGTTGGAAGAAGTCGGGCCTTGGGGAGTAGTTTTAGTGGCTGTGAAAATTGCAAGATTGAGTGTGTGTATGTGTGGAGGGGGATGGTGAGGGAGCCTATTTTCTATTGGCAGGTGATCGTCACACAGATGGGTGCTGGTTCAGATCCCTGCTGAGGGGCCTATTTCTCTTCATTTTGCCGTTGTAATCCACCGCAACCCTTTGTGTCGCAGCCGTTTCAGGTTTCATGATCTACGCACGCCATTCATGTTGGAGCAGACTTTAATGCACCCAAATCCCACACACACACACACACACACACACACACACACACACACACACACACAGACGTACGGAAAGGTCAAACATCATAGTCTTAACACTGCATTCAGTCAACATATGAGGGGGAGTTTTCAAAGGAAGTGCAGAAGATTATCATCACAGTTAACTTGGAATGTAGAGCTTAGACAAGGAGACTGCTGAAATGTGTACGTCTGATGTGATATAATAAAGATACAAAACTACATAACGCTATGAAAGTAGTTAGAGTATACCACTATCCATAACAAACTGTCTTAGTATAAGAAGTAGGGATGAGACATAATTTTATCAAAGTTTGCAATAAAAAACACTCACAAAAGTTGATCCTAGCAAATTCCATTATCGGGATAATGTGAACAATGTGTCCAGCAGCACCCAACAACATCAGTGTGGATTCCAACAAATATGAAAGTAAAAGGGGACTTTTATTTTGACAAAATTATAGACACATAAATTGATGCAGAAAACGCACAAAATGGTGCATAAAAATTCACCAGAATGCAAGAAATTAAGTATTCAGTGCTCAGAATGTGCTGGCGGAGGACACCAAAACCCCCTGTTTTATATGTGTCCCCCCCAACGTTGAAACAAAACCTACGCCCTTGCTCTAAAAGACTGATGGACAACCAGCAAAAGAGAAAAGAGAACAAGAAATTAATTATGATAGTAATGATATTGCGAAAAATGAGTATTGAAACTGTAATAAAATACTCAAAATAGATGTGTATTCGATATTTTTGCTAACACTAGTGCTAACTGAAGTAAAAATAAACAAGCAGTAATTAAAAGAAATCACCACTTTTATCACCAAAATAGAAAATAATAATAAAATATTTAATAATATCAAAAGAGCTAATTTACAAACTAATTAAAAAGACCATTTAAAATTACACACCTGGAGTGTTTAGACTGCGAGCTGATGAGACTGTCTCGTACACACTTAAGCATCTGAGTAGTTTCACTGAAGTTTTATTTGCTTGGCAGATCTGTAAAAGCCAGCTGGATATAAGCCACACGTCCATATGAGCGACGGTAACTGTAAATACAACCTCCACTCTCGGCTCTCCATACCGGCCTAATTAGCGCCAGTTAGCATTTGTCATTGCGTTTAGGGGTGAAGATTAGGAACACCTCTCAATTAATCTGCAATCAGCCTGTTTGTTAATTAGCTAACCTGTTCTAAGTGGCCTTCAGGGCTCTTGTGTAATTAGCTAAGCTGCTGGGAAGCAGGTCTGTGTGTTGACATTGACCCAAAGCGTACACACACACACACACACACACACACACACACACACTCGCACACATACTCACGCACACACTCACACTGCCATATATATACTGTTAAGACACACAGATCTGCAGATGTCTCCAGTCATGGTCAAGAGGGACAAGAACCCGTGGCTCCCAATAAATTACATACAAAAACAAAGCGATGCCTTCTGTGTTCAGGAAAAACAAATGCTTAAACACACACACACACACACACTTCCTAACATAGTTTATTAGTTGTCGTAAGCGTGCCATGCTCATCCAAATATACATATTTGCACATCGTCATGCTCGCAGCGATACACTTCCACTGATTATTCCTTCCTTCCCTCCACAGCAAACCTGCATCCCTCAAAAGCATTCTTAGAAAAGGCAGGAGGGGGAAAAAATACATACTGTACTCCCCATGCACGTACACTCTTTTGAACATTTCATCCTTTTCAAGTGCAACAACATCCCCACCAAAATGAACAGCTTCTCCATTGCTGTGTCGAAGCATTTTTTTTTCTTGCTCACTTCAAAGCCATTTGTTTACTCTGCTGCCTCCTGACATTGTCTGTGGTAATTAAAGGAGCGCACTGAAATTTATGGTTTAATTATACAGGCCTTGTTATGCAGAGAAGACCAGGATGGGCTGATATGCTCAATAAAAATAAATAAATTCCATACGGGGTTTATTGAACCCGCGTTTGCACGGAGGGTGCAATCGTTCCAGCCACTCAGGTGTGTGCGCGTGTTATTGTGTTTATGTGTTCATGTGTATGCATATGTGTGTGTATGTTTATTTATGTATTGCCTCGCAGGACAGCAGCAGCAGCTCAGTGCGCAGTATGAGTGGGTGAGAATGAAATTTAAAAAAAAAAAAAAAAAAGAGCCAGATGAATTGCAATCGATTGGCGCTGGTTCACTGTATTGATCCCCCAGCATGTTAAAGCCTGCTGTACTCCATGAAGAACACTCAGTCAGTCAGTGTGGGCTCAACCCCCCCCCTCCCCCCCCAACCACCACCTCCCCACCCTCCTCCACCCTTTCACCAACTAACACACGGCTGGATATACTGTAAATGTCTCCCTGTGTTGTTACTGCATGCATGTGTAAAAAGCGGAGACGATTGAGCTTGCAGCCCCAGCTTCAGTATGCGTGTGTGTGTATGTGTGTGTGTGTGTGTGTGTGTGTGTGAGACTTGGTTTTGTGCATGCACAGTAATGGAGAGTGATCTTGGCTGTGGCCCACAAGCTGCTTCTCTGAACTGATCTTTGAGTTGGGTATAAATAGCGCTTGCTCTATAAATAAAACAGCAGCACCTTTCACACTCACTCTCTCTCACTTACCACACATACACACACACACACACACACTCAAACCTTCCCACATGCCTCTTGTATCACCTGCCCGTACACAATCATAGTATGCATAAATACTCACCTAGGTCGCCCATCAATTCATATATCATGTGGAGGTCAGATAGAAGGATGTCTGTGGGTCATATTGACATATTTACACAAGAGCATGACCTGAACAAGCTTAGCGCTGGCTACCTGCCTGACCTCTGACCCCACCTTACTTTATAAAAGTTTGCTCGTTTTGGTATTTAGCTGATACTTTATTCAGAGTAACGTTAGCAAGTGGACGATCGATATTCTCCCCGAAGTGGTGATAAAACAGCATTAGCTGATAAAGACATTGAACCTGAACCCGTTTGGTAACAGTCCCTCTAAGGCCAGGAAGACCTCTTTCCCATCTCTGTCTGGCTGTCAATGAAGCTGCAGCAGTTTCACAGTTAATGAAATAGTTGTCAACTATTCAGTTAATTGCCAGCTTATTTGATATTCAGTTGGTGTTAATAATTCTTTTAATTAAAAAAAGGTAAAATTCCAGCTTCTAAAATGTGAATATTTCCTGGTTTCTTAACTCCTCTGTGACAGTAAACTGAATATGTTTGGTTTGTGGACAAAACAAGACATTTTGAGCTTTTGGAAACACCTAAAAACATACATACTCTTAGATCCTCTTCTGTATATCCAACTCATATCACCATCTGCCCGCTTGACTACCATGGGTTCTAGAGCCTTCAGCCATTCGGCCTCCCGCCCCTGGAACTCTCTCCCTCATGACATTTGTAATATTGACTCCCTCTCCACTTTCAAATCCTGTCGAAAATGCATATTTTCAAGCTGGCCTATTCGTCCGATTTGATTTGATGGAGACATACATGATGACCTGAACTGATGATGACGTTATACCTAATTTTTATAATTACAATTTCTGTCTGGTCATTTTATTAACTTTTATGGTATATTACTGAATTGTTTGATTTTCCGATCTGTGGAGACATTGCTACTTGATTTTTTAACTGTGTCTTGTAAGGTGTCCTTGAGTGCTTTGAAAGGCGCCTATAAATAAAGTGCTTTTTTTTTTTTTTTTTTTTTTTTTTACGATTTTGTAACATTTTATAGACCAAACACCTAATCGATCAATCGATAAAATGGTTGATAGGCAATAAAAATAACCCTTACTTGCAGCCCTGGTTGTCGAGATATGGGCCTCAGACTGGCTGGCAATCCAACATTGCCATCCTGCTTGCAAGGCAAAACACACTAACAAACTGCTCTCTAAAACATCAGTGCTGTGACTTTACATAATGCTACAGGCTAACTGTAACTCAACGTGACTTGAAGTGTTTGCACGGAGCCACCGGCGCAAACGATCACCGGAAAGGCTGCTGGTTGACTCAATGAATATCAATAATACAGAATTTCACCACTAATCCTGTTGGCACAGCACTTATTCACATTCACACCACTTTCTACGTCAGTCCATAATGTAGCTGTGTGTCTCAAGAACAACATGTCCCATCCGCCTGCTGTCTGCTGAGCTCAACTCAGGCTAGAAGTGTTTTGAAATGGGGTGGGGGGTGGGGGGGTGAGAGATAAATTGGTACAGCGAGCTGGAATGCTGCAGCAGTTATTTAAGGCCCTGTAGGTGCTGCCTAGGCCATATGCTCCCATTATTCCGCTTGGGAGGGGCCCATGTGGGCATGTGAGCAAGGCTGGAGAGAGGAGGAGGAGGAGGAGGGTGGGAGAAAAAAGAGAAAGAGGGGGTGATGGAGGGGAGTGAACGGAGAAAAGGTAGCTGAGGTATTATTTTAAGGAGAGCCCCCCTATCAAGCGTAGGAGGAATTTTTGAGAACGGGATACCTGGAGAAGCCTGAGATGAGATGAGAACGAATTAGCTTCTAACGTAAATGATCGCCTTCACCCTCAATATCCGGCTCTCTCACCGTCGTCTTTGCATAATTCATCTCGTCAAATTTTGAGGTGTGACAGAGTATAATTCATGAACTCCTGAACTTTTCAGGTTGATAGCTTTTCCTTAGGTTAGGCCTTCTCAATCATGTTCATATCGTGGAGCTACACTTAATATGATTCTGTACGGCACACCTTCTCATGGGTGTTTGTTTTGTCGCTCGTTGTATTTTTCCAAAAATAAAAAGAGATTTCCACAACTCCATGCAACTGGAATGTCTTAAATATGTGACTGTAGCCGTGAGAATGAAATACCATGAGCGTTATACCAAGTAAATAGTAACTTTGGCCGCGTCAGACTTTGGATCCCCAAACTTCATTTTGTCAGTTGTTTTTTAAAAAATCTTTTCTTCTGCTGATAGCTTAATGTTTACCTTAAACAAGGCCCTGATGCAGCTTTGTTGTTAGCTTCATATCTCTTTCTCTCTCTTGTTTCTCTCCCTCTCTCTCTCTCTCTCTTCTTCTCCCTATCTGTACAGTCTCTTGTCAAAGTGAGGCCTGTGTTCCTGATCAGGGCATTGCTCTCATGTTAGCCGCTTCACGGGAAGCACATCCCAGCATTCCCTCTGACACGCCGGCAGCAGCATTACCATAATTGGCTTTTCTACATGACGGGACAGAGGAAATAATAATGTCATTTTATTTACAGCCCTCTTGTCCCGGTCCGAGAGCTATCACCCCCCCTCCTCCCTCCTCATTCCTCCTCCATCCTCCCCTCCCTCCTCACCACACTCTTTCTCCTCTCCACACATACACTGACATACACCCCTCCTTCTACCCCCCGCCTCGTCTATCTCATCTCCCTCTCTCCCACTCTCCCTGTGCAGGGCGCGAGTCTCGTTCTGCCACGGCGTGTAGGTCAAGCGATGGCTTTTTGATCAGCTCCTGTCCAAAGCCATCAGGGTTGAGAGGCACGTAATGGAGAGCGGGGTGACAAACAGAATCTGGGGAAGGAATAAGACTGCCAGTTTCCTATTAGGGGCCGGCCTAAACGGCCTCGGCCCCCCCACACCCACCATCTAACCCCCCCACCATTCTCTGCTGCGAACCCACTCCTACACTGCCTAAATCACATGAGTGAAGGGGCCCTGTGATTGGACATTAGTGCCGCAAATGACTGCCGTGATTGCCCCCTCTTCCCAAACTCACATCAAATAAATAAAGAAATGTGTGTAAATAAATAGAAGGAGGGGTGTTGGAGAAATGGGGCTGGTGGTGGAGGTGGTGGTGAGGGGAAGCTGACTGGTTTCATCCCCTTCTTTTTCCTCTCTCTCGTTTCATCGCCTCTCTGCCTTTTCTTATCTGGTTTGTTTGGCTTTGACATCGGCCAAATGGTGAAGCTCCGCGAGCCTGACAGAGAGTTTTATTGATTTAACAACCGGCAGACTCTCAGCAAAGCAAAGGGAGAAGGCAAAAAAATGGGTAGGGCGGGGAAAGATAGCAAAGTTTTGAAAAGGAGTGATATGTTTCTGCTCTGCTCCTTGCCAAAACGCTGACGTGTCCGCTGGTTGTATTTCATTTGGTATCGTTTACAAAAATCAAGTCATACACAAAGTTGAGCCGTGTGTGCGGGGGAATGTTTTAGAGATGATCTGTTCTTAGGTTGATCATGTTGTCCCGTTGTGAGGCCCAGTGTTGTGTCGAGGCAGGATACAGGGCGTTCACCACAGACTTTTCATCAGAAAAAACATCATGTCAAAGTGGCGTCTGCTCTGCAGAATAGGCTCTGGTCTGGTCTCTGAGTAACAGTGTTAAATGCACAAACCTGATCGCAGATTGCTAATGTAAAACATGTCATCTTTATATATTAGGTACAAAACAGAATCGAGGGTGCTTCATGGGTACTTTAGTTGTGATGGTCCTTCGGGAACTCTCTTATTTAAATAAGAATAATAATAAATGAGGCAGAAGAGAACAAAACACACTTGAGCTCTTATCTCTAATAAAATAAAGGTCTGTCTCCAAAGTATAGTAGCCTGAGACATGAAAACCTTTGATAGCACCTGCTTTACAACACCATAAAGTGTCAATCCATTTGTGCATTATGCATTTTTAAAAAGGCTCTTTATAACATCCAAAGGGGCTCCTACAACCCTTTTTGGTACTTTACATATTTTAGATCCCTTTTTGTTAACAGTGTATTAACCATATGTGTAGGTATTGTGAGATCAGTGCACTTGAATGCTAATTCTTGCTTCCTTGGTGTGTGTTGTTGGTGATCTGGCGTGGCTGGTGGCGGGCTTGATCGCTGCTGCTTCTGACAGTGAGTCTGCAGTGCTATCCTGGCCACGCTGCCGCCTGTCTCCTTGATGGCGGCACGTCCCCGAGCAAAAGTGACAGGCGCTTTGGCGCCCGTGCAGATGGCCCTGCTCACAGCCATCACCCGCTCGGCAAACCAAACCGCCAGGGACGGCACGCCAGCCCTGCCCCTTCCCGAGCCCGCCCCTTTGCTGCTGGTGTTGCTCTGCATATGTGCGTCCAGGACGAGAGAAGGAGCTTAATCTGGTCGCCAGTCAGAATCACACATCTTCAAGTTGCAGTGATTGAACGGATAGAGTTGATGTGTAGCTCTTAATATTTTTCTCTTCCTTGTGCTTCAGATTTTTAGCATCCTGTCAGAATAGATGCAGCATCTCAAAAGAGACGGGGGGGGGATCATTTATTTCTGACTCGCGTTTCATCACTAATATTGTACATTTATGGTTTGCGAAACCGTCCACTTGCTGCCTGTGATTTTTACAGATGTCTGTCTCTGCCAGTCTTTTGTCTGTGTGCTTTTGATATCTCCCTCTTTGTTGTTTCCATGACAACATGGCAGGACAGGCATTGATTGACAGGGATCGTCAAAGGGTTCCCTGGCGACCTGCTCATTGTTCGAAGCCCCTCCCTGCTGCAGTCTGTTTTGTCACTCACCCAGTGATATTTCTGATCTGCTGCTTCTCATTCCTGCTGTCTGTGTGTGTGTGTGTGTGTGTGTGTGTGTGTGTGTGTGTGTGTGTGTGTGTGTGTGAGTGTGAGTGTATATGTATTAAGCACTGCCAGCTATCGGGGTTTAGCTATTTTTTGGCTGCAGCCGTTGCGAGTGACTCACATAGGTAATTCCTACTGTATGTTTGCACTGTTCGTGTGGGCTCGTGAAGAACGAATAGCCGTTCCTGCAGGATGCTTTGTATATTAAATGGCTGATATGTATTGATAGCCTCCTGTTCTGGAAGCGGGTTAGCGAGGGGGAAGGCACTGTAACAGAAGACACTCTGCAGATGTGTTGTAGAGAGTACAGCACATAATGCTAATCTGCTGTGTTAGGGATTTTCAGGAGTTTTAGAAACTGTCTCGGTCTCAGTCTGTCAGTGGGATTGAAGCGCAGCCAGGTTCTCCTGTAGTGCTCTCATTTCACTGAAATCCTGTCAGGCGTTAGGGGAGTATGTTGCTCATTTGGAGAAGGGTGTATCAGTAGCACACAGCGAACTCAGACTTATAGGCAATATTATGGTCGGTGGGTTCAGGTTTGCACTGTAAGAGCAAACATGCATGAGCTGCAGAGTGCGTAAAGTACACACATAGGCATGGGGAGGTGAGCATGCGGGCAAACAGGCACTTACCGAGGCACTCACACGCACACACATGCACATCATCGCACAGTCACAGTCGACGGTGCAGCTGCTCACCTCCCCCACCTCCTCCACCCATCTCCTCTCAGGCAGCAGTAAATGTTGCCAGTGTATATATATCAGGTATTATGTCCACTTAGATTATGATATGACAGGTTAGCGTGCCGTTTGAAGCTGACAGCACATCTGTTTCATCAGGAGAGACTGATACTGGCATCTAGGACACACATCTCACCATGCAGGAAGGAGATAAAGGAAGAAGCTAGGGGGCCGTCTTTCCTGTCTCCCTGCCTCCCTCACCCTCTCCCTCTCTCTTCTTTCTCCCTTTTCTCTTACACCCCGTCTCCCCGCCCACCAAACCCACCACCTCCTGCTCACTTTTTCTTTCTCCCCCACATCTTTTCGTTCACTTGTTCTTCCCCTAACCACCTCCTGTCTCTCCTACTTACTGATGCTTGCTGTGTCTTCCCTAGCATGCAAACACACTCACACACATACATTACGTGCACATGGTCTGGCCTCCTATCTTATTTGCCTTAATAAATTTTACTGGTAAACCTGTTACATCTCAGCCGTCTTTAGTTTCCTTTCGCTTTCTTTTTTTAATCTGTCTTTTTCTGAAACACTGTCCATACCATTTTGGATCACAGCACAGTAGTAGTATTTTTGAATGCCCCAGACTCCTTCCTTCAACAATCATTGTGGCATTCTCAATCCAAGCACCATTGTTTTGCCAGTTCCTGCTTAATAGCACAAATGAAAATGACCTTCAGCTCGTCAGAGTGGGTTTAGGAAAAGCTGCAATATCTCCAAATTAGCGTTTTGTTTCTTTCCCTCCCCGATCAGTTGCATAACCTGAACATGTGAGGAGCTGAACTTCACTGACTGGATGAGTGAAAGGCAATAAAGCTTGGGGAAGAAAGAAAGAAAGAAAAGAGAAAAGGGGGGAGTTGAACATGTAAGCATGCAGCTGGCTAACAAGGCCAAACAGCCAGTCATTTCCTGGGGAACATGAGGCATGTGTGGAGGAATAGGGAGTTGGGAAGGAAAAGGACAACTGTCAGAAGCTCAGTGATTTATTTTTCCCTTGGAGGCTTTTTTCACCACTGGCTTTCAGAGCCACATGTGTGTGAAATACACACAAATTCATGCATGCATGCATACAGACCAATAGACACACCAACAACGGATGAGAGTAAAAGCCTACATTTCCCATCGTTGAGTATTCATTCCATGTTATTTTGACAGTGGTCCTGTTGGTGTGCTGTAAATCTTTAATTTCACTGAGCTGACCTCTTTTTATTTTCCTCTTTCCTCCCCCTTTTTGTCTTCTCTCTCTTGCTCTCTTTCTCTCCAGCGTACATGCCCGAGGACGAGCTTAAGGCAGACGTTCACGATGAGGAAGAGCACCTGCAGGATGACGGCCTCTCATTAGATGGCCAGGACACTGAGTTTCTGTGCAATGAGGAAGAGGAAGATGTGGATGGAGGCCAGCCGCCTAGTTACAGAGACTCTCCACTCAGCAATGGCACTAACCCAGACGCTGGATACGGGTCTCCGCTCAGTGATGCCAGCGATCGGCTGACGGACTTCAAGAGCACCTCTTCCAGGGACGGTCAGGAGAGGGAAGGCACGGCTTTGCCCTTCCGCCCCAACAACGGCCTCTCTTTCCAGGATAGCCTGGCGCAGATGAAAGCCGTCTATGCAAACCTCATCTCAGATGCCTCTTGGTCCAGCATCACAATGGACATCATGAAATCCAAGCCTGCTGCAGCTGGCAGTGTCAACAGTGCCCTCACCACTCCAGAGCCTGCCCCTACTGCTTCTGTCTCCACGACTACAACCACAAACAAGAACAGTGCGGTCAACTTGGCTAGCAGTCACCATAACGGCAGGAGCTCCAGCAGCACCACTGTCAACCACACAAGCAGTGCAAGTGGCAACACTAATGGCACAGCAGCTAGCTCTGTTAGCAGCCACAGTGCAACCAGCTGCAGTGGGAGCAGCAGTGGTGGGGCTAGTAATGGTAGTGGTGTAGCCTATGACTGGCACCAGGCAGCTCTTGCCAAAACTCTTCAGCAGACCCCCTACCACCTTTTACCAGAGCCTAGCCTCTTCAGCACAGTGCAGCTCTACCGGCAGAACAACAAGCTGTATGGTTCTGTTTTCACTGGTGCAAGCAAGTTTCGCTGCAAAGACTGCAGCGCCGCCTATGACACGCTGGTAGGTTTAACAGTCCACATGAATGAGACGGGCCACTATCGAGATGACAACAAGGACAAAGAGGAGGATCAGGGAAAGCGCTGGTCCAAACCACGTAAGCGCTCCCTGATGGAGATGGAGGGGAAAGAGGATGCCCAGAAGGTGCTGAAGTGCATGTACTGTGGCCACTCATTTGAGTCTCTGCAAGATCTCAGTGTTCATATGATCAAGACCAAGCATTACCAGAAAGTGCCTCTCAAAGAACCAGTGCCAGCCTTGGCCACTAAACTGGTGCCCACTTCAGCTAAAAAACGAGCGATTCAAGATGCTATAGTCTCCCCATGCTCCCCAGACTCTATCCATGCTAGTAGTGGTGGTGGTGGTAGTGTATCCCTTGGGGATGTTGGCAAAGATGCAAAATCTGCAGCTAACCCCTATGTTACGCCAAACAACCGCTATGGCTACCAGAATGGTGCCAGCTACACATGGCAGTTTGAAGCTCGTAAAGCTCAGATCCTCAAATGCATGGAGTGTGGGAGCTCTCATGATACACTGCAACAGCTGACTGCCCACATGATGGTTACTGGTCACTTTTTGAAGGTTACAAATTCTGCATCCAAGAAGGGCAAACAGCTGGTTTTTGATCCAGTGGTGGAAGAGAAGATTCAGTCTATCCCACTGCCACCAACCACCACCAGACTCCCTGTTCCCAGTGGTGTTAAGTCCCAGCCGGTGTCCCCCGCCCTCTCCTCTGGCTCAGAGGAAAAGAGGGAAGGAGGTGAGGATGAAAAGGTTGAAGCAGGTGAGCCAGTGGAGAGAAAAATCAAGGAGGAGAGAGATGATTCAGGTGAGAAATCTGAGTCTGATGCCACATCATATAAGTACCTTAGAGAAGAAGATCTGGAGGAGACACCAAAAGGAGGGTTAGATATTCTTAAATCCCTTGAGAACACAGTATCCAGTGCCATCAGCAAAGCCCAGACAGGCACACCAACATGGGGTGGCTACTCTAGCATTCATGCAGCCTACCAGCTGCAGGGTGCCATGAAGAGCTCGGCTACTGTTCTACCCCCAATGGTCCAGAGTGTCCAGATGCAGCCAATGTTTAACAGTGGGCTACGAGGCCTGGTAAATGACCCCAACTCAGTCATCCACTCGCCTCGAAGCCCTTCCTCCCCTACCCCCCTCAGGAGCAACGTCACTGCCATGGAGGAGCTTGTGGAGAAAGTGACAGGAAAAGCTGCCACTGTGAAGAAAGAAAAGGAGGAGAAGATGGTGAGCCTGGAACGATGCCGGCCCCCGTCGTTAGTAAAATCCCCCTCTCCTGCACTGAGAGAGCACAGAGAACAATTAGCATCTCCAAATGACCTTTCTGTAGGTAAACCATCTGGTATGAGAAGTAGCAGCCCAGGCAGTGTAGATTCAGAGCTCATCTGCAAGAAGGAGCCCAAAGAGAGCCTTGTAGATGGCCACAACAACCATTCAAAGAACGGTTCTGAGGCGTGCCAATCCCCAGTAACTAACGGCAACAGTCTTGGCATCATCACCGATCACTCACCAGAAAGTCCTTTCATCAACCCTCTCAGCGCACTCCAGTCAATCATGAACACACACCTGGGTAAGGCCTCCAAACCAGTAAGCCCAGCTGCAGACCCACTATCTATGCTTTACAAAATCAGCAACAGCATGATGGATAAGCCAGCTTTCAACCCAACTCCTCAGGGCAAGCCAGCTGAGCCCGTCAACCACTTTCAGTTGTATGACAACAGTGACCAGCCCATAGACCTGAGTAAAAATAAATCCACTGTTAACAGCAACAATAACAATAACAACAGCAGCAGCAATGTGCTCTTGACCAACAATAGTGTAAATGGTAACAAACCCCTCATTTCCCTCCCTGACACGGTGTCCTCTCCTCTGAGAGAGAATGCTCTGATGGACATTTCCGATATGGTAAAAAACCTCACTGGGAGACTGACGCCCAAATCTTCAACTCCCTCCTCCATCTCAGAGAAGTCGGATGCCGACGGCAGTGCGTTCGAGGATGCCCTAGAGGACCTCTCCCCAGTGCAGAAGAGGAAAGGGAGGCAATCCAACTGGAATCCCCAGCACCTCCTCATCCTCCAGGCACAGTTTGCCTCCAGCCTGAGGGAGACCTCAGAGGGCCGCTATGCCATGACTGACCTGGGCCCCCAGGAAAGGGTCCACATCTGTAAGTTCACAGGCCTCTCCATGACCACCATATCCCACTGGCTGGCTAATGTCAAGTACCAGCTGAGACGGACTGGGGGCACCAAGTTTCTCAAGAACATGGACTCGTGCCAGCCCGTGTTCCTCTGTGGTGACTGTGCCTCCCAGTTCAGGACTCCCTCCTCCTACATCAGCCACCTGGAGTCTCACCTGGGCTTCAGCTTGAAGGACCTGTCCAAACTGTCAGCTGAGCACCTTCGGGAGCAGCAGGCTGCCTCAAAGGTGATCACAGACAAAATGACATTCAGCAGCCCCCTGTCAGCCTTGACCACGGCAGAGGACGACACAGGCTCTGTGTACCAGTGCAGACTTTGCAATCGGACATTCGTCAGCAAACACGCAGTCAAACTGCACCTCAGCAAGACCCATGGCAAGTCTCCAGAGGACCACCTGGTGTTTGTCACTGCTTTGGAGAAACTGGAGAAGCTAGACAAGATGGAGAAGGTTTAAGCGGGGTCTCGAGCTGAGCGTAGAGACTGACAGCTGTGGAACTGACTAGAATTTCATTGCACTAAAATGACATTGTTCACAGTTACTGCACTGGGCCGAACTGAGCCGCCAGAAAAAAAAAATCGGTCTTATTATTTTTTTGTTGTGATAACTGCCTGACTGGACCATGTCTTTTCATGTTGATTTGTTTTTGTTCTGCCAAGCTTTTTTACACTTATTTTGTAATATATTTATATGCTATTTGTCTGATCTGTGCATGTATTTTAGTGAATCAAGGTTAAACACAAGATTTTAATCTTTTCATGGCAAAAATACAACTACTGCTTCAATGGTAAGAGTGATGAGTGGAAAAAGAATTGGTGGAAGAGAAAACTGTATAATACTTGATATGAAGAAGGTGAAAATTAAATGTATACACCAAAAGAATGAAAGAATACCCTGAAAGACTGAAGTAGCACCTTAGACAGTTGAATTTTGAATTTGTAAAGAGACCATGTTTTGAAATATCTTGCATTTGTCAAAATCAGATTGATTTTAAAGATCAAGGATTATCATTTCCCCCCTTCTCCTTTTTTTGGGTTCCTGTCACTGCAATGTTTCTGATGATGAATGGCCTGCTCATAAATCTGTCAGTGTATTAGAAAAAAAAGATCACGTGAACATTTGGAAAAACTGAAATGCTGCTTCTGGTTACGAGTCAATCAGTGAAAAATGAATGGCCGTCAGTATGCAAGTTTGCTCAAAAAAACTTTTCCTTGTTGTGAAGTATCACCTTATAGCAATTTTCCAGTTGTATGGTTTGTTACAACATTCTCTTTCTAAATTGTGTCGCTTTATTCAACTGTAAAGAGAACAGTCCGTTACATGTAAATGATTACCAGTGAAAATGTCAGTACTCCATAAGACATATCTTACCATTTGAAACGGCTCAACATTCTTTGTATCTTAAGGTGTGTGCATTCTCTAACTTTTATATTGTCATTTTATATACAAAAATGATAAAAAATAAAAACAGATGGTGTATATAGATATATGCTGTAGAGCTACAAAATGTCCTTTTTTTAAAGAAAATACAAATTTAGCTTCTTTGGCTTGGTTTACAGAAATGATTTTAATTATACTTGCATCCAATTTGATGCATGAAATGGTGTGGAAAATAAATAAGCGATGCACAATGACTATACATTTCAATGTTTTATCGACAATATTGTAAAAAAAAAAAGAAAAAAAAACTTTTTAGCACCGATTAGTTTGTTTCATTTCTTTCTCAATTGTAAAATAAACCCCAAAGCAGTTGTTAACAGTCATACATCTGTGGTTGTGTGTTCATTTGTCATGGCGGTGCACCGAACTCAACATAAAATGTCGACGGATTAAAGCAAACAGACCCATGTCAGATCCTAACTCAGTGTGAAAGGATTTACTTTCTAGGTTAAACTTAAGAATTGCAGAGGTGAGATTTAAAACAGGCTTGCCTCACTGTTAGCTCGTATTCTGCAACAGGCCTGCTTTTATGTTTGCTAAATTTTAAGAGGAGAAGAAAAGTCACTCGTGTCATACTTGTAACTGATGACTGAGCCACATCATACTGCCGATGATTATTATAATGATGAAGATGACGGGGATGATAAGCCTGTAAGGGTGCCTATTGTACTGTAAGGAACTCATGCTAGGCTTGTGACTGGCCTTCGGAGGGCCCGTTCTGAAAGAATCAGTGTTATATTAATGACGGCAGTGTACTTTTGCCTGTCTTCTTGGAACAAAATCAGATGGGTGTCTGTTCTGCTTGATATAGCCTCCTGACTTGCCACACTGTACCAACCAATAATTAACACAACTGATCATTTGATACAGGAGGAAGCTGTCTTCCTATCTGATCAGCTGCAATACTGCTAACAAGAAAATCCTGCGTATCTAAACACTGCATTTAAAAAGTGACATGGATTTTTGTGATGGGGCAGTCGAGGAGTGTTACTGTAAGTCTTGGCAAGATGGAGACTGTAATCAAAACAGAGCTATTACTTATATTTAAGGTTGCTTGCATCATTCGTCAGAGCCAGATTCTAATGCACATGTGTGCAGTACATGCCACATTTTCAACACACCTTTCTGTACTTGCAGGTTTCTTCAGATAAAACATCTTTGCAGGATAAAGTGTCACTTTAGCATTGTTAGCACAAACAGGTTTATTGGCTGAACCTTTTTGATTTTCACAGCCAGCTTGTGATTGTCTAAGATCAGTGAAAAAATGTGCAGAAAACTGTTACCATTTTACTCTTCACTTCATTTACTTTGTTCTCCTCTAAATGACTGTTTGCATAGTTGCTTGCAGAGCATGACAGAAGATGTCTGCACCTCTTTGGCTAATCAAGCAGCTTCTACATCATCTAAGTCCTTCAATCTCTTCTGTTGCATTATGGCCACTGCTTTTTCTCACCACTTCTTGCGAGCTCTCTCTGCTTTGTGGGCTGTTTTATGTTCTTAAGCTTGAGGTCTCACTCCTTTCAATGTATACCACGGCCTTAACATTTAGCTTTAGTGAGAGCTGAAAGTGATTCGTTGTGTACAATGACCTCTGGATGACCGCCCAGCAAGTTGTGGGGTTTTCTTCCTCAGGCAGCCCTGCAGGTGAAGCGTCTGCATCAGGAATTTGATCTCTCATCTCGCCCTCATGTCTCAAGTTTCTGATAGAGTACTTACAGTGCCAGCCTTTGTATGGATGACGCCATGCTGCAGTGTTATGACTTCCATTCCTCACACTCACAACGTGTCTCGTGTCGGCTGAGTCAGTCACACACACTCGCTCTCCCGGCTATATTAGCGCGAGTGTCTTTGTGCAATTACACACCTCCTCGATCTGGCTGCACCTCGCTGTGTTGATACATGGATTCAGTGACAAAGGAAACACAGGCAGAGGGCAGATTAGCCCGGCTGAAGATGCAGCTTCCTCGGAAAAGGGGCTGCTAGAGTTGGGTTATAAAACAAACAAGGCAGATAAACAAGCAACATTTGGAGGAGATAGTGTTCCCTGCACACCAGAAATAAAAAAACACCTTGTAGGTTTAATACCCCACAGCTAAACCTGTAATTTTGCTGTGCCGTCAGATAGCTGCTGAGCCGATAGAGACTCTTTCCTGCTTTGTTAGAGATCAGTGCACTGTTTCCTGTGCGTATTCTATGTAAATTACATGCGATAATCGCCACGCACGGCACAATGCTGGTTCCCGTGGTGCAAACGGAAACCGAGGGTAGATAAACGCAGGCTGGGCAGATTTGCATAGCCTTTGTGTTTTGGGCGCTGCTGAACGTGAGCCCTGAGGATTGGTAGGGATTTCCTCAAGGTTTTGTATAAGTAAATGCCTGCTTCCTCTCAGGGCTGGGACCATTATGTACAGCAGACAGGGGTGGGTGTAGACAGAGGGCACAAACGGAATAACAAAATTACCTGGGCTGGTGGGAACACAGGGAGGGAGTATTAACCTGCATAACTCGCATCTGCCTCTGCCGAGATAGAACAGAGGTATGTTGGTGTTTGCATGGGAGTGTGTACTCTACTTCACACTCTGATTCTGTACATTACATCAAGTATACTGTGTATATTTGTGTCAACTGTTAGAGACAATAATAGAGAGGTGCCACTCTGTGGTTAGGAGTCACAGATAGGGAGGGCATATTGATCCCAGTGCTTCTGATGTTTGATGTTCACGTCTAAAGCTTCAAGGTGCTTTATTACCCCCAATATATGTATGCTCAGTGCAAACACACACTCACACCTGTGGTTTCAAACAAGTCTTTTGTTAGGCTTCATATGTTCGTGGTCCTTGCTCCTGGCTTCGTATATGATAGCGGCATGAAGATCATTGTCAAACGCGAAACAAAGACAAAGCGGCTGCTGAGGATCCCAGCGCGCGTGTCTGCCGTCTGTAAAACCTCCAACTTTGCACACAACTCCGACGTATGGTTTAATACCCTTCCAAAATACCTCAAACCAAACAAACAATGTCTGACAGAGAATCAACAAACAAGGCGACGACGACTGAGAGCCTTTGCACTGGATCAGAAACTAAAGTCGGAGAAATCTGTTTGGATCCCGATAAAACTCCTCATTGTGGAAATTCCATTCAGGAAGGAGTTATCAGTATTCACGTTTTTGCACAAGATACCTGCCTCAGTCTATTTTTATGTTGATTTGAGTCAGTTTGTAGGCTTGATTCAATTATGCTGCTCTGCTTCATACTGTAAGATGTACAGGATCTGTGAAATTCTACTCTCCATATACACTAACCAAAACACGTCTACATAATATCATGACGGTTCTGTTTGTGCTGCAACCTTCTTTTACATTCTGAGAGTGTAATCACAGACATTTAAAATGGGTGTATACAATACTTTTGTCTTTCATCAATTTATTTTCTCATAATAGCAGTAAGTTAGACTGTAAAAATGTTAGGGTACTGGCAAACCTGGGTCCTTGAAGCTTTATTTTCCAGTTCGTTGTTTTATCAAAGATTTCCATAAAGCAAAAAGTTTGCACACCTGTAGCTGGACAGGTGCATAGGAAGAGACCATTATGATGGTCTATAATAGAGCAAAGAGCCCCCGCACATTTGTCTTCTACACTTGCAATGATCAGAAATTTAGAACAAGTCAACATCCAACATCAGAATGTTTCAGTGCAAAAACCCTCAGCAGGTTATTTTTAATATTAAATATTTTAATATTTTAAAAGTTTTTAATAACCATATGAAGGTCTTTGCACTGAAACATTGTTCATAATAAATTTGAGTATTGCAATCGTAAAGAGAATTTATATAATTGTGCGTTTAGCTTCTGCGTAGAATTTTATCAGGAAATGTTAAGGCTTAGAAAAAGCATTTCAGAATTAATGACATTTAGAATCTACAACAAAAGATCTAAATCTTTTTTTCCACCAAAGATTTTAAGTTCTTTTACATAGCTCAAACCAGACCTCTTACTGTTGTGCATTACATTAACTGTGCAGGTAACCTGATGAGGTTCATTACAGTCAGCACACATTGTTTTTACAAACAGCTTTCTGATTTGTGTACATCTATTTACTCGTTTGCCTCTTTTTGATTCAGATACACCGAAGGAGACTACGTCATTTCAGGCACTAGAGTGTGATACTCACCCCTCTGTATCCGAGAGTGCAGCACTCCAGCTAGTGTCAGTAGCAGTGTATTTGTATTTCTTTGATGGACACGCGGCAGTCTTTCATCAAGGTGGGTTCATTTTGTGGTGGGAGGGTTGATGTGACAGAGTTGTCTTTGGAGAATGATGGTGTTTGACAGCAGCAGGCTAACGGATGTAGGAGATCATCTGAGTCTGCCAAGCCTTTAGTTATGATGTGGTGGTGGATGAGAACTGCAGGTGTGTGTCGCCAGGCCCTTCATCCATCACAAGCCCGGACAAAACACAAAGAATACAGGGGGGATGAAATGTTTCCTCCATCTTGGTGGATGAGGGATGTGGTTTTATAAAACAAGACGTGATACCTATCCATTCTCCTCTTACACTACACTGTAATTTTTTCCTTTTTTCTCTTTCATACTTTTTCCCCCCTCTCTTTTGAAGGGGTTTGTTTTGTTATGTGTCTTTGTTTCTCCATTTCTTTGACTTGTATTTAGACAAATGATAAACCATGCATGTTGATATAAATTCTTAATCTCTAAGATTCCACTTTAAATATATCTGTTACATGGTTTTTCTATGCAGTTCTCTCTCTGCACATCAGCTAATCTATCTCTATTTGCCTGATCACCTAGGGACGTGTCTATAGCTACAATAACAATCCACATATGAAAGATTAATGACACATTTCCCATTATCCTGTGTGTATATGTATGATTCAGTCATTGACCTCCCAGTGGTTTTCTGAATATGAGAACTACCATGTCCCTGTCATTTCCTATTTCAAATCAAAGGGGTCAACATAGAAAATGTCTCAAAACCAATTTGTGTTTCAAAAAGACCCTTGAGAAATAGTGGCTTGTGTTGTGTTTGATATGCACAAAGACACTTATCCCTTATCTATCTTTTCAGTGAGAAAGAGAAGGAGATAGAGGGTGAAGTGCTCCAGGAATCAGTGCTGCCTCCGTGAGATATGATGCTGCTTGATTTTGATCATTGACATTTGCTTTTTCATGCATCCCGAAAAACAAGGCCTCCCTTCCATTAAGGAATTATTCAAATGACCTTCAACAGTGCATGTTTTCCTACAGTTTTGTTGTGGGAATATGAGAACACATACTGACATCTCAATTACTTATGCAAGGCTCAGAGTAGGCCCAGTGGATGCAATCACCGTGTGTGCAATCCTCAGTCACTCCGAATCACAGAGGCTCCCGGACAGACACACATAATTCAGACAAGTCAGACAGGATTTGCATACAAAGACTAAAAACAAAAAAAAAAAAAAAAAAAAAAAGGAGGGCATAAATAAAAAATGCACCATCTTGAGCGGGAAGAGAAGTTAGAGATTTGAGGGGAGGGAGGGAGGAAGGGGAGACCGGTAAATTGTTTTAAAAAGGTCTTACATGTCATGTTGTGTATGTAGAAGGGTTAGACCGATATACAGAGCTGATACTGGCCTTTGGCATTTGGTTTACTGTTGTATACCTTTAAATTAAAACAAAATGTACTTGTATTGGTAACAGTATTACTATCATTGTTATTATTGACAATTAAACATATTATGTGGGTTTCAACTAAAAGTTTAAAAAGTTTAATTTAAAATTTTCCTTTTGTAACAGATAACATTTGGAAGGAAAACCATTATTTAATTTTATTTTTTTATTATTATTTTTTTTTAACTTAGCACAAAAATCAACATATTTGATGTATCGAAGATACCGAGTACCGGTACTTAATACTACTGTGACCACATTGGTCACACTCTTCTATCTTAAGGCCCTCAGTCATCAGCCACCACACTCTCACACTGGACTCGACACTGCTGTCCATCTTTATCCCCTTAAAACCTGAGTTTTTTTCCCCTTCCGCCCTTCTGGAGGTGACACACTGTCTCATCGTCGCGTGATGGGTGGGGGGTGGTAGGGGAGTGGGTGAAGGGGTAGAAGGGTTGGGGTGGTTGAGGGCAGGCGGAGAGGTGGGGTGGGGTGCTTCGGAGGCTAACCCGGCATCACGTCATTAGCGTTGCACGGCGGAGATGCAGGGGCACCCTGACACATGTCACGGACAGCCAGCCGAGAGCCCACGTATGAAGCTGACACGCTGCGCATAATTTATCCTGTGACACGATCTGCATGCCGAGTTGTTGATCTGTTGTGTTTGGTTTGGACATGGGCGCTCTGGCAGTGAAGACAGAGGGGGGGTTATTATGCAGGTGGGGGGGTAGGGAAGAGGAGAGCGAGGGCGCAGAGGTGGCAGTGTGTGTCTGTGTGTGTGTGTGTGTGTGTGTGTGTGTGTGTGTGTGTGTGTTTGAGGGGCGGTGGATGGCGGCATCTTGGTGTAGCACACACTGAAGGGGCGACACATTTGTCATGTCCACTGAGAAGCAACATATACATAAACAAGCGCATTCAAATTCACTAATACAGACACCCAGGCTCCAACACGCACCCACACACACACGCACATTCACGCTTTGGTGATATGCATGTTGAGTCACAGTGAAATCACAGCCATAATCTTGTCCCTTAAGACATCTGTTCATGAGTAAAAATGACTAATATTGTTGACATGACCCTCTGTCATTTCATTAGATGGGATTGTTTTCCAAGCTTCAGCTGCAGCGTGGTGTTAAAGCACCGCTGACACCACTTCTCATCAGCTTCACATGATTTTTGCTTCAGTGAATAAAGCATTAATTAGATACGTTATATGTTGACGTGTTTGTGCATTAACTGGTGCTTTTTTGTAAACTAAAGGTGTGGCTATAAGGCTACGGCACATATGGCTACATAACAACTATGTTTAACTGGACTTGGTAAATATGCATGTGTGCTGATGTTTTACAAATTAGCAAATATGAACATTAATATTGTAATATCAATTAGCTTATGGTTAGCTTTTACTGTTATTTGTGAGTGTGTGTGTGTGTGTATCTTTGGGAAGTGCTCATCACGCATCAACTACTCCTGCCCCCGCCTTCTTGCCTGGCTCGTTTACATGAATTATGCATATGACCAGTCTTGTTAGAGGAGCCCCTCCCTCATCATGCTCCTAATCCCTGCCGTTGCCGCAGTAACCAAAATTAGACATGACTGTGAGGTACAGTATGGGCCCTCTGGGCCTTTTTACGGACAGGCCTCATCCCAGGCAGGCATGGATGAGGATGTGTAGGTCTTATAGGCCTGTAGGGTCACCTGTCCACTGATATTACTGTACTGACGCTGGTGCTTGATGGGAAACATTAATATCATCTCAGCTCAGTCTGTTGCCATGAACCCTAAAGCTGGTCAGACAGTGTATGGATTCATCCAGATTGGTCACTATTTGATGTGCAGTTTGAGAGGGTTCACAACACCTGATTACTTACCTGAACGACCAGCTATCTGGCTCTTGAGCTACTGGCGGCTGTCTTGCAGTTTGAGGAGTTCCACAATCCAATTTCCCTCATGGCTGCTATAAATAGATATGTTACACCCTGTAGCAAGTGTAGTATTTTACCAACAAGTCCTCCAAACCATATGACCACGAGGTCACATAAAATGCAGACTTTTTCCACGGGACTTTCCACTGGAGTCGCATGTTAGAAACCATGTGAACTTTGAGTGAACGTTCCTAAACCTAACCTCAATCACTCTACATTGATTATGTAACTGTACTTCAAGGAGGTAACATGATTTGTGGGGCTTTAATTTGTAGGATATGATACGAACTGTTGTGCATGTATTTTTTGTAGGATATCATATGAACCAAGAGGAATACATTAACCTTTGGACCTTTAGCTCTGTTAGCACTGTTGCACTGTTTATGGAGTTAGCACCATTAGCTGCCTGCCGCCAGCTCAGCCAACCCATGTTGAGAACCATGTCCTAATGACTGACATACTCTGAATTTTGCCATAAAGCCCCTTTAAAATAACACATAGTTGACTTGTGGTTTCACAAGGGACACAGACAGCAGTCTCTCGGGTGAAAGTCTTATGGGTTTTTTTTTTTTCATCCACCACCCCGACTACGTCCGTACATGGACTTTGTTGCTCTTTGTACTACACCACTCTGACTTTGTTGCTCTATATACTATGTCACCTGACTTCCTCAAGGTCGCTGCTAAACATGAACATGGGTCATAATAAGCTGCTGCACAAACGACTTTGGCATGTTGTGGCTGAAAGTCTATTCTTGAGACTGCTGTGATATAATGACCACATTAATCAAACATTTAAACAAGGCTTTAAAGTTTACTAACAAGCTTGATTTAATAGGCATGTTTTATACGTTCCAATGTTAGACCTGTTTCTCTTTGACTCCCTATTAAAGATGCAATCTACAACTCTCCGCCGCCTCAATCTATAAAACACCATGTGTCATACACATAACTATGACCCAACCAAACTGATCAACATCAATCAGGAGTGTTCAGTATGGAGAGCATCTCCAACCAGTGGTTCACCACACTCTACCATGCAGGTTGATATAAGATCTTGTTCTCTGTGGATAGCCATTATGGTGTCTTGGTACATCTGTATAAAGCACAACCACCCTGTACCCAAGGGATTCTGTTCATGAAATCTAAGTCCAGTACTGATGTTTAGGGTGCATTCTAAATCACATACTTTTTCGTTTTACTTTTAGCAGGTACTGCAGCTGCCCTTAAAAAGTATGTACTGTTGCATGCAGTATGCACACAGTCGGGACATACTAGGTTCTCATTACACAACTTTGACCCTCCTGCTTTTAGATCCATTACCATATTGAATCGCCAGAGACGCAGACAGTTCTGCTGTTGATACTTAACAATGCAAGTAGTTTAACTTATAAGTTATAACTGCACAGATTGTAGATTCTAACATATTATATTACAACAGTGAAATCACATCTGCAGTTCTCTGTCATTGTTATTTTTATAGTTATTTCCTATTGTTGTTTGTACTATTTATAATTATTTTGTTCACTTAAACAATCAATATTTATTACTATTCACCTGGTCATTAGTTACTTGCATGCGCTGTCATCCATCACTGCGACATCTGACAGCTGTCAATCTGTCAAACAGCTGTCAATCAGCTGTCAAGTTGTCATCTGTTTGCAGCTCAGGCGATGTGACTTATTGTCCACTGCACAGAGGATTGTGGGTCACAATAGCCAAAAAAAGCATGGTGGCTTGCAAACAGCAAAATCGGACTAGATGTAGTAAAACATCCTGATATTTTTGGTGTACTGCTTTTGACATATTTTATATATATATAGGGACATACTAAATCTTTTTTTTGGTATAAAAGTATGGGTATCGGAATGCACAGTGAGCACTACTGCAGGAAGTTGTGTGCCCTTAATATAGTGAGGCAGGAATGAATGGTGTGGAGGGCTCGGTGGTGGACCGGCATGTAGCCGGTTCAAGAATTTCCCAGTTTGCAATCAATTAAGTACTATCTATCTATCTATCTATCTATCTATCTATCTATCTATCTATCTATCTATCTATCTAACATGCAGGTTAGGTTAGTTGGTGACTCTAAAATGGCTGTAGGTGTGAATGTGAGTGTGAATGGTTGTCTGTCTCTATGTGTCAGCCCTGTGATAGTCTGGTCACGTGTCAAGGGTGTACCTGCCTCTCGCCCAGTGTCAGCTGGGATAGGCTCCAGCCCCCCACAACCCCTAACACAATAAGCGGTAAAGTTAAATTAATGGATGAGTGAATGTTAATGTTTGTGGGGCGGCTCTAGAAGTAGACCCTTAGAATTATAGCTACCTTTTACCATGTCAGTGATACCATATGCAAAAGCAAACTTTTTTTCTATTGACATCATATTCACACAAAATACGGTAAAATACATCAAAGGTTGTAAATGTGATCCAGACTGTAGTACACATAGACAACATTCTGACAGAACGATGCACCAAGAGTTTCATGAATTCCAGTGAGTTTAATCAACAATAAATTCTTGAAGGTTCTGTTGAAGACATTCAGAACTAAAATAGCAACAAACAATAATTTGCCATGAAAAGATTTTGTGGAGTAATGGTTTCCTGAGCAGAAAATGGAGTCATGCTACTTCTGTGTGCTGTATGTCTAAAGCTACTGTAGATGGTCCAGCCTCACGTGCATGGTAGTGCATTTAAAACCCTGTGTGTGTATCCCATTGGCTAGCTAATCACCGCCACTCTGCACTGCACTTATACAGCAGTTACGGGCAGCAACGCCTGGAAACTGTGACGGTGACGTCCTGAGAACGTAACTACTACCCTCCAGTTCCCTCCCAGGCATACTGGTAGCTCTATCAGCATTGCTGCTGTTGTTAGCACTGTTCTTGCTGTTAGTACTGTGCGCTGCTAAACAGTTCAGCCACCTCCATGTTGAGAACTGTTTTCTCCGAATGTTGATATAGCTCCTTTAAAATTTAATATTTTTGTTATTCAACAGGAAATCTACTATAATATTTGACTAATGGTAATTCAAAGGCAGTGACATTCACACCAATTGAAAATTTGCATTAGGCTTTTCCAGCTACAAACTAGGCTAAGTCTTTAAAACGGGTGCCAACAGAATAAACGTTTGCTTGTGCTGAATACAAAAATGTGGCGACAACATAATATAAATTTAGTGTCAGACACTTATAACAACGGACAAGATATTATCTCACACTGGACAGAATACAGAAGCTCTAATCTCCATGGGCCTCGTGGTGGTTCCTCCCTGACCACAACTAGTCAATATCACTTTTGTTAATATTACTTTAAAATCAGACATGTGGCCGCAGAAATACCTCCAGTGTGGTGTGGGGGGATTTTCTTCAACAGTCTGGAAAAACCTGCAATGAAAGCTTTTTTTATGGAGAGTTTTAGTGTCCCGTAAAGCTCTAAATGCTTTTTCTAAGACTTATATAAAATGATTATTTCCCAGAGGATTTGGACCTCACGGGCATGTATTGTACATTCATTCCCTTGCTGTAAAGAACTTCAATGTGTTTGTTTGGAAGCAGTATCCCTGCATTACCCCCAACCAGCTCAATCACTGCTCCCTTGTGACCCTCCATTAACATTATTGGTTTTTGTAGTCAGAGGTTGCTGATGGGGTTTCTTGGACCGCAATGAAGACAGAAGACTATCAAGAGAGGCCTTTTTGTTGCTGAGATAAATAACTGACATACAGACTTTGTGTGGCATGAATGCTGTGGTCTTTATTTCTGATTCCATGTGTTAATCATTAATTTTTATTTGTGGGCAAAATTGGATATGACTCAGGACAACTGTGGCAGCTGATTTCTGCTTCAAATTTAACACTGTAGGTTTATGGGTATTAAAATGAAACCTATCATTACATTAGACATTTCTATATTCTTGAAATGTCACTGTCCTCACTCTGCTGAGGACCCTTAGGTGTCCCCAAGTCCTAAAGTTGACCACAGCATTATCAGTTTTAAGAAACAAAAGTAAAATCAAGGGAAAATGAAGCAGACTGCCACTGTAGGCAGCTTGCATGTAATTGTCCCGTTGTTATTTCGAGCCTGTTAATTTCACAGCACCAGTTGGAGTTGTCCATCTGTTTATCAAAGGTTAACTGCCTCCACACTTACGAAGCGTACGTTTCTCACAATCCTCAGAGTTTACAACATGCAGCGGATTGTCTCTGAGGCATCTGAAAAGTTTGTCCTCTCCTCTGATAAAAGAGTAAATGACAGGTTTTGTCACAGTACGCCTGGTATAAATAACTGAGAGGGAAAATGTAAACTCAACCTGAACTTGAGGAGAAATTAAAGCGGAGGATTGAGAAGTTAGAAAGCAGCAAATATAAAGACGTTCACATTTATTGTACATTATTTATATTATTAATATAAAAAAGGATTGACAGGTCAGATAATCAGAGAGTACAATTACTGAATATGATCTATTTCATATCGCTTTCCCCGTGGAGGAGTCTGCAGATGAGTGAAAGCTTTGGTGAATGTGGAGAGTACAGACGGGCAGACAGTCCAGTTAATGGCCATGCATCACCGTAGTTGTAGGAAGGTAGGAAGCTGCAGTTCCTGGGTGTTGATTTAATGGACAGCCTGTCACTTCCTTGTCACTGCACCAAGATAATTTTACTTCACCCGTTGTGTGTATGTGTGTGTATTTTCAACAGCCGTTTCCAACATGAATGCTGTTTAGGTTTCCATATATGAACACAGTAATAACAGCACAAAGAAAGAGGCTTTTCGCAGTGTTTCCAGGCCAGCACTGCAGAGCTTTGTTGTGACAGAGAATCATGTAATCCGTCTGCTTGAAACACACTGTGAATAATGGCTTAAGGCAAGTTTTTACAAAAGTCCTTCCCCATACCAAATTTCGGACCAGGGAAAGAAATGGTTGCTCCCACATGGCACTTGTTGATAATGTCAGGTTTGCTTGGTATTTTTTGCTCTGTGAAATACAGCTGAACCAATTCATGCAACTGATCTGGTGTCTGGATTCTCATGTGCCACATGAAACTGACAAACGTGCAGCAATGCAGGCAACTACTGTGAACACCTTAAATGTGACTGATAGTTAAACATCAGTAAGCTGTGTGTTTTTTGCTGCAGCAATATGCAAACACACAAGGAGAAGAGTTTAAAAAAGATGCTGGTTGCCATGGTGACTTTTTGCCCCCCAGAGTTTGTGAATTCTGCTTCCTGTTCCTGAACCGTGGATGGAAGTGACACCATGTGACTGCGTTACCAACACATTTTCTCCACGACTAGCCCCACCCAGCCTCCGACATCCGGCACCCAGTACCCCCCCCCACCTCACCACCCTGCTTCTCCTTTGTTAAGCCAAGCTCGGAGTGCCATAGACACAGATGAAGGCGTGGAGAAAACACATGCCAAAAAGGCCCCCCTGCCACTCTCACTCTTGCACAGCGACAATGATAGGCTGTCATCACACAGCGATCAGCACTGTCACCCACAACATTGCCGTGCACAAACACACACACGTATACAAGTGCAGGCATGCACACAGACACACACACACAACACAAACACGCATATACACAGGCGTACACACACACACACATGCACAGGACCCACGGCTGTGAAAATCCGCACCAGCCTCGACAACACTGACAACCAAGTCACTGCTGTCACTTCAGTTATTTTTACACTGGGGCCTGACAACACATCAAAAATCCCTCTCGCTATGGGAACAACATGAGACCACTGCATCAAGCCCATTAGACGCCACGTGTCACATCAAATATCTAATTATCTGCTATTCAATATTCCCAATTAAGTTAGAGATGTTCACTATGCACATTCACACAATAATTCACCACAGTGTTGTGTATGCAAACTGAGATGATAAGGCTGGCCTAGCTGTAAAAAAAGGAAGATGGAAAAAAAAAACAGCTGCATTGCTGTCCTGGTGACAGTGAGAAGGCTGAGGTGGATCCTGGAGAGAGTGATCGCTTGCTGTGGTTCAGTCCTGTTTTCTGCAGATACAATCTGACCAGAAACAAAGAGAAAGCGAGACACAGACAGAGCCAGTTATTCTAGTATTTTTTTTGTCCAGACTGGTGGAGGAAGAGTTAACTTTCTTGGCCCTGGCTGCTGTCAGCAAGCAGAAGGCAGCTATGTGATGAGTCTGATTGGCGGCCGATGGCGGTGAGATCAGTGGCAGGGCTGTGCGATGGATGCCATCTTGGCCGGCTTGTGATGTGCAGTTTGTCGCCCGGGCTACACTAGGAAGGAAAGCCTTGAAAATACTGCTGGCTGTCAGTCAAAGAGAAATGTGGTGTAGTTCCAAAAAAACCCTTCACCAAATACCTTTTTGTTTGCTATCTCTCCTTTTCACAGCCACTAGGACGTGATGCACAGTGTTACTGTAGTAAACAAAAAGGTGAGTAAACTCAGCTGTTGGTGATAATCACAAGAAAAATGATTAATGAAGAATCAGTGCAATCCTTGTTTAACATAGGGCACAGCTCACCAATACTACCTAGAAGTAATTCAAGTAAACCTATAAAGGGGGCAAACACAGTTAATGTGGGTCATCAATTTTGTTCTGCTTTAAGGGGAATAATTTTACCACAAGAAAATACAAGTTGTCAAAGAGTACTTTAACAACAAAATAGGTCAGTTGCCAGTGCCTCTCAAACTGATCCATGTGAATATTTCAAAAGCAACTCATATTAGCATGTCATGATCCCAAGAAACCAGTGTTGTCTGCAGAAAGGAAACAGGATGCAAACTGCAGTTTCTGATGTCACACACTTTGGCCCTCACTTACGAAATGATTGTATGACAGAAAACCGGGCGTATGGTCATTTCTACACAAAGCTCAGCATTTATCAATGTGGACGTAAGCGAAGGCTACGTTCAGATCTCACATCGGGTCTCAGTTCACTGTGGACTTTCAGTTCAGCAGTAAATCTGGCTGGGTTAGGGAGTTGCTATTAGACCATATTCTATCTGGCATCTGAGTATTTGCAGCCACATGTCAATCACTTAAAAAATATACAGCCTATGAGAAGATATTACATGTTGTAAAGGCCCACATCTCTATCATAGCTAGGTGCCTGGCTCTGTGGGATCAGATCCAGGCTGACTGAAGGTTGAACACCACTGGTGCCTGACTCTAATTCATCTGCAACTTTTTTTTGAAAACTGACAAACAAAAGCATGTTTACATAATTTATCATTAAGATACTATTAAAAAGAAATACATAAATCCTTCAACACTGTAATTATTTAAAAACTAGTAGCCTAGGCAATTTTTACCATTGCCAGCTTGAACACAGGTGGTGCATCCGTTATGCCTGAAATAAAATCAGACCCGATACATGCGGCCATGCGCTCCTTGGTCTGGGTTAATTTTACGCATTCATATAAATATTCAACCTGGTCCCGTTCCAAAGTCATCGTATATTGGCACTTAAGCCGTGACTTAAACAAAAGCCATCCTTTCACATCGGCATGATACGCAGCCAGGCATGACTGACAGTGTCAGGGGGAAACGCAGCAAGACAAAAACACAAGTTCAGAGGCTGAAAAGTCTAAGTAGGTTGGGTGGGTCACAGACTTTCACCCAGGAAGCTAACGTTCAAGTGTCGCATCAATGAAATGCCGAACCCTGCTATTTTTTCTCTAAACCTAACCATATGCTTTTGTTGCCTAAACCCAACCACGGATGTGTGTTGGCTATATGTAACCATGTGCGTTTGTTGTTGAAGGAAAAAGAAGCAATGATTTCAATTTACCGTGTTGTACTGACGTAGTACATTTACTTTGAAAGAGACTGAATATAAACTGTACATTTCCTGTGACAAGGGGAGTGTATTTTGTCAACACACAATGCATGTAACAGGCTGAAGCTGACATGGAGTCCCAGAACGTCAACAATAAACGCACCAAGCGGTGATACGCGTCAAGGTCGGAGTGAGAATGTGTCGAAATATTATAACAATATCAATATTATATTACAAGTAGGCTAATGTTATTAATACATGTAATCTATTGTATAAATAAATTATTCCAACCTCACGTTTGATTGTCTATTGCAATGCTGTTGACTTGCAGCAGTAATTTCTTTACACACTGTGTTTCCTTTGATACCACTTTTCAGGCGGCCAAACAGAAGCAATTGGTTCAGTTGGACCTGGGACGCCAGCATTTCTTGCCCGTACTACGCCTTTCCATGTCATGAACTCTCTTGGTGCGAGGCCTCTAAACCCAGAATATATTGGGGTGGTATATTTAAATGACAATTGTTTTCAGCTGCCACATTTATCAACACCCGATCATTCCTACGCTGTGACTGGCAAGATAAGAATGTTTCATGAATCACACGCGATCCCTATCGTTAGATGATCTCTGTGCTCGGATCTGCACTGGTTTGTATGTTAAATTGATATATAAGGCCAACCACGTGTCCTCGTAACGTCAGTATGTCTCTCGCCCTCTTCTCTTTACTACAAGAGAAAAAATGCAAATACACAGGTCATTTGGAGGCAAACAACTATTGCTGTTTTCAGTGAAGACAGCCTCAGAAAAGAAAATTATGCCTAAAATATCAATTTTGAAAATCATCAATATCCTTAATGACATTGATAGGTTACTATCTTGAGTGTAGAGTACATTGTTTTAATTACAGATTAAATATACTTATTGCTGTCATTAATGGGTGCAGATTTGGTTGCGCAGAGGATGCAAATCTCAACCAGTCAACTGGCTCCACACACTTCAGGGAAAACCTCTCAACCACCCCACCCCCGACTTGCTCACCCCATTTTTCCCCATTAGCCCCTTGTTTGCCATGACAGAGTGGGATTAAACACTGTGTAAAATGTTACACTTCTGAGCAGCTCCCTTTTTAAATTTAGTGACAAAACAGGCAAATTAAGCCTTTGCCCCATGCAGGCTTGCCCTCCCACTCCCCTCCCTCCACCCACCCCCCCTTGTTCGTTTGTAGCCTGAAGCGAGTATCGCCGCCTCATCACAGACAGTCGGAGGAGGACGGCGGGGTCAGCTTTGCCTGCAGGCACGGGGCCCCTCGGAGCTGCAGCAGCCGCTCATTTCATCCCTCAACCAACATCTACAAGAACAGAGGCCCCGGCTGTATCTGCTGACCAGGAAGTAACACAATAACATCAGCAAAGCAAAGCAGACAAATGAGCACAGGATCAACGCCTGGCAACATGAAAGAGGTTACTTTGCCATTAACCTCTGATGGTATGCGGAGGAGACATTTATGACGTTTTTAAAATTTTTGGTAACACTTGAAGAGGTGCTCATTTGAGCATTATTAGAAAGAGAGTTAACACTGCACGATCCAACCGCTGAGCACTGCTGCCAATGACCCCAACCCAGTATAACACATCTTCCAGTGTCTCTCATTGTTACACTTCTGAAAACATTTACAAAATCACAAACGCAGTAACAGCCAGTTTGGAATTAATTTAATGTAACATTTTGGCCCTCTACAAACAACATTTTCTAGTTAAATGCTAAGGAAGAAGCATGGCCATTTTGTTTTGCCTCATTTATTCAGCCAGATATTGTGTGTGCTATCTTTCACAGAGGTAGCGTGGTAGCTATTTAGCTACGTAGTAAGATGACAACCTGGGCTCTGAATCTTTTATTAACAGCTCTGAACAGTGAACTATTTCTCCAGCTAGGGGAAACAGATTTCTTATCTCGTGAAATATCTCAACATCTAGATGAATTTGGACAAAATTTGGTTCAGATATTCATCCTCCCCAGAGGATGACTATGGTGATTCCCTGGCCTTTCATCTCATCAGGTCAAAATTTAAATTTGTCCAATACTTTGGTTTATGACCAAATACCTGCAAAACTAATGACATACAAATCAGTGTTTGTCCCACTTAGTGTTCAGTACTAGCAAAAATCAGCCTGACCTGCGCTGTCATTGTGAGCATGTTAGCGTGCTGACGTTAGCATTTAGCACAAAGCAACAAAATAGCTTCAAAGTTTGTCCCCTTTCTGATGAAGTGTCTACATCTTTTTTTTCTGTGCCTGGCACATCTAATCATTGCTTAAGATTTACACTATGTGCTATTCTAGCAGATGTGATTGTCATCATTAGCAAAAGGTTTTAGGGCTAATGATTGTTCTGAGACTAGAGTTTTGTTTTTTAATTGTATAGCTGAATGAGGTGTGAACCACATGAAGCACTGTTGTCTTCAGTGAAATGTGATAGTCAGAAAAGATTAACCTATGCAAAACAAAAGACTAAAGCTTGAAATAAGATGTTTTTGTCTTGAAAGTTCGGAGCTTCAAAATGAGCTCAGAGCTTAAATACTGTACAACTTCATCAGTCAGAAAGTACCTCTTGTACAATTACAATATGCTGCTATTGTACAGGAGAAGGCATCTCAAGCAAATGGGAAGCACTTCGTCAGTTCTGTTAAGTTGATGCTTATTATTATTAACAGAAGCCATAAATTAGATTTCTACATGGTATGTTATAGTTGATCAAATCAGTTAGTGATCATCATTTGGTAGTCACAACAAAATATCACTACTTTATATTTTCCCCTGGCAAAACCTAACGTACATCCGTTGGCAGCACAATTGGCAGTCCAAGTGTCTCCATTGTTTTTTGGTTGCTGGCTATAGAAACTAGACGAAGGGCATATCTATATGACTTTGGTCCTTAATGAGGCCTGTTCTGGCTTTTTAAAAACTGAGACAAGGTCCTTATCAGACGCTTTCTCCCTGGGGATTGTCACCCTTTGCGGAGTACGTTTCCACGTAAGAGAGATTTCCCTGACACAAAGGCATCTCTCGTCTATCTGCAAAGCTTCTTGAAGTGTTTATCCACCAGAACTGACAGAGAGCTGACTTTAATTAGCACCGTCTCCCTTTTTACCCCCCTCCTTTTCACCACCCCCACTCTCCAACCCCCCTACCCTCGTCAGATTGCATAACTCCGAACTGAACCGTATATTAGGTTTTATTCACTGATGTTTTTGAAGGACCAGTTCATAGAGAGAGGGAGAGCGAGCCGGCTGCTCTCCTCATTTATGGCACATAATTAAAACTAAATGACAATTCCACTCTCCTATTTAATTAACCACTTTAGATAAAGCAAACACACATACAGTATGGTACAGAAACGCATATCGCACACACACTCTCACAAGCACACGCGCACACATCCAGGAGGCACACACACACACACACAAAACCATCACACAGAAGCAGGTCACACCCCCCAAGTCTTATTAAACCCCATAATATTTCAATCTGGGGCTTTACTGACTTTGATAATATTCGAAAGGGAAAGCCGCCCCTCCCTAGACGCTTTTTTGGGGGGGATGTCAGTCAACTTGACACCCTGTAAATACTCTCTCAAGCTCCTGTTTCAGCTATTCCCCCCTCTGTCCAATCATTTGTGAGTTTTCTCAGTGTTAATGATGAAGGGTTTAATTCATCATAACAGTATTCGCACAACCTCTAATTAGCGGCAACACTCGTACAACAATGCCAGCGTTATCTCCTCATGCAAATGAGCTCTCAGTCTGTTGCGTTTGCTAATTTTATGAAACGGCAGGGCGATAACCACGCAGCCTGTGCTAATCTTCCCTGCGTTTAACCCTGGTTTTCTTTTTAATCCGCCATCCATAACAAACAAACAACAAACAATAATCCTATTATCGGCATGATGATTCTTCTTCTTTTGACTTTTTTTTTTATTTTACTCTAATTTAATCTCAGTTATGGGCAGAGAAAAACACATGCACTTCCTCTATACATTTAGATTTTTACTCCAGATGAGCGTATTGAGCTCATCAATACAAGTCCCCTGATAGAGGCCTGGTGATAACATCCATATAATATTATGCCATTGAAAATGAATGGTTAATTATATGCCATGTTGTGCCTTATACCACCGTGGAGCCTGGAGTATAATGGATAAAATTCAATTAGCACCAGACTGAGGTGTATTAAGGCGTGTACAGTGCACACATTCGTCGCTATATTCTGAAATTACACTCATGATGTTCATGTATGTGATCAAAGCCAGGCAGTGTGTTTATTGTGTGGATGTGGGGTGTGTGTGCTACGGTGGCGGGGGTCTGGCTTGTTATGGCCCTGGGTTCACTAACCTTGTCCATATTGACAGCTCCTGCTATTAGGGGCCAAAACTGTGAGGGATCCCTGCGGTTAGATTAGTGAGAGATGAATGCTTTATGCCTGAGTGTGAATGTGTGAGTCCGTGTGTGTGTGTGACTGCTCTGATTACCCACTCTACCTGTTGTCACTGTGGGAGAAAATATCAGATATTGTCTCATTTGCCTCAGCGACACAGCAATAACACCATCAACACCCGTGGCAGTTTATACTCTAATTTGGCCATTCAAATACACTCAGACTCACAGTTTGATATCTTAACTTAGCATCTCTAAGTTGTACTTGATAGATATTTCATCACTATGACTACATAAATTGTGTGTGAGCACATGTGTGCATCCAGGCCTACGTTCTGTTAGGTTGACACTCTGCTGTGACAGGTCATTTTCAGTGACCTCACAGAGAGGAACACCAACCCTCATTTCACAAAGCCATTAAATGGCCAGTGAGAACACACACTTTCACTTCATATATGTACATAGAGTACAGTGTATCTGGGCTATATTTTACTCTCAGAATAGGCCATAACATTTCAGGCCGACATATTTTCTTTATTCTATGTAGTAAGTGGTGGATCTTCCAGCCGCCATACTAAACAAATTTTCACATCCTTATCCTCTTATTGTTTGTAATTCATCATCATTGTTTGCTAGCTTAGTTGTTTGTGTTGATTTCTTATTAGCTCTTGCTCTTAATACTGTTTAATATTGTTTAATATTTTGGGGAAGAGGAATGTGTCAGGTCCAGCACATTTTACCTAGTCCCTCTATTCTTTATAGAAATTGTTCAGCAACAGTGGAATGGGAATCATGGGTAATGTAGTACGTAGTGTGTTTGACTGAGCAAAATTTTGGATACTAGATTTGTGCAATAACATAATGGCATCAAAGCAAGGGGCTGTCAATTACATGCTTGCCTTCATTAGTAACAGTCGTCATCATTACCTGTTGAGGTGAGGCCTTGAGACGATATGTCAACGCACTGGTGTGTTTGCATAACTGGGTCAGACTAGACAATTACAGGGCTGTAGGGTGCTGGTGTCAAGGGTGAGATGTTAAAGAGGGAAAGGGGGGGTTGTGGGGGTATGGGGCAGTGCGTCTAATGGATTGAGCTTGTGTTGATATGGCTTCTGCCGACATCCTCCTTCCTCTCTGAGCCCACCAGCCATTCCCTTAAAGATGTAATGACATCTCATAATTAGCATAATGTCCCAACTTGTCTGCTGCTTTTAGCTGTCACACTGTATTTGTCTGAGCCCCAGCCAATTACAGCGGCAATGCACCGCGGGGGGGCTACACTGGGGGCAAATAGAGGCTCACATGATCAGCCACATCCCACTGGCTGTTACCCTCAACGGAAGTGTGATGCCCTGTTGACAACATAAGACTTGACAATATGCTTGTCCATGCTTACATATTCAGTCGTTAAACATAAGATCGCTGATGCTGACTTTGTATTTTAATAAAAGGATATCAAATGATCAGTATCACTTAGCACTGATTTGATAGATGTGATGCATTTACTGTAGTTTGTATGGCTGCACAATATATAAGCATCAACATTGTGATGTGCGCATGCACAACAATTGCATCACAGGATGTACAATTTCAAGCAAGGCACACTAACTTTAACATGTCATGCTACAACTTTTTTTCTGCTTGATACAAAAAGAAAACTTGTATGTTCTAATTTTTCCTGACCAGTGCTACTGGCCAAGTGTTCCCCTTTAAAACAGGTTTGTGTGTATGCGACGTATCCTCCTGGCATTTGTTATAGGAAGTGAGACTAGGCTTGTTTGAGAGGAGCCAGTATTGATCATCGGCAATCGCTGCACAGTGCATATCAGTTGGATTTGTGTCACTTTTCATCCTAAAGATTTTAATAATAAGTAGATACCGGATGCCGAGATGGTGCCTAGTCATTCCAATGGAGTTGCTCACCTGGCGCACATGCCAAAAAAGTTTTCCAACTTCCAGGTTTACTTCCGCGGTATGTGGGCCACTGAATATGCGCAGCAGTGTTTCTCCCATTGGCCCCGCCTGTGAGTTCCCACTTAGCTCTTAGACTTTACATTGTGATGAAGTCACGGATTATTAATCACTTTTCTTGTGTTTAGTAAAGTTTTAAAAATATAAAACACATGTCTATGGTGGTCTATGGGGAAAATGTTTTTTGGGTTGTGGGGGATTTTTTCGCTGCCATACCGCCAGTGGCCACTGGGAAAAATTTGCTGCAAGGCTGAGCGGCTTTCCTGGGGACCTGCTTCATTCCAACTTGCTCTGACATCATGTGGACAACGATGTTGTCATGACATAATGGCAGCCACAATTTTTAGAGCCTGGCGCTGCACTTGCTCTCCACTGACTACAAGACCCAGGGCATGGTGGGAAACGCCTGGCTCTGACCTGATTGAACAGCTAATTTGTTTAGATGTTGACTCAACAATATGACATATGTAAACTTTTCATTTTTGCTGAATAGGAGAGCTTTTGGTTTTGTTTGTCTCGTTCACTTTCAAGGCGTGGTGCAGTTTTTCTCAAATAAGCCTGCTCTCCTGCGTGCATGTTTGCGTAGAAAAGTACCTTAAGCAGGCCGACAAGTGAACACAGTGAGGCGCATGCTTTTCTGAAGCTACAGTAGTCAGCATAAAGTGTCGAGATGAATTCAGACTTCAGATTAACGAATGTAACAAGGGCCATGTTTTGTGTTAGCAGCACTGAACAAATAAAGCACCCATTTAATGCAATGCTACCATGACATCTCCCAGAAAGGACTAGAAAGGAAAGAAAAGGAAAGGTAACGTCAACACTAATAATCTAATCTACAAGAGAAGTCTGATAAACAACTAGAGAAACATGCATTGTTAATATGACATGTTAGATCGTGGACACAGTGGTGTCAAGATGAGTCAGTCATTGTAATAAAGAAATAAATTTTCATTCCATTGTAGAAAAAAATTGCAAAGTCCTTTTTTTCCGAATATCGTGCAGCCCTAGTAGTTTGATTATACATTTGCTGGAAACAGAAAAATAAAGTCATTGCTGCGCTACTGTCAGTTAGCGAGCTAGTTAGCTTGGTCACTGACAGAGCACAGAGTGTATACAAAATATGTATTTATGCCATCAACTTCTGTCTCATAACTGTCTTGAATGTCAAACCAATCCCAGTGAGCAGTTCCTACACAAACAGAGGAGGTGTGCATAATGGTGGATAGGTTGAAGTGATCAGAATCTGTCTTCAAAGCAAAGTTTGCTTATATCTCCACACATTTTTTGCTCTGTAACTGACACTAGTCTCAGTTTTATATAACTACAATTTAATAACATCTCAACAATTTGATTAGTGTGATATATTCCACACTGTCGTGTTTATACAGAGAGACAACCAGCTTGTCAAGAAACTAAATAAACCTGCATCCTACGTGTCAGACGCTGAAGCTGCTCTATTCATCAGACTTGTTTTAATCCATCTCCATATGATTCCTACCCTATCCACCATACATCCAAGTCTCAGCAGCCTTATATATAATGTATCTGAACAGAAAAGAAATGGAGGTGACAGAGTCAGTAGTTACTATGATCAAATATCATAGCTGGAGGCTAACTGGGCATCAGGGCCCACTGACAGACACAATCCACAGGGAATGAACGGATAGAGAGAGGGAGAGAGAGAGAGAGAGAGAGAGGGTGTCTGTAGTATAAGGTAAAGGATGGCTGTGTGTCAGTATAAATCACCATTGCGGAGGCTAATCTCTCAGGGTCTCTGGCAGGATAAATACTTTGCTTATAGATCCAACACGCCTCAGTCTCCGCCACTCATTGGGCACGCTCAGTAGGCACAAGGCCTCCCTGGGCACGGTGCTGGCTTTCCCCCCTAAATCATCCCTCATTCTCATCTTTTTTCACTCCCTCCTTTCAACACTGAGAGGCTGAGAGGCCGGCTGGGTGACTGGAAGAGGGATGAGAGAGATATCATTCTCATTTCTCTTTATTTCCTCGCGCTTCCACTCGCTGCAAAAAAAAAAAAGAAAAAAAAAAAACTCCTTCACTCTCAATAAGTCTTTTAATCTCATATCTGATCTTAAAGTCTTATTTTTCCTGAAATGAGAAGGTAATTTGGACAGCCTGGATAAGATAATTCCTTTTGTTACTCATGCAGTTTCATCTGTCACAGGATTTGTGTAATAAACGCGCCACAATATCTTGAAATAGGGCAGAATATGCAGATTCCTCCACTTGAATCTAGTAAAACAAGAGAAATTCTCATCTCTATCTTGCCTGATGACAGATTCTTTTCACTTGTTTTACAAAAAATAAAGACTTCACTGAAAAGTTGTTGAAAGAGATACCTTTTGCAGTAAAGCAATCATTCAGCTCTCCCTTTTTTCTCCCTTAACTTTTCCAGCACACAAGTGGCAACGCTAAAATAAAATTAGCCTCACTCCATTGTTTCTGCAGCGACAGGGAGCGTTTTCTCATTTCCAGTACAGTTCACTCCATTGTTCAATCCCTTACATTTGCGACTGCCTTGCTCTCCATTTTGTACATTTTGTATTTGCATGTCCCCTGCTTCACCCCTTTCATCTCTGTGATGGCAAGGTATAGACATCCTCCCCCCACTGCCTCCCCTTCCCTCCCCTCACCTTCCTCTTCCTCTCCTCCCCTCTTCATCCCTCCCTTGTTCCCTCTCTCGGTAATCTGGCCCTGTCTGTAACAGTGGAGGTGCTGCCTGATTGAAACAAACGGCCGCTGATTGCTGATCAGCCAGCTGTAAAGCCTGGCAAGGATATGAGCTAATGAAAAAATGGACCTGATTTGAGAGGCACCGAGCGTCGCTCACCCTGCTAGCCCTGCTGTCCCCTGCTGTTACCCTCTATCCCTCCATCCCTCCCTCGTCTTCCTCTTATCACCCCCTCCACCTCACCCTGTCTGCCCATCATTGTCAGCTATCCTTACTGGGAGAGAGAGAGAAACAGGGAGAGATGTAAAGAACTGGTTGGGGCTGGTTGTTTAATAGGAGTAAAGAGGAATGAGTGGACTTGCAAAGATGTTGGGGTTGTTTTCAATGATCTGTGTGTGTGTGTGTGAGGTCTTTTACTTCAATTTTGAAGGACCAAATATCCTCAAAATGATTGAGAGATGACAAAACCTTACAGAATGTAAACATTTTTGCCTGCCCTCATGTCAAAAAAAGGGATGATGTTTGTGAGATCAGACACGGTGTCTACATCAGTGAGTAGAAAACATAATTCAACAATTGGCTTTATTATAATAATATAAAGAAAGTGGAAAATAAAAACAGAAATTACTAATCGCTCCACAGTATCTGATATGTTTTATATTCTTGCTTTAACATCCAACAAGTCATTTTTTTGTAATAAAAGTACAAAGGGTGCTATAATAGCATACAAAGGGAAATTTGTGCACATAATGGACCACTTAGGCCACAATGAACATCTTGTGTTTATTTTTGCACATTTTGATAATTTTCCCTCCCCATTTTGATGCATACAAAGGCACAAAGTAGCACACTCTGACCCCCCCATCTTGTAGGGTCAGTGCTAAAGTGGGCAATAATTGCCAGTGGCAACTCATTAGAATTGGTGATTTGGTGAAAGTAAAGTGGAAAAATAAGAGAAAACACACAAATAAATGCACGCACATACACTCGCTGTGCACGCAGATGCATATGCAAGCGCACAAAAGCAAGCCCACACACATGTCTACAATGCCAAGACGATAAATTAAAATCTTCATGACCCTGTGTACACAAAATTAGCCACAGGGCCAACAGACCTGCATTAGAGCAGTGCATAGTAACAGAGAAGAACTCTAATTGGGGGTCATTATTTAAGCTGAGAGAGGAAAAAGGCTGAAGACTCTCATTTTCACTCCTCTTTCGCCTTCTTTTTTATTTGACAGGCGCAGTAAATTAAGAAAGTGGTGATATTTAATACCTTTTAACCTCCTCGAGACAGTTTTCTGATCAATTACTAGAGCAGGCTGTAATTGTTAGCCTGGATAATGATTCCACATGTGAGAGAGCAGCGCTAAGATGAAGCCCTGGGTGCAATTACCTTAAACCCCTCAAGTGTACTGGTGTCTGGAGAGGACATTATGGAAAAAGAGAGTTAGTAAGACAGGCAGAGACAACCTGCGGAGAGAGACAAAGTAGAAGATGATGTGAGATCATCTGACAGTGAGGAGTAAAACCTGCTCACATAGGCAACAGAAAGCCAGTGGTGGACTCAGGCTGTCTGGGGGACAGGTGCCCGAAAAATAAAAAGGGCACCAGCTGCAGTCGATGAGGCACCAGCTCGCAGAAAGTTTTCGAATATGTAGGGCAGCCTATATGGCACTGCATTATGTTTTCTCAATTTTAAAGCCACCCTAGAGGACACTGCATCTCATTTTCTTCACTGGTAGGTCACTCAGGAGTGCACTGAATCTCATGTTCTCAATTTGATGGCACTGCATCACATTTTCTTCACTGGAAATAGACCATAGAGGGCACCTTGTTATCATTTCTTCACATGATCTCCTTGATCAGATTTTTACTACCAAGACCAATCAAGAGGGCATTTTTGCAGATAAAGCGTTGGTTGTTATTTCTAAAACAGACTTTCTTTCAGTTGTGGGTTGAATCTCAGTGCACACTATGTTTAGTGTAAGCAAATGTTAGCATGCTACCATGCTAACATGCTAAGCTGTAATAGTAAACATTAGCTGCTAAACATCAGCATGATAGCATTGTCACTGTGAGTGTTTTACCATGCAAGCTTTTAGGATGTCGTTCAAAGCACCACAATGAGTAGACTACGGTCTCATAGAGCTACTTGCATCTTGTTATAGCATATTTCAGCATTTCAATGTTGCCCGCAGGTTTACAGTTTTAGTTTACTCACACCGCTCTCATGTAATGTCTATTGGACCATGTACTGGCTATCAAGCCAGATATTTCCTTAAAAAAAAAGTGAAAGAAAAGTGAAAAAACAGAAACACGACTTCAAACACACTGCTCTCATGTTCTCACTGTTTGTATGCTATCCTATGAAAAGTAATGCACCAGAATTCATACATATCCTATGTAATCATGAGCCATTTGTGTAAGGATGGGTCACCAAACACAGGACTGTCCACAGAAGACCAGCTTTTGGAACAGTGGGAACTTTGAGTGAACTTTAAGTGATTATAAGGTATGTTATATTTGATATTTAAAGTTGGTACACTTCCTTTGGAATCTGGTTCATCACATGAATAAAAGAGATGGAAAAGTTGATAACTCTGCACATGATGAAAACCAGGCTCTGTAGAAGACACATCACTTCTCTGTATGTGTTGCCACATGCTGGCATGTTGGCACTTATGGCAATGTGTTAACGTGCATATTTGTATAGGCTATCCTTGCATATGTACAACTTCTGCGTTATGTTGGAATGACATGCCTGCCATCCTTTTATTGAAAAACCTATGTGGGTGTCCCTTTCTTGGCTGTGAAAACTGAATGTAGCCAAGCAATTTAAGATCAAATTACACCCTGTGAAATCTCGTGCTTGGCCTGACAGCCCCCCAAACACTAAATAAATCACCTTTTTACTGTGGAGGAAACTGCGTGGCTCAGCTGCACATGAGAGCACTCCCATTTTAAACAGCACATTTTTACACAACACACAACAGTGGCTCTCTGTTTTACCACTGGTTGCTTTCATTCACTATAGGTGACCAAAAAGGGAAATGTACATTCACATTGGCCAGAGTTTAAAAACAGGCTTTAGCACCCTGTCAGTGGTGGAGTGTATTTCCTCACTGATCTGCATGTTTGGTGTCTCAGTCTTGGAATGCAACACAGTTTTGAATATTCATGATAAACAGCAACAGAGAAGAGCCAAAATGTCCCACTTGAGTGGAAGCACCGTTGCTAAACTGAAATTCTCATACTGCTGTAAAATTCAGAGGCATACTTAAAGTGTGCTCAGAGAAAAAAGTTAGGTTTGATTCAAAATATTTTTAACAAAATGTTTGAAAATGGCTGCAGGTCTATGTAAAGGGAAAAGAGGACTGAAAGTTTGAGGCTTGGTTGAGGAATAACTCACTTGATTCATCACAACTATGACTGGCCTGTTTCTAATCCTGTGAAATATGTATTCCACAATGGATTTGTTTTGAAATGTAGCAAAGTACAGGAGTCAAAACATACATTTATCTTAAAGTACAAGAAGACAAAAGAGCTACTGCTTTACAGCTTTCACAAAGCCTTAATTTGTTACTTTCCACCCTTGAACTGCTCCACTGTTTTGCATAAAGTGCAAGATTTATCAGGGGAGGTGGAGAGAATGCGAACAAATAGTGAAATTTCAAACAAACAGAATGCTTGATTTCTTCAAATATTGAACAGTTGGTGGTGTTATCTGGCTCGGTGACCCAGCGCTCATAGCAGGCAGAGCGGAGTGGCATGGCCTGACCTCCTGTCTGCAGCAAGGCTGGCTGGAGGCTGAGGAGAGCCGAGAGAGAGAGGGAGAAGGGGAGAAGAGACAGGCAGAAAAGGACGAGGGCAAATAAAATACCAGACGCCTGCACAAGAAACACACACAAAACTAAACTAGCATGAACCCGCTGCCACCCTCCTTTCCCCCCAACATCAAATATGTTAAGGCCATCTGTTTTTTTACACAAGTAAACAACAATGCACTGTCAATAGCAACAGGGGCGGGTAAGTACACTTGTTTAATATTTAACAAAAATAAATTACTGTAGTTGCAGAAGTTAAAGGTCTTACATTTAGTATTGTTGAATGGGGTGAATGGTATAGCCTTTCTCATGCCAGTGATATTGCTAGAGCCAGCATTTTTCAACTTAAATCCACATTTTTGTTGAACTCCATCCTCTCTTGTTCCCTCCAATGCATTTTTGGAGTCGATCAGGAGGACAAACATGTTGTGGAAATATTTTCCCATCAGCCCTTCACTTCCCCCACCATCTGGTGTCGTCAGAAAGTCAAAAAGCCTAATCTCTGTTTGTACTGGCAAAAAAGCGCCCTTTGGTGCTGTAAAGCAACCTCTATCTGTGCTGTAAAGTGATGGAGCTGTCAGATACAGTAGGTATCTCTACATATTGTTAGAGGTATACACACCAGGGCTGTCATACTTTTCTGAATGAAAGCCCCTACTGGTAGACGACAGAATAACTTGTACATGACCATTAACAGTCGCAGTTTTGAACATGTAGTTAATGTTGTGAAATGACTGCAGTTGCACCAAAACTTTGTGGTTAGGTTTAGAAAAATGATCCTGGTTTAATGGCTTAAAATAAGTACCTTTGTTACTAATGTAATGTTGTGTGACGTATCTCACGTGACATATGTCATATACCTCACATGACATACATCACGTGACCTACTACAACATGCTACATTGCATTGTTAATATAACATTAGCTTTTGTTTTCACACATGAGGAGCAGTTTCCTGGATGAAAGTCCTGTGTTTGTTTGACCCATCCATCTGCTGTCCTTCCCACCCTAAGCGGACTGTGTTGCTCTTTATACAAAGTCCCTTGACTTCCTCCTTTACTCCCATCATAATTAATATGACCACTAGAGGTCGCAGCCTAACAATAACTGTAAGTTAATAACTGAAGTTTTCCTTAAGTATAGTCTATATACTTTCCTGTGTGGTGTCAAACAACTGCACTATAGCCATGTTACCACCAAACACCTTTTAAGTACCTTAGTAACTATACGTAACCTGTATGGACATGTTCGTCAAGCATCGATCAGTTCTCTTATTTCGGCGAGGTTGTTACCAGATGGTCATGCGTTGTTACCAGCTGCGTCACTGTTCCCAGGTCTCGCTGTATTTCCTCCTCACTGGTGATGCAGAAGAACATCTGCATCTTGCTGATAGTTTACTTAACAGGGCTGTGCAAGTCTTTCAGAGCAGAAAAGGACAGGCCGGAGTGTTTAGAGTCTCTGACGCATTCAATGATAAATTTAAAAACAGTGGGCTTAGGGTTTGTGCAGTGAGTGCTTGTCAAGCAAGTGAGTCTATTGAGCAAGCGATGGACTGCGATGTTTCTAGCTCTACCTTTGTATTTGATCAGTGTGCTGGGTACCCGAGGAGAAGGGTAACGAAAAAAAGGGACCAAATGGAATGGTTTTACTGGTACCATCCACAGCTTCTGACAATGGAAACACAAAAATAACCAATCAAATATGTAACAAACTGAGCTGAACTGAACCAGATGGTGGGATGGGAACAAGGCTTATGCGTCATGAGATTGTGGTGTGACTTGGAATTTTCCACCCTCTGCCCTAAATATGTCAATGGTCCACAACTGATGCAATTCCAATGGGCTGCATATCTTTGTATATAAACTGTGATGGTACGGGTGATGGCCTTTTTATGACCTTCTGACAATGGTCCTGAGGATGCAGTCAGATGAGGTTGCCCAGCTGACGCCTCTCTACTTGTTTCTGGGGCCTCTACTGCCTCACTTGGGTCGCAAGCGAGCAGATGAGTTCTCAGATTTATTATTGTTTTAAGGCAGCTGCTTTTCACAAAGTCTGTAAACAGCCTTGTCTTTGTTGGTGATTTTGCATCTACAATGTAGAACCCAGAATACCTCTCCACACCGCTTCTCAGATGCTTTGGTGTTGTATTTATCCAGTCAGCATGGCTGTACTGTAGGCTAGTGTCCTCCTCCATTCTTATTTATTTGCTTAATTTACTGATAGGTCAATTGGGCAAACAATAGATTAAGCAGATAGTGAATTTGAAGAACACTGAACCACAAGGCAAACTACCTCAGATTGTCTGATACACTTATGATTGTAAATTCTGAATGTGAACAACCGTTAGAGTTTGGAAATTATGTTTTTTTTTGCCTAGTTCATACAGATGTTGGAATGTTGGATAAGAGGTGACAGCCCTAGACGCCATGCATAGACACGTGGCGTATGTCAGTTTCTACACAGGAAATGTTTGGCCACCGTACCGCTGTATTGCCGCTCTCATTTTGGCAGTGCTCACCGCCTAATTACAGGTATGAAACTGAGGACAACACACTACCATACACTAAACATAAAAACTGTAATTTTTGCCACATATTAAAGCTATTTTCTTAGGCCCCGTGTATACTGTAATGTTACTGCTAAATGTTACTTAAGCAGGGGCGATGTGAGTCACATTCTGCTATTGGTTTCACAGTATTCTGTTGATTGAAAGTCGGTGGCAGTAATGCTCAGAGACGCATCGCAATGCACCATCAAAGGCAAAGAAGAATATGGCTAGCTTGTTAACATGAATTTACCAGGCGCCTGCCCAAGAAACACTATTCAAGAAACACACTCACTAACTATTTTACTACATTTTTTTGGTTTGGGGTGAAGTTGCTCAAGTGGTTTATCAAGTGACTGATTTGCTGGAAGTTTTTATAAATAAATCATAACACTTAAATTGAACTGAAGTCAAATGTCATGTACTACAGCATAAGAGACATTAGAACCATTGAAAAGTTTTTTATTCATAATTACTAGCCATCAGAAAAAAATCCATTACAATTACAAGCCCCATAAACATTAAACTGAGTTTTTTTTTTTTTTTTTTTTTTGCAACATTGTGCTCATTATATCATACCCTGAGTTTTTGCATTGCTCTTGTGATGTGTTTCTAATACCTAATGAGCAGCACTTTTAGTGGTCAATAACAAAAAAAAAAATGTAATAGACAACATTTCACAGCTTCAATGGCTGAAAAGTCAAGTGACGTGGTGGAACAAGTCAGTGAAGTGATGCTTCACATTCAGCAGAGTTGAAGTCCCTTGACTCTCCTGCCTTTATAATAGAAACAGACGAGGATGATTTACCTTCACAGCCACTGAGATGATCCACGCAGCAGATGTTTTACACTTTCTGACCATTTATTTGTGGAGCGGGAGAGGGAGGGGGGGACTTGGGAGGGGTATAATTAGGATTTATGGAGTGAATCTGCAGAGTTGCAAAGGCGACTGATGATCCCTCCTGTAAGAAGTGTCTTTGTCTGCTAGGTGAGGGATAACGGACGGCGCCATGTTGACAAGGGCAAGGACAAGAAGCTGGATGTTTTAGCGTTGCTCACCGGGTCCCTCATCCGCTTAGCACAGATGAACACACAGATATGCGCCAATGCGCTGCATGCCAAACACACACGTGCACACAAAACATAAACATGTCCATCTATTTAAGACAAGGAGCTAAATGCACAAATTGAAACACATGCATGCGCACTGACACATGCTCATACACACATAGAACCTACAAGCAGCGTTAAACATGTAAGGGTAAAGGGACACACACTCAAATACATGCATGCATGAAGACACATCAATGCTGTACCTAATATGATGTGCATATGTCTTTTTAAAAAAGACACCTTTGCACAGGCCTGGCATATGCAAGAGAAAATGTGTGTGCCCACACACACTCCTACAGTGTATAGTCTGAAGTCCTCTGGCCCAGCTTGCCTCTCTTGAGGTTATGGCCACACCAGATCACCCTATTCCAACTCAAACACATTTGACTAAAGAGGAAGTCCCTCTTATGTAAATGCACTACTTTTGGTTGAGTATTTTATTTCATAGCCAAGTTTCATGGCATCGCATGAGCGCAACTCCAAAGTACCTCTGCTAAATTCGCCTTATGGGGAGTAGACCAGATGACTCACATTTGTATTTCTGTTTCTCTCTCTGAGCCTCTGGCCTGTGGCCTGAAGCTTGCCAGCGGTCATTAAATTGGTTATTTACAGTAAACAGCGCTATAATCCTGTCACAACCTCTCCCTCGTCCTTCCACAAAGCCTTAGCCAATGTTTGGTGGCGAGAGGAGCGAGTGTTAAATGGGTATTGAAGTGACGTTATCTGGATTTCTTTCTCTCTTTTTTTCCTCCGATGGATGTGGAGCAGGGTTTGTTTGTCTAAATGTTAGCACTTTGGAAGAGCTCCACAGCTGTGGGCGCCTAGATCACATTGGAGGTTTCACTGCACACACACACACACACACACACACACACACACACTGCTCACTCACACTCTGACAGGCAGCCATGTTGGGCTGGCAGCTCAACAACACAAAGCTTTTATCTGTCAGTGGTCAAGCCTGACTGAACCCCCGCTACATTATAGGCAGTCACACACACACACACACACACACACTGATGCTCTCTCCCCAAAACACACACACACACACACTTTGAAAAAGTGCCATTTCTATTTTTTTTCCCTTTAAAACCTGGCTCAAATCTGCTCTTTTCCGGAAATTAGCCATCTGTGCTGCCCGTGAGTGACAGAATGTTCATATCAATCCTTCCAGGAGATGATGAGCACCCCGTCTGCACAGACAACACCCACACACACCCACAACGACACACACACGCACACACACATGGCCACATTTCCAGGAGCAAGTCATTTGTGAATTTGTTTCTACTATGGATAATGGCATAAAGTGAACCTTCCTTTTGAAACAGATTAATTTGGTACTGATTCCCATGGCCACTCATACAAATACAGTACAATCACAAACAATATGACCACATGCCACACAAGACAGAGAGTATGTGGTAGAGAAACAGAGAGCAGACAAACATGCAAACACTCTTCCAAGATTCCTGCAGGACAAAGATGGCTGGTGGTTAATGAATCTTAGTTAACACCATTAGATTGAAAGATGAGCGCTGTCCGAATGCGCCTTCCTGTGTATGTGTTTTTTTCCCCCTGTCTCTCTTTCTCTATTTTTTACGCTTGAATTTCGACGAATGGCTTTCATCAGCAAAGCGCATCTCATTAGCAGCGATGATGCGCCGTATGTTGATCATCATCATCTGTGAGTGGACTGATGAGCGATGAATGTCAGCCGTAATGGAGGCGACGACGCTGCGTCCCGTAAAACCCACCGCGACACACTCATGCTAATTACTCCATATAGCGCCGTTAGCGGCAGCAAAACGGCTGCAGCGGCACCAGTAGGAGCAGAAGTGGAAATGACAATCATAATGAACCATATCAGGTGCATCAGTTCACTAAATGCAAGCTGCGTCTGGTATAAAAAATCACCAGCACTGAATTTCTAGATACAAAGTGCAGAAACAGTATCACTGATGACTGACAAGATCTTATTATCTGGTTCATGTGATAATTGAAAGTCACCTAACTTTATATTTAGAGGGAACACTGATCCTTAATAGTCCTTATTTGTAATGGTGGCATGCCTGGTATCAAATACACTTATTCGAGTAGACTACTGTACTTAACTATAATTTTGAGGTACTTTACTTGGGTGCTTCCATTTCATGCTACTTTATACTTCTTCTATCATTCATTTCAGACTGATTATTGTACTTTATACCCCACTATATTTTTGTGACAGCTAAAGATATTGGTTACTTTGCTGGTAATCCTTCACACACAAAACATTATGATCCAATAAGGCACATAAGAGAATAAGAATACCCAACAGTCCAAAAAGTAGTTTAAATTACGACCAGATCAGCAAACTACAATAGTAGAATGCTGTAGAATCTAATAATATATAGCAATCACTAGGGTCGTTCATCTGTATAACAAATACTGTTAATACTTTCAGCACAAACGTAAGTGAAAATGTTGAATGAAGGCCTTACTTGTGACTTTCTTGTATTGTTACTTTAAAGGAGCTGTATGTGTTTAGAGCATATCTAGGATTCAGAGCCGAGATTGTCTGCACACAGCTGCCAACATGAAGGTGGCTTAAGGCGGATTTATACTCGTGCGTCAGCTCTACAGAGAGCCTACGCGTATGGCCTACACAGTTGTGAGCATTATACTTGTGTAGTGGTCTGTCTGTGTCACTGCAGTTACACCTCCAAAACACTGGTAGGCAGTAAGGTTGAAATGATGTGAGGTGTATTTGATTCAAAACACACCCAAAACACACATTAAACATGGTTTAATTTAAAGTACATGAATTGGCTTCACTATAACTCGCAGCATTCACAGACAAAGCACTTGTCTTTTGCTGGAAACATTTTCCCCACAAATACAACATGCTAATGTTATTAGCACAAGCCTATGGCGTTTTACATTGTATAAAATAGCTTAGCGGCTAGAGGAGATTCCTTTTCATGTGAAGCGATGGACAACAGCAACATTTAACAAAAGTAACGTTACAAAATTTGGCTCCATTACGACTCACAAGGTTCACTGACAAAACAACGGTCTTATAATGAACACGTTTTCCAAATTAATATAACATGCTAACATTATTAGCACAAGCCTAAGGCATTTTACATTGTATAAATTAGCCTAGCAATTAGCAGAGATTTCCTCTACTCATATGAAGCCAGGATAAATCTTACACAAAACTTAAGATGCTATTTTGAGGAGTCTTCACAATCTATTGTTTTCTATATGTGAAATAAAAGTAAATAAAAGCGCTGTTTCCACTGAGGGAAATGGTTTCCAGCTTACAAAAATAGACAAGGAGGTCTGCTTCGCCGGGATGTGTATTTACATTTCTGGGGAGGTGCATTTCAGGCTACAATGTAGGTACGGCGTCGATTCAACACAGAAGTTTAAACCCCATTTTCGCTGGCAGCTAGCTTCTAATGGTGCTAACAGCACAAACACCAGTAACAAGAGCAACAATGCTGACAGAGCAGAGGGTGGGTGTTACGCTTTTACAATGATGCCGTCACCTTTATCAGTGGAAACCCCCCCATATGACAGCATTGCAGAAGAACAGAGACGCTTGGATTACAACACACACACAGAACGAGAGTGACTTCATTTGTTGCTCAGGACACCATTACTCCACTATATCTTTATGTTATATTAACGCATGCTGTATACAGAGCCTTTAAATAAAAGATCTAAATACTCACAACTAATTATTTATGCCACTGAGTAGAATCAAAATTTATATCTGACTTTTTTTTTTGTTTGTTTAATGTTGATGACAAGAGCTAAAAGGTCAAATCTATGTCCACAGCAACACCAAACCTTACCTTAACAAAGCAAGGCTTTCATTAACAATGCACTGCAAAACATCTTAGAAGCTGTTTTAAACATATTTCATGAATTTATTAACATTTTGTTGTCACAAATAATCCAGGAAGCAGATATAGGTGGCCCATCCCACAACTCATGCAGATTTACAGTGTTGATTGAGGTCCACCGGCTGTACAGTATCTGGTAGGAACAGCCTATGAATACTCACTGTCCAATAGCGCTGCCACCATGCACCGGCTCTTGCTCATCACAGGTGCTTCTTTTCACAGGTGACAGAAGGATGCCGAGATGGCAATATTTTTTTTTCTTTGTTTGAGGGCGTTTGTTTGTGATATCGCACCTCATGCTAACTTGCAAATTATTGAGAGCCAGGGTAACAATAGCAGACGACTCTTTTGTCCTCTCACCACTCCGGCTGCGGCTGCTGATGCTGTGATTCTCCTGAATCTACTTTGGCTGCGACACAAATGAGACAGAGAGAGAAAACACCGTCTGGAAAACACCCTCAAGGCTCCAGTCCTTGAACCAGTGGTCAGCCTGGAAGCTGTGGGAGATTTTGGCCAAAACAACTGTTATTGTTCAAAGTGTTCAAGTGCAAGTTAGAATTTCATGTCTACTTTTATGTGAGCAAGTTATGACAGAAATGCTGTTGGCTGCTTTGCTTTTGGTTGCTTGCAAGTTTTGGTGATTTATTCATTTGAAAATACATAACAAATTGGCGGAAATGGGAAATATAAATATCTTCCATTTGATTTTCCGTCATCTACAAACTGAAAGCTTTTCAAGGATTAATAAATCAAAAATGTTCCTTGATATATCCATTGCAAATTTTCATTATAATTTAAAGCAAACTATCAAAATAAGCTCTTCCCAAAGTCTATCATTTCTTTCTGATGCTTTCATATGCGTACACACAAAAGTCATCTGGCTTTTCCACTGTTGTTTTGTCTAATCTGAAGTCTCCAACTTCTGTGAGAGAGGGTGTTGGAAAGAAGGAAAGAAAGAAAGAGTGTGTACCTCCGCTCCAGTTTGGAGAGATTTATGAGTGGACCAAACCAAAGAGTGTAAGAGTGTATACTCAGAGAGAGTTTGGGAGGAGAGATTTACGATCCGCCGTGCGGGTCATAATTCAAAGTTCACGCTCACATATATCACATTTTGAATCACATAGATTATGAGAGAGAACAGATTTATCATACACACAGGTAGCACATGTGCAGGCTCCAAAAAGCAGAGAAAAGCAAAAACAACACACGCTCACAAACTCACACACCAGATGCTTGTTCATTTTAGGGAAATGTGATGCTTACATACGGTAAACCTGGTAATATGATCACTTTGAATTAGTGTGGGTGATTGCCTTAATCTATAATATGCAGTAAATTTAAGTCTCTTTCCTGCATTCAAGTAAAAGTGCAGATCATTTATCATCAAAGCGTGTTTTCATTACCCTAACAACTAACTGGAATTTTGGATAATATCTTAATATGTCATAAATAACCTGTTGTGACATATACATACAGTTTTTGATTGCAGTAACATCCATTTGGGTTGCACCTTTTAATCAATTGTCGGAAAAAAATGGAGGACCACCTACATACCTCATCCAGTCCAGTGCAAGCTCTTTTACAAGTCTATCTTGATGTAAACTTTACTTTTCTATTTCCTATGATTTACTGTTTGGAGTGTGTTAAATGTTTCATGCGCCACAGAGGCCACTCTGCTGAAACCTATTCAGCTCTGAACACACAAGCCCATCTATTTCTGTTCCTGTTTGTTAAATATTAACCACACATTCCCGCTGTCTCATCCACTGTGTATAGGTGTATGTGTGTGTTTGGGAGATAGAGAGAGCTACGTGTGCGACCTTTCTATTTGTGTCCAGTGTGTGTGTGCATATTTGTGTGCATCAAGTGTTTTGTGGGTGTGTGTTGTCAGGGTGTATTGGTCAGTGTGATGACGATGAACTTCTTCAGATCAATCAGATCCTGTGACCTACTGGTCCTCCTCACGTTTCTGTGACCAAAAACACACTACATAAATGTCTTAACACTGTCATTAAGTACTGCAGTCAGCCAATTCTACTAATTAACAGCCACGACAAAATTGCGATGGCTGGTATTGTTTTCACCTTGTGAGGCTGTGTGTGTGTCATCATGACAAAATGTGGTCCTAGAGACACCTTGTAGTGGGAACTACAACAGAAGCGGTTTTGAGTACTTTGCCAGCTGTTTATATGTCTGTCTGTGCAGATTTTGTCAATGTGATAACATCGCAACCATGCAAGATGCAGTCACAAAACTTTACAACACATTTATATATCTTAAATGTGTCTGTGGAGTGTCTTTAAAGAGGTACCCCAGTGATTTAGCATTGGACTTTTATTAAATTGGAAGATTTGTGAGAGATAGATAAAAAAATAGACATTATCAAAAACGCAACTCAGAGCTATCTTTCATTAGTTTTCTGCCCCATAAATGCCCCCCAAAACCCCCCTCTAGTTTTCAACACACACTTATGTTATAAATCTTAATAAGTCTTAGGTCGAAGCTGTTGGAAAGCTTCTCTGGAGCCAAAGAAAAGATTACGCAACTGGTTACAAAGACTGAGTGGTACTCATCATGACTAGTAAACTGAACTTTGCAAAATCAGTGGATTGTCCCTTTAAAGGGACGAGCTACTCTCTCTCAAAGCCAGAAACCAGAGAATTAAGTCTCAAACTTGTGATGTCATAGGTATAGTCTTGAGCCGCTCCATAAACAATGAATCTGAACCAGATTTTGTGGACCCACATAATGTTTGTTTCCTTTTCTGTACACAAATGAGCTTTATTGTACTGTAGTGTTCACAACTCTGAAATATAAAATGTATCCATTCAGACCCTTTTAGGGCCGATGTCACAGTGATGTCAGTTTGTTAGCTGGAGGCAAAACACGACTTGTTACCACAGGGCTGCAGGCTACACAGGAGGCTTAAAATGTCGCCTTGTTGTGTTATTGGGAGCCAGAATAGAAGGAGTCATGGCTCAAAACTAAAAGTTCATTGCATACCAGCCACCACTGCCCGTCAACAAAAATGAAGACAACTATAAGCAATCCTGTCAATCATCCATCCACTGAGTGAGAGCATACAGGTCAGCCAGTCTGGTACAGTTGGTTAGTACTTACGTTTTCAAGTAGCACTCGTGGTCCTGGAGATCAAGAGACCTGACATGGTGCATTTGTAAATCCAGTGTAACGCTCTACACCAAAGTGAGAGCCCTGCTGGTCGAAGAACCAGAGCGTTATATTTCTATATAAATTAACAAACAGCTAAGTTAATTACACGTTCACTCCACTCGGCGCTCTGCTGCTCCGTCTCCCCAAACAGAGTGCCTCCGACACTCCGAGGGTGCGGCGCTCTGGATAACCAAACCATACATTCCAACAGTGCTCTGAATATATGAACGGTCCAGTTTGTGCCAAAGTGCGCTCAAGCGCTCAGAATGACTATTTTCGAATGCAGCACTCGTATCAATTTCCTCCGTTGTCTAAAACAAGCTAATAGAACTTGCTAGCTAGCTCTAGCTGATGTCTGTGGAGAATGGTTTTGCTTCAAGCTAAGCCCCGCTTACCCAAAAACATCATACAGTTTACTCACAGAACAGGGGTCTATACTCAGATCATTCTCCTGAGTGCTCTCAGTGTCATTCATTACATCTTTCCCAATTCCCTGTCTTTGGACCAGCTAAATACTTGATGACATTACATATTTGAGTTTTAGCACTCTAGTTTTTCTACATTTGGAAAGAATTTTTTCATATTTATTGATATTTTGGTCTGTCTTACACCATTGGACTAACATTTCAAAATTTTGAAAAAGGGCATAGTTCCCCTTTAAATACAACAACAACATTTTAAAGTCATGTAAGAGCTTCATATAGTTGAAGAAAAATCATTCAAGTTTAAACCAGGACATCAGCAGGAAGACTGATAATACAAGAACATTCTTGGCGCCAGTGAAAGCAGTGAAAACAGGGCAGAGTAAGGTAGAGTATTCTGGCCTCACAAATCAAAATGATATTATTTAATGTCTTGTTTTTGTGATTATATTTTGCAGTGCATATTTCAGAACCAGATGCCATTCACTTAGCAAAGCCATTGTGAGAGAATCTGGGGCCACAGGCACGCTACTTCACCTCTCAAGTGTTTATATTTCAATACTTTTTGTTTTGTGTTGTGCGCTTGACTCAGGTAGAAGAAAACAGCGAGAATTCCCATTTTGATGATGCAACGTTACTTTTTGTCTGAACCCTCTCACTGGCCTGTGCGAGACAATTAATGAGAGTGTTTTGTTTTCTGGAGGCTCAGTTCTTGTAAAAGTCAGTGTGATGAAGCTCTTGTTTTTTTATCTTGACCTTGTTGGAGCCTCCATCACCCTTCCAAATTAATATTCAAAAGCCCTTAATTAAAAACCCGCCACCCCGTCCTCCTCTGGAGCAGGATAAACAAATCTGGGGCTGTGTTTGTTCCCTTCTGGCCCATCCTATACTCTATTTTAATGATTTCACTTCAACCTCGGAAAAAAAAAGAAAAAAAAAATGCAAGATGGCACGATGCAGCAGAATGTGACATAAAAAGATGAAGACAAGACATAGCTGGGGGTGAGTGAGGAGAGAAGTGGTGGCAACGGGGGGGTGTACTGTATTTCAGAGTCGTAGTTAATTACAAAAAGCATTAATGTTTTATTAACCCCTTATCAGTAATTAATCATGGGTCTTTGATGTAAAGTTCAGCTTACAAAAGCACCAGGAAAAAATTCTCTCATCCATATTAGCCCATTAAGCCGGCTGGTATGGACCAGTCTTGCTAACTGCAGAGTGCAGGACAGCCTCCGCAGGCATTAAAGCATTTGTTTTGACAGCGCTGTTTGTTTTCTACTCCCAGAAGCCATTGCAGTGCACCTCCAACTCCCACTAGTCTCTCACCAAAGGAGCCGGTTTGCATTTCAAATATGATGGAGCTATTGCATATTGTGCACAAAATTCTACCTTTCCCCCAATGTTTCTCTGGATTCTTGTACTGTATGTAACATGTTATACTGGACTGGCAGACTAAATTAGATTTCCTCTGATACAATGGTGAATTATGTACAGTTTTCCTTAACACAAAGACTCTCCCTATGTCAGTGTTACCCAATGTACAAGACTGCTAATGGAATCCCATAGGAACATCGTCTGAACCAGTTAAGTGGTTGGGCAGTGAAATAACACTAACATGTCAGGAGAGGTTCATTTTCAAAAAGAAACATGCCTAGAAGAAGAGCTAATAGGGCACTATTAGACTTTAAAGGTGTATTATAAGCCAATGTATGAAAACATAACAACACAATGTGTGAAAATGTAGAGGTTAAAGGTATCATGAGGGGCAAAGTCAAACATAATATGATGAATGTTTTGCCCTCAAGATTTATTCCTGATACATGTCTGCAAATACGTCGGAACAAGTTAATATAATTTTTTAAAACTTTTTTGCCTTTCCACATAGTTTCCTTTTTATTTAGACTAAATCTACATGTAGTTTGGAGATGTATTAGTCAGGACATTCAACTAATATAGCATTTTAAAGGTGCATTATACCAAGGGCGCAGGTTTTTCTTCAGCACTGAGGGGAGGGACATATGACACAGAAGGTTTGAGGGGTCCTTTGCGAGAACTTTTTGAGCATTAAACACCAAATTTCCCACATTCTGGAGACTTTTTTTATGCATTTTCTGCATCAATGTATGGTGTTGATATCTTTAATTATATCAAAATACTTCATGTTTTTATGGGGTGGCCGACACATGCACTGTCTAAATATTGGGGGAAACACGTCCCCTGCATTGCACCCAAAACCTACACTGATGCATCACACTGTTAAATAACACCAAATACAATACAATATGGGGAAAAGGTAGCGGTTACATTTTTCAGTGAGAAACTGAGAAGTAAAGCTGGATATGATTAATATTTTGTATTTTAAGTAAAATATATTTATTCAAATTGTAATTTTCTTGTATGACAATGCTCTTCGTAGCTCCAATCAGTTACAATTACAAATGTAATTTGAAACACAAGCCTGCAAAAAGAATGATACTACTAAATATGAGTACCTGATTTTTTTTTCTTTATGGTTCACATCTAATCTACACTGGTGTATACGCTGTCCTGAGTTGGGAAATGGATTGTTAACACCCACTGAGAGGGAGATGACCGCAGCCTTTCACCTAAAACCCCAGCCCTTCTGTCTCTCTCAGGGTGCTGTCTGGGGTGATCCAGAGGTCATGGGGTGAAAGAGAGGCCAGCTGGACTATGAGAGGGTGATCATGAGGTCGGTAGAGCCTATAAACAGTGGTGTGTGTGTGTGTGTGTGAGTGTGTATGAGTGTAGGGGTGTTGGAGTGATATCCGGGGTGAGAGTCAGGTCAGGTTGCCTATGTACACCGAGACTGGGGTGTGCTACTGGGGTCAAGCAATGGTCACCGTGGCTCACTTTGAGAAACGTCTTTGCTGGACTGTTTGTGTGTCATGCTTTGGTGTAAACATGCACTCAGACAAACACAGAACACACACACTATCCTCCTCACCTGTGTTAATCAGTTAGCAGTTGATGGACTGACAGCCACATTATTAGCACATCCAGACTGAAGTAAATGTCATCTCCTCTCTAGTTTTTCTTCCCCCCATCCTCTGCTCCATCCACACACAGAAACCCGAACACAAGCATATACACACACACATGACTTTTCCCACATCCAGGCAGGTTCTCTGCTCTGCAAAAGTACAGACAAGACACCGGAGGCCATGTTACCATTGTTGATGCTTTTGTTGTTATTGTTCCTGCCCGTGTTGATTAAATTAGGAAATCCTTTAAGTCGGCAGAAAAGAGGGGAGCGTTGTTTTATTATTAAAGAGGAAAGAGACACCCCGGCAAACATTGCGCCGGTTAATGAGAAGTACAGCAGAGTGCTTCAGGACTTGGAGATTTCAATAACATGGCAGAGCATCCCCCCACCCCCCTGTGAGGAGGATAATACAACAGCCCCCCCTCCGTCTGGTTGCTCCTTCCTTGTTTTCCTTGCTGGCAGAGCAGACTGTAGGTGCTGTCTGAGAGACAAATGTAGTTCAACAGCCTTTAGGTTTTCTTGTTGTTTTCTCCCACCCTTTTTAAAAAAGGTTTCAAAAGATCAGAGCTTGAACAATATGAGTTTTGGAAAACAGATACAGATATTTGGGGGCATTTAAGACATTTTCTGCCATATTTTTAGGAGTAGTGAGTTTGACAAATTTCATCGTTAATCATATTAACACAAGTATTTGTGGCTACATCCAAAATTTTGTTTTTTACCAGAGTGGAGGCATGATTTTGACACCCAAATGATCCACTGTAACCCATCAAAGATCACAGTGAAACATTTCCACAGACCTTTGAGTTAAGACCCTCTCACAGACGGCTAAATTTTGAAAAACAAAAAAAGAAAGTTATCGCGAAAACTTCATTGCAGCTTTCTCTTCTTGACCTTTGTCAACATTTGCAAAAGGCTCTTCTGAGATAATCTGCAAAATTTATTCTGAAAATGATTTCTTTTTGCTGTTTAATCTATTAAGTAGGGCTCCTATCAGACTGCCATAGTACAAATTTAACAAAGAATACAATATGAAGTAAAATACTTTGCCACTTCTTTTCATCTGCAATTTCAAACTTTTAAAAACTGACCTATCAATTTTTAAAAACATCTTTTGACTACACTACTTCAGCTTTTCAACTTCTGCATTGTTAGCTCACAAGAGATAGATTTCTGTCAGTTTCGACTGCAATCACTTCACGACAGACCACAACAACACGGAGAAATACCATTTCAAGAAGAATGGGCATCTCATCTTTTTTTTTGCTTTCCACTGTCACACAGATTGAAGCGTAGGTGGGTGCCATTGTCAGGGCAAGGTCACATATAGTGCATGTATTTTGTGCATGTGTAGATGTATGGGAGTGTTTTTGCTTCTGTTAGTCAGAGTGGGTATGTGTGTGTGTATTTGCCAGAGTGTGTGCGACTGCATCTGTTGTTTAGAGGGTCGTGTCAGACTGTGGATTCAGCAGACGTACTGCAACTGCATTCCCTCCTACACGACTGCTGTTTTCCCATACAGGCGTGTGTGTGTGTGTGTGCGTGTGTGTGTGTGTGAAAGACACCACATAATGTTTACATGCACACACTCTGAGTCTTTGACCAGGCAGGGCAGTAAACAGACAGCAATCATAAAAACATGCTGTTGATCCCACATTGTGTTTAATCAGTGGAAGCCAGCAAAGGAAACTGAACATATATCATTATAGCTGTCTGTCAAAGGTGGCATTACATTACCTTCATTCACTCTGCCTTTTAATATTGAACCTTGTAGTTCTATTGAATGTTGACTGATTACTAAAAGCACATATTATAGCTTCAGAAGAGTATAGGTTTATGCACTCTAGTAGGACATATACTTTCAGATGACTTGTTGAAGATTACATTTCTAATCCTGGAACTCGGGTTGCAGCAGTATACTGGTTGTCCATCCACCGCATATCCAGCCTTTGCTTCATTGGCAAAGGCTAACCTTAACATTAGGTAGCTCTGGCTAAAGAAGCTAGGACTAATTAAAGGAGCAAAACAGCAGAGGAGGCAGAGCTAAAGCAGTATGACTAAAAATACTCTAGACTAAATGGGCTAATGTCTCCCTTTAACTTTCTCTTCACACTGTGCTTCCTCATTCCACAGCAAGGTTATCAGTGAGACACAGTGCTAAAGGTCAGACAAGAGTCCTCTCTGCGACCCATGACCCCGTCATGACCCAGTGACCTCGGATTCATCAGGGCAATGTTAGTTCTGAGTTCACATGGGTCATCTACTGTTCAAAGACACACAGACACTCCGTCAGCTATACACCCTTAGATTATTATTCCTGGAAGGGCTGTCCTGCAGGGTGATATAAACTATAGTATAAAAACAAAGGAAAACACATGTCGCAGCAATTGTCTCCATGCCAGCATTTATACCATTCTGCAAAGAAATGAAATGTGAAGTGTTGACTTCTCATGATGAATTATCCCTTTCTGCACCACTGCTTTGGAGTTTGTGTGTTTTGCGTTCAGCGAGCATTATAATATGCCATTTACATAAAATAGATAAATGTCACATACGCTGACAGCGATACAAATATTTGGTACTTCCCTGGTGTTTCAGGTTGACAAATCTACAGGGGCCACCCCTTGACCTTTTGACCGTGCCGGGCCTTATGGGTAATGATGATACTGATGGCCTGACAGCCAACTTACCCAGTGGCCATCTGGAGCAGCTGTCATGGTGGCTGATTGAGAAGGAGACCCACCACCGGCCATGCATTGATTTTTTTACCGGGAGCCCACCCCCTTTCTCAGGCTCCCTCTAGCTGGATCCTATAGCGTCGTCCTCACCGTGAACTTTGACCTGAGTGAGAGTGGAGCTGGAGGTCACTGTCAATGCTCCTGTCGCCCACCTCCACCACAGCATGTACTGCATTTTCCAGACAGACATACACACTGAGGCACACACTTACATTCAATTTAAACACACATACATGAAGATGGATATTATGGACTATAACAAGGCCTGTTAGTGCAAATGTGCTGCTGAACTATGATATTTAATGTCCATATTTATCCATAAAAAATAGCTTATTAAGAAACAATAGTTTGTGTTGCTGATAAAGAAGCACAAGGTGAACGTAACTAAGTACTTTTACTCAACTACTGCACAACATTTCAGAGGGAAATATCACACTTAATAAAAAAAATCTGATTTACTATGAATTTAAATATAAAATTTGGTACATAGTTATAGATTAAAAAAAGCTGAACCTCAGGCTCATGTCCTGACTGCTGGCTCAGGTTGAGGCAATAAATGCTCTTTGATTACGTTTAGGAAAGATCGCAATTTTGGTTAAATGTTAACAACAAAGGTATTAAAAAATATTGTTGCACTCACCATGAGTGGATGGTGTATTGCAAGATTGCATTACAGTTTGTTGGAAAACAACTGAAATACATTGGCAGTGAACGTTTTGATGATATTTTCACTATCAGTATTTTTGTAACTTGCCAGATACGTGATGTTCCCCTCAAAACGTATTTGCTGTTTCTAAATATTTGTATACAAACATGATTTCTAGAAAACAGGGCTGTATTGTACCATAAACCCACAACACTTATAGTTTGACTTTTGGTACATATTGATACTGCAAACTGTCCAGTGAGGAAAAACTAGTTCAGCAGAATATCTTCCTTCTCTCTCTACCCTGACCCAGAACCCGTCCTTGTAAACAACTAAACAATAGCAGCGGTCTGACCCTCAGGTTTGAGCTCTTGGCTTCGTTGCTGCTTTAGGAGTCGTCTGTTATGTAAGCAGGACGATAGTGATCTGCTGCCCTGACTGAATGTTGAATGTGTAGAAGAGGAGTAGAGCAGGTTGTAACCATGTCCATCTTTTCCTACAATACCCAACCCCCCTACACACCTCCAAACACCCCCCCCTCAACACACACCACTTAAACAGACACCTACACATACCACCGCTGCCGTATAGTGATCCGTATAATCCGACAGGCTCGGGGAGTGACTGATAGCTATTGTTGTGTTGGAAAGCTTTTGTCACCTGACAAAGAGCTCTGGCTTTGGCCCTCATCCCTCTGCATCATCCTCTTCCTCATCCTCTCTCTCACGGGGATATGGAGGGGCCTCAGCGCCCCATCATGATGACTGATGGAGTCTCAGGGATGGGTGGGGAGGAAGAGGGTGGGGGTGACGGTACACTCAAAGGCTATCTTCATCACAGGGAAACATACAAGGCTGTTTATGGCATTTAAGTGGTGAAAATACTTTAAATACAGTTTGTTTACTGTCAAAAAACAGGACACTAAACCATCAAATCTCCATTGAGAATTACAAGCTGTCTCGATTAACACGTTGAATAAGGTATCGACATCATAGAGGAGGCTCTCACCAGCCACCGGCACGTTTCTGCTGCTCTGACACTTTTATTTTTGCTCATTTCGCTTGTTTATTGTCGTGATAATGAAGTCACAGTGTTAGTGTCATCAGGAGAAATCTAGCGTTTTGGCCTGGTTCCACTGCTAATGTATGCAAGAGCTACTTTTCCTCTCTCATCATTGTCAGCGAGCCACTCGCCACCAAAATGGCTCCTAATTGAGCGAACTGGAAACAGTAAGCCAAGAGCTGAGCTGTTATTATATGAGATTCAGTATACATGCTGTGGAGTTTTTAGCTGTGAAATATGCTCCTCAATATGTTTCTGTGATCACCAAATCATTGCACGTGATAAAATGCTTTTTGTTTCTTTGTGACAGTGAGGATTTCAATGTACTGTAATGAGTGGGAGTGACTGAGCACTACTGACAAGCTTAAAGCATTATAAATGTTGGAACAATGCAAACTGGCAGACTGAATGCTTAAGATTTCTGGATTTTTTTTTAAGGCAAAGACACATCTTTCCTCCTTTCCCTTTCTTCTTTTTTCGCTCCTTTTCTTGTATTCATGCCATTTATCTCAATGGCCTCTCGCTGCACTGTGGGAATAGCAGCAGCACTTGCGCCATGTGTGAGACAAAGAGAAAGGTCTGTTTCAACACCATCAATCCCACAATCCCACACAGTGATGAGCGAGAGATAGTCACCATCTGTGGACGTGTCTCTCATCGCTTTGCCTAAAAGTAAAACTGCACCCAGTAAAAGTTAAAGTGTGAACGCCTCAGTGTGGCGTTTGTCTAGGTGTTTTGGAGATACCTCCCACTATATTCTATATCGCCTTATTTTTAAATAGCGTGGCTTTCGCAGTCCACATTGTGTTTAGTAATTTTGTTAAAAATACAAAGACATTTTCTTCCTCCGTGCGTCTGTGTCACTCTGCCTCCGCTGTTGCTGTCTGTTTTGCCCTCTTTCCCTCTATTTCTCTCTTCCCTCATTCCCTGTCCCTGGCTGCAGCGCAGCAGCCATTAGCTTTACAAATCCAGCCTTTGATCTCTGATTTGGGCGGGTGCCTAGCAGAGGAGGGGTACTGGCTGCGTGTGTGCGTGTCCGTGTGCGTGTGTGCGCGTGCACGTGTGTGTGCGTCTAGCTGTCTATGTAGGCCATTTGAGGGCTAGCTGGCACTGCAGAGGAGGAGGGTTCACGACCGGTCCACTTCTGCCGAGGTATTACAGAGGGAGTCGATTTCCAGGGAAGAGGCCGTGATGATAATGCCGGTTCATTTGCATTTGTACTGAGCGAATAAGCTGCCTAATGGTTTAAATATAACTCACTTACCGCTCACTCCAAACTCCAGTTCTCTTCCCTGTACCAGTGTTTCTCCAACACCCCCCATCCCCACCCTACCTTTCCTCCCCCCGTCACTTATCTCACCCTTCAGAGCCTCTCGTCCCGTCTTATCCTCGCCTCATCTCTTCGGAGAATATCTCCTTTCCCCGGCCATTTGCCCAGATATTACATTATTGAACAGAAATCACTTTTAGCACTTTGGCAACAGTCAGGGACTCCAAATAGGTTCTAGACCACTGTTATCATACATACTAAGTGTTTTGGTCAAGGCTCATTATTTAGATTTCTGAATGCTGATACCAGTGCCAGTGCTGTCAGATACTATAACTGATGACTTGTCCCTGGTTTTACCAATATTAAAGTGACTTTATACAAGGTGTGAGGGCAGTACTTAAAAAAATGTCAACACCATCATAGTTATTGAGAGAAACCTGATGAAATATTGCATTCTCTTTAGACAAAAAGCTTTTCATAGATAACCAAAATCATATTTATCATATGCTATACAGATAAGCAATCAATCATACAGTATCATCCATCAAATCAGAAATGCAGGATACTGACTGGCCATTATCTGATTTTTGATAAAAGGGTAATATCAGAAAAAACAACATATTCTCTAACCTAAGACTTTAAAATGGAGGCTTTGATTATGAGTCTGGGCCATGACAGACCAGAATTTCCTTTACCCGCTTTATCTATCCATCCACTCGTCCATCCATCTGTCCATCTACAGTACTCAGCCTTTTCTTCTCCTGTTCTTCCCTTCTGCTGAGAGGTAATGAATGGCGTCCCTCACTGCGGCGAAATCACCTGTTTCTGCCTCAGCCTTCCTCCGCCGCATTAAGTGGGAATTTATGGAGGCGGCTTCCCATTGAACAAAACCATTTCTCTTCCAGTTTGGTTTAACAGCACTCTTTATTCCCTGCAGATTTAAGGATAGGAGGTGGGTAGGAGGGGAAGGGGGGGGCAACACCATTAAGGGCTACGGCCCTCCCAATTTCTCTCACACGTACATTGGGAAGGCAAACAGCCCTGAGCGGTCTGCTCCTAAAGAGACCTCTGTGAATAGATAGATGCCTGATGGATCAAGTGGAGTGCTAACACATGCAGGAGGACTGTCCCATTTCTGGCTCTTTTACATGGCAGGAGCTGCTGGATTTCAAATGGGACTTAAAGTCGGGGCAGTTTTATTCCTCTCCTAAGAATAGAAATGTATAAATGAAATCAGAGGCAGGTCTGATACACAGGGGATATAGCAGATGTAACAGCAGGCCACAGAGACGTTTGTCCCTGATAGTGAATCTATTACTGAACCCTTTATTGAAATTGAGCCGACATGCTAGAGACCCTCTAATATCATAACCTATAAAACTGTGATATCTTATAATTATTCAGTGGCAGCGTATTTGGGTGAATCTTTTAACTGCCAATGACTGTGTCATATGTAGCTGCATTAGCGTCTCATTACTTTGGCGATAGGGAGAAGATTCCTTAATGCCTCTCGACAGGCCATGATGTAATTACACAGTGTTTGTTGCAAGTCAACATGATAATTTGTGTTTCCAAGGGATCTGTCATACGCCCGGGACGCCGGGCGCATAAATGATTCAACCCCTCATAAATGTCCTGATTGAAAACAAGCTGTTGCCCAAACCAACTTAACTATCTTGTCATCGCAGCACCTCGTGGCCTCAAAATACACACAACCCAAAACAAAAAAAAAAAGAAAAAATAAAAATCCCCTGTGAAAATTCATCACAATGTTTGGCGCTGTGAGGCAGAATTATGCATGAAACCATAAGAAAAGCTTACCTTTCACTTCTCCCTCTGCCTCTGTGTGTGTATGAGAGATCCAGATAGGGAGGGCACGACGTGGAGAGAGAGAGAGAGAGAGAGAAAAGTGTTTAGTGTATGTGTGAGACTACTCTGCAATCCCCCAGAGGCTGCCATTGTCGAATTTACCCATTCCCACCCTCTGAGCTCGACCTAACAAGACTACACAACATCTGCATGGGGGCTGCAGAGTTTATGTACATGGTGGAGGGTGTGTGTTTGCGCGAGGCGGGTGTGTATGTGTGTTTGGGGGCGTTGATTTTTTTGTTTTTGACTATCTGTTTTGAAATCTGTGGGGTGGGCAGGGTATATTAAAGGCAGAGCGAGGTGTTCCTGCGTAGCCGTCGGCTCCGCTGCACCTCTCTAGCATTCTGACTGTGACCCCAGCCTTCGGGTGTGTGTGTGTTTTCATTCTCTTTGTACACACTCTCTAAGATGTTCTCGCTCTCCTCCTCTTTTCTCCTCTTTTCTCCTCCTCCTCTCCTCCCTCCCTCTCCCCTTGTGTTCCTTGCAGAACAGAGCCCCAGATACTGAAGATATTGCCCCTGGTTTATTTGGCCTGTCTATGCCTCTCTTTTTTTCTCGTTCTCTTGCCATATATATCTCCTGATCCTCCTCTCTCATCTCCTTTCTTTTTCCCTTTTATTTATCTTCTGCAAGTCCTCTCACTTTGCGATCAATACGGTTTTCGCTTGAAGCCTCGCGGCCAATATGAGAGGAGCTACGGGATTTTTTGAAGTTGGAATGCTAAACATGTTAAACAGCGGAGATGTTTTGAAAATTTGGGATCATCGGAGAGATGTTAAACGTCTGAATTTGTTTTTCCCAGTTCCCGGCTGCATACTGTACGTGCATCAGACGTTATAGCTTTTTATCAGCTATCTTTGATCTTTCTGTAGCTTTTTATATAATGTTTCTGATTCTTGCATTTGAATCTATTAGTGGATCACTAAATCAGGGATGTAGCAGTTATCGTTACAAAATGAACATGTGATATGCATATTTATATATTTATAAATCTACTTTGAAAATCCGTTTGCTTCATTTGAAACCAACACGGCATCACCCGACCTTTCCGAGGGCTTTTGAGCTTATGCATGATTCCTGCGTGGACTCAGAAGTTCAGATCTCGAAAAGAAAAAGTTGACTTCATAAATGTGTCTTTGGCTGCATTCTGAAATGATTCAAGGCTTCAAGATTTGGCATGCTCAGTCCCTCATCAGGTCATATTTCTTTGTTTATCCTTGAGCAAGACACTTATCCCCTGAAAGCGGAATTTCCCTCTGGACATGGCTTAATAAAGTATAATAATTCAAAAATCTTGATGGAAAACAATGACCGTGTAAGCAAAAATCATATATATCATTTTAAAAACAGTGCTGTTTTTGCTTAATAGACCTACATATGTAGCTGATATCAGTTTGATACAAGTTATTACATCTATACACATATAAAGATCAAGTTGTTCCAGAGTCTGGGCTGAAGACCAAAGGAGACAGAGCTTTTGCAGCCAGGGCCTGCCTGAGGATATGAGGCTGTCTGAGTCACTGGCTTCGTTTAAGTCTCTCCTAAAAACATACTTCTATCAGAAAGCATATCCTGACTTTATCTGAGCTGTCAGTCTATTTTATTGCTATCTTACTGATGTTATTTCCCATTTATTATCTTGATTTTAGTTGTGGCCTTCTTTATTCTATCTTTTACTTGGATGAAATTGTATGACGTGTTATTTGTTTTGTGTACAAGGATTTGGGGAGTGGTAATTGACGAGGTTTTATCTCACTTTTATTTACTACAAACTGCCCAATTATGAATTATATAACAACAATTGTTCTGAATAAAGTGTTCACCGTTGACATTTTTTCAATTCAGTTAAACTAAAGTTCCACAAGCAAAAATATGAGTAAAGGAGTTTCATTCTACAAGTTCTTATGACAAAATATGTAATATTCAGTCTGGTGGCAGCAGCACATTCATGCCTGAATGCAGTCAGCTCAGACCCATCTAACTTGAATACGTACACATGTAAATTAGCTGTGTTTGTTTTAGCCATTCTGGCAGTGTGGTGCTATGAAGGGTAATGTCTGACTGATATCAGCCCATTAAATGGTTGCTATCAGTGGTTATCAGCCTGCTACACCAACTAGTATGTTCAGAAGCCATAATCAGCCCATTAAATGGCTTCAGTTTCACTTTCATCAAAACTACGTGCTTAGGTTTAGAGAAAAGGTCATGGTTTCAGTTGACTTATTACATGTAGTTATGTAACGTAACATTACCCAGGCAGCCTAACACCGACTTTGGTTTCACATGAGACACAAACAGTGGTCTCACAGGTGAAAGTTCTGTGTTTGTTTGACCCATCAACCACCCCAAACTCCTCCCTACGCTATTTAATGGACTGATAGTGGTGTTCTGAACCTACTACTAGGTGTAGCAGGCCCCTTCTAATCCATGTGTATGAGGATGGATGGAATGTCATGAAACTTTTTACATAAATTCATTACAGGGACTTTGGTGATAAATGAGAAGGCCGTCATTTTGATACTTGTTTTTTTTATGTGAATTGTTGATGCATTGGAAGTTTGACTACCTTTGGAGTTGGGAATTTCTTTGCTTGATGGGAATATCTTGACTTCCTGAACTTGATTTTGATTCAACATAACCCATGACACATTAATAGCACATATAAAGAAGGGCTCCTTTGTTATCCTCAACCAACCTCCCTCTCCCTCCATCAGTCTCTCAACTCTCTCCTTCCTCTTTGTTCTGCATTTTCTGCACCTGCTCCTCTCGCTCCTACTGTTGGATGGACGGGCGGAAGGCTGCTACATCCCTGATGACTGTCATCATCATCGTCCGTGTGTCTGACCGGCGTTGACGAGCCAGAAAGGCAGCGAGCCAGCTAGCCAGACAGCAGGGCTGTGGAAACAAATGCAAACTGCCCTGTGCCCCCCTGTTCGCATCCAACTGTCAAGCAGATTTTATGCAAACTTTTGAAATGTCACAAAAAACAGAATCACTTGGGTTGGGAGTGAATAAATTGGCTTCGTGAATGAATAAAAACACAACCACTGGACTCTGAATAATTAATAAGTATTGGTATTGCTGTATAGAAACAGATGTTTGTCACCTAAAACCCTCTTTTTGATCCAGCAGTGAGGCCTATGAAATCATGTATTTGACAAAAGTATTTTTATTGAAATTTAGCATTATTTCTTTACATTTTTAATTATTTTAAACTTCAAAAAACACAAGAAAGCTATATGAGAATTTGACAGAATTTTACTAAGACTATACAGCTTTTCTAAATTTGAGAAAACAGAAACGACATAACAATTGGATGGAAACCCAGCTCTTGTCTTAAGTGAAAAAAACTTAACGTAAACCTGCATATACAGATGTTTGTACAGCATGTACACTTCCAGATCCAGACTATTTATATGCACACGTCTACTGATGAGACAGGAGACAGAGGGGTAAACATCAAACCTCTTCTCTGGTGGTCGTCAATATAACACTCCTACAGCAATCGTGGAGATTATTAAACATCGCGTTTTAAAGTGTGACACTGTGAGTGATGTAGTGGGGAACAAAGAGAGAAGAGTGAAGGAATGAGGATGGGGGGAGGAGGTGGGGGGCGAGAGAGGCAGATGAGACTCAAGAGTGACGGCAGAGAGGGAGAGAGAGAGATATTCAGGCATCACTGCTTTTCCTCCAGGTGTCTTTGGCCTGCATGATTTCATCTGCGAGGCCATAATAAACTTCCTTAATGAAATAAGTAATTAACATATTATAATTGTGCAGCGGATGATTTTGACAGAGATCATTTTCCATATCTAATGCTATGCTAATTTAATCTGTTCCCCTCCTCTGCCCGACACGACCCTTTCTGTGATTAAGTTTCATGGCATCTCACTTTCGCTTTTCCTCACCTCTCCTTCTTCATACAACCCCCCCCCCACCCCTCAACCCCCCCTTACCCCTCATCGTCTTTCCCTCTCTCCCTTTACTTCCTTTCTCTGTCTCTTTCTCTCTTTCTCCAGTGATGGATTGACTCCTCCACGGAGGTTCAGGGCCTTGTTGTTGTGGAGTTGCAGGCGGAGGGACGTGCACAGATGGCGGGGGAACTGGAGGCTGGGGGTGGAGGGTGGAGGCCTGGATCTGTATGTGTGGTCTGATCTCAGCTCCTTCCTCCGCCTCCTCTGCATGGAAAAAAAAAAATGGTGAGCATGGAGCAGGAAGCGTAGGAGGTGGGAGTAACGGCGTTGATTGAAATATAGCCATGAGCTTGTGGTCATATGCCTCCATTGTTTTAAGCCCTGAGTTTGGTCATTTATACTTATAGTTTGCGAAAAGGCGACTGATATTAGGCAAAGGTCATCAGTGTCTTTGATGATTTCCTCAGGACGTTTTTGTGATAAAAGGGGAGAACTTATACAGACAAAAAGGAAGAAATATGAAAGCGCAAACTTCACATGTATTCTCACTAGACATGTTTATAAACATAGTTTCCTATGCACATTTTGAAGTATCACAATAGAATAGCTGTATGGAAACAGCAAAATTTGTTAAACTTCCTCAATAGTGCAGAAAAGATTTTACACTCACTTGAGAAGGTGTTGCGTTTGCCAAAAAAGATGCGCAAAATGGGATACATTAACACCTTTGCCACATAAGTTCTGACACAGCAAATATTGAACTCACATGATGGCTCGGCTGTTTCTGTTGTCTCAAGACAACAGGAAATGCACCCAATTCTATCTGAAATGAAACAGCAATTTATACTTACACAACTGAAACAAATTCCTGAGGATTTCTCTCTGTTTTTCTCTCGTGGATGGGTTAGATGGCCAAGGCCACTCATTTTGTTTCTGGTTCATAACCTCTACTTCTTCTACTCTGTTTACTGGCAGATCGCAGCCATGCATAAAGCGTAGCCTACACCGCCAATTTCTGACAAAACTACACTTAGCTGAGCCTAATTTATTCACCCCAAACCACTTGATGGAAGCACGTCTAATTTGCATTTCTTTTTTGCAACATTTCAAAAGTTCGTCTCAAATTTCCTTGACATTTTTATAGAATCACGTCAGTGACAAATGAAGTGATACACTGAAGTGCAAAATGTGTGATATGAATGTAAATATGAAGCCAAGTGCTTTAGTTATAATTCCAATAGTAAAGTTAACTTTCCCAGTCTTTTAACATTTCCTTTCTAGATTATAGCCAACAAGGTAGAAGGCATGGTCAAAGACAAATGAAACAGGAGGCCATTGCTACACTCTTTAGTCATCATGTTTTTTTCACACAACAGGAACTAATTTATTAAATTCTAATACCGACTATGTTTTCATCAAAACAAATGAATTACATTAGTGTAGGAATTTGTAGAAGCAAAAGTCAAATTCATAAAAGTTTTTATTGGACAGACAATAAACGATCAACAGGCTGAAAACATTATGATCTCTTCTGTTCCAGTCTGAGAACACACAGAGAAATGCAACGAAGAGGTTCAAGGGGACAGAGGGGTGGATGGGAAGAGTGGGAGGCAAGGGACGAATGAAATCAGCCAGCTGTGGTTTGATCCATCCCATGTGATGGCAGGACCCCCCTCTCACACTCCGTCTCTTTAACTCTCTCTTTCTGTCTTTTACTCTCTCAGTCCCCAAAGTCTCTCTCTCCCCTGGCTTCTCTGAGCAGAAGGAGGCACCCACTGGGGGCTCTCCATTTTCTGTCACCCATGAAATGATGCGTACAACACCAGCAACTACCCCACCCCCTCCACCCCCCTCCTTTTCCCCTAAATCCAAAGCTCCACTGCATATAGTGAGGGATATTCTCCACCCCACCCAACTCCCCAAAACATACAAACTGTACATATATACCTTCTCTATCTTGTATTCAGTGATGTGGACTGGACCATGGAGGAACTTCCAGGAGAGTCAGTTCATGAAGGAAGACAAACTTTCATTATCTTTTTTTGATTTTCTCAAACGCTGTGGCTGCACCCATGAATGCTTTCCTAATATGAATGGTGTCAGTGTCAAACTGTCACATTTCCAACTTATTGGTTCTTCAGTGCAAGTTCTGTCTTGTGCTTACGTCATCACATTTGAACCTCTTTAGTCTCTCTACAGCTTTTTTGATACAGTTTAGTTTTCAATATTGTGACGGCCCTTAGGCCTCTGACCTACTTTTGTTTAGTTGCTGAGATCTTGGGAGTGGCTCATTAGGAGAGATGGCTAACACCTGAGTTGGTGTGAATGCTCACCTATATGTATGGGTGCCTGAGCATTCAGAGCTCTCTCTCCTGTTTGAGTTGCTTGGTTTGTTTGGTCTTGGATTATTTAGCTTTTTTTTGTCTCACACCTTAACACATTCACACACCCATACACTACAAACATTACTGATGAACTGACTTACATAAATACTTAATTTAGTTAATTTAAATAAATTTAATTCTTTTACTTTAAAGTGTCATGTGTGGTCTCCATATTTTGTCCTACCTTTGAGCCAGGTCGTGACAATATTAATTCGAATTTGTAATGTTTATCACATTGGAAAAATGGCTGGATGCAGACATGGAGGACTCGAGTCATGTGAGTTGACTTGATTCTGACTGGAGTTGCGAATTTTAAGTCTTGAGATTAGCTTGACTAACGATGAAAACAGAATTGACTTTAAAAGATGTTTTGTCTTTTTCTAGATATTGACACGTTCTGTTTTGTGTTTGGAGCGTGACTAGGTGATTTCAAGTGCAGTGCACACAAACTTGGCAATCAATTAGGATGCAGCAGACCAGCAGAGGCCAATGCATGAGGCAGCTATCATGGTGGGGGCAAGTCCAAATATAATAAAAACTGATTCAAGGATTATGGTGTTTTTGACAGTAGTTAGAAGAGAATGCAAGGTCTGCTAAAAAAAATCAATGAAAAAAAAAACATGAAAACATCCAAAAAGAAAGGTGGCAGCGTGGTGATGCGGTAGTTAGCATTGTCGCCTCACAGCAAGAGGTTCCTGGTCCGAATGCGGGTTGGGTGGTTAGAACTCTGGGGTAGGGGAGCCCTTCTGTGCAGGGTGTGCATGTTCTCCCCATGTCAGCATGGGTTTTCTCCGGGTGCTTCAGCTTCCTCCCACAGTCCAAAGACATCCGGGTTAGGTTAATTGAATGTGTCAGCCCTGTGATAGTCTGGCAAACTGTCCTGGGTGTACCCCACCTCTCCGCCAATGTCAGCTGGGAGGCTCCAGCACCCCATGACCCCCAACAGCATAAGCAGTTACAGAAAGCTACGTGAGTGTTTCTTTTTAGCTAACTTATTAGCGTATTGGCTGGTCAAATGTTTGACCAGATCCACAGAATTTCCCATGACTCGACCTGTGACTTGTTTGTCCTATATCAAGGACTCGACTTGTTTGACTCTCACCACAGTAACTTGGGACTTGCTTGAGACTTAAAGGTTAAGACTTGAGACTTTCTTGTCACTTGCACATGCTTGAATTCCTCCCACCTCTGGCGGATGACATGGACGTCTACAGAGAATGTTATGATCCTTGTACCTGAAAGCTTTTGAAATCCTGTTATATTAATTCCAAAGTGTCTATCTAATGCAAAGGCTTTGAGTAAGTGATTCAAACTATTTGTAGTGTTCCAGGACACATCCTGTAAAAAGATTTCTCTGTGCTCATGTTCGGAAAGTGGTGCTACAAAGGAATGGTGAGTAGAACAAACAAAGGGAAAGAAGGGTAAATAATGAATAAGCAGTATTTTGTAAAACAATTTCCCCTATTCTAAGTTGAGCACACAAGAACAACTGAGATGTATAAATATTGTAGTACGCAGAAGCTTTGTCTGCCTGAATACACAGCGTGCTGTGTGTGTGCGCATCAGAGAGGCAGAGAGGTCAGGTGGGGCAAACAGAGGATGAGTAATGTGAAAGAGCTCAGATGTGAACGTGGCCGGTAACAATGACTGAGTGACAGGACACATGCCACTGGGTAATGAGAGGTTCACACCTGCATGTTACCCTTTCCTTCCTGATACCGAGGGACCCCTTATACACACATACATGTAGACAGAACCGCCCCCACCCTTCGACCTACTACTGCCTCCACCCTGGAGCGCACCATGAAGATTAAAACCTTCCTCAATGACAACTCCCCCACTGTGCCCGGGACATGGCAATAATAACAAGGCAACAGTAAACATGTAGTCAAGCTACAGTGACGCAGCCACCCTCCGGGCCAATCAGCAACTTGTTATACAAATGTGGAAAGGTCAAAGTGTGGAAATACAAGATGCAAATTGTGATGATGTCCTAAATTGGTTGACTGACACAACTCAGCCTTTGGGCCAAACAATACATGAGGCTGTGTGTGTACAACAAGTGATATACCACTCAGCCTTGCATGTGTTTAAATTTGTGATCAGTATTTTAATTGATTTTCATTTGACACCGCATTAACTCAAGTACACTTTTGACAAACTTGTACTTTCAGTTCAGTTCAATTCAGTTCAGTTCAGCAACAATAGAAATAAGCTAAGTACAAGAGTTACTACAAATTAATTAAAATGGTGCCTGATAATCACTTAGTTAACTTAATTTAGTAGTATACAAAGTGTTGACAATCTACAACATAAATGCTCTTGCATACATTTGTTAGTGACAATAACAGAATAATATAATATTCTATAACACTTCAATAAAGTGAGCCAGTCTTTATGATGAGTACTTTTGATACCTTAAGTGCACTTTGCTGATAGTACTTTTACTTAAGATAAATTTTAAATTCAGAAATTGTACTTGTAATGTAGTATTTTTTAGACTATGGTATTTTTACTTTTACTTAAGTAAAGGATTTATGTGCTTCTTTTACCACTGTTGTTATCACAAAAACAAAAGTAAGATGTTAACAGTACATGGTGTCATTTCGCAATCATAGATGCACTTGAAAAACAACAACAGCAAAAGTTTTCTTAACCTCATCAGGGGATTTGAAGTGACTCTGAGCAGTGTGAAGCATTTCACAATAAAAGACACAAGAATGGAAATGGCCCCGCTCAAGACCAGAGACTATTTCCGTTATGAGTGTCAAGCTGAGCACAAACTGTATTTTCCCTTCTTTGAAATTTCATCATGCCGCACAAACGACCTTTACAAACAACAGGTGCCCACATAAAAAACTGCGGTAAAACAGAAATGAATCATGTCCGTTTCTACATTTTCCTCCCACTCTTCCTCTCCGTCTCTGAGACAGTGACATCACTGAGACCTAATGGTAATCGAGGGCTGTCACCTCAGTCAAAAGAAAACATTATGCAGTGTGTCACTCTATACCTTGCAAGGACAAGCGGGAGAAATTGACAAAAAATGTCTCTCGGAAAAAATCAACACCTGTAAAAGGCTTTGAGCAGGTAACAATGATGATCAAACAACCAACACGAGTGGCTAAAGGCCAAGATAAACTTGAACAATATTATCATCAGACACGCACTTTCCTATAAGAGGTAAACATAAGGCATTATATAAGACATAAGCACATTATACAAGTGTTTGAAGGATGCAAAACATTTTGATATGATAAAAACACGTTACTGTGGCAACTGGATAATAAATGAAACGATATTAAACTGACAATTTACTTATATACCACTGACATTCCATCAGAGTCCATTAGAAGCACAGATAAAGTTTTCTTACAGTGTAATCATCAAGAGAATATTGCATTCAAGGTAATGTTAGGTCATTAACTTTACAGCTGCCCATATTGCAAAAATATTTAGCACATTACATTTAACAGCATGCAAATTCAAACATTGGCAAACAAATAATTGAGGGAAAAAATATAATTTCTGGCTGCACATGAAACCTAACTATCATTTTATCTTTTCTTTTCCCTTCTTAGCACCCCCTCTCCTCACACCCAAAACCATCTCTCAGTGTGTCTCTCCTCTTTATCTCTGTCTTACTGTTTCTCTTTGGCTCGGCTCTGAGGTTCATGGGGAGATCTCAACATCCCTAAATCATCATCAGAATGAGAAAGGAGTCCCAGGGCTAATGCAATGCAGATATGTTGTCTTTTGTGTCGGAATATGAGAAAAGGAATTTATGTGAGGCGCTCGGTGAGTCAGAATTCATTTCTTGCTCGAGCTTTTGCCCCGCAGTCAAACGTAAACTGACTGCAGACTCAGCTGGCTGACTGAGTGAGGACACACACAGACATGTACACGCACACAGCCAGGCGCACACACACACACACACACACACACACACACACAGAGGCGTGCAAACTCAGCCCACTCAATATACACGTATGGACTCCCTCAACACTCAGCACATCCATACACTTGTTTTCGTCTCAATAGACTGTGTCTGTGTGCTCAGAGTGGCCTCTCCATCCTTGAGTGACAGGTGTACATGGGTGGCACAATGGCCGCCAATATTGTCCAGCGACCATGGTAACAATGGCCAGTCTCCAGGGAAATGTGGAGCCTCGCAGTCGCTGGCCGTCAGACATGAAAAGAGAAAATTTCAGGTGGCGGTGGGGGAAAAAAAAGAAAAAAAATTTTTTTTTTTGAGGGTTTGTGCTAATCAACATTGCCGGCGGCAAGCGCTTTGATAGGGAAAATGGATTCTGATCCTTGATTATAATATAGGGCACAATCTGAAACAGCTCAAACACACTGAATAGTCTGAATAAGCACGCTGAAAACCAAGAACATGGTCTCTCCTTGACCATTAGATACATGATTGTGTTCATTTTCCACATCTGAGGAATAAACACGAGTAATGCACTGACAGCAATACATCCAAAATGCTCACCTATTAAACATCTGATTTTGTCGAATACACACAGGATGCATAGAGATGGCATGAATATTAACAATGAACAGGCCTTGCTTTAAACAATATGATTGTGCTTGTGATTGCACTGAAACATAGCCGCGATCATCTTCACTGATGACGAGAACTGCTTAAAGGGATGGCTAACAAACTGTGGGTGTTTGTGTGTAATGTGTGTGAGAGAGACAGACAGAGAGACAGGGGGAGAGAGAGAGGGAGACAGAGAGTGATGTACTCTTATCAGTCTTCCCAGTCCTCAGCAGCAGCAGATAAACAGAAGTGTGAAGGGCAGTTGCGCTGCGGGGGGCTGATTGACATGGCTGGCGCCCAAAGAATTACACACAGACACACACACATACACATACACACACATTTGCCTTTTGCTTTCTTCACTTGTGCGAATATCCACAAATGTATCATCTAGTGACTGAGTAGCACATTCAGTACTACTGCTGTCCAATAGAAAAATGATAGAACTGAATGTATGATGTACAAGAGTTAGTTTAATTCCAATAAATCCAGCAATAATATATAATTGTTAATCACCTGTGGGGTCTTGGTGGAATACTGCAAACAAAAGAGACTGTGATTTGGACCAGTATTGCCAATCTTCTGCCTTTTGAACCCCTAAAATAAAGGAATATAACCACTAAACACAGATTCTGAACTGGGTGGGGACATAGTTGATGAACTATTCAACCAAAGAGACATTTTTTTCTTTTTGGATTGTTTTGATTGAATGATTTTTAGGGGCTCTAAAGACTTCCAATTATCCTGCATTTCTCAGGAGACAAACAAAAGTTATTATCTGGTACCTCTAGTACCTGTGGTATTTGGTAATAATCACGGAGGTCATCTGGGATCTTAATCCTGTGCTAATCTGCGGTGTCCATAATTTGTCAAGTAAAATATACACAGCAATTTACCTACCATATTTCGCCAAGCTCAGAGGTCATGTGACACTCAGGTCATATTTTTTGCAAGGTTTTTTTGTTTTTACTGCATTGTTTTCTGCCTCTTTACTGGTTGAGAGTTAAGATTAACATTTTGATTTGAGAGTTACCTAAACCCAGCCCTGACTGGCACACACTGTCTCCAACCACAACTTTTAATTTAGTAGAAAACAGAAGACTCCTTTTCATAGACATGAATGTCATTTTGTATGAGACAGTCCAGAGCCTTGTCCAGTGCCGTCATTAACTGATATTTTCACTCCTTTCTTCAGCAACACGCTACAAAAACAAAATCTTGAAATGATATTCATGGATAGTGTCAATAAATTTGATTAAAATACAGACTTTGCTTTGTGCCTCAGGAAACAAAGACATGGGGGCTAACTTTTAAACCACTCCTGGTAATACAAGACTTAGGTATAAGGCTAAAGATTGAGAGAACAACACATTGTCATCCTAGGCTGTCAATACCAATCAACTGTCACACCCCCCCTGCATTTCAAATGCCACAAAGCTGAAACATAAACATGTTAATGTTGTAAAGTGGTATCTTGATAGGTTTAAGAGAAAAGCTGATGTTAAAAAAGACAGTAATGTGAGTAATGTCACTGCACGACAACCCTTAAATTGGCTGATTGGCTTGCTTAAAATTGGCTTAAAACAACACTGACTTTTGGTTTCAAACTGGCCACCTCCCCTCCTGCCTGTCCAACACAGACTTTTTTCTCTTTATACTATGTCAGTTTCTCTCAGCATCAACTATTGCCATCAATAGGTTACAGTTATTTGATGGACTGTTGCATCGCATTAAGATGCTGAAGGCTGCCTTTGGGGTTGATGTTACACACCTAGGGAAACGACAAAGTGGTGGTATTTGAATTGAGAACGGGTTGTAGAGAAACCCTAACTTTTCTTTCTTATACCTTTATTCATGTTGTAACCCAGTATCTTGTGACTTAGGGCCCTGCTCACAGGCTGGGAACCACTGATCTTGATGACTAGTAGCAAAACATTGGCAAAATGTTCTATTATATTTCAGAATACTGGCCGTTTACTCCTACAACCACCTGCCATTGCCAGGATCTCTTCTTTTTTTAAAACCCCCTTTGCTTTGGAACAGTAGTACTCTCGTCCTGTTTTGTGCCATAAAGCAGTTTCCTACAAAATCTTTAGTCAGCTGCAGACAACATAAAAAAAAAAAAAATGCAGCATAGAGGCCGGCTGAAGCCACTGTGGTCTTGTTTCTTCATGCTTGTCATAGAAATATCTCAAAATCAATGACATCATGCTTTATTTATGTTAAAGTGTGACCCATAAATTACCTGTATGCTCATTTATGTGTGATGTTTTGCAAATGAAATCAATCACATATATACGAGCTAATTTAAGCTACACTATGTGTGTATGAGTGAAGATAAACGCTACCTCAGTACCAGCAGCTGAAAGCAAATAGGGGATTAAAGCAGAGGGGAAGAAAAAAGAACTAGCCCATGTCTCAGGGAGGACAGGGGGGAATGGAAATGACTGGGAGAGTCTTGATGGACAGCCAGAGTGTACCTTGAATGTGTGTATTTTTCTGAACATGTGTGTTTGGAGATGATTTTTGCAGAACACACGTGCATATACGGCTTTACATGTGCCACCTGCGTGTGTTTAGCATGCTTATGCATATTGGTTTGCGTTTACGAACCTGTGTGTGTGTGCGTCTGCATGAATATGTTTGTGTGTGTGGTTGTTTTCAGTGTGTTAGCAGATTATTGAGCAGGCATGCCCCGTGGCACCATGCTGTTCCACACCAAACACTGAAACCAATACCTTTTTGTCGCTGATAAAACTGGATGGCCAGAGATAGGCATGCATATTATCACACATGCACACACACACTCACACACACACAACCTATGCTCAGTCAGAGCTACTGTAGGTGTGTGTGTGTGTGTGTGTGTGTGTGTGTGTGTGTGTGTGTGTGTGTGTGTGCACGCACTGGGCTTACAGGGGTTTGCTTTGTGTGTGTTATCTGTGCATGTGTGTGTGAGTAATACACTCCCACAAAGACACCATACACTCTCCCTCCTACTCTTTCCACTTCCCCAGAGACAAAGTCCCAATTTCTCCATTGCCTGCAGTCAGACAGAAAGACGGGGGGCAGGGGGGGGGTGCAAGGGAGAGGGGAGGGAAAGAGCGGGAGAGTAAGAGAGGTAGCGAAAAGAAAACCCAGATGCTATCAGCCCTCAGAGAGTCGCCAGGGTCATTGTCATGTGTCAGTCAGTGTAACACAACTCTCCCTGATAAGCCGGCCGATTGCGACGATTGGCCGCGATGGGTGACAGTGCGATACCGTTCTGTGCCGCCGCTCCTGACGAGACACGAAATTAACCCCCAGCGCTTTGCCGATAAACATCTAAAATGGTTTCGGGACCCCAGGGGCTAATGGGAAGAGACGGGAAGCTATCAAAATATCAAATGTGCGTGACAAGCGGCACAAGGACCAGGTCTGTCAAACACTCGCCTCTCCGAGTGTGATTTAACTCTCGTGTCTTCCCCACAAAGCCTGGCAGCACAGCGCTGAGAAATGAGCCACTCGTCACCCCCTGTCTGCACACTGTGAAGTCATATTTTAATAGACATATTTATTTAGGCAAACCGATGTGGGGTTCCGGGTTTTAATTAGGTAAACAGCTCGTTGGGAGGAATCAATGGCGATCCGTTAATGAAGGTCGGCCCAGGCTAATAGCTGAGGCCTTTTCTGTCTCACAGCGTTGAAATTCTCGTGAAAGGAGTGAATGTAGTCATCTTTTTCTGTCTGGTGCTGTTTGGGTAACAGATAGCTCTATTCTGAGTAGAATATGTGCAGTGTGTACCTGGGTCTATGTGGTTTTTTTTGGGTTTGTGTCCTTGGCGGGATGTTTTAAGGACAGGAGAGCAAGTGGCAGCAGACAGAGAGGCCTATATGTGTGTGTGTGTGTGTGTGTATGTGTGTTTCATGTGTCTCAGCTGGGTGACATGTGAAGGTGATGGGTGTCACTGGTGTCCCTGTCGTCTGAGGGCATGTCTCTGCCTGCTGGCTCCGACACCAGCCTGACTGACTTATGATCAGGATTTATCATCTTGATTTATGATGAGCCTGGTTTGTCCCTCTCACAGCCAGGGAGATGGGAAGACCTGCCCTGTGTGCGTGCGTGTGTGTGTGTGTGTGTGTGTTTGTGTGTGTGTGTGTGTGTGTGTGTGTGTGTGTGTGTGTTTGTTTGTGAGTAAGAGCTCCTGAGCTGGCCTAGGCGCTTGAATGAGTATCCCCTTCACAGCTAAAATTTACATTTTAACAAGTCATTAATATCACATTCACCAAGTTTGCTTGTTTTACAAATCTACATGATAGAAAAAATGTGACTCTGAAAAGGAAGCGTATGACACTCTTCTCCCTCAGCAACTAGGAGGCACTGTTTTTGGTTTGAACTGCATCCAGTGTGAATGTCTGTCATGATGAATGTGAAGCAGGGTGTTGCAGGAAGTGAAAATGATACTCCGGTGTTTCCCCAGATGAATACCAGTTAGAAAACATATTTCAAGATTGAGTGTTAATTGAAATTACTTATTAAAATGTTTCAAAACTGTGAACGCAAGGCCCACATAGAGCTCGCAATGCATGCAGCATGTCACCGTGGCAGCTATGAGTCATTTTCCCTTCATATTGTGCTGTAACAGGCAAGCAGAGTCTTGACTACTAAATGCCAGGCGCAGGGACATGGGGGCTATTTAGTAAACATCTTTCAATTCCATGCCAGCCGGCCGGCCGAGCAGCCAGGCAGCCTCTTAGCTTCTCTCCCCTCTATGTTGGGATGCAGAGAAACAGGCCGTCTACAGACCCAGGGGATGGAGGGATGAGAGGGGAAAGAAAAGGAGGAGGAGGAGGAGTGGGGGAAAGAGACAGAGAAAGAGAGAAGGAGGGCACTGGAACACATCCACAGATTAACCCTCACGGAGGAGAAGGAAAATAGAGCGGAACTGAACATACGTGTCTGTGTGTGTGCGTGTGTGCAGAGAGAGGGAGAGAAAGGATGAACGGCGACATTCAGAAGCGTCTGGGCACCACAACACAGAGGTGCCCATTTTATGCCTCTGCCATGCAGTGGACATCAACAAAAAAAGCAACAAAATACACACCTTTAATTCCCCAATGCGACCTTCTACCCTTCCATCTCTCCCTCCCTACACCCCTCGTTCCCTCCAACAGCCACGGCTAATCCTCTCCTTCACACTCCCAAATAAAAGCAGCAGAGAAGGGAGGAGAGGACAGGAATGGGGGGTTAGTGCAAAGAGGGGTCGCTTGTCGCATTGTGCCAAGCCTTCATCCATAGATATGGTATAGAGTTCGGTTTAATAGAGGCATTGTTTGAATGACAGGAACATGTGTCTGTATGTGTGTGTAGTCACCGCTTTGCAAGGCCAAAAATCCGTTCATACCAGCATGTGTGGGGACTTGATTGTTATCTGGGGACAAAGATCCTGAATCCATGGGGTCAGACTTAAGATATAATCTAGGTTTAAATTAAAACCAGATCAAGGTTAAGGTCAGGGTTAGGGTTAAGCATGTAGTGGTTATGGTTAAGCCCTTCAGGAAAAGAATGTAGTACAATGTCCTCACAAGTATACAGTGGTAGTAAAAGTTTGTGTGTGAGTGGGGGGTTAGGGGGCTCCCTTGTTGAATGTTGAGCACCAAATGAGATTAATTTTGTCAAATCAAAAGACCCCCCCCCCCCCCCAAAGTGCTCACATTTTTGTAGTTATGAGGAGGAAAACATCTGAAGTATAGTAATGAGAAACCTCTTACCAGAAGTCATTGTACTGATGCAAATCGTATCACCATACAGAAGGAAATGTCCATCTACTGCTAGCTCACCTAGCACCCCTAAACTAGCTAATTTTACAGCTCAGCTAAGGAGGATGCCATCAATGTTTACATCTAATACTATCGTGAGCAGGAGCCTCTTGTCCATGTGTAGATGTACACTTCCTTCTGCGCTGTGGATTATCTTGAGTAACTGCGTCACGATTTCTAAAAGTCACATCGCTGTTGAGTTTTTCAAATGTATTTTTTTGGTGCCTTTGAGCACCACAAATCGAGTGATATCTAGTTCCATTATATTCAAGAGATGGCAGACATCTCTACATCTGATATCTCCATCACTAAGTAACTCATATCAAAATGATCTAGATCGAAAAATAGCTCTACAGGCAAGAGGAAAATATATATTTTCAACCCGGTCTCACTCCGAAGTCATCAAAATCTGGCGCTTGGGCAGTGACTTGTGGCATCAGACACAGACGCAAAAAGCCATCCTCTAACATCGGAAGGATACACGGCCTGTCACCATAATAGTTTAACAGCAAACACCGACTGTCGGCCAGTAGAGCGGTGCTGGCCAACCCCTGTTCTTTTTGTTTTGTCAACCCAACCAAGTGCTTTTATTGCCTAAACCTAACCACGTGCATTTGTCGTTGAAGGAAGTAAAATGTCAATTGGCGGTGTTGTACTGATGTAGCACATTTATTTTGAAAGAGACTGTATGTAAACAGTAAATTTCCTGTGAAAACGGAAGAGTATTTTGAAAGAAGACAATGCATGTAACAGGCAGAACTTGGCACGGCATCCCAGAACATCACCAACCAACGCACCCAGGATACCTTGCACATCTGGATGTGGTATATGCTGAGGTCAGAGTGACAATGTGTTGGCATTTCTGATTCAGGGGTGAACTGTCCCTTTAACGTGGCTTTGGTTTTGGAACACAAGATCCAGAATATGACCATTTCTGGATGTAAAAGCAGGTTAAAAGTTGAAAATCATAAGAGATGTCATAAAATTAGAACTGTACTTTTCTTTTTATGATAGTTAAAAGATAATAAGAACTTTTAGATTGGAAATTCAACATGTTTTAATGTACTTTCACAAGAAAACTACAACATCTTTTCACAAGTTATTATATTATCTGACAGTAATTAAATTATCCTTTGCTACATTGTTCAGATTGAATAAGGGTTTAACTTTATAGCACAAGTCTCCAAACACAGTGACTGTTTACTTGCCTTTGATATAATGCCAATGCTAGTATTGTACATCACATGTTCCCTTGCTTTGGTGAAAGCTGCCATGCGTGCGTGTGTGCGCATGTACGCTCCCTGTATCTGTAGTTGTGGAAACAGAGCGGGCTGTACAGATCCAGATACACAGTCAGATACACAGGGGAATAGCTGTGAGTGAGTACTGTTGGTTTGTTTGACAGGGACCTCTTACCCCTGTCTCTCACACCTCAGATAGAGAGAGACAAATACACCGGGATGGCAGATAGAGGCAGATAGCAGACGAGTGAAAGGGAGAGCAGAGAGAGAAAAACATAAAGATAGACCACGAGGTGTTGAAGACGGGCCTGGGGAATAGGAGGCGTAGCATAAAGGAGCAGGAGCAAAGCGCCAAAGGAGGGGCGACAATAAAAGGGTTGGGGAGAGAAGGAGAGAATTAAGGGAGGAGAGGGGTTAGAGAGAAAGGGAGGGGAAAGCGAGAGATAAGGAGGGAGAGAAAGCTTGGCACTGCACCGGGTAGTGGAGGGTTTATTATTCTCTGTAGCACTCAATCAAACGCCGGCCCTCTGAACAGAGAGCAATGCTGGCGAATCATCCTGGGGGCTTTCTCTCTCTCCCTCTCTCTTTCTTCCTCTCTCTCCATCCCTCCCCTCTTCGCCCTCCCCCTGCTCTCTCTCTGTCTTTTTTTCCTGCGGTGTATGAGTGCTATCCATCTGTCAGCTGTCAGTGCCAGTGAGAGATATACAGAGCTGTCACTTCGCGTCAGCCCGGGCTTGGGAGGCCCTCTTTTGCAGCTGCCGCTCTACACATACTTTCCCTATGGCAGCACAGGAGCGCTGCCATTAAAGCACAAACACAAGCACACAAACACTGACATGCTGGTCAATTAAAACTCCATATCAAGCAGTCACTGTTATCCATGTTGGATGGATGACGATTACCATGATTATTACTATAGTTATTTTAATGTCCTTAATACTATTTTATGACTTTCTCGCTCTGAACAGTATAAAATAATTGCATGTCTTTGCAGTGAAACACTAAAATCTAATATGAGTCATGAATATCAGTTTTTAAAAGATATCACTCTCAAAGCTACAGAGCACCCAAGTGCTTTTGACATTTGTAATGTAAGTAAAAAATAAGCCTCAGAACGGAGCATTACTCAACTGTATGTTGTGTGGTTCACTACATATGTCTTTATCATGATGGCCTTTAACAAACACCATTTCCCACAAGCCCTAGACCATTCTGGGTTAAACGTCATGGTCTAAAAGAAAGGGTGATTCCTTTGGCAAGTCAAGTGGCCACGGTTACAGAGAGGACTGGATGGTGTTGACATTTTTAAGTCCCAATCAAACAGTGTACATTTTAGCTTTTGTAATTGTTTTTTAATGAGAGTGAAGCATTAAACTCACTGTGTGTTGTCACTTTATGCACCTTGTTCTCAAGGCGTTTTTGTTCTCAAGTTGGAAAAAAGTGCCCGATGCCATTGCCTTTTTTCCCCATTGTCCAATGAATGGATGAATTGAGGGGCAGGCCATCTGTGGTGGCAATGACAACTAACTTGCGGTGGCTGTTGCTGGATACTTAGAGCAATATGACTTTACCAACTGTAGTTTACCGCATTTGTTAGCTAAGTTGCTTAACGTTAAACCTCAACATTAGAAAGTAGTTTAGGCTACAATTTGTTTACATATGTCTTGTGAACTAACGTTAGCTTGACAAACCATGAACTGCACGCTACTTAAAATTAGCACAGTTTAAATCAATAAAAAACTTACTTACTTACTTAGTCAAAATCTTTAGTTTTACACTAATTTGCTTGAAAGCCTGCTGTTTTTTGTGCAGATCATGGTAGCTGCAGTCATATAGCTCTGGGTATCCCGCAATAGCCACTACGAATCGGCAGCTAAAAAGTGCTTTGTTTGGTCGAGATTTGTTTCAACAAAAAACAGTGCCTGAAATGGGCCGATACTCACGACTACTGAGTACCGGTACTTCTGATTTTTGTCTACACGAGTACCCTTACTTCTTATTGCGTACGGCCACCTCCTGGTGAGTTGGTATGCACCCCAAACATTTGTGTACCTGCATCACTGTGTAGACACAATGACACAAATGCAAATGACTTAGATGCTGTTGATACCAGTTGCAGCACCAACACTGAGCCTCCCCTGCCGACTACTGTGGCGCTGTGGCGCTTCATACCATGGGCACAGTGGGCCCGAATGCTGGACAAGGGACCAAGTTGACTAAATCTGAAAGGCCAATAATTGGTTTATTGTGAGAGATAACAAGCTTGGATGTCTGATTTGCAAAGAAGTTAAATGTTTGGGAGGAAACTGCGGACAAGTACTGAAACTATCGACTGAATGGGGTGAGTGTGTGGTGTGACGCACTTTGGCTGTGATAAGTACAAATAACAACTATGCCTCAGGAAAAAAAGATCAAAGAATCGCTTGCTCATGAAAAGGCTGCTGACATAGGTCTATTGAAATGTGCTTCACACGAAGCGAGCAAGAAGCCAATGCAACTTTAATTTTTTTCAATAGTTACATAAAAAGTTTTTATCAAAGAAAACTTCACTCACAAAAGGACCTTTTGTATGGTTTGTTTCAGTAGTCATGCCATGTTACCTTGAGTCGGTCATGAAGGTTTTGCTTTTCTCGCATGGCTCCATGAAAAACAGCAAACATATTGATGTATTGATTGATTGGGGACCACATTTAACAACAGCAAAACTGTATCAAAACATCAGTTAACAAACTCCCACACAGTTCCTGCAGTATAATCCAAGTCTGAGTTATCTATGCTCCGTACTCCCTAGACACCTCAATTTTGGCTAAAAAAAAAAAAACTTAGTATTAGAGTCTGGCTGTGAAGAGAGCATAGATAAGTCTTACTTTAAGTTCAGTTTTAAATAGTAAAGTTTTTTTTCCAATGAAAATGCATGTGTTTGGGAGGTACTGTACATATGACAGGATAAGTGAGACTTATTATACGGCACGAGTTGTGAGAGTGTTTTCAAATGGACAAATGACCATTTTGTGGGTGAAGTATACCTTTAACCAAAAAAACATTTACTTACAATGTAAGGAAATGAACGTCGTAAGTAATGTATGTAATGACATGCATGCAAAAATGCATTTGAAGAGGGATGTTTTACCAAGATATGTGTATAAATATAACTAAAATACATGCACTGATCATGTCATGTGAGTGCTGAATTAGTGCACTGGCACCTTTCGTGGTGCAATTCAGACACTGCAAAAAAGGCAGTGTGGTGCGTCTCAGGTCCTTAGACAGCAGAGGCTACAACTAAAAAGTTGGACAAATTATTTTAGTGTAGGTGTGTAACATGGCTATGTATCAACCCTGTATCAACATGTCGGCTCTTTGTTAGTGTCTTAGTACCAGATATTAAGATCTGCAAGGTCTGGTTTGACAGACCAGTCAAACTGTTATGCACACAAAAGCACATTTTAAAACCTGAAAATTACAAACCTTGTTTATATAGCTTGCCTTTTCTATACTTAGAATTCAGTTCTTCCTTCAGTATTAAAACGCCTTAACTCCATTGGGTAAAGTTAAAACATATTGATCATTAGATTTCAGTAAAACAAGGTTTGTGTTTAATTGTGTGTTTTCATTGCATATTGGCAACCCATCAAAGTCCTGAAAGAAAACTGCAGGGGGCTTGTGTATGTATGTGTGTATGGCTGGTGGTAACAGGGTTAAAACAGGACGACTGCAGTGCCAAACTCAAGTAGGGTTAAAAGAGTGGGATGGAGGGGTAGGTGGTGTTGGGATGGATATGTGTGTATGGGGGGGGCAATTACACAAATTAATTGCAGGCCTCCGCTGACACCACTCAGGAAGAAGACGTGAAGGGTACACATGTGTGTTCTATGACAACAAGAGAAAAGGGGATGTGTGTAGCTTCCTTCCATGCCTTCCATTTGTATATGTTGACAAGATTGCTGGGTTTTTGTGCCTATTGTGCCACTCCTGCCATTCCAGCGCCAATTGTGTTGGGTTTTCGGGGCTCGTTATTAGAGGGTGACAGTTTCTGGGCGGAAACAAACACGACTCTGACGATTAACACCATGTCACCATGTCAGCTCATACGGTAATCCTGATATTCTGTCTATCGCACATGTGTGCAGTGAAAGGGAGGGGGAGGTGAGAGGAAGGGACAGTGAGAATATCATAGAAATAGAGAGGGGGAGAGAGGAAGAGGCACAGCCGAGATCCCAGGAGAGACAGATAAAGCCGTGTCGTTCATTGAGGACATTGTGTACGTGGCGTCGTACTGTAATGCAATGTTAACATTCCTCCCAATCCCGGGCTCTCCACAGGGAAGAGCGAGGCCTGCTGGGGGATCTGTTTAGTTGATCAGACGTGCCAGTGCTCTCGCCAGGCAAGGGAATAGACTAGTGTAGGATACAATAGGAGAGCAGGGCGTGACAGACTAGGATGAGATAAAGGATACTGCTGAGTAGAATAGCATTGTAAGGCTGAGCATGAATAACATAGCAGGCAAAGGACACGATAGTGTAGTACGGTATTTGGTGTGGGTTAGAGTGGGGATACAGTTAAGCAGGGTATCATGGGTTAACAGACAGTAGATTAGGGTAAGATATCCAGTAGGCAGCAGAGGAGGATGCACTCTGGAGATGGTCGCACCAGCTGTTGGTAGTTTCAAACTCAGCCTAGTTCTGACAGTGGAGTTTTAAGCATCACTAAATTAAAATGTGGTGGCACAAACTGGGTTTTATTTAGATGCAGATACGTTGTTGAATAGTTTTGGTATCTATAGTTAACTTCAACATTTATGACAACTGTATGGGGGAGTCAGATCCACCTTTTGCTCCTCCACAGCTCCACCCTCTCATCCACATATGGTCACCTCTGGCTCCAAAGATCCAAGATGCTGACAGCCTAAATCCCACACTGGATATACAGTCTATGGTGAGTAATTTAATGATTCAAGTAACCTATTACTTTTGCTGTTGAGTTATTAGTAAAGTGATACAATAACTCTTTCAGTTAGTAATGTGTGATGAGACTGATTACATTTCATACACATTAGCTTGTATAAAGCATTAACATTTTACTGTTGCGGTTTGTAAAAGTGGAGCAAATTTAATTTCTGTACGGTAATTTAGAAGAGATTTATAAACTGAGCATATCTGTTGGATGTAAAATCTTTGAAAATCATGTAGAAACCATTGCTAACACATTAGCCAAAAAGTATTCTTAAGTACAGTGCTTGAATAATTGTACTATAAACCTAAAATAATTATTTTGGAGATGCTTTATGTCATCGGCCTGTATGATGTATTGCTATGATATCGGGCTGTACAGTAAACTTGACACGACAGGCCCAGTATAGTGTTGTATGATATTCAACAGTATGGCAGGATAGACTGACTCAGGCTACGAGTGGTGGGACAAAGACCCAAAAACAGTAGAGTATGATTGGATGAGGTTGGATAGGAGGTAAAAGCTTATTATTGCATTGGACACAGTAGCTTTGCAAAGGAAGGTGAAGCGAGGCCAGTTTATCCACGGGCATTTTTCTATCAGATTGTAACTCAGCAGCACTCCAACTGCAACTCCAACGCCTCTGTGGGCAGATTGGCTTCACCTTCACACTCTCAATCAGCTTTTCTATCATAGAGGTGTCACATTAACATACATGCATGCACACATGCCATACAAAATAAATGGCAACTTGCAGATGGGCATGTTTGTGTGCAAGTAAACACACATACACACACATACACACACACATGCTCTCTACCCCCTCCTCCAGCACCTCTCAAACCCATTATTGGCAGCAGTTCAGTGACGGCTGTGTGACTGCCAGTACTGCGGATCTGCTCCTGGAGCGAGCTCTCCCCATCAGCGCTGGCTTGATTACCCTGATGTATGCACACCCAGACACTTGACAATCTCTCAGCATTTACATATGCAGCCTCAGCACTCCACACTACTTCTGATCTGAGGTGTATGTGTGTGTGAGAGGGTGTGTTTGCGAGATTTACTGTGTGTATGTGTGCGAGAGTGTGTGTGTTCATAAGGCGAGTGGGAGAAGATGAGGAGAAAGGAGGAGAGAAATGGCAGCTCTCGCTCGCTAAACGTAAAACAAACAAACTTTAATCCGACGCCGAGCCCCTGCTCTTCAAAGCCGAGACGGAAGTAAGAAGGAGAGAGAGAGAGCAGCCTCACCTAAGGGCGCGCGACGCCGTAAACACACAAACAGAGCGTTTACCAGCCGGCCCGTTATTCACTCTCATGTCAAACACATAGCACTCAGAACTAACTACCACACACACTACCGGGGATAGAGCTGTGTTAAAACCCTCACAAAAGCCTGCACTTGACTGATGTTTTTCTTTCTTTTCACATGAAAAATCATCATACAAACAGCCCCCCCTCACCCCCAAACCTGATTCAAAAGGGCCTGCCTCTTGTTCTTTCTTTCTTTCCATCTCTGTCAACGTGAGGGAAGTGTCGATGAGAGGCAGAAACAGAGAGAGAGAGACAGAGAGAGAGGAGGTCTGGGGAGTTGCACTGTGTCGATCCTTTTTGGCTGGCGCTTCACAGGGAAACCGGGCTCGGCTGATCATCATTAAAACGCACACAACTTGACATGTTTATTTAATGGCTGCTCCCGGCAAAGACGGCAAGCTGCTGCTATCTCTCACCGTCACATGTTGATCTACCACCGTTGCCATGTGTGTCTGCGAGTGTGTGTGTGTGAGAGAGAGAGAGACAGTGTGTGTGTTGGCATTAATCTTCTCATATGTGCCTTTAATTTCCTGTATGCTGTATATGAAGGTTTCTGTAACATGCAAGGGAACTCTGTTACTCTGCACTGTGCAAATACTGTAAAGTCAAGTTAGGCCACTCTGTGTTTGGATTAAGTGGATTAAAGTGGTTGTTTTTCATACCATTGCGATATTTACACTAGATTTTACTGTGACTGAGCATACAATACAGATTTCCAACCACCCCCGAAATCTGTAATCTAAACAGTCCACGCCTTTAGTTAACATGCCAATGCAGCGCCACCCCGCTGCTCTCTTGATTTCTCTGGTTACTGACAGCTTCCATAAATACCTTTGATGGCTTCAGATCACATCGGCCAACAATCCAAGAGTGCCACACATTTCATGAGTGAAGCACTCAGTGATCACAGAGGAAGAATTTCTTTATGTTCTGCAGTTAATGCAGTGTAGGGTCAAAAGGCTGATTGAATTTGCATCCGATTTTGTGTTGTGGATTTTATTTAAATACATTAAAATGCATGGCAACAAATGTTTTTCTTTGGATTTCACGGTATATTAAATCAGCAACATTTTGCAGGGTTTTATTTATTTTATGAGTTTGTATGGGCAACTTTATTTCAATGCATATTTAGTAGGCTACAAACCAGACATGTGGAGTATATGAGAGTTAGATACGACAGTTACAGTATACAGTATTTTTTCTTAATTTAAAGTTACATAAACCTGCATTAATTGATGTTTTTTGCCTCTGGGGGGCAGTGAGAGTGAGAGTGTATAACAGAATAGAAGTAGTTACCTTGAAGTTTGGCATTTCGGCCATCACCGTCTTGGTTTTTGGGAGCCAGAAGTGGCCTTATGTGGATGAAAGGGTGGAGCTGTGGAGGAACAAGGGGTGGATCTGACTCTGGATCTGACTGTAGCGACACCTCCCCTACTGCCTATCACCCAAGCAGTCCCGTCCTTCAATATGGGTTATGTTAGGCCATAATAAAATGTAATCAGGTGAGTCATTTAAATATTCACACCCCATACACTTGTCATTAATTTAAAAGTTAGCTATAGAAACAAAGACCATTTTTGTACCAGGTTGTGAACATATTTATTTCTGCTGTAAAGTTAGGCTTTTTAACATAAGTGTCTATGGGAACTGACTCACATTTGTAGTCAGCCTCAAGTGGTCATTTGAAGAACTGCAGTTTTTGCTACTTGGCTTTGCTGCTTGCTGCAAACGCAACATTACATATTGTAAAAGTCTCCTAATGTTAAAAAAGTTAACCTATCTAAACATCCAGCAGCCTCAGAGCAACATTGGCATTCATTTGGAGTTGTGTATCTGCCCACTTGGCAAATGTAAGCAATATTCAACCTTTTTTTTTTACCTCTGGTTTGTTCTTCACCAACCCCTGTGGAAAATACTTGGCTTTTTAGCTGCTAAATGATGTTCCACGATGTTCACCAGCTGGCATCAAAAGGAAGCTAGCTTTGTCTGTCTGTTGTTGCTAAGGAAAAATAGCTTTCTGTTGCAACTGGAAATAAGGTTAATGAAAGAGGTAAAGTTACAGGCTGTAAAACAATGAGATGAAAGATGCTAAAATCTTTTGTCTAGCTGAGGGGAACCTTTAAGTAATTATTTAAGGGTTTATCACTACAAGTGGCACCTACACAGAGTCATTTGATCCATAATATTGTATATAATTGAAAAATATTGATAAGTGCAGCTTTATGAAAAATCTTATCTGTAAAATTATGGTTAAAAAAGGTGAAACAGTGGGGCAAAATTCTTCACTAATACTTAAGCTAATGCTATGCAAAATGCACTGCATGCATAGACTTCCTGCTGTTGGATTTTAAAATGTCCAATTAGAGTACATGAAATACCTTACAGTAACTAAGCATTTGGGAAAACAACATAAAATGCGGTCTCTTTGCTCAATGAGTGAAACAAAAAGTGAGAGAACAAAATGTAGTGCAGGGCTAGGGCTTGTGGGTGAAACAGTAAAGAGAAAAGAAGAGTGAGTGAAGAGGGATCAGAAGTATAGAACAGAGCAGATATGTGTGTGTGAGTGAGAGACTGCAGGGCGGATTAAGGCGACACACTTCCTTTTTTGTTTGTTTGCGTGTGTAAACGCAGTTTTGATGAAATATTAATGGTGCCTTCCAAAATGCCTTGTAAAGGATCCTCTGTCTTTGACTCCTCCATCTGTAGCACCTCAGGTAGGCATTTAGTATGCCGCTGTCTCTGTCAGGAGGGAACCGGCAACCCCTCCATGTGTCGAGCTGTCAGTGCAAATCCGCCGCCACCCCGCCCCTTCCCCCACCCCTGTGACACACCTTTAGTCCCACAGTCTGGGCGCCTGCCGCCCCACCCATCCACCTACCTAATCGCCAGCCAGCACTCCCACAATGAAACTTTTCACAACACACTTCTCGTTGTACTTTTTGTGATGACAAGCACACATCAAATAAAAGATAGAATAGAAGAGGTGTGTGAATGATTGATACGTTTTGACATTTTAGTTCATATTTCCTGATGTAAATCTCCCCGAATAAACTAAGACGTGCTTTCTTCTGACGGGGGAGCCTGATGATATTGATTGCACTTCAGAGAGCTGCTTGATTGGCAGCTGCCAAAGGATCTGAGGATCTTATCCCACCCGTGCACCCACCCAAGCATCATCCCAGAGCCCCTACAGAGGAATCAGATACACCGACAGTCCCTCATCTCCCTCTGCTCCTGCTAATGCTGCCTGACTGAGGAAGGGTAAATGATAGCGCCTGTCGACAAACATGAGTCTTGCTTGTGGTTTGGCGAAGAAGGCCTCACGTCGGAGGCAAAAGACTCTGACACTCATTGGCTTTCTGAGTCTTGTATTGGTGGAGGTTGCTTAGGGAGGGAAGGAGCCTGTCAATCCGTCACTCTGCTGTAATTAGAAAGGTGAAGCATCCCACAGTGACATCATGAGTGGTCAGCCAGACACCCGCAAGGCTTCCTGTCACAGGGAATGGCTAATTATAGTTTTTACAATACATGTTGGGGGGCGGGGTGCCTGGGCATGCCGTGCTTCATAATAGGCTTCATTTATAACATAGAGATGCACATTTCAATCTTGTGACTTAAGGCTGAGGGGCAGGAGGCAAGGGCAGAGCACAGCATGTTACAAATGGTGCTTTTAGTTAGACATCTTTTTTACATGTGTGCATGAACTCTTGCTCTTGTATTTTATGTTTTCAAGAGAAATGGTAGGAGTATTCCCTGCCCCCAAGCCTCATACAAAGACAGCATAAAAAAATATATACAAAGAGAGAAAAAAAAGATGGCGACTGTTGCCTGAGGAGGTATGGTTGTCATAAAAAAGCTGGGTTGGGATTTGTTGGTGTCACTCAATAAATCAGTGGGAGTTTAATTACCAGCCCGGTGTGGAGGAGCCGTGACAAGCAAAATGTGTGTGTGGTTACGTGTGTGCGCGTAATACCTCTGTGTGTATGTGTGCAGGTTGAGAGCGGAGAAGCCGTGACAGGCGCTAGCTCTGTGAGTTAGCATTCCTCCTGGGCCGGACCCTACCAAAAGCCTGACAGGGCAGAGCTACAAACTCGCACACACACACACACACACAGGGCTGTACCATTCTTTTGCTGGAAGGGGGTGGGATAGGTGTCTGAGACGGAGGGGTCTGCTTACAGAGTTTCAGCTCAGTCTCTCAGACTAATCCCCCCCCTCCATCCCCATCCCCTACCTCTGCCCCGCACACCACCTCCACCTCCTCCTTTTATGAACTGTGCTGGGCAGGAACTTTGGAGGCTAATCTCTGCCTCATAGTCCAGCGCACACCGACTCCGACCCTCAGCTCTATAATCCTGTAACCAGAGAAAAGAGCGAGAGACACAGGGAGAGAGAGGGAAAACAAAACAGAGAGAGAGGCAGCAGGGGGTGAAGTATGAGAGAGGAGACGGGAAGCAAACAGAGATGTAATGCAACATAAATACAGAATGCAGAAACAGAACAAGTGACACAAACTCCAAATTGTTGCTATTCCATCGCTGGCATTTGAATTTTGCAGTCCCGTGTTGTTATAGACACTATTAATGCATGACTTCAAATTAAATTATTAATCATTCCATTGTGATTTCAGTGTGTAAACACGCCTGTCAGTGTGGGAAAACTGACATTTTCGCTTTGGCAATGTTGTACACAGGACTCCAATAAAATCTTGAGAGATTGAACAAAAGGGTGCACCCATTCAGAAAAAAAAGAGAAAAAAATAACCAGGATAAAGTAGCAGGTAGAATAAAAGGGTGGCTGAGAAGCAAACACAGGTTTGACAGAGGTAGGAGAGGTGACGATAGGCAATAGGTAATGTTTTTCTTCTCCAATTCCCTTTGAGGTAACATCCAACAATTTGAAGGTTCAATGGGCAAGATTACAGTTCTGGTAGAGATGAGTTAAAAATACAGGGTGAGTTGTAACACTGTCTGCGGCGAGTGAATGACACACACACTCACACGTACATCAGTGTGCTGCAGTGCCGTGCTCCGTGCTCGCTGTTATTGGCTGTTTTCAACTGTAGCACGGATGAAAAGAGTCAGCATTACAGCTGTCAATTCAGATGGAGATCAGGTGGTGGGAATGAATGAGGAGACAGCAGATAGTGGCTCTGGGTTTGTCTACACACACACACACAGAAGACATTAACGTGTGCATGAGTGCATGCATGCAAAGGCATTTGCAGATGCTAACCCTTAAAAATAAATCCTAATTCAAAATCCTCTTTTTCAGCCAAAAGGATTCTGCTGTCACTCACTGATATTTACTGATCGCTGTTGTTCTCCTGACTCTTTCAGACTGAAAAACAATGGCAGCTGCAAGTGTGTCTCATCACTCAGCACTTAAAGTATCCCGAATTTTGTCAGTTTGCAGAGAGCTAAAAAATCTGCCAATATCACACACGCGCTTTTCATGTTTTTGCAATTGATACGATACAAAGTATTCAACGTGCAACTGACAAAAAGAGAAATTTCCCAAAGAGAGTAATTAATTTCCTGGCACCTCATGTTTGGGAGGCTTGTAGGGGCAAGTGAAACAATGAGCCTGTAAAACAGCACTCCACTGTACTGTCGATTTCAATGCTAACAGACAGATGCCAATCTAGCTCTCTTTTTCTTTCTCTCCCCCTCCCTGCTAGACATGTGTGCTAGTTGGCTGAGAGACATTAGCATTTGTTTTACCCCCCATCCCATGTGCTAGAGCCTCAGGCACAACAGTCAAAGAGACACCACCACCTCCCAATATCTCATCTCATCTCTCAGTATGTGCGAGTGTGAATGCGAGACAGAGTGTGCTCTCACTCACAGACATAAAAACACACACTGTGGCTATTGATATGTGCTGAAAGATTTGAACCGCGTGCTCTGTGTGATTTTATTAGATATCAGTGATTTTGGAATTTGCATAAGAAAATTCATGAAGGCTCATTTTGCATTTTTGCTTTGGCAATACTGTTCTGATGGATTACCATGCCAATAGGGACCTCAAGTATGAGTGTGTTAGAGCCAGTGCATGTCCACGTTATAGTGTGCATGTGTTAGTGCGCCCCCTAGCTCCCAGCTGAGGCCCATCCCCTTTTTTTTCTCTCCTCCTCCTGCTGTTCCTCTCTTGCCCTACATATCAGTCCCGGAGAGAATAGACCCGTCTAACACCCGGCTTCACAGAGACGCTGTTTTGTCATGTTTTATATCATTCTACTAATGGCAAGAAAAGCAGGTCCTCTGACTAAAGACTGCAGTATCCCTAAAGATCTCTGGTAACAAATGCTCTGCGGAAAAAAAAAGAAAGAAAGAAAAAAAAAAAACGTGACGACTCGCCTTAACTGAGCTCTCTGTTCTAACCAGCAAAAGCTCTTGTTTTGTAAACAGTCTGAGAATGGCTGTGTTTTTTGATCCGTATTTGTAATAAAGGAGAAAAAAACAGACAGACGAGAGAGAAGAGAGGGAGAAGAGATAGGAGGAAGAGAGAGAGAGATCCAACAGATGGTAGATTTGGCGAGGCCTCTGCCATGCAGTTTATGTAAAAGCCTGTCTGGAAAGAGCACAGACCCCGAAGCATCTCTCACATATTGAGGAGTCCCAATCATGGCCTGGCTGCAAAGTGAGATGCCCCTAATGTCAGTCATTACTGAAATACTACTCATTTCCCTTTTCTTTCAATAAAAAGAGACTTTGTTGTTTTATGCGGTAAAATGATCCGACGTTATCACACTTTGTTGTTTGAAAGAAGTATATAGTGCTCACTTATTCACACACAGACACAGAATATAAAATAACCTGGATGTGAACTTACTGTTTTTTCTATGGGATTTAATTCACATGCAACATTTAAAATGGGGTGATGATGAGAGAATGAACACATATATACATGCACACACTCTGTCTCCATTTAGGGTATTTGTGTGCATTACTGATCTTGTCAATCAGAGAAATTTGATTGAGACAAGGATAACAACTGACGGTTATTTTTGTCACTGATTAATCTTGTGAGTTTATTTTTTAATAGTTGATTAAAATGTCCAAAAAAAGTAAATGAAAAGAAAGTGAAAAAATTGTGAAATGTGACAATGCTCATTGCAACTTTCCAGAGCGTGATGTCCCCAGAGTGTCCCAGTGACGTCTTAAAACATCTTGTTTTGTTCAACCAACTTTAGAAATGGAACTTAAAAAAACTCAAAATTTAAAACAAAAAATACTTTGTTCACAATGATATACTGAATGACAAAGAAAAGCAATGCATATCTTCATTTGAGAAGTCTTTTTTTTAACCATTTTTGTCTGAAAAAACGCAATTAATGACATAAAAAAATAATTGCACATTATTTCTAAGGCAGGGTCACCTATCTTCACGCCAAGGACCCCTTAACTTTAAGAGAGATGTAACTCAGGCCCTCTACTAAATATATATATATAAAACTGAGTTGCATGCATAACTGGGTGTACAGTAACATGTAATGTTTGTACTTATTACAGCTAATTTGCTGTTGTGTTTCAATAGTATGCAACTGTTAGCTAACTAGTTCACCTTGCTATACTGACAGGTGCTGCACCGTGATTTAGCGTTAGCTAGCTAAAATTATTTCACAAGGATTCTTTGGTAACAGTTCGCCTCTCATCAGTGTTGTGTATTGTAAACTAGATGTTGTTTTGTTTTGTTTTGCTTTTTCTTAATTTTATGAAAAGGCCATCTTATCTTTAGTAATAATATGTCGGATTTGTATTAAGATGTATTTTCATACATACTTGAATTTCTGGAAAGAAAAAAACAAACAAAAAGAAAACTTAAAATAAAACTGCGATTAAATTACCAAACAATACTTAGGCAGCCCCCCTGCTATTGTTTCATACAGAGTTTTATTCAAATTCTACTGTAACTTTATAATGTGATGCAGGAAATGTACACACGCCGACAAATCAAAGCCCCAAAATGACCCGTTGTCACCACATTATTGTTTTCAGTGTGATTCAATCATTTATCTGAATCTCAGTGTTGGTGTGCACAGCGTTGCTGGCCAGTGACAAAATGTTTTGGCGCAGAGTGGGCGGACACACATCCACCCACACACACCCACACTCACAGCCCCAAAATGACCTATTTGTGAGCATGTGTGACCTGCGACTGTCGATCAGTGCAAATTTGTGAGGCAATGAAGCATGCAGGAGAGTCCCGTCAGAGCAGAGGCTAGACATCACCCCACCATCCCCTCCATCCAGGGTGTGTGTGTGTGTGTGTGTGTGTGTGTGTGTGTGCATGTGTGTGTGTGTGTGTGCATGTGTGTGTGTGTGTGTGAGGGGGGGGGGCATACAGGGTGGAAAAGGCACCATGAATGTAAAGAGGCAAAGGGGAAGTGAGGATGGAAGAAGGGCAAACGAGGAAGAGGAGAACTCACAGCGAGTGAAGCTCATCTAACAGGGTGATTTAATGTCATCTGCCGGCTCGCTAAAGCCCCCCACACCCCACCCCACCATCCCTGAAATGTTGAAAAAAGGACTTCTATTCAAGCCGGCATATTTTTATTCCTCCTCTTCTCTCTCATTTCACATGGGCTGCAGATGCCTTAATTGTGCTCGCTCTTCAAGGCAGCCTTTTCGCTTGCTCTTGATAAGTCTTTGATATTCTGTGCTTCACTAATTGTAGTCGCTGCAGTACATCTATCTTTTTTCAATTTCCTGATAATTAGCCTCTAACTCTTTCATCTGTCTTTTCAAGTGCACTAAATCTCCTTCTCTAATGAAAGTTACACTGAACCCAACAAGGTTGACGGCTGGTAAAGGAAAAAAGAAAAAAAAAAAAACACTGACGTCTCTCTCCGTCTCTCTCTCCGTCTCTCTCTCTCGCCGTGGGCAGGCCCTGTCCTTGCGTCTCTAACGTGAAAATATTCAACCAAAAGAACACAGGAGCCGTTTAATAAGAACATGCTTCAAAATGACTCCGGTTTAATGGATGGGAGATGCGAGGTGAGCGGAAGAACTAACCTGGAGCGATCTGCTAAAAAGATCAAAAAACTCAAGAAATCACTCAAAGCCACTGCTGCACTCCCAAAAGACCACAGTCCTATCGAGAGGCTCCGAGTAATGAGCTAGATTGAAATATCGCTGAGCGAGGGGCTATGTTATGTATATGATAACATATTAGCACAACATCATTCCAATGTGACAGCCTAGTTTGTACTCCAAAGCCCACCCTCAACTTCTGCTTTGGCAGAATTTTATTCTTCCTGCATATTCAAACTCAGAATCAGAGCAGGAAGATAAAAAAGCCAGAGAGGTAGACTGAGATAAAGGCGTTTTGAAGTACAAGGAGTGTTGCTCTAATAGTTTTATGTCTTTTGATTCAGTGTTTCCATGGCGGAAATGTGTTATTGAGAGCATTACTAAAAGAAATGCAAACACAGACGGCATGAGAGGAGAGCAGAGTGGAGAGGAGGGGAAAAAAACAGGCATCAAAATTGATTTTTCAATCATGCTTGCTGTTTCAAGAGGGCGTCACATGTTCTAATGACCTCATCCCTCTTGTAGTGATGTGAGTTATTTCACACCGGGCCATTTTAAACTAAGAGGAGTAAGGTGGGTGGGTGGGTTGTGTGGGTGTGGAGGGGGGGTTAGTGCTGCCGCTAAGTAGGGCTCAAAGCGGTGAGGGGTAGTAAAGAGGAGAGGTGGGGTGGGCTAAGGGAATGGTTAACAGGGTCATTTAGATTGGATGGGAGATCGATACTGAGAGGTAGAGAGGAGGTGCATCTCTGTCACTGTGATGTGTGGCTGCTGTGTGATTGTTCTGCAGATTACGTACAAGGGAGGGGAAAAAGAAAAGGGAAGTGCTGTCTGTGTGTGTGTGGGTGTGTGTGCGCTGGGAACAATCATGTCACCGTCCTCCAGTGATTTAAAACACATTTCATGTTTTTTTGTTTGATATTCTATCCCCGCAGAGGAGGAAATGAAATGCAATGTGCAGTGAATGTTAAGCTTATCAGTTTTCTTTAAAGATTATCTCTTTTTTTTGGTGGTGGTGGTGGTGGAGGAGTCAGTGACACTGAGATGATTACAAGTGACCAATCTATTCATTTATCTGAAGGTGATGTGATGATAAAACGCAAATTAAATCATGCTTTTTGAAAATATATATGTATCGCTGGACGTGATGAGTCAGTGGAGAAGCAGTCTTGTGACTGGGAGGTCTCAGGTTCAAAGCCACAATTAGACAAATGAGCAGTGTGTCCTTGAGCAAATCTCTGAACCACCAAGCTCTAATAGAACAGTGTGACAAAATAATCTCAAAGAAAAAAGCCTGTGAGGGGTGTGTGACGTTTGAGTTTGGAAGCTGGCTGTACTGACAATATATACAGGTACAAGAACTTCAAGGTGTGCATGTGTAAGTGCATGTTAGGCAGGTACTAAGAGTATTCGTCTTATGGATCATGGGTACATGCAGTTGTGATTATGTGCTTACATATTTGTTGACACATACTCTACCATGTTAATGTGTCCATTTGTGCGTGTTTGTCTTCTTGTTGCATGCAGCAGTTTGCGCTCCACTGCCGCCTGCAGCATTTCCTGCAGCATGTTGTGGCCTTCCAGCAAACATGCAAGGCCTGGGGGCAAAAGTGTTCACACAACATCAGTAGAAAGAAACAAATAACATGAAAGCAGATGTATTCATGATGTAAATTCTCACATTTAGCTTGTCACTGACAAAATGCTGGTGTAAATTTTGCCATTATACCATACATGTATTTTGCAATTGATGTTGTCGCTGTACTTGCAAACAGTTAACAATCTTAGGCCCTGTCTACATGTATACAGATATTTTAAAAAAAAAAAAGGATATTTGCACACTTTGTTCTCATCACTGTTGAATCCCCTTTAATATGTGGACCAAAGAACTCACTCAACAATGATGCCTTGGACTTGCAAAGTTTTCCTTCCACTCCTCATCAACAACAATCCGACTCTCAAAACTGCGTCACCTTTTGCTGGTTTGACCGGCCTGACCCAAAACAGTTGTTTCTGGCGGACCAAACAACACTGGGCGCAGCAGACGGACACTGATGGACGGTGTTCATCCATGAAGGGGTGCAGTTTAAGTTTGAAGTAGTCTTCCGACCAAGCAGTGTTTACAAAATGTAAACAAACTATAGTTCACCGTTGCTGTCATTGTTGTTGCATGGACATGCACAAACTTTGGAGATGATGTCATCATTTCGTAAACACTCCCTTTTACATGTCCACACAGATAGCCTACACAGTAACCAGATCTCAGAGGGCCTTTAAAAACTCTGTTTTAATGACCTAAAACTCGTTTGCATGTGGACAAGAGGCCAAAACAAAGAGGGGAGGGGCTTTCTAAAATTAAAGCACCATAGAAATAATGTGCAGTCTTTGTCCAACGTCAGCACTCTAAAGCTATTTTTTTATAATTAAAAACTGTAAGTAAAAAACAAAAGTCAAATCATGTAATACCTCATAGATCCCTACAGGCACACTGTGTGTTCCTTTGGCTTCGCAGAGGTCGGAGGTCAGGGTCAGCAGCAGAGCAGCTTGTAGGGACTCAGCGTGTTGATCAAAGACCCCTCTGCAGGCAGGATGCTTGCTGACACAGCTGCTTGGATCCAGTTTGAAGGACATTTTCTGTAAACACACGCAACGAAGAAAAACACCACTCACTTACTGACACTAATATTTCTGTGTTTGTCTGGCTTGGTTGGTGTGGCCTCTGCTGTATTAATACATAGTCACATTTTCTCTGATATTTCCAGACTTTTTTTTGTTTTGGGGGAAAAATAAATCTCAAATAGCTGCAGAGTTGTCTCTCCCATGTTTAAAAGACAATATGGAGAAATATGTATGTGCAATATATTACAAAATGGAGCAATAATGAAGCTATTTTCTGCATTCTTAGCGTAACCAGCTAAATCTGTTCAGCTGATCCTCAGCTCCCAAAGCAAAATCTAGATTGACTGTGTACTGACACACAGCTACAGGATCATGTAAACTTTTGAAATGTGTTTTACTGGATGTGATCATCGAGTATCTCCTCCAACAACAGCTATGTGGCTAAAGGCTTAATCTCTTGGTAGGCCTTGTTATTTTCTCTCAGCCCCCCCATATCTCTATTAAAGTGGCTCCGCTCTTAAATCAAAATAGAGGGAGGGGGAGGAGGAGGGGGAGGAGTGGGGGTAACAGGAAACACAGCTCTCATCTCTTACACTCTGTCCCTGTTTTGAGGGTTGGGATGTGACATATTTTGCTTTTTTTTTCTTTCTTTCTTTTTTCATTGTCCTTCTGCCTGTGCTGGGATGTGGGAGGCGGATCAGATATCACTGCCTTGGGTGTTCGCCAGTGCCGCTCGTTCATCACGCTGCCCTTCCTCCCTCCGGGGCTTCTGGGAAACGATGGACGGAGGGATGTACGGCCAGGGACGACAGGTGTTCATCTTCCAAAAAACACACCAATCAGGTGCTCACATCTCCGGCCCCGTCCACGATCTAGCCTTCTGTAATTCGATACAGGTCCCTGCAGCTCATTAGTAAATCTGGATCAGAACACTCTGCTATCGTTCCCTCTGTTATTTTACAATGAAAGTGTGTTACCACAGCAGGGATACGTTCTGGCATTAGTTGACCATTTATTTTAATCGTATTGCACAGTGTTTGTGTCCTTGGAAGTCCGGCATGTTACTCAGTACACAAACCCAACCCTGTCTACTGTTATAATGAGGCTTTTTGGGGACTAAACTTTGAGGAACTCTGCAGGGACTCTGGCAAAGTCTCTACAACTGATATCATTTGCAGCTGAAACTGTGACCCGCTCATATCGATAACATTTCAGGAGACTGACAAGATACAGAATCATTTATTATCTGGTTGGTATGATGGAGTCATATCAAATTATTGTCAATTATAGAAGCATAGGAGGGATTTTGGCACAACTTCACCTACTTCCAAGGTACATGGAGAGAGGGGAAAAAAGTCAGAAGAGGTAAAACTCCAGCAACAGTTTTACAAAGCAGAACAGATTTAGGGTTGTTCTACACTGTAAAGGTTTAAAGTTTGTCTGCATATTAGAAGTGCTGCTGAAGTTTTACCTCTTCAATAGAATCCCACTACTATAAGAGCAGTTTGTGTGTTTGCTTTTTTGCATGTGTGTCCCACCAATCCTCAAATCCCCTCCTAACGTGCCCCAAAAAAGGGTACAGGAGGGCAGCCTTTGCATAGTTTGTTTCCATCATCCATTTTCATCCGCTTATTCAGAGCTGGGTCACGGGGGCAGCAGGCTGAGCAAAGCACCCCGACGTCCCTCTCCCCAGCAATGCTTTCCAGCTCCTCCTGGGGGACTCCAAGGCATCCCAGGCCAGATGAGATATCGTACTCCTCCAGCATGTTCTGGGTCTGCCCCGGGGCCTCCTACCAGTGGGACGTGCCTGAAACACCTCCAGGTGCCCAGGACGCATCCTGATCAGATGCCTGAAGCCACCTCAACTGACTCCTTTCGACGCGAAGGAGCAGCGGCTCCACTCCGAGCTCCCTCCGGATGTCCGAGCTCCTTACCCTATCTCTCTTATTTTTAATGTTAAATAAATAATCTGCAGTTTTACTTTTGAAGCCAACATTGTGAAATCTCCTTTACTTTATAATCCGGAGCTAAACGAACGTTGCAAGATCGCTGCTATCTTTGTTTTGGAGAAAGGGGGTGTACATTCTGTGGTCTGCTCAATGCAAAATCTTGAGTTTCCATCCTTTATGATTAATTTAACAACCTTGAGTTACACTTTGACTGAAGAATATAGAGGCTAACATTGCGTTTGATTATTTTGAAGCCCTTTTTGGTGATCTAAGGCAAGATATGAGAGAAAGGTTGCTCTGAGAAGTCCTTAAATCATGCCTTAGGTTGCCTTACATGAGCCCTCTTGATGACCACCAGCCACTTTTTCCTTCATGATTCCTCAGGTGGTATGATAATAGCACTGGAGACTTTTATTTGTCTCGTCAATTTAAAGGGAAGACTGGTCCTAAATGTGGCCGACATGGGACCTTTTTATCACTCACTAACAAGATGAAAAGTGACAAAATTATTTCAAATTCCTGAGACATCAAGGCATTCGTCTTTCACTCTAATAAGAGCAATGAATGATAAAAGAGAAAGAGACATGCTATGATAAGTCAGCAAGTTGCTCGTGACAGCTGTGATTGACAGTTTTCACCAGAATGAGTTAAATCAGAAAGTCTGTGTTTGATGATCAAACCCGATGAGGAAACACGACGAAACGTCTGCAGACTTCTTTAGAACGTTTTTGAGAAACATGATAGAATATGATGAACTCCTCTCATGATTGACACGAGGTCAAACTGTGTTAAACACACAGAATCAACATCACCTGCTGTTTCACAAAGTACCTGCAAAATGTCTGTTTCTAAACTGACAAGTTGCATGAGGGGCCCACATGAGTGCATGACGCGCTGACAGTGAATGACACTCGTTCGCTAACCTTCGACCACCGGGTTTTTAATGAACGTGCGATAGTGTGAGCACATCCTACAAAATATACTGTAGACGTTACAGGGCAGCGGAGCACCTCGCATCTCAGTGTCACTCATTTCTACGGCTTATTTTTAAACACAGAGATCACATCAGTGATGCATCACGTAATTGCACTGTAATTAATCTATAGCCGATGTGGTTCCTTAAAAAACTGTGTTGTGAAAAGTACAATGTGAAGTGTTGTGATGGCTGTCACCGTGCAGCAGGCGCACGCAACAGCTCAAAGTGATGTGAACTCTGAGCAGCTGCTGTTAAAATAAGAAAAAAGTGAAACAGAGTTTTGTATGACGGATAATTTTGTTATTCATTTCCGTGCTAACTTGGACTCTTTTTAAAAAATACAATGTTCAAGACTACCTAAAAACAATGTAGGTGTCAAACCGGACTTTAAGGGACAAATAGCTGCATTTACTGTACGCCTTTTTTTCTCCCCGCAGTTTTATTTGAGCTAATTTAATTTCTTTCTCAAGGGTGGGAAAACTAGCTGCCTCTTCAAACTTTCAGAGTATGTAATTTGGTGTAAAACAGTAGCACTTTAGGCGTTCTCCACCAGTGAAATTAAATGGGACCCTGCGGGGTTGTGTTGTAGGGTATTAAGTAATGTTTATTGATGTTTATTCTCCGAGCGAGCTGCGTGAAAAAAAAAATCACTCTTCAGCTTTGATTAATTTCCCCCCTTGCCTCCACGTAAACGATGAAGCTGAAGCAAAATCGCTCTTTAGCCATGACTAAGAGAGACTACAAGTGGAGCATCTCTCTTTAAAAACCCCTCATGCTGTTTTATGTAAAAAATGGACTGTGACCGTGAGGACTTTTTTTTTTGAAAAATGATGGCTGGAAGCCTGCAGCACGATTCATCACCTATGAATTTGAACAGCTGGTATGTCTTCTTTTTTACTCCTCGTGGATGGAAATCACATTTAACAAGACCGTGGCCTCAGTCAGAGAAAATTCAATCTTGTTTTTGTCATTAAAATAGGAGGCCAAAGATCAAACGTTATAATCTAAATTTGGTGGCTTTGGGTAGCACATTATGTTAGATTCATGAACTATCACGTATCTAGATAATTAGACCCAAACGCAAGCGATACATATGATTTTATTGTTCCACGGAATAAGAAAGCATCTTCTCTGCCTTTATTCACTTCCTTCAGATCTCAGAAATATCTAAAGTGGAGCTTCTGTTTGTTTCCTCTTTGAATCACCTTTTCCTAAGTGTTCCTGTGTGTTTCTGCTTGACTGGCTGCAGGACTGACACCTCTCCCCAGATCCGAGCATGTTCAGTCGCCGTCCTGCTTGCCCCCTGTGCCAGCCTGTCATCTTGCCTAACCCATCACTCTCTCACAGCACAACAAGTCCCCACCTGTCACACACACACACACACACACACACCTACACACACAAACACAGAAAGTAACTTCTCCTCTTCACTCAATGATAAAATAAAATGAAACACATAAAGCAAACAATGGCTACGTTGCTATGGCAACTTCAGGCTTAAACCATACATTTTCATCATTTTCCGTGCTCTTTAACCCAAATTTGTGTCCTCATAAACCTTTGAACTTGCTCACAATATAAAGGGAATGCACAGGCACAAGTTGAGGACCACTTGTGAGACAAATATACTGTAATCTTGCTGCCTTTTATATACCTACCACTCTATATTGCTCCTCGTTTGCTATTTGTGGTAAAAGGTCCTATTTGATGTAAGCTATAAGCGATGAGAGGCAGTGCTTTACGGTGAATTTAGAGCAGCTAAGAGGCGCTGTTAGGCATGATGCGAAGCACAGTTAAAGCCTCTGAGCTGTTCTAAAATCACTGTGAAGCACTGCATTGAGTGGCTTATTGCTTTTATGAAATGACATTATTCTAATGTTATTCTTCAGAGGGTTAGCCTGATTCATTAGCATGACTTTATTGGACTCTTATTAAAAATCAGATATGTACCTCTTCAGTGTTGTGCTGAATATGACCTCCAATATGCTTGCTGTAATGCAGATTGATGACATATTTATTGTAGCTCAGTTCTGGCCTGGAACAATCGATTAAAGTACAATTATTCTTTTTATTAGCAGTTTTATTTATTTATTTATTTTATTAACTGAAAGCTTGGCTGGATATCCGTTAAAGTCTTGCTAATTATCAACCCAATATCAATCAAAAGCTGTAACAGTAGCTAAATAATGGTATGTAAACATATACAGTCTTTGACTGATGATTGTCAGTTTGCCTTATAAATCAAAACTTGAATGATTTTACAATCAGAACATCTATCAAGATTAATATTATTGGCTTGTTAACAGTGTGCACTATGAGTGTTGTGGTTTGTTGCTTTCTGATGCTCTGCACCAACACTGAAGCCATGAACTCAAGTCTGTGGTCCCCTCCTCCAGCCCCATCCATGACCCCCACAGAGAAATATTCAGAATTTAAAAACTCATTTTCAATTGGCCTATTTTCTATATTATTTATCAGAAGCAACTTGTAATACTACTATCAATATATTGGGCTGGACATTTTGAGCAATGGCTTGCTCTGCATGACTTGTGCACATTTAAATTGCAATTTTAACGTCATTTCGGTGTCATGTTCCTCTATGTCTGTACCGCCACATTTACAGAACTGTTAAATAATGTGTTTTGTCCTTTCAGATAAAGAAAACAAATAAACTAAAACCTCCTTGACTTGTATGTTCTGGCTGTTGAGGTTGTAACCCTGCAGCAGATGCTCCCTCAGACACACCCACACAAACACACACAAACCGGAAGGCCTTACAATCAGAGACAGCTGTGGTTGTGAGAGGCCAAATCTGCTAATGACCCCCTGTCATATTCATTAGGGAGCCTCATCAGTGTCTGCATGGCTGCAGTGATTGTCGGGCAGTTTACCGCCTGTCGCTAACATGTGAGAGCTGCGTACACCTGCGCTGGTGGTTACAGGTGTTTTAATGCTGGGGTGGATTATTCTCCTGGATCCTGTCTCACCTTTAAAAGATTGCAAACAGACCATTTTATTTTCTCTTCAGTGCCCTCAGTTTTAACATCCAAGTGCAACATTTGCTTTAAAGCAGCTCACTTTTGACTTCAAATCTAAAAACAGTAGCAAGGGTTTTTTTTTTTTTTAAATAAACTTCATTCCAATATTAATTTAAGAAAGATAACAAGTTACTGTGATATCAACTGGCAGCCAACATTATTGCTAAAATTATTCAGAAACCCAAAAACATTGCTTGGACACATTACCAGCCAACATGTGAACCGCTATGCTCAACCACAACAAAAATGTAGTGCTAACAACAGTGTTGGTGATGGGTGGAGGAAGTAGTCAGACCCTTTAAGTAAATAACACACTGTAAAAATACAAGTAATGGTCCTGAATTAAAAATGTTACTGAAGAAAGTTAAAAAAAAAAAGTGCAAAAAATATCCCCTGTGACTGTTAAAAATAATATATAATAATATATTTATTATTTCATTTGGTTTTGTTTTTATTTATTATTTTATTTTATTTTTTGCATGAATATTATTTAACATTTTTTTAAGATTATTTTTGTGGCTTTTTATTTCTTTGTTTATTTTTCATGTATTATTTTGTTTTAACTCTCTCATTTCTGTGGCTTTTTTTTTTTTTTTGTCTTCATTAGACAGGTTGAACATGAAGATGGGAAGGAGACGGGGGGGATGACATGCAGGTTAGAATCAAATCTGCGGCTGCTGCGGCAAGGACATATTCTACCAGGTGAGCTACTGGGCACCCCGTTTATGATTATCTTATTGAACTCCTTCTAATTTTCTGTCAACCGATGAATGTTTTCTAGCTCTACTTGTACATTGTGTGCAAAATCTTTATCTGAAGCTGCCAAATATTTGTAGTGGTGTAAAAAAAAGTACAATATATCCCTCTGAACTGTTGTGGAGTTAAAGAATAAAGTAACATGAGGACAAAGTACTCAGGTAGTACAAGCATCTTCGGTTTCTACTTAAGTACAATACTTGAGTATAAGTACCTAGTTACATTCACTGGTATTGGTAAACAAGAAATTGACCTCAAAGAGCAAACAATTAAAAATAAAATTAGAAAATGTCTGTATTCTGAAGAACACCAAAGTGAAGTGTTTGTTTTTCCTGTTTACGACCCTGTCCTTGCAGAACCTACATCAAGTAACCTCCAAGACATCACACAGCGAAGCAAACAATGAAATCAGTAGCTGAGTAACTACAGCAGCAGTCAGACACCAAACAAACGCAACACCCGCAGCAGCAAGTCAAACTGCAGCACATCACACTAAAAAGAGAATTTCAGTTCCAAACTTTATTCATTTTGTACAGGAAGAGAAAAGTGCTCGATGATGCATTATTTGTAGCAGGAGAGAGTTGCATCAGTCCTCTCGGTTCTGACTGAAGTCAATAAGAGCCATGTTGCCTCATACTGTCCCTTCCCCCCTCACCCTCAGCACACAGCATTGTGGGATATCCTGTTGGTTTATCTTCCTCTGCTGCTTGTCTGTTGGTTGTCTGAGCGTCAGCCTTGTCCATGTTATGTTCTGCTCTTTCTCCCTCTGCCCTAAAAGAATGACGGGGCTTTGAAAGGCTTGGCTGTCACGATCCTTCAATAGCAGCCGGCTAATTGCTGACCCTAACAGGCCCAATTAGCTCTTACAAGCTCGGCGCAGGGGCCCATGGGAGCCGTCTGCACAGACATGGGGACGAGACGTGGCCACCACCGCAGCGTCTAAAGCACAAAGAGCAGCCACACGGCAGCAGTGTAGCCGTGCTGCTTCTCTTGGCTTTATTACTCGCGCCGCCTCTCTCTCCATCTTTCTCCATCTCTTTCCATCTTTCACCCATCCTTTAGTCTCTGTCTGCCCAGCCGGGCTCTTTGCTGAGGCCCCTCAGAGCCCTCCTCAGAGAAATCTCTTGAAGTTCAGGGAATCAGAGGCAGAGAGGCGCTCTGGGAAAGCTGGCTGAGCGAGAAAAACGGGGCTCCGGCGCTGAAGCTGGTATCACGACAGCAACAAGCGTGTAATCAGGCCTCTTTTAAAGTGGCTTCTCAAAGAGCATGAGGGCTAATGTGCGCAACTTAGACTGATATTTTCGATAAAGCCCCACATTTAGCAACTGGCAAATATATCAGGCTGGCTGTTCCCTTTTGAGTGTGAAATGTGATAAAGACATATATCTCTCCACTGATAAGGAAAATGCGGGGAGGAGCTGGAGTGGTTGGCACACAAAAGAGGTCTGTCAAGACACTGGGAGTTTGGTGATTTTACAAGCCATAATTCTTCTGCTAAAAAGAAAAAAAAAGAAAAAGAAAAAAAACTGCAGAGAGGAAGATGATTAACGTGGGCCGGACTGCTCGTCCCTCATCTATTCTGTTATCTTCATTATTTGGAAGGCATTAAAAGAGGCCAGGGATGGCAGCTTGGGGAGAGGGGCTCAGGAGGTGGGGGAAGTTCTATGTGCTGGGATACTAATTACAGTGTCCACTAATAGCGCCTCAAGTAAACCAGGCCAATGCATCTTGCTTGATGAGAACATGCATCAACCAGCTTAATTGAGAGTAAAATGAGGCAGGCGTGCCACAGGACCTATTAATCAACATTGATGAATGAAAGTGTAATTAGATGTGGAAATACAAAAAAAAGGGGGAGAGGAAAAGCAATCGGTTAACTTAAAGTTAAGGCTACAGTTGTTAACTAACACGTTGCAATATTGTGCACATTAGGCTTTATCTTTCAGACGCCGCTCCCTGCCCAACTTTTTTTCCCTTCATGGAAAAATGTATAGGTAAGAGTGTGTTTGCTGAGGCATCATTTTGATTACGTAGATATTGTACTTCCCGCGCATTAATAGTGAGTATTGCTGCACCTGCAATACAGTCTGCACCTGCTTCACAATACACACTCTATAGCCTAATTAGTTTATTCAAACCACCTCCGTCAACTACAGTTCTTGATGCATTCATCTCTGCTCTCCTCCAGGCCATGATGATCAGCGCTAATATGGTCCACTCCCTGTTACACTACCACTGCTACTTCCTGGACTGGATTAAAAAGGTGTGACACCTGAATTTGCCGAACTATCCATATAAATAACGTCTCGTCTGTGGCAGTGCACTCGAGGCGAGCAGCCATCATCGTTTTTTAACATGATCATGTCAACACTTTCAAGGGTTACTTAATGTCATGAGACTTGGGATCTGCGTATGATGTAGCGTGACATATTCAGCCTTAATCTGTGTTTATTGTTCATCATATTTATCTTGTGTTGCAGCGTTTTCGCTCCCTGACATTGACATTCATTGCCGGTCCTGCGCAGCCCCATGAGCTATGTGAATAAACACAGCAAACACAACACCCTTGAAACGCCATAATCCCTTTTGTTTTGGTGGAGGCTCTTTTCGCTGTGTATGCAAGTGGGAAAGCCTCTCTGTCTTTCCACAGACACACACACACACACACATGCATACACATAGAGACATACAAACAAACTCGCAGGCACAAATCAACACACACACACACACACACACGCACACACTTTCCTCTCTGCTCACTTTCCCTTTCAAAAGCTCTTATCTATTTATAGACTTTGATATGTAAACCTATGAAATCTTACCTCAGGCGAGACAATCAGGCCTGTTCTTCTTCAATCCGCTGGAATCAAAAGACAGAAAGGGGAACAAAAAAACAGATGAGAAAAGCGAAACACAAAAGAGACACAATGTAAGAAGAGAGAGGCAGAGGCCTGGTTATACTATAGGGTTGATAATTACAGCCAAAGACAAGGCAGATTAGGACGACGTTTTCGCCAAATGCTTCCTGAAGAGGAGACTGACAGAGGAAGCAATGTGTTTTATTTTTGAACCAAACGCTCACATTGCCTCCCATCACTTTGCATTAAAAGAGCAGGACGGTGTTGCTCTGCTGGTGGAGGAAGAAAGGAGGCCGGCGATCTGTCATGGGACGGTGCACCCGATGTCTGAGACGCGCCGTAATGAAGTGGACATTGGGGGAAATAAACGCGGCAGATTTACCAAATTTGGTGAGCGGCAAGTCTAACGCGGCATAGCAGCACGGGGCATGAGAGGTCAGCTCCATTTTCTCCCGCGCCCACTGACATCATCTAAAATGGCCTGGCTGAAATTAGCCTAACCCCCGGAATGACATATCTCTCCGCATAAGCCAGGCGGACGCGACGAGCGGCTGAACGTGAAATCCAAATCAACACATTGTTTTTGCAATGTCAGAAGCAGCCAGGGAATGACCATCACTCTCTGGCTCGGGGATATTTGTTGTCAAAACGGTAGCTCTGCAAACTGTTTGAAATAATCTAATCCAGCGAATCTTGACTCGTTAGGGTCATTATGCAGGCTTGACCTCGTTCTGTAGGGATGGATCTCAGCACAGCGAAGGGGAAGCGCAGGCGGACAGGGGCTGTCTGCAGAAACACGTGGAACTTCCTCCGTCAATAAGTGTGACGCATGTTGGCTTCAGAGACGGGTGGCTGCCTGGTGGAAGTAGCACGACACCCGTTGACTTTAGAGCCCTTTACGCCCCCGGCACCAAACAAGACAACACAAATACAGTCAATTTTAGAGAGAGAAAAACACACATTGTAGGGCTTAAGAGCACTGAACTATTGTTCTGTGGAAACAGGGGCCCTGCATTATAACACAGAAAATGTCTTGTTGAGCAACTATGGATAACACAAGGCATTAACTGTGTGGTACATTCTGTATTCATTGATCTGCACCTATGCTCACATGGCACTCATATTCCATGAATACATTTTGCAATATTGCTTAACATTGCACATTTACAAGGCCTTCAAATACAAATTTCAAAGTAAAATTATTGTATTTTTAGTAAACTGCAGTGCTGGAAAGTAACTAAAACACACTTTTACTACTTTGTATGAGTATTTCCATTTTATACAACCTTACAATTTTACTCCACTACATTTATTTTTGCAGTTTATTTACTAGGTTTTTTTTCAGATTTGTCTTTTACAAAGAAAACTTAGGATCATGCAAAAATAACAAATCATGAAATGAAATAAAATAACACTGAAAGGAGCTGTTCTTGCAAAATAAGTACATTTACATTTAATGCTTAAAGAAAATCTTGTTGCTAATGCTTCTGTGCCTTTATTTTAGTATTTTTATGCAATGGAATTGCTATTTTTATTTAGCTGAATACTTCCTCTGCCACTTTAGGTTTTTTTTGGTCCTAAAATGATAATCATGCATCCTAAAATTATATTAATATAATCTAATAATAGGTAATTCTGAGCAATCTTTTCTCACTGGGCGCAAATTTGTGTATAAACAGCAATACATTTGACTTTTTTCCAATAATTTCATGACATAAGTTTGATAAAAGTAAATTATTATGATATAAAGAATAATGCATTTTATGCCAGACAGAAAAAAATATGAATAAACTTTAATCCTGAAATAAAGATATGAATAAACTCAGATGTAGGTAGACCTCCCTTCTGCTACATCTCTGCCGCAGACTGCTGATAAACTGTTGATTTTACCATCATCTCCATCACTGTACCCTTACATGGCCAATGGAAGAGGCAATCCTCTTTGCTGTCTCCTTGTGTCTCAGAAATAATAAATACACTTTTTTTTAATGGCTGACTTTATGTTGCTTTTGCAGCAGAGCTGTCGCTTGGGTAGTAACACTAAAGATGCAATCACGGCGGTCGGCGGGTGGAAGATGGACGAGTGAGCGGGACAGGTGGACAGGTGAGATAAGGAGGTTTTGTGAGAGGCAGTCAGGCCTGGATTTGTGTGGCTGTCCGCTGCCGGACGCTTAATAGCTGATGGCAAGCTGTGATTGTGATGAACATTTTAAATCTCCAGTCCAGTTTACCTTGACCTTTTTCCTTCTTCTTTTCTGTTGTATCACATTGCTGGTACCTCATCTGTTGTGGAATATTAGTGTCTTTGTTTCACTGTGCGCGTCACTTGGATCTTAAATGTGGGATTTATGTAATAGCTGGGCTATTTTTACAGGAATAAAAGTATGACATATTTCACAGTCTGTCTGTCTAGCCTGTTACTTTTACATGAATTCTTGCGATACTTGAGAGTTTTAGCTGCAGGTTTGGCCCATCCATATTACAAAAGAAACATTTGCTCACCTCCTTCTATTGGTATCTACCCATGTAGATACTTTTAGTTTGATTTGTGAGGGGTTTGAGATATCAGTCTCTTAGATCTCTGCTGCAGCACCAAAACAAGAGATACAATACAATGTTAAAAAGCACTGAAACATTACATATAAAAGCTTCAACTGCTATATCTCTTACTGGAAGCCTGTTACGCCATTGCTTTTTCACTGGATCAGTGGTTTCAAACTTTGTTGGCTTAAAAACAAAGTGTTGTCTACTTGCATCCCTCTGTCACAGATTATATTTTTGTGTGGTGGCCATTTAAACCAAGATTCCAATTGTTTTTAATACTTTTACAAGCCCGAGGACAGAAAACTGCCCAGTAGCCGCAGAGTTGCCAGAGTAAAATGTTGTACATTTCCGCAAACCACACGTACATTATATTTTTACATTTTAAATGTATCATATGAACATTTCTAAAGTTACATAGTTCAGGCTACATGTATATGAGCTTTGTTTCTCATCAGCAGGAAGAGATAAGATATTGTAACACTTAGGCAAGACTGCTGCCAAGCAGCAGACAGAGGCAGATTACTGTTTGAGACCGACAAACAGGAAAAGTGGGTAATTTTTAACAACAGATCAGGACATTTCCAGCTGTGTTTTATGCAACTAAACCGGGTAATTTTTTAACCACACATCAGGACATTTTCAGCTGCGTTTGTTGCAACATAAGCGGCAATTTTTTAATGACATGTTTGGACATTTCCAGCCATCTTTGTTACAAAGAAAAGTGACTATTTTTCAAGGACAGACTGGGACATTTTCAGTTTGCTGCAACAAACGCAGGTATTTTTTTTAAAACCAGTTATTTTTAACTTTGTATCTTTTTGCAACACATTTCCAGCTGTGTTTGTTGTGACAAAAACAGGTATTTCTTATGACACATTAGTACATTTGCAGCCACATTTGTTGCGACAAAGGCAGGTGTTTTTTTTCAAAACCAGGTATTTTTTAATGATGGCACATTAGGACACTTTCAGCTGTGTTTGTTGCAACAAAACGAGGCATTTATTAATGACACACCAAGACACTTCCAGGCGTGTTTGTCACAATCAAACTGGGTATTTTATGCCCAAACATTCTTTTCTTAACCCTAATAAAGTGTTTTCTGTGTTTAAACCTAACCACACGTTAACCACAGTGTCGTCAGAACATAACATAAAAAACTGACGTGAAGAAAAATTCCAACATATCCGTGATACAAAATGTACAAATGTAATGCATGAAATGTAATATATTTAAAGTTTGCAGGAATGCCAATGTCAACATTTATTATGGCAATTGGATTTCCAGTAAAAGCCACTGGTAGAAAAAAAACAGAATTAAATTACCAAATTTTGTGTATTTTGGTCCTAATCTATCAGTGATCTTGTGTCTGTTGGGGATCGTGACCCAAGGGTTGGGAAACACAGATCTGGATAATCCACAGAACATTCTGTCAAAACTTTGCTGTAGAGAGAAACCAATGCCAGTGACTCAGCTATAATCTGTAACAAGTAAAATAAGTTCGCTTTACTACTGTCATGCAATTAATGAATCAATTTATGTCCAGCACATGAAAGCTTTTACATTTCCGATGATAAATGCCTGCTGTCAGTTTTTTTCTGAAAAATTCTCCAGTGCACAGGGGCTCTTCTGTTTTACATTTATGGCAGTATCAACAGGGGATTGTAAAAGAGGAAGATAGAAACAGAAACAGAAGAAGAGTTGGGCTGTAAGCAGCCACAGCAGCTGTGGCTGATCAGATAATAAAAAGAGCTCCACCTCCAAAAACACAAACTTCATCAACAGAAAATCCCAGAAAGAAGACATCACAGTGTTGGACGCGGGCCACACTGTTTGACTCTTTGAAGTGCAGCGCAATATATCTTATAAATGAGACAAACAAGCAAAACAATACAAATCTTACACAATGGTAAAATGTTTAGCCTAATGTAAAACAACTGCTACAAGTGGTGCAAAGAAGTGGATTAAAGTCAATCTAAAATGCATAACAGGTCCGTACATTTCCACTCAGTCTCTCGCTGTTTAGCCTCTCGGAGAGTGATCGATGCTCTCTGGCCCACTCTGTGATGAAAGAGTCATCTTTTTGTTTTCTATTGCTGGCGGAATTTGAGCGAAGTTTGATGGATGTGGGTGGACTTGTCACATGTGGGTGTTATCTCTTTGTTGTGTGAAATGGAGACAAAAGAAGAGGAGTGGATGAGAAGACTGTGATTTTTATCTCTGAAGTGCAAAAATGTTTCTCGGCGCAACACGGGAGGGAGTGGGAGAGAGATTAGAGCTGTTGAGGAACAAAAATAGATTGATCAGATAGCACGATAAGAATAACGGAGGGCTTTGTTTGTTAATTCTCATTGGGTTTTTTTTCTGTGTTGTGTTTAACATTTCCCTGATTCTCCCCTTTTGTTTTACCTTAGCATCCTGTTATTTCATGAGCGGTAAATATGGAAACGTCTGTATTTACACCTTGTAGTAATTAGTCTCCTTGCCTCCATAGATTAAAAAATAACCTAATTAGGAATATTATTGTTTTGCTTGGCTCTACACCTGTGCTACAGTCTCTCTGTGTGTATGAGTGGTTACTGTGTGTGTGTGTGTGTGTGTGTGTGTCCTGGCCTCCAGGGTGGCGGTCTGCCTGCCTGGTGTGTGCTCCTGGCTCCAGGGCCTCCGTGACTCACTAAGGGGAGTCAGACGTGGCCTCCCAGGCTGTCGGGAGCGGGCAGGGAACACACCCAGGATTTACCTGCACTTAATCCCCATAGAGAGGTCAGGTCTCTGTTCCTGCAAAATCCCCTCCCTCGTGTGGGAGAAAACACCTGCGATACATTTACTTCTGAGAACCAATGTTCTTAAAGAGGCCCCACGGGAGCCCAAAAACATGTGTGAGGGGGGAAAACTGTTTGTTTGTGTTTGTGTATATTTATAATAAAAGGGCTGAGCCATATGTGCGTGCACATGCATATTGTGTGAAGGCAAGACTGGAAAGAAAGCAAGGCTTGACATATCGCAGCAGACAGTTCAAATTACTTTTATGACTTTACTCTATCATCCTGAATTTGCCAGCGCAGTCTTCTTTTTTTCCTCTAACCGTGTAACCTTTTACTCAAATCTGACAGATGTGGAAGTAATGATGCCTTCTACAAGCGAGGCCTCGTAGTCTACAGACCTGCGTCTCCAAAGGCGCCAACACTACCTGAGGGCTCTGATAGAGATGATTTCAATTCTTCTCAGCCGCTTAATGATGGATGAACCTGCAGCTGCAGGAACATTTGACAAGCCGCTGTCAGCTGTGACAACCGGGACTGAGTGAATGAAGGAAGGAAGGTAGGAAGGAGCAGATACACACACGGAGACGTGAAGACAGACCACAGATGATGGCAGATGGAGTGAAGGGGAAGGGAAGGGGGGGGGGTGGATTGTAAAAAAAAGATCGCCGTTCAATCTGTGGCATTGACAATATGATGTCAGCCCCTCGCTGGGGAGACGTGACAGGCTGGCAGGTGGGCTGCTGCTGCTGTCTGTGTCACTGACTGGGAGATCAGGGCCGACATGCAGAGATTCTCCAGGTTCTGAAGCTTATGATTGCAGCCGAGGCCGCGGTGACACATGAACTCACAGTGGCACACGCAGGCGCGTGCACGCTCGCGCACACACACACTCGGCGGGTGTAAAGTTACATCGCCTATCGCTAATTACTGCCACAGAGCCAGCATTCGGAGCCGGGGCTCCAAATTACACGGCTCAACCACAACAAGGGCGATGTGCCCAGCAGTCATTTGTCAGACTAATTATTTGTCTTGGGCTTGTAATTGCAGTGAGAACAGGTACTCAGGTAATTGTGTGGTAAGCTGCAATGTTAAGTGATGCTTTCCCTCCATTTTCAGGCGAGATGAAAGGAGTAAAGACTGCAGTGCTGAAATACGTGGTTCAATCCGGCCTCCCAGTCAGACGTAGAGTCTAAAAATATATGCCACGGATGAGTCCCAGCTTTCTGAGAGAAAGAGAAGAGCACCTTGATGTTAAGATCATCAGCATGGGTAATGGCTCTTTCCATTAGACCGGCTACTTCGTGAATATATGTAAATAATCAAGTCCCTGGTGTATGCTGCATAATAAGTTCATTAATCACAATCCACAGTCTATGAAGGTAAAATGCTATGGATGTACAAAGGAGAATAGTTAAAATCAGTCGAAGTCTCATATCTGTGAGCAATAGTTGTGGTAATTCAAAGGAGCACATTTCCACTTTGTGCAGTATTATGCAGCTGCATACAAATATAAACACACAGGCCACTGTCATTTGCAATGATGTTTGGCTCACTAGCACTGTCACCTATCATCATAATTATGACTGTGCTCTCTCTTATTCTTATTTCTAAATGTGTATCCAGTGATTCCTCACAAGGGTTACGCAGGGCCGACTGGACATGATGTCAGGTTGAATATTATAATGAGCAAAAAATAAATAACTCATCGAGAAGTATAAACAGAGGAATTTTTGTATTTGCCCTGAATCCAATAGCGGCCCTCCCGCTGTCTGTGAGACTTGTCTGATCTGGACAATGGTCACCGGATTCCTCCACGTCTCCTCCTGACGAGCAAATCAGTCTCACCACGCGATCGTCTCCGGCCATCTTGTAATGCTGCTCCTGTGCACAATATCGCCCAGGGGCCTCCTCGTTCTTTTGTGTCAGGGAACACGCAAGCTCTTGAAAAAGGATCCATAACTATCAGAGACAGCCGGGGCGCATCGTGGCTGGCCTCATGCAGAAAAGGCCACTTCTACATGAAAAGGTAGAGACATAACAGAGTCCTCTACCTTCCCTCACCTTACTTTAATGCGGTGCGTGGCCTGGTCATGTCTTTTTCATGTGTGCTGGGGCAAGAAATGTCGGCTCTATCATTAATATCAACAGGCACGCTGGCAGTCCCTTCTGATAAACAAAATGTTCTCTCTCATGAACAGAATGTGTTTGGGTGTCCGTCAGTATTCAGACACCACCTTTAGCTTCCACTCCAGGATTAAGTGTTTTGCAGCTCAACACAGTCACCGTCTGTGTAATGTGCATGATCAGTGTGTCTGTGGAGGATGAGAATAAGGAGTAGGCGTGTGTTTTTTTTCCTCTTTCTTTCTCCTTTTCTCTCTCTCTCCTTCTCTCTTTCTTTCTCTCCTCACGGAGGAGACACCACGGTGCCATCTGCTTTGCATTTGTTTAACAAAGATTTATTGTGCAGCAAGACACTAATCCAAAACACACACACACATACACACACACACACATCTCGCCTTCTTCTCGTCACAGGCCGCGAAGAAAAAAAAGTGAGGGATGTGGGATTGGAAACGCTTGGCGCTCTCTTTGTCAACTCTCACTCTGACGAGAGGAGAGAGAGCCGGCTGGCACACAGAGGTAGGAATGCCAATTATGGCCTCCTCTGCCTCCATGTGGCACACACCAACACGCCGATTTGGAGCTACAATTATAAACTTGTCATACACGTGTTTATGGTGAGGTGGAGGCATAAAAGTGCACGACTTTGAGCAAAAAGAAAATATAAAAGATGGAATCAAAGCAGGGAGAAATTGCTCATCTGTAGCTCCGCAATGACAGGATTCATTTGTACTGTGGCGCAGAAGGTGTTACACACTTCAGCATCAAACGGGTTTGAGTAGGCAAGGATTATCTTCTTCTCATAAAGGGAAAACAGGTCAAAGTGGCTCTCAAGAACAGCTCGTATCATGTCAGCTTGGGAGGCAGGGCGATGTAGCTTGGCCTGTTACTCCTCTCTGTCCTGTCCAGGTGAACCCTCGTATCCGCTGACTCCTCCTGCCCTCTTTGTCACCCGCATGCCAGGTAGAGAAGCGGGGTCCCGGGGGCAGGGGCTGTGCGCCCCTTCGACTGGAAAAGGCCACCACAGAGGGTTGGTAGGGCCCCTCAGAGACGACAGAGAGGTTAGAGGGCCCCTAGGATGCGGCAGTGTAGAGCCTGTCGAGCCGCTTTTGAAACACTCGTCTGCATGTTACCCCACTCCAAGAAAGGGCCGGGGGTCCCCATCTGCCAACTGGTACTACCAGGGTGTTCATCATTTAGGGGCTAAACACCGAGAGGCACAACCATACACACAAAACGGAGGCACATATGAGCATGTGTTCTTATGTATATGCACTTGTACAACCAAACAAACACACCCACTCACAAAAAGCACAAGTGCACTCACACACACACACGCTCAGTCAGGATGTATCCCAGAACCCCTATCCAGTGCCAGTGTTCAGTGCTGAGCCCTCCAACCTCGGGGTGAAGCCCCTGCCAGTTCACCTGCCAGGGCTGGACAAGCAGAGCACTTAGCGCCCCAGAAAGGCCACCCTCACCCCCACCCACCCACACCCACTGTGTTACTCAGGGTCAAGGAGGCTTCACCCGTGCTTCCGTTCCCTCTCTGCCAAGCGTCGCCCAGTGTCACCCATACGCAAGGCTCGACAACCCACGTTCTTTAAGCCACTCATGCTCTAACTGCTACATTTGTAAGAGATTACTTCCTGCAGCTTCTCATCTCATCTACAGCGGCACGTTAAAGGGTTCTTCTTTCAGACTGGATTTTTATGCTATACATAAAAATAGATGGTATAACATATTAACTATAATTCTAAAACTATAATATAAATCAACATGTTACTTTGCTAAAAAATTATAAAGCATCGAGGCCTTATGTTTTGACTAATGGCTACTATAACAGGGAGAAATACAGTAATCAAATGATTCCATTTGTGTGGTTTCCAAGCCAGAATTCATTACTTTAACGGCGGTATTTATTGCCTTGAGAAAGAATGCCTCAAGTTCTCCCCCTGTGCTAAATTGGCCTGTTGTTGCTGTGTGCTGCATGCTGTGCAACATTGCGTTGCTGAGAAGAAGGCCTGTGAGTGAAAAGAAGAGGCATGAATGAGGAAGAGGGCTGAGATGAAAAGAAAGATATCCACCCTGGGAATGCAAGCAAACAAGAGGATGTGGCCAGTTTTTCTCATGACCCCTTTCTTTAAAAAAAAAAAAAAAAAAAACAGACTCTTTTTTTCTTAAACTAGTCTTTGTATTAGCCAGAGCTTTGTACATTTCATCCCCCATCAAAATTGCAATCAATCACATTGAGCCAGCAGGATGGTTTCATAAGGAATTTGACCTGATTAATTGGTGCTGTGTAGTACAAGACAGTTACACAAAACTAAGACTGACAATGTGTTGTTGTAAGGCAAATGTAGTAGTGTTTGTTGTTGTGCCAAATAATGGTTAAAAAAATGATTCTGTGAAAAATCCTATGTGAATTAAGCTCAGACTTTTATCTTGAGGGGTTCAGGTTAACACATATTGTGCTTGTTAAAATGTTGCTGATACTGTATATTTTTATGGGAGTTTATATTTTGTCATGAAGAGGAATAATGTGAGTTTTGCCAGGAAGTTTAGCATTTGTTTTATTTTACAAACTGTGTTGTGCTTCCTCTCACTGTATTCCCTCTTTTTTTCTGAGGATACACATTTTCTTAACTTTACTGTAGGAACTCTTGCAATGGAACATTAAGTAATGTTAATCTAGTGTAAAGTGAATAGGTTGTTTTTACATTTTGCAGCTTATTTTGTTGCATTTTTGCTTTTTTTTTTTTTTTTTTAAAAGAGGCTTTTTTAAAGTCCCTCTCCAGACAAATTTTAAAGTAAATACTTTCTAATACTAATATTTAGTTTAACACGTTTTCCCCATATAATTGTGAAAAAAAACACTAAATAGGGAATGAAATCAGGTCTAGGCTACTCTTTCTCACTCATTCAGAAATTTCCGGTAAGTTTCGCTTTGCTCATTCTCCAGTGCTGCAAGAGCAGTGTGCATCAAGATAGCTAGCGTTAGCATGCGAGTCTGTTGTGCATCAAAATCGGCAACTAGCAGATGTGTCAGAATGGTAGGTGCAGTTTGCATCCTATATTTATGTTGTTTGTTAGCTTGTTAGCTTGTAGGCTAACTAGTTGACAATGTGTAAATGTGAAACATATAATAATCTGCTACAATGGGGTTTTTGGTAGATAGTGGGAGGAAGCAACAGGGCCCAGTTTACATTGAAAAATTGCACACTCTACCATGTTTGCTGTTGAAACTTTCACTATGCTAATGCTAAGTCTCTCCCTCTGACTAATCTGTTCTGCACAAGAGGTTGTACATTTATTTTGTCGAAGTCTGGTCCCCTGTTGATACATGTTTCCTATAGCGATTGGCTTTCCTCTGAGTGACGTACCCATGGATGTATAAAGAGAACTGGATACAATGTTAGAGGTGGTCCCCTGTTTATTTCTATGAAAGCTGCTCAGTGGCGCATGAAGCCAAAAAAGCTCCTTTTCTATGATGTGAAATTACCTAGATCTTCTGCATTATGGGGTTCATACAGCAAGCACACAAGAGACTTAGAGCAACCAAGTGTGGCTTAGCAGGGCCAAGTGGCTAACTTCTGCTTTAGTATTTCACTAACTTGAATGGGGATAAAATAACTTAATCGTGCAGCTCTTTTAGATTTTAAAAATGTTATCAGACCAAATTGATCACATCCTGATAATGAAACAAGTAATATCCTGGGGGGTTGTGACACTTTAAAAAAGTATTTATTGATTTTCAAACATAGCTTGCCCCATGTACGGTTGAATCTCAGATTTTGGGGACATGCACAGACATGGCTCCCTTCAGAAGAGGAAAGTGAAAACATCTCTCTAGTAATGAACTTTGCACATATACAAAACAGTCAGACATTTTATCTAACATAAACAGAAGGAAAACAAAGTTTTGAGTGGAGTGGGACTTTAAGCAAAACATTTTGGGGAATACACTGGGTCTATTTCACTTTTTTGTGGGGAGTTAAATTATAACACTCATACCGCCCTAATGTCTCCACAGATATGAAGTTTTTATCCTCATAGTGAGGTTGCCAGGCAACCAGAAGAGACAGACAGGAAGTTCATGCACCGCCAAAACTGTCTGGTAGCTACATGAGCGCCCCCGTAAGATCAAAACATGAGATTCTTTGGAGGTGCTGGTAGGCGGACTTGTACTTTTGGAAAAACTAGGCTAACTGTCCCACCAGTTTCCAGTCTGTATGCTAAGATAAGCTAATTGGCTGCTGACTGTAGCGTCATATTTAGCATACAAACATGACATTGGTATTGATCTGCTCATCTAACTCTCTGCAAATAATAAAATACATGTATTTCCCCAAATGTCCCCAAAGTAACCCTGTAAGTTTGTCGAGGCATGTGGCAGGGCTGCCATGCAGCTTGCTATGCTAAAATGTACTTTGTGACCATGTTGTTTGGCGTGGAGAATTTTGTGACTGAGGTTGTTGCACAGGAACAGAGAGCATTTATGCAAGAGAGACCTTGTGAATGCTTTGTTTCTTTATGATAGCAGGGACATTTTGTTTGGTGCCTTTCAAGTAACTGCTGAAAGACAGTTCCAGGAAATGTCCTTGTCCACTATACAAAACAGCAAAGACTTAGATCCACCACACAAAAAAAATACCATTCATATCAAAAACCCAAAAAGGCAAGTTTGGTCACAGCCTCTGCATTGTATCAGAATACAAAACAGAACTGGATAAATAGATAGTAAAAAGATGAGGAATATTATACAAAATAAAACTGTGAGAAAAATGTGAACCTTTCATCTCTTACTTGTGCAAATCAGCCGGGTCAGTCAATAAGTGTGTACATGTGGGAGTAGGCTTTAGTGTGTGATGTGGACGCAGACTGAGAAGGGCAGATTGAGGATGGCGATTGCCGTTGGGAAGAAACTGTTGTTGTGGCAGGTGGTGCTGCACTGATGCACCAGAACTGTCTTCTAGAGGGTAAGATGTCAAATAGGTGCTTGTCTGGCTGGAAAGGGCCAGCAGCCATCTTTTCTTTGCCCTTTTCTGTGCTCTGCCATCCTACAGGTCTTTGATGGAGGGCGGGCGGCAGCACACTAAGCTCTCAACTCCTCAAATGACATCCTGCAGTGTTGAGAAAAAGCAGAGGCATTTATGGTTGATGTAGTTAGACCATGCTCAGCAGTGACATGTTGACATGTTGGCCCAAGTAGACGTAGGACGGACATCCTGTGTTGGGGCTTGTTAATTACATTGGAGATGTTTGTATCCTATTTAATGGTGTTGCAGATGGTGGTCCCCTAGGAACTTGAATGACTCCACTGTGTTCACAGTAGAGCCATTTGGGCCTGTGGGTTCTTGTGGACGTCCATCCTTACCTCCACCATCTGGACGGTATTAAGCTAAAGCTCGCTGCACAACAAGACAGCATCCTGGCTTCCTGCTTGTGTTTAGGCCTATAATATAGAATCATTATCAAAGTTCAGGCGCTTGAATGACAGTACTGAGTACAGTTCTGAGTTCTGAGTGTACCAAAAAGTTGAATGAAATGTGAAGTTCCTTTTTTCCTTAGATGGATTACCATTTGAGCAGGTGACATCCTATAAATGCTTCGCTCTGTAAGTAGATGTTGAAGTATCTTTAAAATATGTTGAGGGAAAAAAATAGAAGTTAAACTTTCTGTAAAGACAGAAACAATATTTTCCTTGCTTAGTTAGGCAACAATAATTCAATCAACAGTCTTGTCTGTACCAGTCGACTGTGATATTATTTAAATCAATTCATGAAATGTGAAAAAATATTTAATTGACATGTACAGTGAAGATGAGAGATGTATATCACCTTTGATGTTTAAATCCCACCTTTATGACATTGTATTTAAGGGTGTGGTCAAGCTGTGCGGTGTATAGGATCCCCCCCGGACGGAATCTAGAGCCTAAGCCGTACCCTACGCCATAGTCTGACATGCACTTCCCCAGAAATGTGCGGCAACGCAGACCTCCTGGCTATTTTTGTAAGCTCAGTGGAAACAACGCTTTTATTTACTTTTATTTTACTGATAAGAAAAATAAATTATGAAGACAATAAAGCACCCACAAAATAGAATTTTGTGTCTTGTGTGAGATTTATCCTGGCTTCATATGAGTAGAGGAAATCTTAGCTAGTTGCTATGCTAAATTATACAATGTAAATTTCCTTAGACTTGTGCTAATAACATTAGCATGTTGTATTTGTTTGGAAAACGTGTTTAGTACAAGACAGTTGTTTTGTTGGTGACCCTTGTGAGTTGTAATGATGCTGAATTTTGTAACGTTACCTTTGTTAAATGTTGCTGTTGTCCCTGGTTTTATATGAGTAGAGGAAAGGTCCGCTAGCCACTAAGCTAATTTATACAAAGTAAAATGTCATAGGCTTGTGCTAAAAACATTAGCGTGTTTTATTTGTGGGGAAAAAGTGTCCAGCAAAAGACAAGTGCTTTGTCTGTGAATGGTATAGTGAAGCTGCTTTGTTTACTTGTGTTTGAAATTGTCGCTATTAAGCCATGTTTAATGTGTGTTTTGAGTGTGTTTTGAATCAGCTAATCTTTACAGCCTTTCACAGGAACACCCCCGCCGACCAGTGTTTTTGAGGTGTAACTGCAGAGTGACACAGACACACCTCCGCACAAGTATAAATGCTCACAACGGCCTAGACCACATGTGTAGGCGACAGCGTAGGTTCTGCATAGAGCTGATGCACAAGTATAAATCAGCCTTTAGACCTGAGTGCTGGAAGTGGGAGGAGGGTTTCGTCAATCCACACTGAAATGACAGATGACAGCAGCAGAGAGGAGAACAGATTTAAAGTTTAACAATGACAGTATGACTGGCTGATGAGATTGTGGCAAATCTGATTGTTTTAACTGAAACAGTAACATCAGATGATTATGAACAAGGCGGGACGAGAGAGAGACAGAGAAACGTGAATGAATCAGTTGTATAAAGACAGTCTTCCTGATTGAACTTACACTAAGCTTCATTTACACACACGCTTCACCAGGTTCCCAAAGTCAAAACAGAGCTTGGTGAAAAGGCCTGTAAATGTTTTGCTCCACTGAGGTGGAATAAACTGCAGCAGGAACTGAATTCAGATAAACTTTCTTTGTCAGATTTGTATTTTTTTTTTTTTTTTTGAGTTCCTCACTGACTATTCCTGTACCTACAATGGAATGAAATAAAGACTGTGAAGGTTACAGTCTTTAATACCAAAATGGGGACTTCATCAGTTCACAGTCGGCACCCATTGAAGCTCTTCTGCACCCTTTCACCATTTTGTCCTCATGTTATTTTCCAGTTTTAATGTTGTGTAGATGAGATGTACATGATATTATGTTATTTGTCCAATGTCACACTGAGATGAAAACTCTTTTACAGAACAGCAGCAGCACAAAGACTATAAATCATGGAGGTCACAAAAAGATTAGACAACAAACTAATATTAAAGTAGATAAAATATGAAGAGAACAATTAAGTGACAAACACATAAGATCCAAAGGAAAATGTAAAATTGATCAAAAATGAAAGCAATCAATACACTGTTTCAAGGAATATAAAACAAGGTATGCAATAGACTAAAATTCTTGTGAATAGTTTCATAAATTAGAGAATAAAGTCCTAAAGCAAATAACACTGATGGTCACAAGGAATAAAATTTAGTGCAAATAAAAAAGATCAGGAGCACTCAGAGATCGATCAATTTGCCATGTCTGAAAAGAAAAAATGTAAAAACTCTGCAAACAGATGGGATCCTGAAGTTTAAATTCCAGCTGAAGCATGTTGCAGTTAGACAAAAAGCCGTTCTCCTTGCTCAGTACGCACCTTAGATACCAACAGAAGATACAGGTGCTGAGCATGTAAACAGTAATTGCGAGCTTTATTTGAAACAATCGCAGCTGTAAGCACAAATATCAAACATCACAATAAGAATCAGACTCTACCAACAGATGAACCTACACATATCGACAATGAGGGTCCGTCTACTGTTGTCCAGGCCACAATGATGAGTATGGGCAGTAGACTTTGCGATGAACCTCAGTGCTCCGTGGTATACAGAATCTAAAGTGCGTATAAGTACGTAATTCATAATCAAAAACAGAAAGAAATGTGGCCTCAAAGAAATGAAAGACTTAACTTTGGCTTCTGTGATATGAGGCTGAAAAGAAAGACAGTTATCAATTACAAATCCCAGATATTTGTTCTCAGAAGACTCATCTCTGCACCCTGAGAGGTGATGACACCTGGTGAAGGTCAATCATTTTCTTAGAATTCATGAACAACATTAGGTTTTTGTTTGTTTGTTTGCTTTTCAGCACTAAGGACCAGTGTGAAATCATTCAGTGTGTGCTGAATAACTTTAAAATGAATGAAATAGGTTGTAGTTCCTCTGACATGTTAGCTAAAGATCTCTCATTGAGAATGCAAAGGGTATTCAAAGTTTGAAGCTTCCTGTTCCCATTGATTTAGCCCGAGGCCCTCAGTATTTCTACAGGATTGCACACGATGCTGGAATACAGAAAAAAAAAGTTTTATTCCGTAGAAGTAAATGAAACACCAATTAAAACTCCACACTGACAAAACAGTGACATACAGTAAAAGATATGAAGACAAATGCAGATAGAAGGTGCTACTCTCTTTGGTCCACTGTCACAATAGACTTGCTACTAAACTGCTTTGAAATTGCCTGCAAAAATATTATCCCTCTGTCTTTCTTTTATATGCAGTTTTTCTAGCACAATCCAAGCCCCAGGGACAACTGAAATTGCACCAACCTCATTTACATTACATGTATTGGTAAATCCTGAACAAAACTGAGAAAAAAAATGCCTGTTTTATTCTTTCAGAAAGCAATTCCTCTCCCTTCGGTGCAGTTTCTCTGTTTTTAACACTTAGAGGACATATTGCATTTTGGGGTGAATCAAAATAGTGTAAAATGTCTTCTTTTTAACGCATCAGGAAAGCTGCAAACAGGCCTGGCTGCACGCTAACGTTAGCGGGGCGTTAGAGACACACAGGGGAACTCTCATTACATCGCTCTCCTCATCCATCTCACCTGAAAAAAAAAATCTCTCATAAATACACACATAGTCATATACAGTACATGCACACAAACACTCCTCACACACCTAATTAAAACAACAGCAATATGGTATAGAGGAGAGAACGGGTCCAAAGGGAGATGGCCTGCAAAACATGCAGTTTCATCCATGTTGTTGTTCATCATATTTACATCCGTTTTCCCGCAATGCTCCTTCCTCTTGTTGTCGGTACCCTCCAGTTCTCCATCTTCTGTTCGAGATTAACTTTCCAATCCTTTTCTGTCTCTCCCTTTGGCTCTCCCCTCCTCTAATTTACCCTCCAACCCGCTGCTTTTGCCATGTACAATTACAAAGGGGAGTGCTAGTTAATGCGCACTAATAATGTTCAAGCTGAGAAGGTTTGTCGGTAATAATTACTTCCTGCAGAATGAGTTATAGTCGTCACAAGATGTGTATAAATACCTACTGTTGTTCTGCCTAATTTTCAATTTCCAATGCGATGTGATTGTCTCCTGGTGCTAAGTAAATCGCTTTGTTTTGTGTGTGAAATTTGTCACAGGTGACAATGAGGAGAGAGGAAAAAGAGATGTGTCATCTCATCTTAGATTTATGCGAGGACTGAAAACAGTTATTTAATTCTAGATTTGTAATGATTTCATTATGATTTTTCAGCCTTTACGCGCAACGGCAATTAATGAATCGTTGAATCTCATCACAGGTACACAACAAAAAAAAAATAGCCAATAACTGAGGAAGAAGGGGGGGGTGGTGACGGCACGTCCCTCCAAAGTGGATCAAATTCCAATCTTAGATTGCCTCCTTGGATAATGTGGAAATATTAGAGAAGCCTTGATCTAAAATGGAGCATGGAAATGAAGTGGCAGAGGGAGCCCTGAGGACAGGCAGCAGACACAGCGCTGGGCCAGCCATACATACCTCTGGGAGGCTGCGAGCACAGCCTGCCTCTCCTATGTAAATGTCCCATTCCACACATTAGTCATACTGCCTTCACCGTGCACTAAAGTGTGCCTCGCCCATCAAATCCTGCCTGCCTCCATGAAGATCCCTCGAATGTTCCACGGTTAAACCCCAGAGGCCCATCCTACCCCCCCGCCACCCCCACCTTCAGGACCACTGATTGGTTAGATACCCCAGGTAAATGGTGGAAATTCTAATGGGACACTTGAATGCTGATGTCAGGAATTTTCTGATATGGGCCAATTGATGATATCTCTGAACAAAATACCTCTAGATAAAGATGTATTTTCTCTCTGCTTTTATCTTTCTTAAACTGTTTTTCATGATAAATTTCATCATAAAAAAAATCCCTGATTGTCTGAGACAGTGTCATAAAAAGTGGCAAATATATGATAGAACAGCAGATTGGAAAATCAGAATCAACATTTACCCTTGAGTCACTGGCTATTGATCACCATAACTATTGACTTTCCCATGACTGTTGATTTTTTTTCTGGTTGTAACCCACTGTCAGTCACAGTGCCTTAAATTACATGTTACGAACCAACACACTGGTCCCATTACCCTCCTGAAGCCTTAAGAGCTCCACCTTATGGCTCTCAGCCCTGCCCTATCCCACACCATCAGTCCCCTCTTCTCCCTGCTCTGTCTCTATTGTTGAGCGGTGAGGTCTGGGCCAAACTGGCTAATTTATTCCACGATTAATTGGTCTCGGGCTGTATGGCTGATTAAAACCTGTAATCGCTTACAGGGGAGAAAAAGGAAACGGGGGGTTGGGGTACTGCTGCTAACCAAATGACTCTGTGAGACGTCTCACTGTCCGGCCAGATTTACAATCTCTGAGATGAAGCGTTCAATCTTTATTGTTTCATCTGTTGATAAACAGTGAATTCTGTGAAGTTGTAGCCAACAACCAGACAGTTAAGTGTTTCCATAGCTTAACTATCAGTGTCAGTGGACATTATTTCTGTAGCTTGTGTCAGCGTATATTTGTGTACTTGTTGCGTTACCTAGGAAAACGATAAATGTTCGATACAAGATCCATTTAAAATATGATACAAAACATTTTAATTGTGTTTTTATAAGCTGCGCTCATCAATATTTTTAAATTAACACTGAGTAATTTGAGACAGGTCACTCTTAATGACAAACCCTTCAAACTCTATACAGGAGAGTGCGTTTTGCTTAGCATCTTTTTGCTGCTGTTTTGCAAACCACAAATTTTCTTTTTGATTCAGTCTCTTTCCATCAAGGGAGCACGATTGCATACGAACAGCAAGAACATGTCCCCACCAAAATTTTGGAAAGACAGAATTGTCCCTATCATTATTTGAGCAAACTCATTTGCAGTATCGTCATTCCAACAGTTCTTTGCAAGAAAATACAGGACAAATCGTGTCTTGTATTGATTTAGTAAGAGACAGTGCATTTTATTTTTCAGTATGAAACAGTCCCATATTATGTCTGATCAAAAGTGTTTTCAGCCAGTTTGTTATTCCACCTTTGATGAAGAGCAGCGCACAGTCGCTTAAACTTTGCCTCATCTATACAGAATCCCAAACAGGTTCCTTGTCTGTCAGATGGCATAAAGAGGATAATACTGTATCAGCAGAGCAATAACAGAATGCACAGTGACTACAGGGCAGGTAGATTTTTTTTTCTTGAAACTTTATGACTTCATTGTCATTAAATAATGAATAATGAAACTTTTTCTCTCGAAATATTACAACTTTATGCTCGACTTCTCAGAGAACACAGATATATGAGATGTGTTTTGAATGTGCAGAAAGTTTTGAACATAAGCCGAAATCTTGCCGAAACACATGTCCATAAATTAATTCAAAATTAGTTAATTTATCATTGATGTGAATAACTGCCATATGCACATTTTAGGTTACTTCCCTAAACAAAAGACACAAAGGAGGATGGAAAAGTAAACCTAGCTACCTGTGCCTCTGTGTGTTGACTCAGCAGGGATCACATTAAATAAGAAAAGTTGATACAGGAGAATAAATATTTGAAAGTAATACGGAATGTCTGAAAGCCTTGCTGCATTGTATTCCATTGTAGCGTGATTTCTATTTTAAATCATCACCTTATGGCCTGAATTTTGTGGCTTTTCTTCACATAAATAAAGACATTTCCATCATAAACTGGTGCATTTAACCTTACCAGAATGCAATAAGTGAAGTGTTTGATGCTCCAAATTTCTAGCTGGTAAATTTGTTGGAGCATTTAGCAGCTAAAGAGTAAGATATTTCCCTCAGGATTTGGTGGACAGCTAAAGAGAGCTAATGGGTTCATGCAACTTCTTCACCTGCACGGGAACTAGAGAGGAAAATTAGCTTTTACCTGCTACCTTTGTGTGATGCATCGGATTTCAAATGTTGAAATTTATTTTCAATTAAGCTTAGGAAAATAATATAAAAAAGGAGAATTAAAATTAGACTTACATTCACCAGGTGGCCAGGAACACGCCTCCAAATAAATGCGAATGTCACACTGTGCATGCTGAGTGTGTAAATAAACAGTATGCTAACATGCTCACCTCAGCAACTTTATAAGGTGATAATAGGATGTTGCAGGAATGAGTCCTAAAACCCGCAAATTAGTTAGTATTTTTACACTTCTGGTTATGTTGTCGTGAAGTCAGAGAGTTTTTTAATGGGTTTAGAAGCCTGAAATAAGGTCACAGGTAAAGAGATTTTCACGTTTGGTTCTACGACATAAAATAATACCCCACTCATGAATTTAGAGGATTTTACGGGTCTTAAAAATGGCAGGTTGCTAACAAGTGGCTAAATGAGACTACAGGGTGTCATCAAGACGAACACAGCTTTACAGCCTAGTTGTGATGGCAATGCTCGGTTGCTCGCACTCGGTGATGTAGTTTGTTTATAGCCTCACGCTTAAAAAATCATGTGTGTTCTTTTGTGAATATTATTTTGCTGAACAAACCCCATGTCATGAACTTACAAAAAAAGTCACTCCTGCACTACTGTATATGCAAATGTTGTGTTTACATATTGTTTCTTCTACCCCCAAGTGGCCAAAAAATGCTGCTGATGCAGCTTTAAGTTTGTAAATTTGCATGATTTATATTAATGTAATTTATGTCTATGTACTCTGAAAGTGAAAGTAATCTAATTATGTCTAATGAAATTGCAATTTAGATGAGATAATTACTATTATAATGGACTCTTGGGCCATAAGTAACTTATGCCGGGTTGTCTCTAAGCCAGTTTGCCCTCTGACCCAAGATTGATCCGTCTCTCTTTCTGTGCACAGAGAAACAAGTCAGGAGTCAGATATCACAGAGATTAATATGTTAGCAGCATGATAGACTTCACCACTTTAATCACGCTTTGCTTATAACTAGAGCAGGTGTCCAAACTTCAAACTCCTCAACGGGATGTGATCGGTCTCTGTCTCCCGGGGTCACTGACAGTAGTTTGCTTTTCCTACAATCCTCTAGCATTTCCTTAATGGCCAGGTTGCTGGTTGTGTTGGGCAGGCAGAGGTAAGGTGATTCAGCCTGATTGCTATTCTAATCAGGCTCTATATATGCTGGACTCTTGGCTCCAAACCTCCCGACCAAGTTAATGTCATTAAATAAATAATGAAAGATATGTATTATCTATCACTCCATCCAACATGGGATCATCTATGTATTATGCATTACCTTCTCTAATTTATTCATTAAGACAAAACGAAAGTCTTGTTAGCCTCATTTCTAAGACATGAGCCAAAGCCATGCTACACTCCACACTGATACACTACTATTTATACACAGCCACACAGGACTGCAGGGCTGTTTGCAGCCTGAGTGATAAGTCGATGGGAGATTAATTGAAATACAGGAATAAAAAAATAATTAGGATGCAATAATTCATCTATTTGTTGATGCTTTTTTTCTTTAGAGCATGATGGGGGGTTTTTTGCAGTCAAAAAGAGAAGCATGAGGAGTAACCTGCCTGTGAAAGCTAATTTAACATTAACTTTAAACTGGTTTAGATAGATAATGAAACTGATTCTGTTTCTATTATTCCATGTAACTTTGCACACTTTTCAGTCTTGTATTTTAACATCTTTCCTTTTGTGTTTTTGGTAATACGTTAGCAAGTAATCAATTTATTACTTATATTTTTAAGTGCCCAGGGCATATATAACCTATAATGCCATACACAAATATAAATATTGCTATAATTCATCTCAATGTGGGTTTTTATACCCTCTTTGAAGTCTTGCAGAGGTTTACAGTGGTAGAAAAGTAACTAGGTAAACATATTTAATTTAACTTTTCTGAGTATTTCCATGGTAAGCTATTGGACCCTTCTACTTGGGAAATATTGCACTTTTTAATACACTTTTTGAAAGCTATTGTTACTGGTCACTTTTTTTAGATTAAGGTTTTATATACAAAATTAATTATGACAACAATTTGAAAGGGGCAATGATTTACTTTTGATACTAACCTTCTTTATTTTTTATTTTATTTTATTTTGTTTTGTTTTGTTTTATTTCTTTTTTTATTATTTATTTATTTATTGCATTACTGCTTTATTTCACAGTGAGATATAGACAGGACAGGCAGGGGAGCAGGAGAGGATGACATGCAGCAAAGGGCCCAGGCTGGACCACAACCTGGGCAGCTGCCTTGAGTTACCTGGATGTCCCTAAATGCATTTTAATTCGAACTGGTACAGTTACTTTTGCTTGTAACTGAGTATTTTGACACTGCTGTTACTCACATAAAGGATCTGAATCCTTGTTCCACCACTGTTTGAATGTTGATAACGGCACTGCTAGAGCAGGACGGTGCTGGTGATACTGAGTAAGTATGTACATGTGTTTCTATACTTGAAGGTACCATTTTTTTCTTCACGCCTGCTGTATTTGTATGAAAACCCCCATACCCCACACCCCCATACACCCACTCCTGTTCCCACACTACTGCTCCACAGTGTGCAAATGTCAATAAAATCCATAGCAGGTTAATCTCCCACCAATGGAAACATGAACACTTTATCCAAAGCCGCATATGTTTCACACCCAGGGTCGATTTACTGTATGTCAGGGGCGATATTAGCATTCATATTAGCCGCTCTGCCCATGTATGATATTCGTCATTGCCAGCCCTTTAGCACACCAACACAGTTCAGGGATGCTTATCTCATGAGCCATAAATTAGGGGATGAATTCCCTCCGAAACATCGAAGGCGAAGGATGGAGGATGGAGTCATTGTGCTTGTGTGGTGTTTTGACACTGTAATGACACATGTTTTACAATCACCCCCTTCCCCTTTTCATTCGGAGGAGTGGACCTGTCCGCTCCTGCTGGAGAGAAATGGGCCTCTCGGACATTACCACCTCCTCCCAGGGGACACATAAATGAGCGAGTGGCAATAGGGGGAGACTATAGGAGGAGGAGGAAGAAGAAGGTAGAAGTGGTGTCCAAACACTGGAGGAGGGAGGGAGTTCTATGTGTGTGTTTGTGTAAGTGTGTTTGGGGGAGTTGATGGGATGATGCAGAAAGGGAAAAGAGAGAAAGAGTGTTTGTTTTTAATTGCAACCGGGGCTGCTGCACAAGCACAAAGGTGCATCATTACTTACCTGACAGAGCGCCACAATCACAGGCCCTCCCTAATAAATACTCGTTACTAAAAACTCGAATATAAATAAAGTGAAGGTCACATCTGAGGGAGGCGTGATCTAGTCCAGAGCTAGGTGTCTTACCCATCAACCCAACCTCCCTCTCTCTTTCTCATACTCTGTCTCTCTTTCTTGCTCTTTCTCTTGCGCGCTCATTACAGGAGAAGCCATGCAGTGCTGGTTAGGAGAACGTGTGATGAGCCTTGGGAGATATACTGTATCCACTGGGAGGGAGAGAGGTAGAGAGAGACTGAAGGGGAAGGGGAATAGATAAAAAAATGCTGACTTGTCTTCAAAGGAGGCAAAAATAATTGAAATGGGGTGTGTGTATGTGTGCGTGGGAGGGGTGGGGTGAGGTGGCGGGGGGAGATTGAGTGGCTCCATGTTCGAGTTGGTCATTAATTGAGGAGGAATGTGAAACACTGTGTGGTCCTCCGCCGACACCCTCGCTGACACACAAGGGGAGATTGATAGAGGAAACGGTGTGATAAAGATATGAAAGGAGGGAAGAGAGGGAGAGAGAGGGAGAAGGAAGTGAACAGCGAAAACATAATAAAGTGGAGGGGAACGTCGTCGGGGCCCGGCTGGAACACGGCGGAGGGAGAAAGAGAGAGAGTTCAAAGTGTGCCTAGACTGAGTCCTGTCCTCGCCGTGTCCTTCCTCGAGCCCCGAGTCACGCATCGCTCATCTTGTCACATTGAACTCCAGATGCTCCTACCCTGGAGAACGCTCCGGCCGTGGCCATTTTTCTTCATTCTCGCTAACAATTTGGTAATGAAATATTGATTTTTAGTTAGATTCATATTGATGCCATTAGCTTTGCATTGATAAATCACGTTTGGCTGCTTGTCTAGCGTGGCAGAGCAAGAGCCAGGGCGGAGAGATTACAATCAAAGCCACTGATGTGTTAATTTGATGGATATTTCCCCTCCGCCACCCCACACACACCCCTCCTTCTTTCTTCCTTTATGTTTCACTGCGTTTCATAACATTGTGTTTTTTTTTTTTTTATTACAAAGCACCCCGTGAGGATATTTATGTCCATGTCCATTTCTCCTGAAATAGCCTTTCAGCCGGCCTGCCTGTGGCAACACCGCACAGTCTTAAAGTCATTTCATCTCTTATAGACAAGACAAGGATATGAGGGACTGTTTCACACCCATTGAGTCAAATGAGGCAAACAGGAGAGGGCATGGCTATTTCTACACTTTGACACCAACAGAAAAGCTGCACAGTTTATGAGAGGCCTTTTTTGCATGTGATAACCATAATCTCCTAGGGGTAAGAGATATGGATTTTATTCAGTTTTTCAATATTTATTGTCAAAAATATTGGCAATATATGTGAAAAGCAGGGAAAGCAGCTCTCAGGGTACATTTTTTAAAGCAGGGGCTCAGCTTAAATGCCTCAAAATGTTACAGCTCTCTTAAGCGTTCCACATGCTAGGTTGGGAGGATATAACATTTGAGAAACATTAGAATCATTTTCCAGATTAGGGCGGTTTTTAAATGAGTCTCCTGCCGCAGCTTCGCCTTCCAACTGCAATATGTGTCTGCACACAGTCATCTTAATGAAAGGAAATGATGGCGTTCACTTTAATGACGTGGAGTTCAAGGACTGCTTATTGTTCCAGAGAAAAGCTATCTTTTTTCACGGTAATATGAGTCTTTCTTTTCTCTCTCTTTTTTTTTTTTTTTTTTGCACAGTGCAATTTCATTTTGAGAAACAGACACCGAAGGTTAAATGTGCTATATAGGTTGTCAAAATATGAGAGAGAATTCAGGATGTGAAACAGATATATTGATAACGTCCCCGCGCGCAGTTATCATTTTTTTGATAATGCTTCATCTCAACTTTTTTTTTTTATCTTTCTGGGCGATTATGCAAAACAGAATATAGTCCTAATTATCACAGACACATGAGCCACTCTGTTTCACTCTAGTTATAAAGCAATCTTACTGCGGATGATCAACACAACTTCTCCCTTCAACATCCTGCACACATTTCTCTGCAGCTTTTTAAAGAAATGAGCCAATGACAGTCCAATTTACAGCATGTTTACTGTGTGTGTCATAAAACAGCTCCTCGTTTACATTTATTCTCTAATTTAGTGCTCTGTGTGGAGTGAATCTCCCACATGCTACTTCTCCAAATATTTTGGTCCAAATGTGATTTTGTTTGATAGAATGACAATAACTGGTATTAAAGGGAGGCAGATGATTCCCAGACGTCTGGGGTGCTCTGACATTTACTCGAAACACAATTAAACCCCAGAGTTATGGCTTCTTTAGGGTTCCGCGCTTTCCCTTTGATCCCATAGTGCCCCCCTCTCCTGTCGTGGATTATAGGGCCAAACGGGCTATTTGGGGAAAGGCCAGTCAGGTCCAAATGGGGCTGGTGGAAGAACACAGGCTCCACTGGCCTCGGGGAGCGCTTCGATATGACTGCAACAAATCTAACAGTTGAACTGGCTGCCCTCCAGTTTGGCTCCAACCCGGTTGATACTCAGTGTCATTCTTTAAAATAATGTTGAAAATAACACAATGAGCTAGCCGCAATTGATCTAATGATGACCTATGAGGAGACATTTCTGGTTTGGAACTCCACCTAAAGTTGGAGCTGTGTTTTGGCTTTGGACAAGTGTGAGCCCCTCCGTTATGATAGTTGCTATAATTTGGCCCTGGCCTGATTCCCATCATTCCAAACTTCCATCAAGTCCGAGATGCCTGTCTGTGCTCCTCATTGATTTGGCTTAGAGTCCCCACCTCTCTGGAGAAATACCCCCAGCTCAGGAGGATTTACTATTGATCCCCACTTCCTGCGGGGTGATATACCTCCATCCACACACACATTTAGTTTCGAGCTCCCCGACAAGGTGTGCAGCGCAGATATACAGAGAATATTATGACAGAACAGATAGACTGCGAGAGAAAAGTTTTTCCCTGAGAGGCTACTCGGGGAGAGCTGACCCCTCATTCAACCAAGAGTGAAACACCTCAATTTAGATTCCGCACGCGCTGATCGATGAGTCTTTATGTTGCACTGCCCTTTACAGTATTGTACTACCAAGCTCTTTATTACTTTAATGCCTTTCTAGTGATGTCATCCTGAGGTCATGCCCAGAAACAGGGGCTGTCAGTGGCGTTTTGATTGGCAGAGGCACCGTTGAGGCTCAGCCAATGGTGGCCCGGTGTGGCAGCTGGTTGTCATGAGAATGGGTAGGCAGGGGAGGGGCTTCGTTAGCGCCTCAGCCATGCAATGGAATCGATATCTACCCCCCGAGGCATCGCTGCGTTCCCCTGGCCAGCCAGCAGAGAGAGGACGACAGCAATGCTCACGCTCACTCCACAGCTCCAATACTACAGCTCACAGCCGCTAAATGAGTGGGAGAGAGGGGGAAAGAGGAGGGACGGGTGGGGGGAGCTGGGGTGGAGGGGGTCTGAGGAGAGAAGACAGAGCAGTCAAACATTTCAGGGCCCGCCATTCCAGAGTAATGAAGCATAGCAAGAGAATATACCTCTGCAACATTTGATAAAGATGGGCTGACACACCAGTCCAAATAGGTTCCTCTGTACGCCGGCACATGTCTATCCATCACCGCTCCGCATTACAGACAGGAAGAAAGGAAGGGAAGGGGGAGGGCAGTAAAGGGGAGGGGTGCAAATAGACAGCAAAAAGAGAGTAAAAATTGACTGACAGTGAGAGAACAGGTGGGGAGGCAAGGGTGGATAGAGGGAGGCAGGGTGAGAGGGAAGGGAGAGAGAGGGAGTCGGTGTATCCTTGGCAGCTGGTGGATCCTATCAAGGCCGATTGGTTGGTGAATGAGGCTCGGGAGGCCCGTGTCCTTGTACCCACCGGTTTGTTTTTCCGCTCACTCCCTCACTCCGCTCCTGCAGCGAAAGACAATAAAGAAGCAAATGAGTAAACGTTGCACATTTTACGTCCTCATCATCCCTGCACTCTGTCTCTCCATCTGTTACTGCCTCACCAGCGCCGTAAAAAAAAAAAAAAAAAGAAAGAGAGGACTAGAAAGAAGAAAAAGAGAAAGAGAAAGACAGCGGTTATGTTGTGTGCCTGCCTGGAGTCATGCTTTGGTAAAAGTTTTAGTTAAGCTGTTAACATGAACCTTTGAAACCCTGCTATTAAGTCTCACTGCTGAGAGGGGAAATAAAGTACTGTGTGCTACAATGTTTTTGATGATATGATGCGTCAACAAGTACATGTGTAAGTCTGACCTTGTTCAGGCAACAAAACAATATGAAACTTCTTTAATGTGGGAAAAAGCCAGACATTAAATAATTTAATCTGAACCTGGCCTGTCTGTATAGAGTCATTATGTTGAATGCCGTAACATGACAGTACTCTATGTACAGTTCACACAGCTAGACATTTGTTCTCATCATTTGAAGTTGTTTCATGTGTTTCTTTCGGTTTTAAAGAACATCTTAATGTTTTGGGTTTTTTTTAGACAGATGTCAATTTTCAGGAATAAATGTAACGTTTACGTACGCACTACTTCAGTACAACAACGTGAATTGGCATTGTTCTTCTTCCAACAACTAACGCACGTGGTTGGGTTTCAGCAACAGACACGTGGTTAGGTTAGGAAAAAACAACAGGGTTTGGCAGAATCTTGAGCACTGCTCTCCCAGATGAAAGTCAGTGTTTGCTGGACCCATCCACCACCCCTCCCGCCCGCCCTACTCAGGCCTTAACTTTCGTTCTTGTCCCGCCGCATTTCCCCCTGACACCACCGAGCGCCATTAAACTATAACACCAACTGGCCGTGTATTATGCTGATGTTAAAGGCCCCCTTTTTTTGTTGGTATCTGACGCCGCAAGTACGTACAGTATGCTACGATTTGCTAATCTCACTAGATGGTGCCATGCCATTGTTTCGGCCCATAATTCCAAAGCCTCAATAGTCCAAAAATGACCCACTGGACCAAAAGCCCATGCATAAGACAGTCCTTTATCCTGAAAACAAACACCCATTGCTCCAAAGGGCCATTTCTCCCAAAATTCACTGCACACTCTCCCAAACTGACGCACTTGGCTAATTATTATGCAGGATGATGTCACTGGACCCTAACCCTTCTCTGCCTCTGATTGACCCAGCCTTATATTCTTACCCTTACCTGGATTACCTTACAAATTACTATGTTCACCTGATGATGGCGCTAGAGGAAAAGTCGTCGTGACATAAGTGTCTGTATCAGATTTCATGGCTATTCATACAATACCTATATAAGACATTTCAATAGATTTACTCAAATGAGTACTCAATGACAACCTCATGGTGGCGCAACACAAAGAGGCTCACCAAAGCCAGTAGTATACATCCTCTGGGAAACATAAAATGAATTCATTTGAAAATTGAGATTTTAAAGTGAGGGAAAAAAACCAACCAACGGATATTGCCATCCCTACAGCCACACAGCTACAAAAAAACAAAGGTAATACAATGGCCCAACATGTTTGCAGGGTGGACAGTAAAGGGGACGAAATGCCGAAAAAGCTAGTGCTCACTTACTCAAATTGCAGTGACATGTGATCTTTACAAGCTGGCAAGGAGAAAGAGTTAAAATATTGATAGTGTCCCTTCTCATAAGTCAGTGTAAGAACCATTCTGTCTCTCCCATCCTGTTGTGTCACAGTGGCCTGGAACTGACACAAATAATAACCCCATATTTTCACAGTGGAGACGATGAGGTGGAGCAGTTGAAGTATAAATCCAACTAACCTGCCTAAAGAGGAGGTAAGATGCTGAATCTTAAAATAATGTTACTGCCCTGTGAGTTTCATTTTTGGCTCCAGAAAGAGCCATGGTAGAATGTTTAAGCTGCTGCAGCTCCAGTCACGAACTTGTAGCGCTGTCTTCCATCATTGCACGGTTGTAAATATAGAGTTTTGAAAGCCAGAAATCTCAACACCTGGCCGAATAATTGTTGACTCAGTTGATATTGATCAACAACCATAACAAGCCCCTGCTGACATATCACGGTTATTTTGTGCTATTGGACAGTAAAAACTTTTCTTTTTGCTCCTTTCAGCGAATTCATTCTTTTTACAGAAACCTGTGTTACTTGGGAGCACAAACAGTACGACAGGAAGAGAGAAGAGAGACAAATACAACAAATAAGCCTTGCCATAACATAACACAACATGGCTGCGCGTCATCCCCAGGAGGTTGTACGCGGAGGCCCGCTGCCTGCTGGCCGGCCAGGTACGCTGCTTTGCTCTCAAGTCTTGGGGTGATTAATGAAATCTTAACGGCAGGCCAGACACAAATATTCATCACCTGGCTGCCCCTATTGTAATGCATGTGGAGAAGCCGGAGCGTGACAGAGGAGAGGGGAGACGAGAGCCGGCCCAGAGACAAAACACAACATGGGGCACAGGGATTATTACCAGGCCCACGGAAACAACGCTTTTTGTTCTCCTCAACAAAATGGAGGCATGTGATTTATGGACAGCCAGCATCTGTTTGGAGCAAGGGGAGACACAGATTCATGTCTGCTATTATGGGCTGTCCATGTTACCGGGGTGAGAATTTGAAAGAGGGGGGTGCTGTTGGTTAGGTTGGTTGGGGGGTGGTTGCAGCCGTTAAGAGCAAGACCTTCTGGGAATGTACACAGTGTCAATTCCTTGTCGTACTGTGAATCTGTGACATTGTAGCGTGTGGGTGAGGTGTTGTATTACATTGTATATCACAAACAGATGTAGGCCTATGAGCCACCCGGGGGTGGTTTTTTGGAAAGAGTCAAGTGTTTGGTGGGTGGGACTGAGAGCGAGACGCACACGGAAAAAAAAAAAAAGTTTGATACACCAACTGATAATGTGTTACCACGCAGAGCAAGAGGGAGGATGAAATCTATTGTATCATCACTCCTCGCAATAAATACGGCTTTGTGCGCAAGACTGATATGATCATTTTGATTTATGACACACATGCAAGACTTCCAGGAATCCCTGAGACTGTGTGTGCACGAGGTTGTGTGTGTGGATTTTTTAGTGTCTTTGAGAGCAGCAGAGGCAGAGGGACAAAGAGACATACATAAATACAGATAGAGGGAATGAAATAGCCAAGCAGCGGAAGTGAGACAGAGTGCAGTAGACAGTGAGGGAGATTGTGTGTCGGTGTGTGCAGTGTAGCATTGACTCCTGCATGCTCCCAGTGATAGATAGTGTCAGGTTAGGCTGCTCAGTGGCAGGTCTCACACTGTCAATGCTATGGCTGTGGGGAGAGCAGGGGCCTGAAATGTTTTAACACCCATCGCTGATCCCTGTCAACATACACACTAACACACATGACATCAGGCGGCGCTGGCTGATACGCGCTGTGTATATGTGCACCTGAGTGTGTGTCTTCATGTGTACACGACCCCCGCGCGCTTGTGTGTAACAGTGCACACTTCACATTCTTTTGTGCATAGCATCATCTTGTCTCCTCCCTTAAAAACTAAAAAAATACTTAACATCTCCGAATCACAGCCTTAGAAAACAATTATACCAGCCCAGTTTTTTTGTTTTGTAAGGATCTTTTTTTTCTCCTCCAGGCAGCAACAGAGAGAAAAAAAAAGCCCCTCATTGTTCCATTGTTCACATTGTGTCATTCTTTGCCTTGGAACAGCAATTGTTTGCTGCACAGTTAGGAACACAATGGTGTTCACATAAAAATGAGCCACTTAGCTCTCACACTAAATTGCAAATTGCATAGCACTGCAGAGGAGAGTCAGGCTTTCCAAATTCGCTTATTCACATTTTCCGCTCCTTACCAGCCACTATAAAACCAGCCGCTTCTGCTGAGGTGGACAGAAACGGTGACAGCCGTAGCGCACACTGTATCTGTATCCTGTGTTTTGATAGAGTAAGAAGAGAGATATTCAATTATATGGGGAGAATTGTATTATCATTCGCCATAATCGTTTGGAATCAAAATCAATATCCCGTTGCAAATAATGTCTAACAACAAAAATATAGGGATTAACCGTAAATGCAGACACGTGCAGCACAGTTGGTGGAGTTTTAGGGAGGTAGTGTGTTCAGTGTGACATATATGCCTCCAGTGGGAAATCCTTTCAGTTTCCGTGCGAGACCTATGCTCACTTTTACTCTAAATCTTACATAGCAAGTGTATGCTTCTCCCTGCTTGCATAGCAAAAGGTGGCATGTTGCACCACTGCAGCTTTAAATCTGAAAAGTGGCCATGAGGTGCTCCCGGTGACGAGTGACTGGAAAGTATTGTGTCATCTGTAAAGAAGAAAAAAATGGTGCACAGGAGTGGGTGATTTTTCCAGGCGCTGTTAAAAAATAGTTTTGCATGGGTGCCTTTGCTCTCCTGTTAGTAAAACACGTCTCGGAGCCCTCCCGCTGCCGTGACCAAGAATGAAGTACTCTCTTGGGCCAGACAAAATCAATTCCTCACTCGGGCAAATTTCCTCCTTCCCTGCTTTTTTTTTTTCAGTTCAGCTATTTGTTTTTAATGCTGGCATAGACTTATGGCTTGAGGAAGGCAGTTATGCCAAACAGTATAAACTGCAGCTCCTGACAAACATTCAGAACGCCATTGAACTTTCATTCATTTTTGGTGGTGTCAGCCTCAACTTTCCAAGGCTTTGTTATGAAGAAGTAGTGTTGTGAATTCCACAGTTCCTCAAATGTGGCACACACCTTTTTTTTTATTTTTTTATTTTTTTAAGAACACACATCTGTCTATGTCTTTCCAAAGCCTGCATTTATCATTGAGATCTGTTTATTTGAATGATCCCCTGGATGAATTACCTGAGTCGGTACATGCACAGCATTTACAAGAGATAAAGGTCTTTTTTTTCCTGTGGGAAATCAGAGTCACTGACTCAGTACCCAACATTGCCATTAAATCAAGTGTAATCTTACGTTTACAGCCTAACACTTACCCATAAGTGCAGCACTTGTGTCATTAATTGATGTCGCTCACTCAATCATGATGTACATGTTGTAGACTGTTTTTTTTTTTACCAGAGCTGATTCATAGATGTGACTTTTAAATATACAAAAAAAAAAGATCCATGTACTTCTGCTTCTCTCACTCCTGTCAGGAATTCTATAGATTGATTCAGTGGCTGGCACATGATTAAGAAATGATTTAAACGTCTTTTCTTCAAGTTGTATGCAAGACATTTTTGTTCTAAACGATCTCAAATGCCAATTTATAAGCTATAAATGTGAAATATGAATTAACACATTGGCACAAGAGGAAGGCTTTTGTACTAAGCACAATTCCCTTCTTGATAACATAAAAATCCCCTTGTGAGCAATCATCTTTGTGTATTTGGCCGAAGTCAGTTTCACACGGTTTCCAGCTCCTCCTCCTCTCTTTCTGCGTCGACCCGGGGTGATTTCCATGAGAATCAACGTGGCGATTAATCACAGTGTTCCTCCACTCCCAGATGTCATTCAGGGCCTTTTAAAGACATCAGCGCTCTGTGATGTTTATGGGAGGAGAGAGATATGTGCTTGGCAGCCCAGCCCGAAGACCCAAGTGCAATCTCCCTCTGGGACACTCATACAGTCAGGCAGCTACTACTGTCCTGGATCGTCCCGGAACACAGTCAAGCATCCTCCTCTAGAGACAGACACAATCGAAGCCAGGCCTGACCGACAGCTGTACTCAATTTCTGATTGATGGTGTTTATAAAAAGTTTCCAAGACAGCCCTACACGCAAACTTTCTGTTGTGTATTTGTGAGTTTTTGTTTCTTTTTTTACCAATGTGGTTAATTTACTGTAAACATATCAAAACTCTTTTTTACTGACTGGTTGGGATTTTGTAGTTTTAAAGGATCAGTTGAACCATACAAGGAGTAGATACTTGTATGGTTTTTAATTATAGTAATTTTACTAATTAGTCTTGTTTCTGGGTAAAATATGTATTATATGTATGTACTGTATTTCTGAGCATTTTCAAAAACACAAGTTTTTACACACTCCAGTCCACACGTCCACCAATGACCTCTATCAAACCTTTACACCAGTTCCCATAAGGGGTTTTATTGAAATTATAATCACTTTATAAAACTTATTTAACCTCCACTGCATATCATAACCCTAAGGCAACAGTTAGTGTCCTGACTCTCACATCCTCCTACTTTAAAATATTCAGTTTCACATGTAAGTAGCATGACCTGTTTTTGATAAAAACATGTCTTATCATCCTTTGATTAATCTGAAACAAAATGTTGGATGTTGGAACAATCTTTCACAAAATCCAGATACAGAAAAGGGTAATATAAATGTGATTATTTTACTTGTTTAAGACACGACTCGTCGGGTAAAAAGCGTGCATGAATTGTTAACGAGGCATAATTGATGGTTTAAAAGCATATTTCATCTTTTTAAACAGTGATTTTTCCATTTTTTTAATATCCATTTGACGCATTGCGTGAGGCTAAATAAATAGATATCTACATATAAACATTTTTGATTGATACATTATTAGAAGATCAACATCCTCCAAAGAGTTGGCTAACCCCAACCCTAACCCTCGAATTATCTTTAAAGATAAAAACTAGTGATGAGCGAGTACACCATTATCTGTATCTGTATCTGCTCTAAAATATCTGTACTTGTAATGGGTGGGGTTTAAATTAAGGCAGATGGGGCTGAAAGCGGAAGTGGGTGGAGCCTAACTAGAAGTTGTAATTTTAAGCCTGATATTGACATTGTTCGATCAGAAGTCACTGTATTTATTATTTAATAGAAAATAATTTATGCAACAGAACAGCTTTAGAATTGAGCTTCAGATTTTTGATCACAAGATCAAGAGAGTAAACACAGTAAAACAATTGAGGATTTTCTTTCATCATGAGTACGGATATTGACACATTTTACTCGGCTGATACTCGTACTGATATCTATACCAGATACTGGTTTTCTCCAAGCATTCAGCTCAATCCTAACCATAATTAGAAAATGATATGCTGCAACACAATATGCCAAAAATATTTTATGTGGTGACAGCGTAATTAATCATTAACTGAATATAACTGATGATGCTGATTGTGTAAGAATGGTTTCTCTCTGCTTTAAAACCTGCTGCTAGGCCAAAAAAAACAAATCATCAGTATTGCTACTTTCTCTTTATTTAATGAAGTAAAAACATGACTGCCTCTACAGGAAGTACTGGCAGAAATGAGGACAACAAAAGCAAGTGAAGGGAAATTCCCCGACATGAACTGAGCTAAAAGGTTAAGAATCCCGAGCTCTAACAGGTCCCTGATAATGAAAGGGAAAGCGCAGGCTTCAAGTGACGTCTGAGTGAAGGTGGTGGGTGGAGGGGTGAGCTCAGTTTAAAGAGTCTAGTGAAGTCAAAGACGTGTTAATAAACAGTTATGGAGAGCCCCGGGGGTGGGGGTGCTTGGGGGTCGTGAGGATGGAAGGAAGCAAGAAGGGTGAAGGGGTTGGGGAGGGCAAAGGGGGGAGGATGGGGGGGTGCTGGATGGGATTGGGTGGGGTGGTGGGGGGGTCAGGATCATGGTAGTCAAACCGCTGTTTCCTCCTGGGGAGAAGAAAGGAGTTAATGACACCCTAGAGCTTCCCACCCCCACCCGCCGCTCCTCCCTCTCCTTTATGGAGGGTGAGCGACACACACAGCCCTTTCGGAGGTGAGGAGGCCAGGAAGACAGCCATGCCGTCCCACCGCCCCGCTAGCGGGAGGCTCTAACAAAAAGGAAGGAGGAGGAGGCGCGATAACTGTGATTATTATTACTAAATATAATATAAAACAGTCAGTGCGGGGGCACGGGGAAAGGGATCCACCCATCCGCCCACATGCTCACTATTGAAAACTCTGTTGAAGATGCGGGGACAGGTTTAAAGACAGCGCCTTTTCAATGCCAGGGGAAAAGGGAGGGGTTAATGAGGGGCTTGGTGAAGGAGCTTATGGTAGGGTGAGGGGTGAGGGAGCGGGGAGAGGAGAGAGGGGTAGCAGGGAGGGATGCCTGGATGCCGTGTTGTCAGCAGAGGAGAAGGAGGAAACAGACCTGGAGACAAAGCTGAGACAAGGCGACAGTGAGCATGTCTTCTACCCCACAAATGAGGGACAATCAGTAACAAATATGTCACCGTGTTTTGAGCTGTAATTGTGGCTTCTTCTTTTGGCCAGGAAGTGTAATTTTTGCAAAGGTGAGATGCATCATTTCTCCAGGTTTTGTCAAAATGAGGAGGCAGGGGTGTCTGAGGAATCACATGTGATGGAAAGAGTAACAAAGTAGCTTCCACTGCTGTGCCATTTTGAAAATACCAGAATGTAGTCGACGCGGGGTGATATTTTTTCACTGTTTTCCTGCCTGTGATTTATCATGAACATCGTTTCCCCAAGTTTCATGAAAAGTGGAACAGTGGTGACAAACCAGTGAACAAACAAATAAACTGACACAAAGCCTTTCTTTGATTCATGGATAAAAGAATGAGTTAACCTGATTTTCTAGTCTCTCCGTGACGAAATGACAGCAATGGCAGCATCCTGACAGGCACAGGAGAGGTGTTGACCAGTGGAAAGTCAAGTTGAGACAACACCGGTGCGAGTCAAGGTCACAGGAAATCAGGGGAAAGACAGCAGTTAAGTGCTGATGTGCTGTGGCAGCAGCCCTGAGCAAAGGGGCACTAAGTATGGGACGGTCCAGGCTGGAGTCCCAGGGCTATAAATCCCTCCTCTCCCTGTCCAAAATTCATTAATGGCCACACAAAGTGGCCAGTGAAACCAGATGGAGGGAGAAATGAGGGGGGAATAGGTGTGTGCGTGTGTTGGGTGGGGGTTAGCGTCTATTGGTGGGACACAGTGGGTCCTGGGATAGGGGATAACTGGTTCTCCTCCAGTGTAGTGTGAAATTATAAAGCGTTACCTGCTTTAATTTTCCAAATACAAATTAAATCCTCAGTAAGCTGACTTTAAATCAATAGTTTCATTTAAGGGGCCGCGTGATTTAACAAAAATGAAAACTAGCTGGTCTGCTCAATGGAGCCGGGTCATAAATCACAGGGCTTTGGGAGGCAAAAAGCCGATTTGACTTGTATATGGAGCGGCTGGTGGCCAGGGGGGAGCGCAGCGGGGAAATGAACTCACGCTTTATTAGGACTCATATTGACCTGCCTCTCCGCTACCAGCACCACCTCCACTCTCACAGCGTCATGCTGTATACACCCCCGATTGAAAACCAAGAGGTGTTCGAGTGGAAAACATTTATTCCTTAAGTCACATGCGACCCTGAGTGAAATTTTCTGTTTTTTGCTCCTCAATTCTGGCGACTTTCTGGTTTAAGAGGAAAGAAAAGAAGAGATAAAACAATCCAAACTTTTAAAAAGGGGGAAAAGGTAAACTTGAATCGAATCTGGAAACAACAGAAACAACAAATGTATTGTCAAAATGCAAGAAGAAGAAAAAAAAAACATGTCTCACCGGTGAGGTTTTTATTTGTACATCAGTTGTGCATGCCAACATCAAACATTTAATGTCAGCATTCTTCAGAGACACAGACGAAAGGAAGCGAGATGCAAGGCTCACATTGTCATCAAACAATCAAACAGTCATCCGCTTCTCCAAACAGCTTGCAGCTCAGCTCAGCTGGCACCAGACACTCACATTACAATAAACATCTCTCCTAATGTTGTGCTTACACCACGCCATGCTTACACAGACACAATGCACACAGACATAAAAAAATAATACTCTGTTTAATAGGTCGGCCTGACAGCTGGAAAATGGAAGTCAGAACAAGTCACACACAAAAACAGCGCACACACACACCGTCACGCAAAGATCAGCACTAGTTGAAGTCGCTCTTGCCATCAATGCTTTGCCAGAGGATTATAAAGGAAGAAGGCCATGAACATTATGCTTGATTGTGAATGAATGGTTCAGAGCGCCACAATAAATCCATTATCAAGTTGTTATGTCATACTTAAATTCTCCCCCAAAGTGTTCCCATATATCTTGTCAGTGGTTCATTAGCCATTTGGACAGGTAAAGCTTTCTGAGTTCGGCCCACAGCTGACCCCATATTCTGCCTCTGTGTTCCACTTAAAAATAATGGACATCCCCTGTCCCGCATCCATCAATCACACGGCAAGAATCCCAGGGAAAATAGTTTAGAGGGTTAGGAATTACAGTTACAGCGGCTTTCTGACTGGGGATAGATTAGCCAGGCATTAGCAGTGTTTCATTAACCTTGCGTTAAGTGACATCCTCATATGATTAATGGACATTATTAACAAAAGGGAGATTGTATTTCCGAAAATGAACCTTTTGTGAAATGTCCGCTGCATTGTTAATAGCTTTGTTTATTAATCATTCATAGGAGAGGGCCTTCATTTCTGAGGTAGTGATACATAGAATGGCTATGAAGGAGACTGACAGCAGCACTGAGTGAGGTCCATGCAGAATGCAAGCATTTGTCTGCCGGTCCACACCGTTTGCATCTGAAGTATTCAACAGTTTAATGCAAGTATAAGCAATATTAAAGAGAAACTAAATACTGCACTTAAGTATATTTTAAGGGTATTTGTACTTAACTTGAATATCTCCACTTTATACTTCTACATTTCAGAGAAATACTGTACTTTTTATTTCACTACATTTCTCTAAAGATGAAGATTTTACATTAAAAGCCATATAATATGCACACAAAATAAACATTTTTGGCTTGTGACCCCTTACAAAAAACAGCACATATTGGAGCCCTTTGTTATGTTTCAGCTGTCTTTAATTTAAAAAAGGAACTTCAAAAATGATACATGTGGTCTAATGCTGTCCAAAAAAATTTGTAAACATGAACAACTCTTTCCGAAATCCAAAAACTGGAGTGCTAAAACTCAAATTTGTGACGTCTTAGGGTATAAAGTCTGGAGCTGCTCCACAGACAGTGAATTGTAGAATATGTTTTAGATGACACTGAGGTCATAGTGTGGATACACTACGAGAGAATAAAAGTCATATAGGTAAAAAGAAAACAAACATTCTGTGGGTCCATTGTCTATGGAGCAGCTCCAGACTTTACAAGTTTGAGACTTACTACTCTGGCTTCTTGCTTTGAGACAGTCGCTCATGTTCACTAATATTGACTGAACTTTTCTAGACCATCTAAATAACACATTGGAATTCTTAATTTAGGTGCTGTTCCCCTTTAAATTACTTAATTATACAATATTTAAAAAAAAATAATAAAAGATTTGAAAAAAGAATACAGATTCATGTAGCATGACTTTGTTCATTTAAAATGATGTCATCATCTCATGACATCATCATCCCACAATCCTGTGACACTTTGGAGGAGCTTGACCCCTATGCTGGGATCCACTAGACTAATCCCTCTTTTCCACTGCATGGTACGACTCAACTCGAGTTGTAGATCATATCTTGTACCTGGTACTTATTTTAGTATCACCTCAGCTGAGGTTTCAAGCGAGCTGAGCCAATACTAGAAAGTGGAGTTAAAACACTGCAGGCCACTGATTGGTCAGATAATCGTCACCAAAATTGCATGACACAGTGTCCCTTGTCATGCACTGCCCCATACATTTACAGGGTACTATCTGCAATGGAAAATGAAATTTAGAAATGTACCCTAGTACCACAAGTGAGTTAGGTTAATTCCAGTCGAGCTGTGCCATGCAGTGGCAATGTACGAAAATGTATGTAAAGTAGTTCAAACTAAAACAACGTAAACGACTACAACAGTAAAATGCTCAGTATGAGTTGATGCATGAGTCACAGTCACATATAATATCAATCACAGGGCCATTCACTGCAAAACAAATCATTTTCCTGTAAGTACATTTTGCAGATAATACATGTATACTTTTACTCAGCTGTATTTTAAATGGAGGAATTTTACTTGTAATGGAGTACTGTAACATTGTTGTATTGGTACTTTTCATGAGGATGTGAGTACTTCTTCAACCACTGATCATGTGTCAATTTTACAACTGTCAATCACTAATATAACACAGTAGTGAATCAAATTTGTGTTATTATAAAGGCTTTGACATTTGCTGTTCTAACAACCAAGTGTGGGGCACACAGGAGGTGATGCATTTGACATTTTAGATGAATTATGAGCACTGATAACCACTGTGGCGAAGCATACAAAGAAAAGAGCACCACCTATAGAAACTTAAAGGGAAAAAAAAGACCCCACAGATGCTCCTGGATTGACACGTGAAACCACAAAGCAAAGACATCACAGCAACGTACGGACACAGAACACAAGCATTTTGAGGATTACCACTTAAACTCTGTTTCCTTCTCTGCTGCTGTATGTCACAGCGAGCTGTCTGTCCATGACGTTGGCCAGAGAGGGCGAGAGTTCACACCAGAGACGGCCTGTCCATCACCTTTCATCCTGCCGGGCTCTTCTGAGGGTTGCTGTCCTGCACGGTGAGAGGCAGTGGGTGAGGCTGGAGGTGAGGCAGCAGGTGAGACCAGGGAGGGGGTGGGGTGAGCGGAGGCAGCAAGATGAGGGGAGGGCATGAGGTGCTGCTGTCCGGGCCTCCTGTCCTGCTGTCTGGAAACTCTCCAGGCCACATGGGAGCTCACGGTGCTGTCGGCGCTGTCGGATGACCTGACAAACCGGGCTGCCGTCACATCTTCAGTGTGTGTGTGTGTGTATATGGGAGGTATGAAGTGCAGGTTCATTTGAGCGTACACCTGTGTTTGTGTGTGTCCTTGACTGCCATGAGTGTTTGGAGTAGGCATTTTATCTGCGCTCCTTCTGGGGTGACATATTGCACCCTCCCGCAGCTTAGGCTAAAAAATATATAAAGCAGCGTAAAATGAAATAAAAATGCAAGTCTAGCCGTCAGGTCTGACAGGATAAGCAGCTCAATCATCAACTTGCCGGCTGTCAAATCCCCAAGCCAGGCACAAACACACACACACAAGCCTAATGCGAGAGGTTAGAGAGCCATTGGGGTGGCTTCAAATCCTTGGACCAGCTGGAAAAATGGGTATAACCCTCCTTTTCTGAGCGAGTGTGACTGTATGAATGTGAAGCACGGTGTTGATAAAAAGAAAACTGAGATCTACATGTTAGAAATATCAAATGAAACGCAGGATGTGTTTGCATGTAAAATCAGAGATTTCGTGTTCCTGTAAATGCTGGACTCTACTCCCTTCCTCACCACCTCCTAGTCAGCCTGTGGTGGAGGTCTCGCTCCCCCCTCCTCCTCCTCCTAACCCTCCTCACCCTCCTCCTCTTCTCTGTCCCACAGCCTGCTGCTGGGCTGGAGGATGACTGACGCTGTCATAACGTCTGGCAGTCAAACAGACCCGCTCCTGACGGGTGGCGGCAAACGCAATGTGACACAGCCAGCAGTATCTGGTTTCTCCTGCACCGACTACATTTCATATGGCTCAGAGGGGCTTAGAGCGGCCACGGGGAGGGCGTCTCTGTGTGTGTGTGTGTGTGTGTGTGTGTGTGTGTGTGTGTGTGTGTGTGTGTGTGTGTGTGGCTGTAGGAGGTAATCGAGCAGATGTCAGGAGAGAGTCTGAGAGGGGATGTGTACACTGAGGGACGACTGAAACCTGTCACATTGATTTTCAGTGGTCTAGTAGCATGGGCGTGTGTGTGTGTGTGTCTTTGTGGAGTGTGTAGAGTATGTCCATGTTCAAAGCAGTGTGTAACAGAGCAAATGTAATCACACTGTAGGAACACACTGTTACATTCACTTACAGTGTTAAGTGTCGAAAGCACAATAAAAGAGAAGAATTAACACAAAAGAATGGATAAATAAATATATTTGATTTCTGAAAACATCCATATCAGCTTGTGCTCATAAGAAGTGCGAGTAGACGTTGTAACACAGGCAGTTCATGAATCATAATCCATTTTTTAGGGAGCTAATTTCACATTTTCACATGTATTTTTTTGATAATGATTCCCAATTAACCCACCAAAAAAAAAAAAAAGAAAAAAAGGACACTCCAATCGTTCATGTCTGGCAAAAAGAAATAGTTTAGTACAGATTTAAAACTGCCTCCGCAGCACCGGCGTGAGGAAAGAATGATTAAAAGAAATCAGCAACACCCATAAAAAGACAATTTTGGTGGGATTAATGAGTGTGCTTCATGACAAATTTGTTTAAAAAAAAAGATCTTTCTCATTCCACAATCATTTTTATTTCAGGAACCAAAAATATTAACCTGTACAAAATGTCCTACCTGGTTAGCTGGAGCATTTATTTTCTGAATGAGACGTTTAAAACACAAATCATCAGAAACACCATCAGTTTTAGCCGTATTCTCAGATTGCACTGTAACTCCACATGTTGTACAGACAAAATGAACCGGAGGGGGGGGGGGGGCTCTCAGATGAAATGTCACAGCTATATATCCTCAGGCTCATTTTAGTGTAAAAGCAGCCACAGTACGGCTTGTTGAGCAACATGGGCAGAAGCATGACATCCGTTCACCTACCTAGCTCCTTCTTCTCCCTCCTCCTCCTCCTCTATGAATCCTAGAAGCAGAAGATTCCCAGCAGAGGAAACACAGACGCTCTCCAGGTTCTAGGTTAAATACAGACACCAACAGCCGCCACAACGCTCATCTCAACCCTCTTCCCGCCATACATAGTGTGCCATCTTTTGGCCGCTCGCAGAACTGCTTCCCCTATCTCCTCTCTTTCCCTTTTTTTTATTCTTTGCAGGAAAAGATCATAAAATCAGTGAAATAAAGTGAAATGGTTGTCTGGGGATGGATATGTCCCTTGCAACGTGAAGTGGAACTTGAGGAAATCGACGGATCTCCTGCAGCTTTGCGGAGGACTATTGCTGCAGGGCTCTTTTTTCCAAACCCTTACAATTTATGCAGGCTCTCCAGCCGTAAAAACACACATTTCTGCCTTCTGATGTCTCACACGCTCGCTCCTGATGAGAGGATTGGACGAATGAATGAGCCGAGAGCTGAGAGTAATTATGGCGGTTAAAAACAATTAGACATAAATATTACAACTTCGTATAAAATCACGAGGACTTGTGTGCGTATACGTGTGAATGTGTGTGTGAATGGCATGCATGCATACACTTCCACACAGCAAAATACAGAGAGAGATAGAGATATTCACCTTCGAAGGGTCACTCTCCTCTTCCTGGCTCATTAAAAACAGCCCCATTAGCAGTGTTCCTTCAGAGCCTGACTGCCGACAGATATGTGAGTGTGTGTGTGTGAGTGTGTGTGTACACTGGATTGTAAAGACATGCAGCGTTTTGGAGGCCTCTGGGCTGCCGAAGAATACATTAAACAGCAAAGAGCCCCTCTCCTCTTCCTGACTGACTCCTGCTGGGACTACTTAGCATTTCTGGGGTGAAAACTTCTCCAGCAAGGTTGTCAAACACTATATACAAATTACAGCCGAGCTAAATTGCTCCTGTATATAGTTATTTAACTTTTGTGGTGGCTCATGTGTGTTTTTGAGCGTGTGTTTGTCTTGGCCCAATGAAGGCTGTATTCCCTGGATACACTGTACGGGCAATGTCGCTGGAAGGGAGAGAGCAGATTTGTAAAAATTTGCGAAAGAGACGTTCAAAGCTGTAAATCCCACAAGGGTCCAAAACAACTTCACAATCGTTTGCTCATGAAAATTCTGGAGGTTTTAATGTGTTTTTGGGTCACAGATGGTGAGAGAGAGTAAAAATATCTCATTTCTTTGCACTCATCTTATCGTGATCCGTCGAGAGTTAAGCTGAAAAATTAAATTAAATGCTAATCACAATCGGTTCACATGTTAAGTTTGTCCTTGTTGCCTCATGAAGCTAATGAGTGAGGTTTGATTGGCAAAGGCCTGATCTCAGATCAGCACTGAAAGTCGGTCTCTAAACTATTCCTCTTCATTAGATGTGTCCCGGTGGTGTAATGAGAGGTGTTAGGTGTCTGTTCTGCACTTTGTACTTTATTGCTCTATTTGTAAGACCCACTGTGTGTTGTAGACCTGTAGCTCTGGAAATTTCACTGGTGAAAGAAATACTCTGACGCCTTTACTTAATTAAAAGTACAAGCACAGGATATTCCATTACATGTGAACAACCTGCATTCAAAATTAAGTATGAGTACAGAAGTATTATCAGCAACATTTATTAAAAGTATTACAAGTAAAACTAGTCATTCTGCAGAAAAGTGTCCATGTGACAAAAGATAATGCGTACCAGAGGTGTAAGAAGTATTCAGATCTATTCAGACCACAGTGTAAAAATACTCTGATACAAGTAAAAGTCCAGCATTCACTAAGTATAAGCATCTAAATACACTTAAAGTACCAATAGTAAAACTTCTCTCCTCTATGCTGAATCGCCCATTTCAGAATAATATATTGATATCACAGAATTATAATTGGTGATGCATTAACGTGTACATAACTTTAATTTTGCAGCTTTTAAGGATGGAGTTATTTTTTACATTTTATATTTTCCCTGCTGGGCACACAGCCAATTAACAGTAATGCATAATTAGTTGATTTATATTTTGTATTAATAATCAGAATCTGCAAAGTAACTAATAACTGATGCTGTCAAATAACTGTAGCAAAGTAAAAAGTACATCATTGGCTTGCCCCATGGTGGTGGAGTAGAGGTATAAAGTAGCATGACATGAACATACTCAAGTGCAAGTATCCCAAAACTGTACTTGAGTAATGTTCTTAGTTACATTCCGCCACTGAGTACAAATGCATCAAGGTGTGAGTATCATTTTACAGCTGTAGCTGGTGGAGACTGAGGTACTTTCACAGTGTTAGTTGTATTAGTCTAATGTTTTCCAAGCTAGGGGTCGGGCCCCCTTCAGAGGGTCATAAGAGAAATCTGAGGGGTCATGGGTTGAGAACTAAAAACAAAGCTTTGCTACATATTTTTTAGAGTTGTTTAAAAGTTGTATATGTGTATAGTGGAAATCTAATTTTGGTGGAACTCCTTACAACTCATAGGCATCCAAAATGTGACAAGTACACGTCCACACTTTGTTAGTTTATTCGTTTTTTACAAGGGGTCACAAACCCCCCAACGTGTCATTATCTTAAAGAATGTGTATCCATTTTTTCTACTTTTTTGTATATATATTTTTGTTCATAAGTGGTAGTTTAATTTATGAGGACTTGAATTTTGAATTATGTCTTCAAATTTGTATTAATTTAGGTTGGGAATGAGAATGTAAATTTGTAAGAATGTAAAAATGTCCTGTAAAATCATTCATGTAAAAAACTGTAATACTCAGTTTTGCCTGTGAAGACAATTATTATCATGATTATACATATAACTTACTTTAATTTAATCCAAGAATGAAAGTTCAGTTTTGGTTTTATCTTACAAAAGGATTATTTTAGAATAAACTGCACAGCATTAATGGTGAAGCAATAGGGAAAGAATTGTGTCCGTGGAGGTCCTTAGAAAGACAGTAACACCTGTGTGTGTGTGTGTGTGTGTGTGTGTGTGTGTGTGTGTGTGTGCATGTCTTGTAGGAGTGATAACAAATCGCCCCGCCGCTCACCACCACCAGTCATCCATTAAAACTGAACCAGGATTCAAATACTCGACCCATCAGAGGTGCCAATAACGAGGAGCCCCGTAGAAAATTACAGGGGAATTTAAGTATGCTGGCTAATGGCATTGGCACCGACACTTTGCCAATACACATTTAGCGGTGTGGTGGTGCGGCTGGCCCGGGGTGCCGGCGGAGACTGACACATCTCTCTTGAGTCTGTCCAGGCGGGAGATTGGCCTGTCTGTCAACGGCCAGGTCCCTGCCATTACCCATGATCACCCCCAGCTCTTCTTACCCTTTTAACCCCCCACCCCTGCACTAAAATACCCTCTCTTCTCCCTTTGTCCACAACATCCCTCCGTGTTTTCCTCTTTTACTGCCACCTCTGTCCTCCATCCTTGTATTACAGCAGCTGCTGTGGTGGTAAACAAAGAAGGTGTTTAAACTCTGCCCTCCAGTCGATGATCTTAATGAGACAAAACAACCGACGTAATAAAAATCAGATAAACCTGCAGAAAAGCATTAATTAATGGGCTTTTTGCCTTTTAAAACTTTAATTGCTCTAACACCGTTTAGCACTGTTTCTTTTGGCTTACATGTAACATTTAAATTACTCTGGAGTATTACAGTACTGTCGGTAATGATACAACACTGGTAAGGAAAGGTACTGCTAATGTGGCAGTGTTTACTCGCTCTTGGTTATTCAAAAGGTATGTGTCAGTGCTAGCTGATTATTTTAAATGCATTAGATCTATTGAATTGAAAAAAAAAAGAGAATATAAGTCTAACTCAAATTCTTAGCTTTTACATGTCACATTTTACTCATCAGTTACACTCAATTTCCTGGCTGTTTTCCATATCATGTACTCAATGTTTTAACATAAAGCCAAATAAATATTACTGAGTTTCCCCTACTCAAAAATATGCAGTTCACCCAACACTTGAGAAATGGTTTGAAAATGTTGCCTAATTTTTTTAAGTCTTATCAACTTAAAAGTTTTACAGTGTTTATGTTACTAACTTACAGGTACATTCAAAATAATGTCAGTTTCTACATGTAAAGGTTACATGAGATTATTACATTCCTCCATCCCTCTCTTCCTTCCTTTTGCCCCTAAAAAGAAGCATTTCCCGTTAAATTACCTTCATATTATGACAGTTTGTAGCTAGAGAGGCTGATGCTGAACCACCTTCGTCGCATGCTTGCTATAGGATCGGGTGACCTCCCCGTAGAAACACATGGGAAAAGCTCACTGCCCTTGAACAAGGTTGGAGACCATCACTAATTACCAGCGAGGAGGGCGGAGGGCTGGTGGAGACTGTCGTTTGATAGAAACACAATGCTCATTTTTCACGCAATAATCTCCTCCATGTTCAGATCTAAGCAAAGGAATGATAATAAAATGCCAGCATCTCTTCCGGCCCTGTTATCCTCTGTGATTTGGCTTTGCTGGGTGAAAAACTATAGCGGAGTGAGGTTCAAGCCGCTGAAGGAGAAGAAGAGATGAAGGGTATCGGACAGCATTTGTTTGAACAAGAAGGGCTGAGGGTGATAGAACAGGCGTTGAGCCAGAAAAGAGATGACCCCCCTTCTTTTCTTAATCTGCTACGATGCTCGTGTCAATTGGTAAAGGGGGTGTGACCGATAGAATAGATTCAGAACTTAAAGGCTTTATACGACCCCCGTCTGTAATTCTCCTTCCTTGTTGTCTTCGTGCAAAGGAGCAGAAAAAAGTAAAGTGTAGAAAAGGACGACTGAAAGATCTCTGCCAAAAGTGTAACGTGAAATTTAAGCTCCAAGAAGCAGCCACCAGCATTAGCTGGTTAAGTATCAGCAGCAGAGTAGGGGTAATGAATGTAGAAGGGGAGACATATGAAATGTCATTAATGTTAATTCTAATCACTTTTTGGCTATTAAGCACAAATTAGTGAAGGCGATGTTAAATGTCATGGTCTGTCCTGGGATTCATATAAGAGAGGGTGGGGGCCACAGAATAGGTTCTCATTTACATACTTAAGATCCAACTTAATTCTCACAAGGGGTGATGGAAAATGAAGCCGAGTCGTAAACCGATGACGATGACACGCAGGCCGGGGAAAAAAAACACAAACGTTTTCTGGCGGCTGATTCTTCATTGTTCGTGCTCAAGGTTATTTTCTTGAGCTTGTCGTCGAACGTCATTCCCTTGAATAATTCCGCTCAGGCTTTTCCTCCCTCTGGCTTTAAGGTTTGTGCTATTTAAGACCAATCATGTCAATGTGGAAAAGAATTAATCCTGCTTAAAAAATATATTACATGACTAGAATGTATGTTAACATCCCCCCTGATTCTGTCTCTGGATATAGACTTTAGTTTTGTGGAGCAGGAGATAGTTGAAGTAAATAATCATGTGGGCTAGATATCAAGAGGAGTTCATTGTCAAGTTCACTTATATACTCACAAGAGCTTGTTTTCATGTAGGTACTCTGTATCTGTCAAGCACTCCAATCCTGGGGAAAAAAATCAAGGCAGTGAACAATGCAGCATTTTAAAAGCAAGTCGAGCCAGAGCCCCACAAAAACCATGTCATGTAATTCATTGCGATAGATAGATTAACCTCAGTGCACCGCAGAGGCCTCTGCATTCTTGTCCACATTGTTCTAATGGCAGCCCACGGTCTTTGGGAATATCCTGTTTTTTTTGCTGCTCTCTCTTTCTTTCCTCTGTGGCTACAGTTGACTGTGGGAGAGTAAATAACATTTGATATGCATAAACAGCCCCTTCCTATTCATTACTGTCAGAGCGTTGGAGTGCAGGAGGCGGAGGTCAGCATGTGAAGGTCCTCCTCAGGCAGGAGAAACGCCTGTGGTAGCTGTCACTCCTCCACTCCCCCCCTGCACCACCACCACAACTCAACCCCCAGCACTCCCTCCATCACCTCCTCTTCCTCCCCCTCCCTCACTCCCCTATTAGCACAGGCTCCGGGTCATAACCTTTCCGTGGCATTTTGCGATTCCACAACCCTTTGATTAGTGCAATATTTACATATTTCACTGTGGAGAGGGCGTTCTTGTGTCGCAGACACTTGAAGTGTTGTAAATGCGTTTGGCCTTTTGCCTGGGAAATGCGGAGGAGTCGGACTCTCTGGTGGTAACCGTAGTCAAGGCTGCCGTGCTGATATACGCCGTAGTGTGTTTTAAGTATATTTACCCCTCCACCGCACGCACTGCCACAGCCATTGCACATGTACAAGTGCCATTTGGTCTGTGGTGTGGCCCTTGTCCTCCTGAGGAAGGCCGTTTAGCAGCCATTAGAGAGGGATAGTGCTCCCTAGTGGCAGATATAGATCATGCCCTCTGACTTGGACAGTACACAACACAGCTACAGAGGGTTACATGCAAAGAAGAAGAGAGGAATCTACTCCAGAGGGATTACTACAGTTCATTCTTACATGCAGGAGCAGCGCAAGAGATACCAGAGAGACATGGATGAGATGCAAGGTGTGGTCAAGGCCAGACATTGTATATAGTGTACTGTAACAAGGTTTAGATGCTGGCTTTCTGTTAGTTGTTACCAGATGGATTTTTTTCTTTTTCTTTCCTTTTGATGGATGAAGTTTGTTTGCAGAGAAATCGAGAGAATCTGGTAAGAATAAGTGTAGTTCAGGTGTCCCTTTCAGCCTCTTTATTGTGTGTCCCAGAGTCAGGTCACTGTGGGGAGGTGCAGCATTGCACATCACTGACTTCTGTTCTTGATACTTCCATAGAATGGCACTCAAGCAAGATTTTTTTTAACAGCCAGATGTCAGCCAGACCCTTTAAGTATTATTCATTTTGTTGATCAGAAGTGTAGAGGAAAGAAATGAGAAATAAATCCAGTGTAAATAGGAAGGATTTTTTTGTCTTGCTAGCATTGTATCATGGCCCGTCAACTGGCAAGTCTACCGCTTGGGCCTTTAAACTGAATTATCTCTACAACTACTTGTTGGATTGCCACAAAAAGTTCCTTCATACATTCATGTTCCCTTCGTGACGAATTGTGATCACTTTGGTAATTCCTTTACTTTCCATCTATCACCATCATCACGTCAAAATTTGACCATTACTTTTGTTTATGACCAAATGCCAACCCCCAAGCCAATTTGTCATGGTGACTAAACTGCTGATTGACTGTAAATCAGTCAATCAGCAGCTCTTTTATGATGGTGGTGTATTGGAAAATGTTTTAGGGCTACAGGGGTTTTTTTTTTTGAGGTAATACGCGTGGCCACTGGGAAAACTTGGCTGCAAAGCGAAGCAGCGTTACTGAGGGCCTGACTGGAAGAATCTGGCTAAGCAAGCAGAAGTTATACGCTCACTTTCCTTTTTGCTCTTTTCCAGCAATACAACAAATCCAGGTAACTTTATGCACAGCTGAGCAACATTCATAGGAATGAACATCCTGTTCTCTATGCCAAATACCTGCAAGCCAGAGTTTGAATAAGCCTCACTTTAGTTTCTGTTTGTTAGTATGCTAACATGCGAAACTAAGATGGTAAACATTATACTAACAATAGCACATTAGCATGCTCATGCTAGCAATTAGCTCAAAGCACAATTAATCTATTTATTTGTTATATGAAATCATAAAATACGATTTCAGTGAAAGGTAATAATTGTCAGTTCCGTTAATATATAGTAGTAGTGGTGATGAATAAATATCAATGTTCAGGATAAGGGGGGGTCATCAATCAGTAGCCTTATGGCTTGGAGCTCCTCCTGAGCCTCTCAGTGCTGGCTTGGTGTAACCAGTACCTTCCTCCTGACCTCAGCAGGGTGAAAAGGCAGGTATTCGAGTGGCTGGGATCTTTAATGATTCTCCTGGCCTTATTTTTGCAACGTCTGGTATAAACAACCTTTATGCAGAGTAGAGCAGCACCTATAGTGTGTTCAGCTGAATGAACCTATTCTTTGCAGAGTCCTGTGATCCTGTTCAGTGCTGTTTCCATATCAGGCAGTGATGTGACGTTCTCGATGTTGCAGGAGTACAAATTCGTAAGTATTTGAGGAAAAATACGGAATATCTTCAGGTGTCTGAGGTAAACCTCACAGAGCAGCTTGCATCTGTAGCTGCTAGACTCTTGGTCTGAACCTCAGACTGTGTTAAAGAACCACTTGAAAAAATTGCGATTGCCTGTTACGGTGGAGCATCTTAAGGCTAGGGTATGTTTGAAATGAACTAGTTCATAAAAAAATGTTGTCCATCCACATGTAGAGGCATTCAAATTCATTCAAATGGGGAAAAACAGCGCATATTTTTGCACAGTCTCTCCTTGAATTTATTCTTGGTGATGCATTCATTTGAACAACACAATAAGAGATGACAGTATTTGGGTGAAGAATGAAAAGAGAGAGCTTGAGAGTTTAAATCCTGCTTACTTTGTTACCTCATTGCTGTGTGAAATGGGCTTGCTTGTCAGATTTGGTTTGGGTAAAGTTACAAAAATTGTCAGACACAGCCCCCTCAGATCCATGGTCAAAAAGGTGTAGAGGGAGGGGGTTTCCTACGCTGCTCGGCAATCCAAGCAGCATGTCTTTTGAAGCATACTGATGCCTTTATTGTTCCGTGGAAGTGTAATGTCTTGTTTTAGGATTTCTCACCTTGATGAGAATTCTGAATGGAACGCCTTATCAGAATCATTCAAATAGTCACATAATGTCCACCACAATGAGTGTCAATCCAAAAATCTTGTCTCAAAGACATATCGTACGGACCCAAGTTGCAGCCACACATAGATAAGCAACAGACATGCATTTAAACAAGTAAAAATAAAACTTCATCTATCTTCTGTTCAGTGACAAAGTTGTGTGTAGCTGTAACCCTGTGGTTATAGCTCTGTAAAAGCAAAGACTTCCAAAGAGAACAACAATGGCTTTCTTGTGACATAAAGATGTGAAATAAGAAAAGCACATTATACTGTGTTCCTCACCACACCTATCCATCAAATCTGAGTCAGCCTGACGTTTGGCGTATTTTCCGCCTCAGTCAGTCATTCAGTCAGTCAGTCAGTCGGCTTCTCTCTGCTGTGTGACAGAAAGAAGAGATGTCAGCGAACAGGTTTTCCAGGGAGCTCAGGGCCGTCACGTCTGCCTTCGCAGTGACTGATGAGGTTGGGAAGAGTGACGGGCAGCTGCAGTCTTTTCTCAGCCCGCGGGCCTGCCTGGCATTAACGTTATGTGCCATGTTCTCAGAGGGAACCCGTCAGTCAGCCGTCGCTCAAACCGACAGACAGATGGTGCACATAGACACCGAACATGAAAGAGACTGGCAAAGTAGCAACGAATCCCTAGGTGGTCCCTCGTAGTTGAAGGGTGAGGGTTTCTCATCACCGTTGCTTGGCAGCTCGACTTCAACCGCACGGCCACACATGGACATCAAGGTGCCAACGGGCCCGGACGAACATCAAAGTCGCTATCCATCAAACATGTCACATGCTATGAAAGGGAACAGCTTGCAGTATGGCTTAGGTCTGATCTGTTTTCACCTCATCTCCATGAATCATGACCACTTTGGCTTTCTTCTGCCGGTCATGGAGACTGTGTGTGAAGCCAAATCAAAGTCACAAGATTTTAGAAAATAGATGCAATACTGTATTGTAGGCACTAGGCAGTCTAACATTAAACTATATGTTTTTTGAAGCGAAGTTGCAGATTTGACCAAATTTGTGGCATAAAATAAAAAGAGAAATACATTTCTCCAAGGATGCTTTGAAGGTAGAAATACTTCTATAGGAGCGTGTACATTATAATGAGACACTACAGGGAATGTTTCAGAGTAAACAGCACCCTTTCCAATTTTACACAGTGACTGGGCCATAAGGCTGCTACAAAGTCCCATCTTTATGCTGCCTCTGCTTTTTTACACAGAACCAAACAACGGCAGCATCATGCAGCCACAGCATATGACATAGCATGCCAGCATCGCGAAGCAAAAAAAGGCGTGACAGAAGTGATGTGTAACACAACAGCATCTGCCACTAGTGTGGCATATATCATGCACCAGCAGCACTTTCTAAATTATAATAATAATGGCATTACATGGCAATAATGATCATTTACTGACCCTGTTACATGGCAGCTCTCGGACATTATTGTCTCCCTAAGTTGCGGCTGCTGTTCTTCTTTTTTGAGTTAGCCTGCTAACTGCCTCTAGCTGCTCTTTATATATCGCCACTGGTGGGTCACACACATAACACGTCGTCACATAGCCCCACGTCCCATCCATGGCTCTGTCTTGCCAGCTGTCTGTTTAGACAGACATTGATTCAGCGCCGTGGCTGCCTCTGCTGCTGACTTAAAGGCAAGACAAGGTTTGCTATTTTTCACGAGTGTGCCCTTTATATGCTGTGGGATAACGGCATGACATTCTCCCCTTGAAAAGGCAGTGTAAAAGGGGCTTAAGACAGAGTGATCAGACCTCCATATTCATCCATCCAACTAAATAGAGACCTATCGCACTGTTTCAAAAGGCAGTGGAACATCTTGGACACTGCATATGTTAGTCACACCCATTAAGTTGCATCTATGTTAAGTCAGATTCAAAAAATGACATACTACAGTAAAAAACTACACCAGAAATTCTTTAAAGGTCTAGTGTGTTGGATTTACTTGCATCTAGCGATGAGGGTTGCAGATTGCAACCAACTGAAACTTCTACTTTGTGCCAAGCATGTAGGAGAACTATGGAGGCCGAAGGCTGGATCTTACAAGATAGGCAGATACTAGATGACTGTGTTTTGAAACTGACTGTTGAACAGGGGCTGTAAGATCAGTTCATACAGATGCGGTAAAGCCAGCACAGTACATATGCCTGTGATCTTTTTTTTTTTTTTTTACTTTAAATAGGTATTTAATAGGAAAAGTCCCTCTTGTATGAAAACCAAACTTACAAACAGTAAGTTGAACAAGTTACTGGAAGACATAAAGGCCTGGTTAGGGATCAGAGGTTCTGCAACCTTTGCACTGACAACTGTCTGGGAGACAGATATCTTATTTTGATCATGATTGAATATAACCATCATGGATAAAATGTTGTATATGTTCTGTTAAACTGTGTATGAATGTGTATAATCATTTTGTTTAGATAAGTGATACAGTTAATGCAGGTAATTTGATCAGGTAAGTTACACTCTGCAGAACTTAATTCCTGCTGGATGCCATTGTATGTTTTGCTTGTATTCCACACTGCAGCTACTGTAATCAATAAATCTAACTCTGGTCATGTTAAACTTGCGGTTCCCCTGACCTTTGTGGACTACATAAGGAAGCAGAGCACAAAGAGGAAACCCAGATACATATGAGGACAATACATAAAGGCCCCATTTAATGTGAAAAAGGAAACGCCTTGTTACAAGGTGTTAGCCATGTGGTACGTTTAGGGTAAAACCCCAAGACCAGTTCCAATGATTAAACCTTAATTGTAACAAAATAAAATGTTATTGTCAGGCTTTTGTTGACTGTAGCTGAAGTCAGGAAGAAAATGTGGACATGACTGACTGGCTCTGTTCAATATTGAGGATTGATATACCAGCACAGCTTGTGAGCACAGTGCTGACAGTAACAACTGATGACAGCGAGTGACCATGGCAAGAATAAGTCGTGTGAGAGACACAAAAGAATACAAAATATGCTCCGTGTTTTTTTATCTTGTCAATATTCAGAGACTGCAGGGCTCTTTGTAAAATTTCACACCGGCAGTGTGAGTAAAAGGGAAAAAAAAAGAACATTTGCAAACTGCGAATCTGTGAAGCTTTTTCATCTAAACTTGGACGTGTTCAGTCACAGTGGCTGAGGTAAATTTAAAACAAACAAGGAAAACCAGATGAAACAGCGCCAACAGGTGCCATTTTGTGTGTCTTTATTGTGGACATGACATTACATCTTTTTGAAATGATGTACAAAAGTGTAACAGAACTGAGAATGGCTCAGACGAGGTAGAGCTTTCACATCGGCTTGCTGGCATGAAAACTACACAGTATAAAAACAAAAACAACCCAGAAAAAAATCAAATTAAACAAACGCTCCTGTCTGCCTCTGTCCTCTAATCCTTTTTGAAGTGATAATAAATACAGATATCAACCAAATACATTTGGAATAATAATGTCTTCTAAGGTAAATTAATCATGAAGTTCATAACAAATAAAAAAAGCAATACGGACACAAATAATACAACTTAAGAGGCATGATAAAAACCCAACCAAAGAGAAAAGAACAACACCTGCCAGCCCCTCTGGGAGGGCAGCCATGACTAGCTACTGAACAAATCCTACAGTTTAGCAAAGAGAAAGACTAAAAACACACTCTTACATCTTTATGAAAAAATAAGCACTGCTGCACCTAGCATTATCAAACTTTCAATGAGGAAACGTAGCTAAAAAGCTGTGCCACACAGCCGTCACAGAACAAATCATCTGTCATTAAAATCTATGGAATCATCCTAACAAAAAAAAAAAGCCTCTAAACCATAACTGACATTGAAGTGTGTTAGCTGGCACCATTAAAAAGACATTCTCAAAGAAACCTTAGCTAGAATCGGACAAAATGAGAACGGTTAAAGCAGTAACCTAGTCTAAGTGCACTAGTAATGCCATTTGGTTTCTACCGCTGTATATAAGGGTTTGGTAAGAGTGGATTACAGATATACAGTTTATATTACATACACTCACTCCTGCTTCATAGTTTTTCTAAGTCACACTTCGGAGTAGAAATTCATAACTGAGGAGTTAATCTTAAAGGGAATTCTGTACAACATTGGTATTAGTACTACACTACCTCGAAGGCTAGAGTATCCGTTTCAAGTATTTTCACTACCCACACCTTCAGTATACACATGTGTGTATTATTAGGCATATTCAAGCACACAACATTGTATGCATAACTCAACAACCCACTGGTATAGCAACCATTTCATCGTCATGGAAAAAACTACTGAGGTCTCAAAATAGATGGGAAGTACAGTACTCTGTATGCTCCGTAGTCTTTAACTGGTTTGAATTTTGATTTGAATGCGTACAAAAATGTCTCTCCACTCCTGCTGTTTAATTCTGCTTTCAACCTCCACACTTTTCTTCTTCTTTTCCCCAGTGTGTCAAGGCATGGCTTTTTTTTTTTTTTAAGTTGTGGAGGCCATTGAGGGAAAGAAAACCAAGCCCCGGACACAAAGAGAGCATCTCCTCCTCGCAAAAAAAAAAAAACAGTCCTCAGGCTTCATACCAGCCAATAAACTTAAAACAGGCTTTCATTGCAAAGGAGGTAGGCTAGTATACAAAGCATCTAGAGGGAGGCTGGAGTACACAGGAGTTAGTCAACCTCTTATACAGTACTGAGAGGTTTCAAAAGAATGCACATACACACGCATAAATGCACACTCTCTCTCACACACACACACGCACACACACACCTGTGTTAAGGCTGTGACGGCTGTACAATTCAGTGGGCTTCAAAACATCTCTATCTCGAGTATTCATACCTGAACTCTCTGGAAGCCTGACCTCTCCACCTCTGGCTGCTCTCTCTCTGACCTCCTCACTCTTTCCTCCAAGAATGCAAATCTTTACATCAGCATTTAAGAAATTAGACTGACTGGTATGGGAGTTTGGCTTATTAGTCTGCTTGAACGCTTTGGTAACAAAATCAGCTCCATCTCTCTCTGGTTGTTTGCTCTGTCAGATGTGGAGGCTGTATTACAGCTGACATGCTGAATTATATGTCACATTTATCTGCTCAACAAACCTGCCAAACTTAAAGGAACAGTTTGGGATATTTTGGGAAGCAGGCTTGTTCATTTTCACACAAAGAGTTACATGAAGAGATCAATACCACTCTCATGTTTGTCCAGTAATTGTACATCAAGCAGCTGGTTAGCTTAGTTAAACACAAAGACTGGAAATAGATGGAAACAGCCAATCTGGCTCCTCTCAAATTGTTTAAAGGGTAACTTTTGTATTTTTCAACATGGACCCTATTTTGCCAAGTTTTTGTGTCTAGGTGAGTAATGGGAACGACATTTTTTATATTGGTCCAGCATTAAGCAAGAACGCTGCAGCCAGCAGCTGCGAAACAGGCTGCAGTGTAACCATTTGGGGCAATCGTGCACCGTCAATGTACATCCAATAAAAGTGCTTGCTTTTGCCACTGACAGGCTCAGAAAACATTATGAAAAGGTCCCTCTAAAGATCGACCGTTTCTGTTAGAGACTAAGATGCTTTTTGTTTAACCTGAAACAGCCCTGAAATCGCTATCACCAAACCTACCAGACTCCATTGAAATAAACAGTAATTTTAACGTACATAAAGCCAGCATAATTAAAATCTAACTGGCTGAATTAAGGGTTAATTTCAATCAGGCCAGAGTTGGTCATTGTTGGTACAGTGAAAGACGGACCAAGAGGGCTTTTGTGAGTTTTATTTTGTCGCTGTTACTTTAAATGAAGTGTGTTGTACAATAATAGAATTGTTGCTCATTAAATGGAGTCTGGTGGGTTTGGTGATGACGATTTCAGGGTTGTTTCTGGTTAACTAAAAAAGGATCTTACTCCTTAACATGATGGTCTAGCTCTGTAGGGATCCTTTCCAAAATGGTGTCAGACACTTACAATAACAATGTGAGCCAATACGCTCCAAATTGAAAAATACCAAAGTTACCCGTTAATCTGATACATTACTAGAGGCCTGAATGGGCAAACTTTTTTTCGAATGGGAAAAAAGGATTGGTTAGAAAGTCACAAAAAATAAACCTAACTTTGGTGCTGAAGTGTTCTGTGTTGTGAGAGACTGGGTAGGTTTTGGTACAGCTTTGTGGGCCCCATTTGAAATGGGCCAAAAAGTTAGTTGCCCTTTAGCACTATGAAATTAAGATGCATCTACGCTGGCTCACACTTGCAGTACCATATTATCTTTTGCAAATGCACATGTTGGAGTTTAATCTTTGCAATCCAGAGCCAAGCAAGCGTCTTCCTGTCGCTGTTTTGAAGTCAGTCTAACTCAAAGTCAGAAGTGTCGGAAACACTCTTTAATATGATGGAGTTATGGAGGGAAACTGCCTCCACTCAGTCCCTTCCTCTTAAATGGACAATAATTGAATGGCCATAAAAATGGTACGCTCATTTATATTGGCTATTAAAAAACGCACCCTCTTTTTAATGAGCACTAAAGCAGACACCCCCATTAGCGTTCTCTCTCTCTCTCCCTCTTTAATCCTACCTCTCTCCAACTCTCTCCCTCCTTCTAATCATCAGCTACACAGCCTCAGAGTGGTCACTGCACTCCTAACATTACACTCTGGAGTGGAGGGAAGTGAGTTTAACACACTTGTGCACGCAGACACACACACACACACACACACACACACACACACACACACACACACACACACACACACAGACAGATGCAAGTCTTCATCTTGGTGAACCCAGAGGGAAACGAACTTGCGATGCGTCAATTGACTGTTGATGAATTGCAGAGCATCTTCTCTCTCATCTCATCTCTGATGATTGGTGTCCTGAGGAATGCACAAACTCTTATACAATAAAGCTAAAAAAAAAAAAGAAAGGGGAAAGAGGGGAGGGCAACTACAGCAGCCATGCAATGCCACAGTCCTTGATTAAAACACTAGCAGTTGCATTCAAGTTCAGCTTTTTCCGCTTCTTTTCATCAAATATTTAGCTTTTCTTGTAAAGCTGCACTAGGCAACTTCACTTGTTGGTACTTCTAAAACGCCAGCAAGAGGTAACTCTTTGAATTCTGAGGGCTTCTATATTCAGAAATCCTTTAAAGGTGATGTAAACTACACACAGCCAGTTCATTCTAGCAAACCTTCAAACTGATGAAGACCAACAGAAGCAGAAGATTGATCGTTGTGTGTCTAGCTATCCTGCTGAGAAGAAACTTTATATTTCATTTCTTCTTTTCTTCTGTGTGGATAGCACTGCCCACCTGTGTGCACACCTGACACCTGAATTTCTAACAGCAGATTTTCACCAGAAACGCTCTCCATTAGTAGATAAGACACTCCTCTCTGCTGCAGCCCCACATTGTGATTTTAAAATTGCCTAGCACAGCTTTAACTATCTTCTTATTTTAAAAACAAAATAAAAACAACTACAAGAGCCTTCATCGTAGAAAAATCTTCTAAGGTCGTTAAAGGATGATGGGTGGAGAGGAGAGGCTCAGAAAGTTTATTTAATGAGTCTCAGGGTCCTACTTCCAGTCCTCTGATGTTTAGGAATGGTGTTTTCAGGTTCCCTGACTAGTCTGGTCCCAAGTCCAGATCCTGGTCTATCAGACGGTCTACTGTTTTTGTGGGGTTGGTGGGTGTTTGGCAGCCAGGGCTCCTTGCTCCTCCTGGCTCAGCAACAAGCTCCTTGTGTCTGGGTACTGGCTGTTGTCAAAAGGCATATGGTGGACACTCTGGACGTGCGTCTTTAGGTTCCCTTTCTGAGAGGCTCGGTATGGGCAGAGCTGGCAGCAGAATGGCCTCTCCCCTGAGGAACACATACACAACACACAGATTCAGTTGAAAGGTCAGGTGGAGGCCGACAGAGGACGTCAGACATGGGATCGGAGAGGACAAGAATTTTGAATATACAGGGGATATAACAGGAGACAACGATGTGAGCCACGGATGAGACTTGCTGTGGTGGAAAACACGAATAAAAATAAGAGGGAGAAACAAGCAAAACACAGACAAACACAAACCAAGACACATGATGGCATTCAACTAGAAACAGGAGAATATTATGCAGGTCAAGAGCAGCATTCACATTTCATTTTTTACACCTAATTTCACTTAAAAAGTTAACTTTGCTTCTCTATCCTGACCCAGATGGACAAACTCTTCCTCGCTTTCCTGCCATCTGGGGAAGAGCATCCACGTCTGAGAAGTCCTACTTTTGTCTCTGTGTATTTCCCTCAATCACCCGAGCCACCCTTTGTCCCCCACACACACCCTTAAACACACTCCACACACACCCTTTAGACTCTCTTCTAATTAGACTGACCTACAATGGCACAGACACCTCGGCAAAAAAAATATATATATAAAAAACCTAATAAGAAAATAAGCAACACACACCTGAACAAAACAAATGAGATTGCCATTTAATTGCACCTAATTATCATTTTGATAAATGGAAGAGTATCAAAGCGGGAAAACAAATGACTCCCCGTGCCCCTCCCGCACCCTTCTCCCTGAAGAAGAAACAGGGAAATATAGCTGTTATCATACATCATCAGAAACACAACGGAGAGAAAGAAAGGGAGGGGGGGTGGAGATGGTGAAGGAAGAGAAAGATAAAAACAAAAAAAGGTATAATTAATCACACAAAAATCTGAAAAAAAAAAAAAAAAACAGCTGGAGAGACGGTGAAGGCGAAACGTGAGAAGAAAGCGAGAACCTCCACGACACCGTCCTGCGAGGAAACATCGCTGACGGGACCGGTGCACTACATTATAATAAAGGTTATCGTCACCGTAAAGCAGCGTCAACACTACATCTAATTGGACCCCTCCGCCGCGCCTGCTCCCATCATTCATAACGTGCGGTAAATCTGAGTCCGTGTGGGTGTGTGTATGCTGTGAGATGTGTGTGATTAATTAAGATGGAGGCGCAGCGTGTAGAACCCAGCTCTTCTTCGAATGTCAAAGCAGAACAGATTTACTCCTGTGTTCCTCCTCTGCCTCGACGCTTGTCTCAATGAGTGACTCTAAAAACTCTTTAAAGACATTAAAGAAGCTACAGGGAATGTGTTGCTATTTTTTAAGTTTGTACATGTTTGCTTTAAAACCCATACACACTTTTCTTGTTCCTAATAGGGACAACTAACAGTCAGTTTCATTATTAGTTAATCTGACATTTATTTTCTCATTAAATTGATTTATTAGTGTTTTTCTAAACCGATTTTATGAAGTTTGAACTGGTTAAAGACTGAACAGCTGTTGTGTTATATCAATCAGTGACAGAAAAAAACAAACAAATATAATGTTCCATAGAGCCAATCTACCTAGATTACCTTTGGACATTGTTACAGATTTGAATGTATATATTTTAAAGTGTCAACCTCGGTGCAGCCGAAGACAAAACCACTCATCAATAATACAAAGAATTGGAACAATCATGTATTGGAAGACTCTCCAAGAATCTGACTTCAGTACTGACGGTGTTTTAAAGGAACAGTATGTAAGATTTAGGGGGATTCAGTGGCACCTAGCAGTGAGGATTGGAAACTGCAACCAGCTAAAACTTCTATTGGCTAGAATTTCTTTAATGTCAGTCATGAGGTTTTTCCCAGGAGCCCATTTATCCACAGGGCTCTCTTTCTCTCCACAACAAACAGACCAGGGGTCTCATTTATGTGTAGGATTCGCACTAAAAACTGCGGACAACAGCTAAAAAATATTTGATAGTTTCTACAATCAGCCTTCCACCTACCCAGCTGCATCGCCAATTTCCCGTTTTGAAAATGTTTGAGCATGGGTCAAGGTTTCTCCTATCAAGTCAGTTTTTACAGATCACGTCTTTTGCAAGGGCAGTGGCGTACGCCTCTTTGAAGCCTCGTTATGTGTGTACACAATATTTAGAAATGAGACCGCAGGTGATTAAAATGTCGGAGACAGGCGGCTAGCCCAGCATCTGCTAATGTCGCTTGCCTCTTTTCTCTGTTAACTTAATGTGTGCTCAATTTTTTTCTGATCTAGACATTCAGGAGGTTTTTACAGGGAACCAAATTATCCACATAGGTCTCCTCCTCTTGAGGACCAATGGACCCAGTGATTTCAACCAGTTGAAATCACATACAAAAATCAGTGTTTTTCCAATGTTCTTGTCACAGCGGTACTTCTAACTATGGTGGCCAATGCAAAACTGTGAATGGCCCTACATATTTTTTCTGAACTAGAAGTTCAAGAGATTTATACACGGAGCCTAATTTTCTTCTTTTCTTCCACAAACGGACCATCTGATTTAAACCAGTAAAAACACTGCATCAAGCAGTTCCACGTGAAAAGTCTGTGTGCTCACCTTTTTCTCTGATAATTTAAGATCCTGACATTCAGGAGGTTTTTACTGAGAGGTCTCTTCCTCTTCAAAACAAATAGACCTGGGGATTTATACCAGTAGTAATATTGAATAAAGCAGTTTCACATAGCAAAGTCAGTGTTTTTCTAGTGCTCTGGTCACAAAGGGGCTTCTAACTAAGGTAGCCAATGCAAAAACACAAATGGCCCTATCTACCATTGTTTGTTTTGTCCATTCTGGGCTGCTGTAGAAACATAGTGGTGCAACATGGCGATCTTTACGGATGAGAACCTGCTCCCACGGAAGATATAAATGGCTTAATCTAAGGTAAAGAAAAAATTCTTATTTTCAGGTGATTATACAGTAAAGACAAACTTAGTATATTGTATTTACAAAGAAGTGCAATTATTATTGTATTAAGTGAAGCATCTGGTAGCTTTTCCACAATTATTTAACGAACCTCTAACCCTTCAGGTGTAATTAAAACCAAAATGATTTTTTTTCAATGAGACAACTGTGATATGTACACTGGATACACACGCTGGTGTCAGGTGTGATCCAGCAGCATGTGAGAATGCCAGGTGTTAATGCCAGGTGCAGAGGGTGCCACATGTGACTGTTACACATGAAAAAAAAAAAAACACTCACAAAAGGATGGGAGGGTTGTGGGACTGACACAGACACACATGCGGAGGTGAGACAATAATAATGCAAAAAACATGCAGAAGCAATGAGGGAGCCCAGTGGTTAGCCATCGTGCCACATACTTGTTTGGGAGCTTCAGAAGCGGTGGTGTGAGCGTCAGTACCTCTGTGGAGTCCGTTAAAATCAAACCCAACTGTGGGGGGAGAAGGAGGATGGAAGGGGGAGGAAAAGGAGGAGGAGGAGGAGGGGGAGGAGGAGGAAGGGGAGGAGGGCATTCGGTTAAAAGCTCTACCAGATCCACACAAGCAATTTTTTCCCCCCTTCCACCACCACCACCCGCGCACTGTAGCATTTGCCACCAGCACCCTTGCTAATAGAGGGGACCTGGCAGTGATGATGATGGTGATGATGGTGGTGATGATGGTGATGGAACCTGGTGGAGGCAAGTCAGTGATTTAATATGACGCATGTTAATAGAGGCCTCAGGGTGGCTGGCCTTTTCGGCGTGTGCACGTCCATGCTGAAGACAACCGTCGGTGACAACATTAATTACAGCCTCGGCGAGTGTTTACAGACCCTATGCATGGGCGTGTGTGTGTGTGTGTGTGTGTGTGTGTGTGTTAATGCAGTGTGTGTGTGTTTACAACAGGGCTTGGGGGGAAGCTGAGCGCTGCATCACTTACCATTTGGCCTCTGTCACTTAGAATCACTGGCTGTGCCACATATCATTCACACTCTCTATAAAGAAGCTACTTATCTCACTGTCTACTGTGATCACTGCCGGCCCGGCTGATGGACATGACAGGACAGGAGAAGGAAGAGGAGGAGGAGGAGGAAGGGGGGAATGGAGTGGGAGAAAGGCAGTCAAATAGGAGAGGCAGGGGGGAGGAGAAAAGGTGAGATGAGAGGAAACAAGAGAGGAAAAGGGGATAGAGAGAAGGGAGGAGAGACTGTAGATGGGGAAAGGAAACTGGAGGAAAGGAGGAAGAGGACAGGAGAAAAGGTGAGATGACAGGAAACAAGAGCAGGAAGGAAAAAGGAAAAGAGACATGAGAGGAAACAGCAGGGAATAATGGGTAAGACAAAGGGGGGAGAGACTATAGGTGGGGAGAGGAGAGGAAATGAGGTGATAGGAGAAATGGTGAAATGGGACAAGAGAGGAAATAGGAAACAACTGAAAGGAAATGAGAGGGAAAGGAAGAGGAGAAAAGAAAAGAAAAAGTCAGATGGGAGGAAACAAGAGAGGAAATGGGGAGGAAGACAGGAGGAAAGGTGAGATGACTGCACAGGAGAGGAAAGGAAAATGGAGAGGAGGAAAGGTGAGATGAGAACAAACGAGAGAGGAAAAGGGGTAGAAAGAGGGCAGAGGAGACAACAGGTGGGGAGAGGAAACGAGAGGAGGAAAGGTGAGATGAGACAGGAAAGGGAAATAAGTACAGGAGAGCAGAATAACTGAGAGGAAATGAGAAGAAAACAAACAAGAGAACAGAAAAAGCCAGATAAGAGGAAACGAGAAAGGAAATAGGGAAGAGGACAGGAGAGAAACAAAAGGGAAGGTGAAATGAGAGGAAACAAGATAGGAAAATGGAAAAAAAGAGGGGAGCAGAGTCTTTAGGTAGGGAGAGGAGAGGAAACGAGAGTAGAGGAGATAAAGTGAGATGACAGGAGAGCAGAATAACTCAAAGGAAACGAGAGGAACAGGAAGAGGAGAAAAGGTGAGATGACAGGAAACAAGAAAGGAAAGGAGAGAGGAGAGGAGGAAAGATTAAATGAGAGGAAACATGGGAGGAAATAAAAAAAGAAAAGAAAAAAGGAAAGAAAATGAAACAAAACAAAAGGAGAGGAAAGGGAAGGAGGGGGAAGGAAAGGAAAGTGCACTTGGGAAAAGTAACAAGGAAAAGGAGAAAGTGTAGGAAAAGGCAGGATGTCTAAATCAAGCTGTTTAGTGAATGGCATCAGGACGCATGCAAATGGATTCATAAGGCTGGCGTGGACAAATGCTGTTCTGCTTCATTAGAATGCGCAATTCCATCTCTCTAATTGACATGTGATTAATAATGTATACAATTTGTCACAGGTCAGTATCCGGAGCAAATCATGTTTCACTTTAAAAAATAGAGACAGCTGCCCAGCCCAGGGCGGGGAAGGACTCACAGACTGGCTGTCACACTCAACTGAACAAAAAGATCTGTTTTGATTTATTTTGGAGAAAGCAGGAACGTAGCGATGAAATATTGTCCAGAATGTGAATCCCCATGCATATATTCTCTATATCTCATGTGAGCGTTTCTGGGTGAATAAATGGCTGCGAGGGGGATGATGTGTGTGCACAGGTGGCAAGGGGATGAGTGACTGTTGAAGGAGTGGCCAAAAAACTAGGAACATCCAGTAATACATGAATAACAAGTAGCTAATGAGGTTTTCTTACGTACAGTTTGCTAAGGTGTCATTGTTGTTTCTTTTCCTTTGCTGAGGTTGTTTGTCCGTGTCTGTCATACCTTCCCTTTTTATCATTCTACAGTTTTTGTGACTGACGCTTTTGCTACTTGATTACCAACCATATTTCACCCAAAACCTCTTTTAGTTACTGCATATGACTTTAAAAACTCATATTACATGACTTAATTGTTTTGTTTGGAGCACAAAAACACACTAAACATGATCACCTACATGCCTCATTATATCCTCTCACTTTAAGATAACTGCTTGATGAACCATGAATTGCTTGATTTTGAACATGATGTGTTTCAAAAGTTACTTCTGTTGGAATGGGTCATGTAATTGACCCCAAACAGAAGTAACAATGCCGTACAGGATGGCATGCTGTACTTTTAGTGTGTAGTAATGATATAGTTGTTCATGGAAAGCCCATATAATAAATAAAGATTGAATTATTTTCTCATTTGGTGTCATACCAAAGCTTCATGCTTACATTAATATTAATATTAATTAATATTCAGAAGGAAAGGAAAGAAGGGTTGAAAGCTGCAATTTAATTCATTTAAAAACGCATCTTTGTGGGGTATTTTCATTGTTTTGTCAAGTGTGTGTACGTATACAATCTGTGTTCCTTTGAGCGTGTTTGTGTGTCACTGTCTTGTGGCTGTAGTTACCTGTGTGGGATCTCATGTGAGTACGCAGGTGGCTGGGCTGACTGAAACTCTTCCCGCACTCGTGACAGAAATATTGTCCCTGCCGCATCAGAGACCGCAGCATCCCTGATCACACACACACACACACAGAGGAAAGAGAAACACACTGTTAAACAAAGTACTAAAGTGCAAATCTCAGAAGAGTTCAAACATAGGTTCAATACAACAGTGGTCAAAACATAGAAATACTACTCCTGAGACCCTGTGTCCTCATATGAGGACATCACATTTTGGGTTTACTGGACCTTATATTTAATTCTACTTAACTAGGACCTGTTGTCCTTATTTGTGGACGCTTTTTTGTGCCATCTTGTGGTAATGAGAGCACAATACACTGATCCACGTAAAACAAGATGGCAGCCATCTCTGTCAGGTCAGTCTGCAGCTGGTCCCGACACAAAAGTGGACAAGGTCCAAAACCTGATCACATTTTATGGTTGAAACTTGTTTATTTATGATTAATAATGTTTGTAGTTTGATATGACAACAAATTTGAAGACATTTGGATTTTAGTATTGTCTCGTTAGAGGCCACTAGGACTTTATGGTCATCTCATTTAAGGACACTGGGACTTAACTGTTGTCCCTCTTGAGGACACTGGGACTTAATTATCGGCGACAACGTTTAGTTTTTTATAGTTATCAGGTCCTACTGATCCCAAATAGCTCGAAGAAATTAAAACTGCGTACCAAACAAAAGTTCGGGGTCTAAGGAGGATATAAATAATAAGACACAGCTGCACCTGTAAGCAGTTCTAGAAGTTATTCAGTTTATGTCAACATTTTTTAAGAAGGCCCAAAAGTTACATGGTCTGTCTGAAATTCCTCTCTATTTACTATATTGCACTAAATATAACAACCACAATTATATTAGAGTTTCAAAATTCTAAGAGTGAATTTCATGCACTATATAGTGCCCTAAATATCCCCGCAATGGAACAAAAAAAGCAGTGCTCATGGTACATACACTACTTTCCACAAACAATAGCACAGTGGTATTTGTTGCATTTCGCAGACGCTAAAATTACTGTTCTACGTTCAGTGATGACACAAAATGATTAGAATTCATAACTATCTATAATCTAGATTTACTGCTCACATTAGAGTTAAGATCTGAGTCTATTCTTAGAGCACAGGTGAGGTAAAGCAATGTTTCAATATTAATCCATGTGCAAATTTCAAAGTATGTATTTCTTGCTACGCTCATTTATATCTCAGCCGATAATGTTTTGCTAAATTTGATCTGGATCAGGTTTTTTGTGCTGTTAGCAGTTTTAATCTTTTAATCTTTGTCCTTTATGGCGCAGGTGTCACATATGGAACCCTAATTTCATATACCAAAAGGCAATTTTTAAAATATTATAAGGGGAAACAAGTTACATGTTCACATTTAAAGGCCAGTGTGTGCTTTCAATTCCCACGTACTATTTCACGTGACTTTTTCTGAGGAGAGTGGTGGAAAAGGTGGACATCAGCCTGAGTTTATTCCAAAGCAGAAGACATTTCCACGTGTTTGCAGAGATTGAATGACGACGTAAAGGTCAGTAATGGGCAGAAAGTGAGTGGGTGTACATAAGCACAGAGCCATGGCTGCAGCGGTGGAGGTAGGTAGCGTCAGTAGTGGACTCGCGCAGGCATCATTAGTATGTCTAATGTGTCATTATGAGCGGCTAGCTCCAGGGGCTGGACTGCAGCTGTCACACAGCATCATCTCAGAGGCTGACAGCCAGACACACACAGCACACACACACACCGCATAAATTACAGGCAATTAAAACGCCCCGGCTGTGATGTGCCCGCTCCGCTACCCGTGTGTCACATGTCAGGTGTGTGTGTCTGCATGTGTATGTGCTTCAAGAGTTGTATATATGTGTGTTTGGTCCAAGGGAGGAAAGTGAGGCATAGGCTGCGGTGCACACCGGCTACACAGACACACACACACCATGACACGACAACACTCCCTTTACATGCACAAGTCAGATTAACATGTTAATGGCCTTAATGTTGAAAGAAACCTGTTGAATTTTGATATATTTAAATCTCATACATCCTGTCACGTGACATGACACGAGTAAATGAGAAGTCAGGAATGTTTTTTCTCAGTGTGTCTCTCAGTGAGGAAGAGGAGAAGATTACATCATTGTTAGTGACTCAACTTTCTTGCCTTGTCCGTGTTTACGCAAAAATGTAATAATTATAAAAGCCTGCTCTCCAGTGTTCATACAACTGAAATTATGTTAACTAGGTGAATTTATCATTCAGTATTATTGCAACACTTCACTAAAGTTATCCTACCTGAGATGAAGTGATGTGACTATACACCTGGACATGCACTTCTTGTTTCAATGCTAAAATAGATTTCCTGACAAGCGCATAATTCTTTTAATTGCAGGTAACAAAATTCAATTCAAGAATTAAAAAAAATACTTTTATGAAGCTACATCAATACATCAGTAGGCCCACTAGTTCTACTGTCATTACTGCCACTCCTTTAGCTACTGTCTGTCCTTACCTGTACAATATGTCAGTCAGAAACTATCACAACAGACAGAAAAGCCTATTTGTGGAGCAGAGGGCCGGACACTTAATGTTGCTTTCGAGTGTTGTGCTTTTATCATCGTAAGCTTGTTGTTAATTGTATCGTCCACCTCTGGTAAGGCACTCAAATCAAAGGGATCAGTATCAAGACTGGACGTTACTTATGTAAAAAAAGGTATATAATTATCAGATTTTTTAACTCCCAAATATCAATATGAGTATTGGCTGGGCGGTCGTTTTTAATTGTTTTAATTTTATTTTAAGTCCAATTTGAAAAAAAAAAAAAAAACACTGACAGTTTCTAACTCAATATAGTTAATGGGAGTTCTGTAACTATATGGAGCCAATATATGAAAAAATGCTGCTTGGAAATTCATTGTTAATGGAAATGAAGCCTGAAATGTGTTTGTTAAAGCAGGCAGAATGCAGAGAGTAGCTCAGAGTGGCCATTCAGCATAAAGAAACCTGTTGTTATAGGGTGAGTAAAACTGGAATGACTGTATTTAAAACAGTAGGAGGGCCTGTCAGTCATGTCATAATCATGTTTTCTGGTGTGCATATAAAAGTGGTCAGGGCAGCTGCAGCCACAGCGTCAGCAGCAAGATATAAAAAGAAGATTTAAGGTTTAGAGATGGTTAGATCCATTTCACGACACTGTGACTACTGAACACACACACATCCATGCACATGAACACATACACATGCACTCCTGTGACCTCTCCTGCTGACAGATAACAGGCCTGAGGGTTTGGGGGTGCTTTTGTTGAGGGGGGGGCGCTACTGCACAAACACCCCAAGCATGAGGGCTGGCACATACCTGGGCAGTGCCCAATAGTGGTGTGTAAGTTGGTGTTTGTGCATGTAGAAAGTGGTGGGGGGGTGTGTGTTAGAGCAGCAGGACAAGGAGGACAGCGAGGCGGAGGAGGTGACAGAGAGTGTCTCTGGCAGCCCGACTGCTGGCCTCTGGATACTCTACTTCTACTGTGGGCCGCCAGCCCTTCTCACTGATGCACTAATGAAAGACAAGACAGAGCTGGACGGAAAACACAAGCAGACACACACACTCATACACATGTTACAGAGAGAAACGGGAGAAAGACTCAGTTGCTCAAAAAAGGTCACTTTATAGCATGTGACTCAAAGGGCTAAGGCGGATCGTGACGATATGCGCCTGGACGGGTGACAGCGATGTCATGCGTCTGCTCTGGGGCTGTTGTCTTTGACCCCTGGCTCCATACAGCCCCACTTGACCTTAGAGACACAGCTGAAAATGGGCAAATAATACGCGTGTTCGGTAATGACCATTTCCAAAGCAGCTGGTGGGGTAATTATTCTGTCTCATCTCTCTCTTTGCCTCTTATTTTCCCTCTCTCTCTGTTTTGCCTCCCTCCATTCGCATCTGTGCGAGTCTCTCGTCAGGCAGAGCCGTGACCTAAACAGTTTGTGACAGCTTTCTGGGAGAGTGGAGCTGGAGACTAGGCATGCCTCGCAGACCTGAGAGTAGCAAAGGTTCTCTCACGTCTCTCACATAAAAACACACACACACACACACTCCTTTAGCATCTAAAAACCCAAGCACATATGGACACACACGCACAGACACACATGCTGCCCCAGATTCGGCCTTTAATCATATCTCACAAACATGCAAGCACACATGTGTGTGCCTGTTTAATGGATCCTCTCTTTATTATTCAAAACCTTGTCAGAATGGAGCAGTGTATGTGTCTGTCAATCACTTCCTGCCAGATGGCGAGTTAGTGTGAGAGAGTGAGTCAGCGTGTTAGAGAGGATAAATATGTAAACCTAACTGAATATGGTTTATACGTTGAGTGTGGATCTGGGTGTCTTTTCCTGGTTTAGCCTGTCAAGTTTAGGCAATTCTTCTCGTGACAGCTAAAAACAAGTCGCTGGATAACATTTCTCTTTGACTACTGACATTTGGCATTTTCTCCAAAGCAAAGATCCTCAGGCATTTTGTATGTGAGCTGATGATGAGGGATTGCGCAGGACTTTCTCTAAGAGAGCACATTCTGACTGATGGTATTACAGACTTGAAGGCATAAGACAAAATTTAGCACTGTGTTGCAGCAAATTTCACCAAACATTTGTGGATAAGTCAAGAAATTAAACAAAAATTGACATTGCTCCCTACCTGTGGGATCCAGCAGTGCATTGGCCGCACCCCAGCGGTGGTAGAGGGCAGCCAGTTCATGGGGGTTGTAGTTTTTGAGGAAGCCGAGGATGTCAGTTGGCATCTCTGGTGTCTCTGCGATTGGCTCCTGCTTCAAATCTCCACGAGATTCTGACGGCAAAGAGGAAGAGGAGGAGGAGGAAGAATTCAGCAGAGTGCCTCCATGTGCCTGGGAGGCTCCGTAGTTGTGTCCTGCCGCGGAGCTGTGGGTGATGGTGCTGGGCCTCGTAGCGTTGGCCCGGTTCTGGCTGTGGGAGTTGGGAAGTGGCTGATGGGGGGAGCCCCTGGCTCTGCTGTACTCTGCTAGGCCATGTTTGCTGGACAGCATGAAGCCAAGGCCCTCTTGAGGCATTAAGTAGCGGTCAGACACACGGGATGCAGTCGCAGAGCTGGGGCTTGGGACTGAGGAACGTGAGAGGGCAGCAGTGCTCTTCTCCAAAGAGCTGGAAGAAGATGATGAGCCTCCCCGAGGATAAATGTCCACTTTGGGTCTGAAGCGAGACTGATGACTCTGGTCCTCCATGTGCCTGACACTGCTGCTGCTGCTGCTGTTGCTGCTGCTGCTTGGCCGGACGGGGACTCTTGCAGCTTGGTTGCCTGAGGTGGATGAGGAGCCCCTGGAGAATGAGGAGGAGGGGGTAGAGGATGATGATGATAATGATGATGATGGCATGGCTGCCTGACTGGCTGGCCTGCTCTTCTTTAGAACCTCGCTGGAGTTGGTTGGGGGCCGGGTACGTTGGGCACGCATCAGCGGAGGCAGCGGTGGACACTCCTTCCCCTCCAGGACTGGCGGGGGACCAGTGCGTCTCCTGAAGGATAATAAGCTGTCCCTGGAGCCCTTGGAGTTGTTTTTCAGGGCCCATTTAGGAGCCAGATTGGAGCTACTGCTGTTGATGCGGTGAGCCACAGTCTGGTGCATCCAGAGTACCTCAGGGTAGCGGGTGGAGTGGGAGCAGAAAGAGCACTTGTGGCTAGGGAGGCTCTTCCTGTCCTGGGTTAAAGAGGATATGCCCCTGCAGCCCTCAGCCCTCACACATAGATCCACAGGGGTCAGGCTGGGATTGAGCGGGGAGGATCGAGCTGAGAGGTAAGCTGGAGGGGATGCAGAGTTGTTCAACCCCTGGAGAAGAGCTTTCTTCAGCTTAGGATATCCACTTGGGGTGCCTCTGTCTGAGCTGGAGCTTGGGCTGGGTATGGGGCTGGGTCTGTCTCCGGGGGCAGCCGGGTGTTGGGCACGAACATGAGTCAAGTAGGCCTGCAACTCTGTGGTAACAAAGTCACAAAGGCTGCAGATGTAAGGCTTCTCATCTGTAGGGAAAAGAATGACAACATAAAGGTCAATAACTTACACTATCATCTGAGCTTATATTGTTCCATCCAGATGTAGTTTTGCCTGAACAGCCACCAGGCTGCAGTATTGACCAGTATTCCCATTTATCCTCATTACATTTTACATGTGAACACATCCTGAAATAAAACTATTACTTCGATGGTTACAAAGATAATAAGCATGTGTGCATAAACATAAACAATGAATAATTATATATCATTTCAATACTGTTTCAAAGATATTTGTTCAACAATGTCCAGTAAGAATGTAGCAAGATAATGACTTTTGTTAACGTTATCCTGTTCAGATATTAAAAATGCCTGAGCAGAAGTCTTACTTCATATCTGTGGCAATGGTTGGAATGTATTACAGTCTATAAGGTGTGTGAAACAATTACATCATAATATCAAACATTGTAACAGAGTTGAATAAACATATTTTGACAAACTTAACAAATTGAACATTTTATGGGATACACAGTCTCAAACGATGCTCTTGTACTGTAATTCCATAATATTGAACATTTACTGTATTGAGTCAATATCACTGATTCCTGAAGTGCAGCTCTAAGAATTCCCCACAAGATGGCGCCTGTGACCCATCTTTCTTTACAAGTGAATTTTACTGTTGTCACTGGAAAACTAAGACATACATATAAATAGAAATTATGGAGTAGACGTATCTGTGTTGACAGTGGATGCTAATTATTATCATTATACAGAAATTTACATAAAACATGAAAATAGTTGGAATACAGAGGTTTTGAACATAAAAGCGTAAAACTAGACAGCGGCAGGGTCACAGAAGCATATCATCTTACACACACATACATGCAAACTATTCAACAGAGCAGATTCTGTAAGTAGCACATTATATTACTCCCCACTGCACCTCCTCTTTTTCACAACAACACCAGTAACCTGCCATCTGTTTTTCATTTGGCTTCCTGTTGGCAACACTGGCCAACACACACAGCTCAGACTCTGCCAAGGTGAAGCCCCGGGGCTGGGCAGTCTAGTAGGGAGGGTGGTTAGACTGATGTGTCCTGTTTTTCAGGCTGATATTGGCCTTTTATTAATTAATTATTGACCAGCTAGGGTCGGAGGATTTGAAGTAAGCGATTGAATATCCTGATTATTCATAGCTTTATTCTCCAAATATTCTTACTGCCCTTCCAAAGAAAGTATCAGTGTATAATCTCTAACTACTCAGAGCTGATGATCATGTTGATATGTGCTTGTACACTGTCAATTCTCATTTGCATTCCAAAAAAAGTAGCTAAACGGCTGAAAGGGACATCAGAGTATTTGCGACTACAGCGTCCTCTGAGTGTCTCTTTCCCCACTGCCTGCATCCCTCTCCATTGGGAGGTGACTCTATAAATAACCAATCCCTCAGACATCAGGCAGCCTGGCTGGCTCAATGGTAAGAAGAGTGGATGAGTGACAGAGGAGGTGTCACAGGAGGTAACCTTAGAGATTAGGGAAGAGTCAGAGGGGACACGGAGGGGGTACCAAGAAAGACGATGGATAGACGGATAGAAGACCTTACATCCTGACAAGAAAATTCTTTTGGTAAATGCTGAATTCTTATACATGTTTATATATTATTATAAGAATGTCTTTCTCACAAATATTAATAAATTTAATCAAATAATAGCAAAGAAAATATTCTCTCACATTTCACCATGTGTCCTGGTATTGCAGGTTTTGTGTCTGGTATATACATTTCTGTATATTGAGCTAAAAAGATCCTGTATCCCCCACACAATTTCTGAAACCAGACACCAGGATGCCAGTGGGTTGGGAGAGAGTGTATTCTATACAGCACATTTATTACTATAAAGGAAGTTAACCACGCCTTCGACTGCTAGAACACAAGACTGTTATTGTGCTTCATAACTAATCAGTTGTTATACAATAAACAACCTCGGCAAATACTAAAAGGAAACATGGAGACGGATTTCCATGGCGAAGACATAAAAAGGAGAGCAAAAGACATATTCACACACAGATAAGGGGGGTGAGGGGAGTTTCCTGAGACAGGAAGACCTGAAATAGCACACAGCTCGATCAGGCCTGAAGAAATGTTGCTGCTATTTTTGAATGTCTGTACTAACAGGGAGGAATGGAAGCAATCACTACAATTCTTTACTGTCCACTATCCTAACCTGTACAAACAGTGTTTTCAGTGAGGTTGAAAGTTAAAAGACAAAGACCAGAGAGCTCTGACAAGCTGCGTACACAGGAATCCTTCGTTTAACATGATTATGGGTGTTTTGCCCTTGCATGGGTGGGTTTTCTTTTTTTGCTCTGCAGTGTTTATTGGTTGTGGAGGTGAAAAAAATGATAGGCATTCCAAAAATGCCATCTCCTCGACTGACATGCCACTGAAAGGCACAAAGTTTCACTTAACTGTTAGCTTTATTGCTCTGTGATACAAAATAATTACACTGCTGTAAACAGAACTTTCAGTGGCAGTTAAAGTTTATTGACCATATTTGATAGTATTTGTGTGCAGCACTCTATTAAAGAGCCAAAGACAGATGTCATTCTGATTTGTAGCCACACGGTGGCTCCAGTTCCCTCTCCATGGAGGCTGATGAGCCGAGGAGCTGCACCTACACAAAGCACATTTCATCAACAGATGTTTACTACAGAGTGACAGAGTCAGAGGCCTCGAGTGGGAGGCTTGAAAAGGGCTGCAGTCATTTCTGCCACTGAAAATCCTGCAGAGCATGCTTCTATTAGTGAACTGGTGAATGTACCATTCTTTTGCTTGTATGGCATTTACAGTTTTTCTATTGTTATGCTGGAAAGTTGAGTCAGTATCTTAAAAAGACAAATAGAAAACACCTACGAACTTGGCAATGGTGGTCCTAAGCATGACCGAAACAGCAACTGAGGAATTTTTAAGGCTATGACAGAAATATTTGCATTTACAGCCAAAAAAGCACGTGACTGGATGATTGTGACAGTAAATTAAGCTGCAATTAGCTCGTCCTCAGTCCTGCCTCTTTTCGCTCTGTGCTCCTATAGCAGTTGAGCTAGCTTAGAACACAGCAGAACTTCGGTCAACTTACCCCTTTCCTGAACTTAGACGTGCTATGGCCTACACTTGTCTGTTAAAAATAATGTGGTTGGGGGACTGTCACAACCTTCACAGACACATTACATAGTCACATCTTAAGTAAGCTGTTGTTGGCAAAATGCTAGCTAACTTACAAGCTGTGTCAGAGTGTCTGAAAGGGTTGGGGCCTGTGAAAAATGGGTCCAATAGGCTATTTACTTTAGTGACTATGGGGTGAAAGGAATGCTTTTAATCTGTACTCATGTTTACTTCTCCCATTGGAATGAACAGGCACAACATGCTGCTAGTCTCCTCAAGTGAGCCATCTTGGGTTATCAGTGCTCTCTGCTACCGTATATAGCTACATGTAGAGGAGTTGGCCTAATGTCAGATCACCAACATCAGCCAGGTTTGTTTCCTTCTTTTTCCTGTGTTAACATTAAAGAGATTTGGAAAGAACAGGTAAGTTGGTTGCTGACATATTTTAAAGATGACGTGAATTGCCTTTAGACAGAATACATCAAGGCTAAGGTTCTTTTCTTTATACTATCCCTGTCAGGCTATGTGCCACCCTGATGTAACTGATGTAACTTTCAATCGTAAATAGATACTAACAATAGGTCAGCACTATGGTCTGTGCTCACTATAAATTAACAGAGTACTTAATGATTCCCAGAAGGGGAAAAAGGGGGACACATACCCTGCAGTGCAGGAGCAATGATGACTGATAGTCTTGTCATCCTGAGGCCCTACTCCTTTTGTTGAGACAAGAAGCCTCGATTTGTATCGTTTTGCCTCATTCATAACTGTTAACATGATGAATCCTACCATCTCAAACTGTAGTCCTTGCTGTCAGCATCTTAAAGCTATATCGCCTGACATCTAGAAGCTACCTGATAAAACACTGCAGCACCAGAACTGGCATCACCATGTTTCTTTTTATCAAGCATGTTTGACTTAGCTACAGTAACTAAGGATCAATCGTTTCCCAAATGACTACTATTCACTACAAATTAAACCTTTCAGTGCCCTCCTCAGATTATAGATCACTTTATATCAAAGTACAAGGCAAAATACAGGATAAAACCAATAGAAAAAAAAGTTTTGGACCAACCTGCAATCTCTCCAGACTTTGCGGTACCCATCTCTGAGGCCTGTTCTCCAAGGGTAGATGCTGGTGGTGAGTCTCCATACCCTGGGGTGCTGGGGCGGCTAGGGGAGCCTGACTCTGGGTCACTGGTGGAGCCCCATCTGTCGTCTCTTGCAGTTCTTTCCTTGTCTCCCACAGATGCTCGACCTCCATCCTTTCTGTGGACTCGCTGGTGAACAATCATCTGGTGACGACTTCGAAACACCTTCCCACACTCAAAGCACTCATTAGACTTGGAGGAAGATGGTCGCCGTCGGTCCTGGCGAGACGAGGGCCGGTACTCAGAGTCGCTAAGGCTCTCTGGTGTCCGATCCCCTGAAGAAGCATGGCTTCCCAAACCAGAGCTGCTGCGCCGCCCAGAGCTGCGTCTCTCTTGACCTTGCAGGACGTAACGGCTGCTCTCCTTCTCGAAAACCACAGCAGCTCCGGCAAAGGCCTCCTCCCCCATGCTTCCTCCCCCACAGGAGGCTTTGTAACTCGGCTCCACTGGCTCAACAACCCTTCCTTTAGTGGCCAATTGCCATGCCTGGTAGCTGCAAACTGGATCTAACTCTGGGATTCTTTGACCTAGCATCTTCTTCTCACTCTCCTCCTCTTCATCCAGGGTCTTCTCAACAGGTTGAAGGTTTAAGTAGTCAAGGTAACGTCTCTTAGCAGCTGGTGAGTCCTCATCATCACTGAGACTACATTGGCTCTGGGATTTCCTGCCATAGCTGAGACTATGGATTTTATCATGGGCCCTCAGGCTCTCTTTGTTGTGAAACAGGTTCCCACATTTGGAGCACATTTGATAGATTGATGTAATAGAGCCAGTGACAAGTTCAGGATCCTGGGCGACATCGTTGATGGTGGCCGGATGCTCAGCAGAATCTGCTTTTGACCGTGACCTGGATTTGGTGTTGTGCGTTTTCATGTGTGATTTGAGAAACCAAGCTTCACGGAACCGTCGTCCACAAATCCGACAGCAGTGGTCAAGAATCCCTGCATGTTTCTTCATGTGTGACTTTAGAAACCAAGCCTGGGTAAAGACCTGGCCACATGTCTCGCAGGGGAAAGTCCCATCACTCTGGGGTTGGATGGTATCAGGTTCAGGCACAGCCTCTTCCTTGACAGTGGTCTCCTCCTCTGCGTCTGCTGTTATGTGGACCTTTTCAATGTGGCTGAGGAGCTGATCTTCTCGTTGGGCCTCGTAGCCACACAGTCGGCAACAGTAAGGCCTCTGGTCGGTAACAGACTTCTCTCTTTTCATGCTCCTCCCAGGCACTTTCCTCCGACTCTCCTCACCACTATCCCCATTGATCATCCGGTTACAGGCTGAGCTGCTCTTAGTTGGACTCGTACCTCCATCAAGACCCTCTGAAACACTCATCTCCTCCTCCTCTGCACCACCCTCTACGTCCTCATTGGAGTGGTGGCTAGAGAGCGTGCCCAGTTTGTGGCTACGGATGTGAACTTTGAGGTTGCCCTTCTGAGATGCCCTGTGGTCACAGTAGGGGCATTTGTAAGGGCGGGCACCAGTGTGGCGTCTCATATGTTGCGACAAAGAGCTGAGGAACGGGAAGCTGCGTCCACAAACGTTGCAGTCGTAAGCCCCGGGGATTTTGTCATCCTCACCCTCAACCTCTTTACCAGGGTTGACCTGGTCTCCAATCAGCTTCTCCTTCTGACCTCCCGCCCGGGTCTCCATCACCTCCACGCTCTCTCTAGTATTCATTGTACGAACTTAACTACCCTGTCTACCTGGCCTTTCACAAGCTCAAAAAACAGAAACTACTGCTATCTGCAGTTGCACATCTAGGGATGTCTAGTGCGCCTTTGGTGGTCAGTTAAAATGCTATCTGCCTTCAATCATCCAGAGATCAGGCTGCTTACACAGCAGCTCATTTAGCACTCTCCAGTTACTGGATACAACACCATCTATCCATCTTCATCTAGTGCTGTCAATGAATAAGTGAATCAAACTATCTGTGTGCCTCTGGCACCATAGAAAGCAATGCATGTAGCTTTATCATTTATTTAGGCGCATGTAGTCAAATGTTAACTCTTTTGCAGGGTAAATAAGCCCCAGCAAATAAATCATGAGTGAGATTCGACAATCTCTTTCTCTGAATAAAAGTAAGGTTTTCAGTCAAGGCCAGGTCAGCATTGTGTTAGTGGAAAGATGTTCTGAGAGGTTTTTTTCATCAGAGATGCTATTCCACCACACTTCTTTTCTTCATTTTATTGGCTTCTCTTCATTCTCTTCATTTTTCAAGCACATTAGCAGCTTCCAGGTCATGTAACAGTGAGCTCTGTATAGCACGGCTTGCACATGCTGCGTATCATTCACCTAAGAATGAAAGAAAGAGACAAAGTGGGGAAGAAGGTGAGAAAAGAGACATAGAACATGTAAGTACAGCAAATCTACTTCAAAGGCACTTTCAGTTTTCAGACACGCTCAATATTCATTTGCATACACGGCTATGCTTGCTACAGCAGGAGGACTGTATGTGTCATAAAGATTTGCATATGATTCTGTAGTAATGTTGCCATGAATTAAAAAGCAAGACCTCGAGTTGGGGCTCATCATAAGACAAACCACCAACAGATGTACAATAAAATCCATGAAATACTTCTAAACACATACATTTGTGCTTTTCAGGTATGACTGCAAATGCTAACACACAAGCAGCTTATGTGTGTTTTTTAGATTCAATTTAGTGTGATAATCAAAATCAAGCAAGACACTTTTTTGTTCACAGATTTGTTTGTTTACTCCTTCTTTAATCCTCAAGTCCATTGTAACCTGTATGATCTCAAATTTGACTAACAAAGATTACATCAGTAAAAAAGTGTAGATGGGGAATTATCATGGGTACAATCTTCTATGTATCTGTGGCTTACACTGTGCACTGACACTCTGCACGTGCACGTGTGTGTTGTGGTCGTGCACGAGTCGTGCGGGGCTCGGGGGCTCTGACGCCACTCTGGCTGAGTCGACACTTTACACAATCAGGGTGCGGGGGTGGTGGAGTTGGGGGGTGGTGCTGTGTTCACATCAGCAAGATCAGCAGTGCCACCATATTCCCTCCCCATACTGGCCTCATGCACCCGCCTCAACTGACACTATCACATGACAGGGATCTTAAGTACACAACAGGAAGTGGCTCTTCAGACAGTTTGCTTTGCTCTATTTCTCAAACTGGAGCTGAATGGGGTCGGGTGAGAGAGTCGAACAGAAAGAGAAACAGAGAGGGTGATAAGAGAAGAAAGTAAACAGTGTGGACTCGTTTCATACTTAATTCATTTTCAATAGGTGGAATAATTTGCATATTTTAATTGTCAGATCGCTTGTTTACTGTTGTTTTGAAACCTTAAAATCTGCTTGTAATTTATATACATATATAAAATTATATTGTTATACATACGTCGAACTTGTCAGATGTTTTCACCCCCTTTCTTTATTACGACCTATTAATATTATTACTTGCTGCAAAGTCTTAATCACTCTCACTTCATCACTTAAGGTAAATCACATCTTTATTCTTTTCTCCCTCTCAGCTCATCGATAATATCATTACAAAAGACCTCTTTCTGTTACAGCTTTGTTGATTAAACCGACACATTTCTTACTGGAGTATTAATTTCAGCAGATGCTAGAGCCTGAAAGTGTGGACTATATGAAATGTGACTGACAGCATTATTACAGGCTATTATATAAAGTGCCAGAGCCCATAAGCTGAGTTACTGCCAGGCTCTAATTATAAGTGGATAATTGATCATAATCATAAGAGGATAAGGTAGTGGAGGAGGGAAGTTAGCACAAGAACAATCATATGTCTTAAACTCTCGTACTGAAAATGACTACCCTGCGCCAGAGCCACCTATCTATCTGGAATGATTTATGCTATTGAAATCAGCGCGCCCTCAATGGTTCACCATGCTTCCTCCTGGAGTGCTTAGTAAGCGAAGGCTTCCACCTAACAAGTACTGTTCTAGCCAATAGTGCAGCTGTGGCTGACATTACTTTGAAAGAAAATGTATTTTCAGATCAAGACTTTTTTCTGTCTAAATATAACATACAAGGCTTTATCATGTTTTTTTAAAAAAAAGGATAGAGCCTCACTGTATCTGCTTGCATTTCAAAACTCTTAAACTTTTACATTTTTAGCCATGCTAGCAGTGTGGCTCTGTGGACGTCAGAGACATTCTGTTGGTCAGCTGGTCCACCACTTTGTTCCAGACTAAGATACTTGATGGACTGCCGTAATATCTTCTACATACATTCATGTTACCCAATGGAGGTACCCTGATGACTTTGATGCTCCCTTAAATTTTCCTCCAGTGTCAGCAGCAGGTCAAAGTTTTGACTTGTTCTGTAAAATATCTCACTGTACTTGACCGATTGGCATAAAATTTGGCAGACATTTATAGGCCCTATGGGATGAAGACTTAAGTGATCCCTGACTTATCCTCTAGCACCACTGGGAGGTTCATGCATAGACATATGTATAAAATAATGGATGTAGACATCACCCATTGGTTTGTGGACTGGAATATAAAAACCTAAAATCTGACTTCTCTTGAAAGATTAAAGATAAAGAAAAGGCTTGAACGAGGAATGACAAAACTTGAGAAAACTGCGTCCAACACACGGCATGATAGACAATCAGGTGATGCTGGACATAAAACAGCAAACTAAGGAACACAAACCCTGTCTATCCATCCACTATAGTTTTCCCCTCCATCTGTTCCATCTGCTCTCTGCCTCCACATCCTAATGTTACTCATTAATACTTAGTAGTTTCTTCCAGTTCTGGCGCTAAAAACAGAGGGTAATAATCTTATTTCCTGTTTAAATGGCCTTGCTGATTGGGGGTCAGGAGGGCCGGGGGGGTTGAGACTATTCAACAGTAAGCCTGTCATCCACCAGACAGTCGTATGTGCAAATTGAAATGTAATGAGATTAACCACCAGAAGGGAAACAATACAGGCTCCTCGCCATAGAGGCAAAGAGGGGAAAAAATGACAAATTGGCTTAAGGAGGGAGGAACTATCCAGGAGAGATGGACGAGATTAGCAATCATCGAAGTCATCAAAAAAGAGAAGAGGCATCAAAATCTGTGAAGGGCCAATATGGTACAATAAATGGATAAAGTGTCTTCCTGACGCTAGAGAAAGCAGTCCATTTGGTACATCTCGACTGTTACTGACATCTCTCAGCTAATGAACCTCTCAAACACACACACACACACACACAGATTAATAAAACTGGAGATAATGTGTGCAGCTGAAATCGGTGTTCTTTTTCTTTCTTAGTGTGTTTATTTTGATGGAAGCACAACTGAATTGTCTTTTTTGTCTTGCAGGAAAATGATCACCTTTAACACTTAAGACCAGTCCAACCCTTGTTAAGAACGTCACTGGTCTGATATCAGACACATGCCATTATTGGACACTTAAGCTGCCCTACCATGAGTCACTGGGAGTGAGTGCAGGCCTACACTCAGCTGATAATGACTGCTGTGTCAAACAAAAACAAACTGTTCTTTTTCCCCCTCCGTCCATGCATGCTCAACCTCTGCTGTTCTGCTTTTTGAACGCTGAACCGAAGCGGCTGAGGTCCCGCAAGAGGAGGAAATCCACTCTTATTTTCCCATCCCATACGCAACCTTTTCACAGCAGCCTGGCTATTTCTGTTCCAGAGACTCCTGAGGTTCACATCTGGAGTGAGTCTTGAAACAAACAGTGTCAAACAGTGCGTGCAGGCCAGCAGAGAACCTGCTTACAGCTGAAACGCTGTTCTTGTTTTCACACTTTAGTTCTGTCACAAAGCCAGAAGTTTCACTTAAAAACTATCTTTAACATCAATACAGTGAAAAACACAGACATTATCAAGCATTTTTTACAGGTCTTGCTGTCTCTTAAAATGAAACAACTCAACCTGTCAACAGGTTTAAGACAAAAATAATCCACTTCTAAACTAAGTGGTATGTTTGGCTTTTTCTGTGCTAATCATTATAGCAATCTGCTCAATTGCTCCCTCTAGAGGCCACAAATCCAGCTCACACAACACATTTGGTGCAACAACATTAAAAAAAGTATTCAAATTTGGTTACAAAACAGAAGTACCGCAGTCTACTATTTAAAGAGCATTTGAACAAAGAGTCGTGCAAAGCTTTCGCAGAAGGTGCTAGGCCTCGCTGTTTTGCTCCTCTGTGATGGAAAACACTGTCATCCAGCCAGGAAGCACCTTCATCATAGCAATCATCTCAGAGGCAGCCATGACACAAATCTCCTGCACCCAAGGGTGCGGAGATTGGCTTTCATAACACACTGACTCACTCACGCTGTCACCTTATCACTGATAATGACTGTAGGTCGTTCTCGTGTGGGACATCCTTCAGCCGTGATGGGCTCTGCCTCCCTCCCACACAGAGAGCGCAGAGACGAGCAATAGAGGTTAAGAAAAAAAATACACAGCCGGGAAAAATAAAGAGTGGACCTCTTGTTTAAATGCAAACACACACACACACACTCAAGCTCACACACACTCATGCATACATGCAGGGGAACTGAGGAATCAAGAAGCAAAACAGAGGGGGCTTTTAATGTTGTCCACACACATCTTTTGAAAGTCTATATGTGCACACTGTGGGCTTTTAACACTGTTTCATACAGGCAGCATTGAGAGCTTAACGGCCCATACAGAGAACTGCTCACACACACACACACGCGCGCACACACACATTGCTTCACGGAGCATAACATACAGAGAGCACTTTACAAAAAACCTTGCTATCCTCTGTTCAGTTGCTCATAAAGTGGAGACATTCAGTGCTCAGAGTGGGACAGAGGGGATGGTATGGAGTCTTAAACACACACACACACACACACACACACACACACACACACACAACACACACAGTGCAGAGCCAGTGTATTCTCAGACCAATCAATAATCCATTATGAACAAACTGCTCTTCACCTCACACCCTGCTCTAAACCGGCAGACAAAGAGGTCTGCTGCAAGCTCCACCATGAAGAGAAAGAGAGGGGTAAAGCACAGCTGGATGCACACACACACACACACACACACACACACACACTCAGACACCTACAGGCTGTTTGCAAAACACACATACATTGGAGCTTGAAGACATTTTAGGGTGACAGATGTGTCAGCTGTGGAGCACAAAAGAAGCTTTTCGCAAACTTTGTGATTGACAGATAACGTTCTGCTTCAACTGCTGTTATGTACTGTAGATTCAGTTACATCCCATTTATCCACTTTCAAAAACACTGTACATGTGTTTATGTAAATGGCACTTTCAAGTATTTTTACAATGTATTTTCAAAAGATTTTGCATGTGTACATTATTCCTACATTGTTATTACAGCACTGTTTAAATGTATGCACATTTACTCACATACTTGCACGTAACCACATCTGAACATGTATGCATCTGTGTACGCATGCAATCCTTTAGAGACTATATGTAGATGGATGTGGTGCAGCTGTGTGTTATGTCAGTTTTTGGTTCAGTTTTGTACTGTCTGCTCACTGATTTAGGTCGATTCTGACTCCAGATTGTGTCTAGACTGGCAGCTCAGTAAGTCTGACTCAAGTTTGGCTCTTTTTTCACTATTGTGACTCAATTTCAACTCTAATTTTGACTGTGGTTTTGGCTTAGGTATGACTGATTCTGGTGACTCGGTGCACATTTGAGTCATTTTTATTTGAATCTGGGTAGCAAAAAACAAGTATTCACATAGAAGACATATCACAGGATCTGATTTTATGAGGTTTGCTAGTTTAGCTGTGGTTTAACGTGACCCCTGTCTCGTTTGACTTCAACTGTACTCAGTCTAACGTAGGATCACTTTAGGTTTGATCTGTTTCACTCTGGGCTGAGTTATGTTATAGTTTTGGTCTAGTTTCCCTCTCGTTCCTGGTCTGTCAGAGCAGGTCATGCTCATAAGCAGGAAGAGCAGTGGGGGGTTTTGTGGCATTGTTGGGGTCTCCAATTCCCATCCTATCCCTAGTTCCATCCCTGCTCCCCCCATCCCTTAAACCCAGCCAGAACAATAGAGGGGGTCCACGCTGTCTGTCCCTTCTCAAACCCCCCCCTCTGATAAATAGGCTGAGAAGGGATCCTGCCTGCCTACTCTATTTGCGTGAGAAGGGAGTTTGGATAGAAAAGAGTCCACTGGGTCTCTGTGTATGTGTGTGTGTGTAGGAAGTGGCAGGTGTTTGGGTCAATACTGTCATGTTACATTTTGGTGACCGGTCCATGCTAGTGGGATTAATGGATGGGTCAGGAGGAGAAGGGGATGGTTCTCAACTGTATAGAGTACACTACAGAGTACACTACATATCAACAAAACACTTTGTTTAAATTGGTGGGAATTTGAGAGAAACAGCAGCCTGTTTAGACTCACTGATCTTCAATATGACTGATGTGCACCTGCAAGTTGCTCTCTGACTGTTGCACCATGTCACCCAATGCTATTGTGTGATTTCTGATCATCTTTTTTGGATCTTTGAATAGAAAGGAAACAAGTTTCAAAATGAGTTTAAATGAGACTTAACAAAAACTGTCACCATTTCCAGAACTAAACTGCATAATTATCTGTCTATAAGAATTTTAGAAACTTTTCCTTTTTGCATTGTTTTATACTTTACACTGATCAACAAGAAGTGATACCTGCTGCTATCATTTACCTCTGTTAAAAGCCAACAAGTGCTGCATGCTCTCATGGGCCCCGACCATCTTCAGCTTCCTCTGGGACTCGTTGTGCATGTGTGTTCATGTGTGTGTATGAGCGCGCCTCCCTGCCCCCCTCCTTCTCAAACTCTGCCTGTTTTTCTCACACCGCTCGTTAACCCCTGGGTGCTCCTGCCCATAGAGTCCCCCCGCCTCCTCCTCCTGCACCACAGCAGCATTCCTCACACACACATATACACACACGTCGAGATCTCCTGACACTGTGTAACGTAGACTATGATTTAAAGTGCCTCAGAGTTCAGAAACAATAGGCTCTTCTTGTTTAGGGTTGCTGGTTTTAATCGTTCATCTCCTAACTGTGACCTACACCTTAATCTAACCATAAATCTTAATCTGAAACTACTAGAGTAGATGTAGAAATGATCCAAGTATCGGTTATGTAACAGGATCATTTGCCATATGGGGGATAGATATTTAAAGGGCTACTTCACCTACAAAATGTCCATTTGTATATCAATCAGTCATGCTGTGTTACCTTAAATTTGTGAACTAAACTTTGTTCTTCTTGCCTCCACGAAGAACGGCGAACATATTGATTCATCAATTGATTGGGGGCCACGTTTAACAGCAGCAAAACTGTATCATAACATCCATTTACAAACTCTCACACAACTCATGCAGTATATTCCAAAGCTCATTTATCTAGTTGTATGCTCAGTACTTCCCAAACACATGCATTTTCACTAGAAAAGATGAGTTTCACTTTCAATTCAGTTTTAAATAGTAAGGTTTTAGTGACAATGTATATTTTTGGGAAGTACAGAGCATCATGTGGATAAATGACACTAAGATTATACTGTACGAGTTGAGTGACAGTTTTTAAACGGATGTTTTGATATAGTTTTGCTGATGTTAAATGTGCTCCCTGATCAATCAATAAATCAAGTGTCGCTGTTTTCTGCAGAGGCATGCAAGAAAAACTAACTTGTCTTCACAAAAACAAGGTGACACAGCATGACTAACTGATATAGAAATGGTCATTTTATGAGTGAAGTATTCCTTTATGAACACTTAGAAGATTCATTTCTGAACAAGTCACTCAGAGTGTTACAGTGGTGCCTGAGAAACAACAAACGTTACATTGTTTTCTGCTCAGATCCATGCGAATGGCTGCAAAACCACCACTTCCCTCACACTGAAATCAAAGACACGCAGAGGCAGTATGGGCCGGAGAAGCACGAAGTAGAAACACACCAAGAGCAGAGGTGAAACGAGCGCCGCCACAACTTGTTGGTGTAATCGCGGCAAAAGCAGAAGAGGCACTCGTGGTAATAGTGTTCGATTGAAATCTAAATTGAAACTCCTCCATCTCTTTTCACTCCATGTCGACTGTCCACCATTCTCAAAACTCTCCCTGTCTTCTAACTCCTCTTCCTCTGCGCTCCTCCATCCATCTGCAGCCCCCGAACAACCTCTGCAACTGAACCTGAATCAGTCTCTCTGAAGTGTAATTAGACCGGTGACCTCAAACAGTCTTTCACACTGTCACACTTTCTGATATAACCGTTTTATTTTGCTGTTCGCTGCAGCAAGATGCCCCAGTGGTTCGTGAGTTTACACACACAAACACACACACAACATGGTGGAATGGATTTGATCCAGTGTTGCTTTTAGGAACAAGCTGAGGCGTTGCATCGCCACTCTGGTAGATTTTTTTTCCGTGCATCAACGCAATGTCTGTTTGAGTTTTCTTTGACTACTCATTTACTTGCTTACTTGTTTTTGTTACTTGCTGTGTGCCTCGTTTAAAACCTGTCTTTACCTCCAGGCAAAATCTGAAGAACACATCCTGTAAGAGTTGTCAAGAGGAGATATGAGAACATAACAGGGCAACAGATCTGCCTTTGACTCTTCCTTACCGCCTGCACACACACACACACACTCACTGGCAGGCAGGATGGGAGGGTTTCCACAGAAATCTCCTGATGGCTCTACTACAGAGAGAATGTGTGGGCTCCAACAGGCAGTTGTTGTTGTTGCGAGGTGGTTCACACACTGCTCTAAAGTACAAACACACACGCCAACAAAAAGACACACATACACATTCTAAAGAAGCACAACTCCAAACAAAGTAACCTGTGGGTAAAATCCAATTGAATCCCTTGGAAAATGTGTTATTGCGCAGAGTACACTGGATTAAGTATTGAACCCTCTCTGTGTGCATATGTGTGAATGTGTGTGTTACCACAGCAAATAAAAGGCAGAAGCTGCATAGATTCACTCTAAATTACCTTTGGGTGCAACATGTGGGCACTGTAAATCCTTATAGGATTGTCATAGAAACATTACAGGGCAATTATTATGATATGTTATATGATATGAGATACTACTGCACAGAGCATAAGATACAAAACTAACTACATCAGCACTGACGCACTATTAGTGTAATTTTCTAGCCTGACATTGCCAGACCAAATTGTAAAAGTTTATCTCAAACCTTTCGGTTCATTTTTGATTTCCAAGGTGTATTATCAAAGGCCATAGACCAAAATGCTTCTGGACAAATTTGGATAGCCCTACAACCAATCAGAGCAAAGACACGAGACGTAGTGCAGAGAGGCAGACAAATGTAAACAGACTGCAGCGTGCAGAGATGAGCTGTGATAGTGTAGCATCAATATGTCATGTTGAGTTTGCCATGCCTGCCATGTTTGCCATCAAATACTGTACAGTACTTCAACTGAAAGTTCGACAGCTATAGCCATCTTGGTTGTTTCTGAAAATGCCTCAACAGTGCCCCTTTTTTCTAAAGCAGTTTATGCTCAATGTAATGTCCCAAAAGTGTCAAAAATGACATTATCACAAATTCTGCATTAAGTGCAACGGCTCTACAGGTTGTCAGTCATCTTCTCAAACATGCCCCGTATTAGATAAACAGTTGTAACTGGCCCGACTGATCGGGGGCCAACTGGGAATCTGTCTACTATCTGTCCACAAACACTATTTAGAGCCAGTGTTTGGGTTGTCCATTCTGGGCTACTGTAGAAACAACATGGTGGTCTCTGTGACGGTTCATTCTAAGGTAACAGAAACACAATGATTCTAAGTTTCAGGTGATTGTAAACTAAACATATTCATGAATATTATCTACCATTTCTGCCAATAGATGCCCATATATGCAACAGATAGACCTTTAAATAGGTGGAAATATCACATTATTAATGAGACTATTCTTTCCAATATTGATAGGGTATAAATATGCCTTACATCAGACAAAAGTCTTCAGGTCATGTCAATTCAGGACTTCAGTTTCTGGCCTATTTTTGTCACTTTCATAGACACCTAACTGACAGAGAGGAGAGAAAAAAGGAGAGAGATTGGAGAGAAATAACAGGACAAACTGGAGTTCTAATGAGTTTTGAGTTCAGACGAGATAAGATGTGCTCAATTAGTAAATTGGTAAGCTTTAAGGTGCAAACACACCTAACCGCCTTCAAAGAACAAGCGGCAACGAAGGCAGACTGTTGCGTCATCTTACCTCGCCTGTGTTTTGGTCAAAAAGTTGCACATGAACACACTGCAAAGACTACAGCCTAAAGCCAACCAGTATGTTTGTTCTGCAGCTGCATGAGAGGAAATAACTCTCTGTACCAGCAGACGCTCATAGTCTGTATTTCTCATTCGAAAAGGCACACTGGAGGACCGTCTTGATGCTGCTTAGCCAATTAGCAAATTAACAGCACAATCCAATCTTGAAAGAAAAATGCATATTTACCAGGCACCAGTGAACAATAACATAAACCATCACCTCATGTTTCTGCTCCACAGCTCAGTGGCTAAAGATAAATAACCTGACCTTATATAACAAGTTTGTTTTGATCTCACTCCCTCTTGACTTTAGCCGTTTGTTTACTTTCCTCACTTCTGTTTCTCTTCTTATGCACTGAGCCGAACTGCCAATCAGAGTGAATTTTCTCATCCAGGGGCTCTGCCAACACAGAGTCAACATGCTGAAATGGCCGAAATAAGCCAACAGGGGCCAACAAAGGAGACACTGCACCAACTAGAATAAAACATGCTCATTAACGCTGGGTGTGTCAGGGCCTTAGAAGAAAGTGTTTTTGGTTACCTTTGGACAGAGCCATGCTAGCTGTTTCCCACTGTTTCCAGCCTTTATGCTAAGCTAAGCTACGCTAACAGGATGTTGGTGTTAGCTGAATATTTGACATACAGGTTTAAGAGCGTTATCTTGATCTTAGTTCCAATAAAGTCTTAAATTAAATGACATACAACAAAACAAGTTTACCAACCACTGTAATAAGTTGCCTTTACGTTCTCTATTATGTCCATCAGACATATTTTAAGTTCCCGTGGGATTATTATAAAAATAATAAAATGACACAATTGGAAATATAAAATACCACAAAGTTCAATAAGGTCGCCACAAACTCATCACTGGCCATCTGAAGTCCCTCAAGGAATATTCTAGGGGTGTTTTTGTTTGTGTGTGAGCCAGTGTGTGCTGAAACATCTGTCCAGGATTTCATAGCCAAAAGAAAAAGCCCCACACAGGAACTGGGGCTGCTAGATGAGAATAACAAACGTTGTTAGGCTTTTTTATACAGCACACAGAGTTTTTCTAGAGAGCGCGCTGAAGCTACATGACACATTTCTTTCATACGCTGGCTGACAGGCATTACCGTGAGAGCGAGCTTATGTGGCTACGTGGTCATGATGGATGGCTGTATAAAAAGAGCCGGAGATCCCATCTGGGTCACGTCTTATCAGGCTGACTGATTCACATTGATGAAATCATGCCGGCTTGTTAACCCACCCCAGTGGAGAAAAAAAAAAAAACTCTAAACTAATACTGAGGGAAAACAAGGCAGCATCCGAGGAGAGAGGGAAAGAGGTGCATGTCAAGGAGAGTAGAAAAGGCAGAGCAAATAATGAGAGGGAGGGCAGCAGAGGGAAGATAAGTGGTAAATAGTGATGTAAAGTCACGGCGGGAGATAGATTGGGATAATAAGAGCTGACTGAGAGGGAGATTTGAGAGATTGAGGCAGACAGAGAGCAAGAAAAAGAGAGAAATGCAGGCCGTGGGCTGCACACTGCAGAAAATGTCCATCATACAGGAGTGCTCTGACTTTTGGGGGGGGACTATTGATCACCGCTGTCTGATGAGAAGATGGGTACAAAAAACAAATGTGTCATTCTGGTTATTAGCTCTGTCTGCTGTTTTCTCACTCAAACTTTCTTTGAAAGCATGATTGAATCACTCTATTCCAGACTGCACGGCTCGCTGTGACAGATATTCTTTGCAGTGTAACAACAGCACAGGAAATTGGCAAAGATACACTCTCTCAACATTCATCCAATAGTCCTACTGAGACAATCTGCTAGTATAGTTACACTCTAACCCCCCCCCCTCAGCCCCCATTCAACCCACACTGTACAGCGCAAACGTGTGCAACAGTATGCACAGCATGTGTGTGTGCATCAGGATTGTGTGTAGGTGTGTTTGTGCAAGGGTGGACGGCTGTGTGTGGGAAACGGTGAGTTCTCGAGAAAATTTGAGTTACTTTTTCCTCTGTTTTGACAGATGTTTCGGTTTAAAAACATTAAAAAAATCAAAGAAATCTCCCGCTAAAGAGTTGGCAGTTCCAATCTCTGTGCCCAAGTACCAGTAAAAGAAAAAAATCACTGTAATGTCTAGAAAGGCTGAAAACAACTGTCTCCAGAGGTTTGACTGGAAAAGGCCAATTTCATGAAAGCAGCTACTGAAAATGACATCGACTGCTGTGTGAAAAGTTTCCCTGCAAAAAATGACAAACAACGAACACACCTACGTAAATGACACACATAAAGTTCAAAATAGGAAAATCTTAGTTGAGTGACATCCAAAGGCATGTGATAGAAAATGATGTGCTGAAGGATTGTAAATGCAGCAAAAAGGGGGAATAAACTCCTTTATGTCGCTGAATCAGCCGTTCCTCTGATTCACTTTCCCTCCTGATGCAGGTGGGTTTAAGAAAACCAGATCACAGCATCTTGTCGGTAAACAAGCAGCATTCCTCAACCCGTCTGTTTGCAATAAACTCACCAGCACAACCAGATCTGCACCAGTTACTGTGTTTAGACAGTAGTGGATTTACCAGATCGACATCTGGAAGCATGCAGCACCTACAGTGGCACTAATGTGGGGCTGACAACCTGTCTGGTAATGGGCTACATGATGTCAGTGGGATATTAATGGTAACAAATTGCTGTCAAGTGAAAACTGTACAAGTTTTTATTTTAAATAAGGGAAACTGTCCTTCATATAGGCTTGGGAACAGGGTATAGCCAGGGGTTGTAAAACTCTTTCACATGTATATGTATGGCACTTTTGTGGTTTTACTTCCTGAAAACACTTTAGGAGACACTAATGCACCATTACGTGTAAATAAGCTTTACTTTGGTCTAATATTTGTTATTATAATAAGCAGTAGAGTACCAAGCCTCTGTAGCTGCTCTGTGTTAGCTACTATTAGACACCAATAATCAATTACTAATGGTCATTCTGGGGCTGACCCGAATATTGAGGACAAGCTGCAGTGTACAATGCTGGCTGGCAGATGTAAGCCTCGCCTCACTCTTCAGCACAGGCTGCCGCATCAAAGCAGGAAATAGGTGTCTGAATTTGAATGCAGTTTGTAGGCTTATAGATGACACAAAAGTGTCTGCACTCTTTCAAAAAGGAGGAAGGAAATAGTGTTGTGAGATACATTTACATTAAATCAGGCCAATTTAGTAACCACTGGCTATAAAGCCTTTCATTAAAGGAACAGGGTGTAAGATTTAGAAGGATTTAGTGGCATCTGGCGGTGACGACTGCAGATTGCAATCAGCTGACACTTCTCCCGCTTAGAATTTCTTTAATGTTTGGGAGGTATTTACCAGGGGCCAATTTATCTGCAGAGATGTCTTCCTCTCCAAAACAAACAGACCAGGTGATTAAAACCAGTTTTCACGTTACAAATCAATGTTTGGCATGTCGGAGACAGGCCGCTAGCCCAGCACCTGCTCATGTGTGCTCACCCATTTTCCCTGATAACTTAATATGTGCTCAGTTTTTTTTCTGATCAGGAGGTTTTTAGAGCTGGACTATCCCCAGAGTACCTGGTGATTCACACCAGTAAAAACACTTAACAAAGTTCCCAATTCTAACTATGGTGGCCAATGTGAAAGTGCCAATGGCCCTATCTAGAGCCAGTGTTCGGTCAACAACTGGCAGTAATACCAGCAGTGCCATAAGCAATAGGCTTTTTAATTAAATGCAAATTTTAGATATTTGTCGTAAAAGTATCATTCATCTCCAAATATGTACAAAGGATAACAGAATACAACAGAGTATCAGCTCCACTCTGCACTCCACTTAATGTTGAGCTATTAATTCAGAGGAGCAGCTGAGGGTAATACAGGAGAAAGCAAATGTTGCATCAAGCAGTCATGTTTGCGCAGCTTCCCCCTGGAGAGATCAGACGCCTCCAACGGGAGTTACCTGCATCAGCCGGGTATCAAAACAGCCATTAAGCCAGCCAACCAGCCAATCGGCCGCCGCTAAAGACCGACAGGCCTGTTACACAAGAAATAAGCGACAGAGGATTATGCACACTGTCATTCTCTCCACATCGCACCAGTGGACCAGCTTTACACAACACACTGTGCCGGGCCCAGGCTCAAAGACTGCGGGATGGGTTACTAAAAATGGAGACAACTCACTCCTAGAGACACACACACACACACACACACACACAAAGAGAGAGTGTTGTGGTTAACTTGCATGCATTTGTATGAATCTAAGATAAGCAAATCAAATCGTGCCGTGGGTTGAGCTGACAAAGAAAGAACAGGGATGGTGACAGTAATTAATATTGCAATTACATCCACTATGGTTTGAGATGTAATGAAAGGATCAGAACGAGCTCCACAATGTCAATACTGTAGCAGCAATTATGAACTGAACTTGTGTCATACAGTACACACAAGAGATTGACTGTTAAAACAAGATGACAATGGGCCTTTATTGCAGAACAGGCAGATGGTTATGTATCTGACATTGTTGGACAGACGGTATTGTTTGATACATCTAAACTGATGACATATTAATTGTGGGATTAATCAATACCACACTTAATTTATTATAATGCGATATTTTGAATTGGTGCCACATAATGATATTAATATTCTATAAATATAGTAGTGTTGTATTTAAAGCTGTTTCAGGGGCTTTTCCACTGTTAGAAATTCCTCAAAAGGTTTAAATATGAAAAATGTCGTTTTTAAAAATACTGAAATTTGGCACAAAATTCCCCACTGCTTCTCTGAATGAGTTGGCAGTACCAGCCTTCAAAAAATCCTAATACATACAAGTATAGCACACACACTACCACCTCAGATCTATCTGGGACAATGATGCCTGTGGAGCCTGCTGTCCAGGTATTTAAACCTAAGCATACCAACTGTCTGTGCGACTCCAGGCTCAAACCTAGTTGTGAAAATCAATATGCATTTACAAGAAGTCATATCGGAGTGTGTGCAGCAGCCAGCTGCAACCTTAAATAACCATGTCAGAGTGGTTCACCCATAGCATCTGTAGCTTGGTGGTAATGTACAGATTAAGATGGTCTCAATGTGGTTTAGTGCAAAGTAACACATTTACTGGTATTATTATTTATTTATTTATTTATTTTTCTCTCGTCAACTCTTTTCTAGATGACGAATCACGGCCATGTTTAGGCTGCGCCCCACCCACCTCACTGTTTTAGACAAAGTATGAGATTAAGACTCCCTAAATGGGTCGGATTTTTCTATGCGACTTATTGGGGTGTGTTTTTTAGGGAAGGCTGGCTTTTGTGGCCATTCTTAAGACTATTAATTGGGTGATTTTGTGGAGTTGGTCAGGTATAATCTGATGGGATTAGCGGCTATGCTCTTTAAATAGAGTTCTACGGCCAGGGATTAGATGATCACAGCCAGTCGGCCTCAAGAGCAACAGATTTTCATCTCTATGCTTTTAGTTTAAGAAAAAAAAAACATATAAGCAGGGTGATGCAGAGGGTTATGATGCTGTGTGTAGATGCCTGTGTCCACAACTGAAAACATCATGGGATGCTGAAATGAAAGTTGCAAGTTTGCAAATAAAATTCTACTCTGCAGGTCTCACATATTTGTTTCTGAGCTGGTAATACTGGAAAACCTCCAGTCTTGAGATGTGTTTAACTGGGATGGTGTGTTTTGGACTGGGGGTGGAGGGGGGGGGCACTACCAGGGGCCCCTACCTTCCTCCCCTCAACTATCCTCCTCACATCTGGATACAATGTGGGAACAGGGCGCTGAGGCCAGGGGGGTAGCTGAAGGGAGGGTGTGAGTGTGCTGGGGGATTCTTTACAAAACATCAAGAGCCAATGGAAAAAGGTGGTGGTGCTGCTGCTGCTGCTGGTGGATGTGGGGCGGTGGGGTTGTGTGTGTTGTGGTGGTGGTGGGAAGCTGGGGAGGGGGGTACTAAAAAGCTCCCTGTCTTTGGTCTCTTCTTCCCTGTGTAGTTGACTGCAAGGCCCCGAGCAATAGACAGATAGAGAGGCAGCTGGGAACTGAGGTAGGTAGGAAACATAATGTGGGAGCACAAATCCAGACGAGGTAAAAATCTGGTGTTTCTGCTCTTAACAGAATAAATACACCGTATATAACAAGCAATCAGCCAAGGTTTAGATTGCCGTGCATACACTACATACAGTTATTGTGTTCCACTTTCAATGTGAAACACTGGAATCAGAGGAACATCAGTCACAATCAGGGTTTCTGCAGGGTTCACCAAATTAAATTTAAGACATTTTCAGGCATCCTAAATACCACATCAAATCCAATTTAATGCCTGTTTCACAATCATACCAGACAAGAATGATGGAAACCCAGCAGGGATGATATGGCCTAGAATTATTTGTTATCAAATCACATTTTTTTTCAGTACTTCACAGCAGAACAAAACAATAATTCTTAGTGATATAACTAATTAAATATTGGAAACAGAGCCCTGGTAAGCAGCATAAGATGGATGGACGGATGGATGGATGGATGGATGGATGGATGGATGGATGGATGGATGGATGGATGGATGGATTTGCCGATGAAAAATGTTTCATTCATTTGAGTTAATTTACATTTTTGCTTCACAATGAGCTTCTGTAGCTAGCAGTAGTGAAGTGCTTTCTATAGTTGTGGTAGCGTGGCTGAATCTCCATGCACAATCCACTGTCACAACAATCCCACTTTTAACTTACAGGTGCGTAATGTCCTTGAAATCAGCCTGAAATCAGATACAAAAACATCTTATAACTAACAATCTGTCAGACTTTAAGCACTTTTATCTTAAACAACAAAAGGCTTCATGTGGTTTCCATATGCTGGTATAACTCCCCAAGACCTATAAACAGATTGTGATGTGTAAAATTGGTGGACTTTCCTTTTAATATCGTGTAAAATGTCTATCTTGTCAACCAGAAATTCCAACATTAACAAATCTACTCGCTTGAAAAAGCATAATATCATGTACCGCTCAAGGAAATGATTGAGGCGAGAGTATGTGTGTTATTTGTGTCTGTAACAGCCGCTCTTTGTAAAACGTTTTTATATAAATATGATAGGGAGATAGAGGAATGAAAAATAAGGAAGAATGGGCTTGTACTTATTTTTCCTTGCTGTATAGAAACCCTCAGAATAGATGATAGATGCACACAGCATGCAGCCTGTGCTTGCACTGAGCTTACATTCATCTTGCACTCCTGCTTGGAGTGGAACTGTATCTCTGATCCACATGTGGATTTGGGGTGAGCTCATTAGCCCCTGGGCAACCCTCCTCCTCCACCTCCTCCTCCTCTTTACCTCTGTCCTCAGTGACCCTAGAGCATGCTTGACCCTGTCAGACCTCCTCTACTGCTTCCTATACCCTGTTTCCTAACGCCTGTTCTTTCGCTTCAGCACAAAGTAGCATATTACTTCTAAAAACAAAGAGAGTAAGACGGTCAGACTGCCATAGTATCTCTGTCACAAGCCTTGCCCAATTTTGGATTTTCTATCTCTTTAATCTGGCTCATAATAAAGCTTTTAAATTGCACAAATATGGTCACTTGGTAGCATTATTCATTCTTTTGACTCATTTTGAGACAGCCAACAGTTTCTGGCAGCAAAGGAGAAGTCAGACTGCCCCCTGTATTTCCATATGAGTGGGTCTGCACTACCTCGTTTTCTCACAGCAAAAGGACACAACAATAATGACATGCAGGCACGTCAATGACAGTGTCGTACAAAAAGTTCAGCTCATTTAAAAAGCAATGCAATCGCTTTTATCCATTGTTTTTTAGGAGCATGCATTTGTTGTATTTTTTTCTGTTTTCTGTTTTTCTGAAAAGTAACCATGTATTCCTCCTCTATAATGATCGGAAAATCATTTTTGACAGAATTAAATCTAAACTTACGTCCATCTGTACCCCTCTCTCCCATACACACACACACATGTGCATGCATACAAACACTCACTAAAGCGCATCGCGGCAAGGTTAGGCTGACATCAGCGACTAACGATCAGTTCCTCTGTGGGCTCAATGATTAGCTGCAGTAGCCTGGAGACTTTTCCAGCTTGTTTCCCTAAGTTGGTCAGACATGCAACATCACTGGCCTTCAATCTGCACTAACTACATCCACTCTCTTCCATTCTCTCTGACTCCAAAAAGAGAAAAGACTTTAACAGACTAATAGGTGATGCTAACAATGTCGTGAATGTGGGGCAGTCGAGGTGGACACAGTCTGGGGGAAGTTGTTTTCATACTCAAATGGAGTAATAACAGTAGTTCCTTGAGGGAGATTAGCACGTGGGTGTGTGTGTGTTTGTGTCCAAAGGGGTGGAGTAGGTAGCAGTAACTTATCTGCATTAAAGTGAAACTAAAGTGAGGAAGACAGGTTGCAAATATCTTCAAAGTGATAATCCAAAAAAATCCTGTTTTTTTTTTCTTTAGTTTCCAACTGAATTTCTCACTGCTCCTTACTGTCATATTTCTGCTCCCTACTTCCCAGAAGTCACTTCTCAATCAAATCTATTCTGTTTGTCAAGTTTGATCTCCCATGGGTGACACTCCTTACTTTGTCTTCACAGCCACACTGGCCATCACCACCTAAACTAACTACTTTCTCTCTTAATTCTAAAACAGCTGCAACAAGGCATGACTTCCTGAGCATGTGCTTTCTTAGGAAAGAACCACAAAAATGTATAATTTTAGAGCTACTGAATTTTTGTAGACTTTTTTAATTCCCATTTGGACTGTGTTTATTAACTGGAACGGAACGGTGTGAATGCTAAAAAGGAGCCTCTCTGCTTCGGAAACAGTTCACCCAACCCCCACCCACCCTTAATGCCCTCTGGGCTGCTGTGAGTTTGGATTAAGTTTGGGTGCCATGTCCCCTCCCTACTGAGCCCAGCCGTCATCTCTGCAAAACATACATACGGAGTTTGTGTGCCATCGAGTGGCGCATCAAAAGGAAGGCCACAGTCTTACAGATAAATGGACTTGCCTTTGCTTCCTTTCTACCTTATCAGTCTAGACAGGCTGGTTTTACAAATGATAAGGGAATATGATGTGTAAGATATATCAAAATATTCTTAACCGGATCTATATTACAACTCATCTGAGTGCTTTCTATGATCCTAGTTAAAAGAATTACAAACACTGAAACATCCATTTTCTAAAATAAAGGGTGAATCAATGCTAAAAGGTGTTCATATAACAGAACTGACATTATCCTTTTAAATTTCCATTTTAATGCTATCTAATTAAGGTATGAGTGTGTGCGTATGTGTGTGTGTGTGCCTGTGGTGTGTGTGTAAAGCAGTGGATCAATAATGGTAGTCTACTATGGTGACATCTGGGCTGGACAAAGAGTGCTGTTCCTTCCCCCGGCAGCTCTCCCCTTCTCTCTCTCTCTCTCTGCCTCTCAATCCCTGATCACAGCCACGTGGTTCTCTGGGCTATTTCTCCCAGCTAAGCTTATTTCTCTTCTTTAATCCCGCAGCAATCACAGCAACAATGCCAAGCGTCGGTTCACAGACGCAGGCAAAAATCTATTAACTATGATCACTATGTCAGCTCCAACCTGATAAGCACTGCTAATGAATCCTGCACATTCAGCTCAGCGCCGTGTGCTCGTGATTGTTATTTCATTGGATCATCAATAATGTGTAAGATGGAAAATCAACATGAGTGCCAGTGATGGATAATGCAGCTTGTAATGTAGTGAATGGGCATCCATTCGGTCTGTAGTGAAATTCTACTTTCTGTAAAAAAAAAAAAAAAAAACCCAACACATCCCATTCAATTCAACTGATGGGATCAGCGCACTGACGAGGAGCTCTGAAGCTGCTTGCATCACTGCGGGCCCGCACTGCTGCGAGTGTCCTCACTTAATGCAAACAGAGTTGTACTGATAAATGGGGTCGATACCCAACCCTGATTATCAGATCATCAGCCACTCAGTGTGGTCCACCATTCATTTAAATGATGCCTCCAGCCTTTGCACAGAAGATGAAATTATTATCTACTAGTGCATCTTCTAGTAGTAGTGGTAGTATCAGTCTGACCACGCAAAGCAGTCAAAATCTAAATATCACAAAAAATGTTCTATTAATTGAAACTTTTTAAAGTATTTTTAGTTCAAGTTAAAAGGAGCAGTGTGTAGCTGAAACTTCTCCTGGTTAGGATTCCCTCAGTGTTCACTGGTCAGGAGGTTTTTACCAGGAGCCAAATTATCTGTAGAGGTCTCTTCCTCCCTAAACAAATGAACCTAGTGATTGAAAGTGGTCTTTGCAGAATGTGAAAATACAAAAAAGTTAATGGCCTTATCTGGAGTACCATAGAAACATGGCGGTGCTACATAGTGATCTCCATAGATGAGAACCTGCTCTCTATGTAAATAGAAATGGCTCATTCTAAGGTAACAAAATGTCCAGGTCCTTATACACTAAAGAAAACATGCCTATTATATGACAATTCCGCCAATATATCAGTACATGTTTGACTTATTAAAGCTTTAAAATACATTTACAGCACCTGCAATCATCTTCTTTCATTACTTAAACAGCCAGGAATTGTGATCTCAACATTGCATGTGCCCTTTGTTCTTACTTCAACATTCAGTGTCAACTTGATTGTGTGTAAGCTCTATTTAATACTGAGTGTGTTGTCTTTAACTGTTTGCATTAAACTGCCAATGTTAAACAATGGAAAATATGGTGATGTATTTACAATGTCGCTTTTTGCAATGTTTATTGAAAAAAAAAAAAGGCAACGACTAATTAGAGTGGGTTGTTTCCACACCCACATTCAGCTGTTGTTCCTTTGGGTAATGACAGGAGCTGTATAAATAACACTGTCATCTTTTATGTGTAACTCTAAAACATCAGTATGAAGATATATTGAATAATTACAGTAAACATAATTAAGTTTTCTTTTCCTTCACTGACTTGATTCCATTTCTGAACATCTCCTTCTTTAAGTTGTTTATGCATTTGTCTTTTAGAGGATATTTCGTTTGTCTGTTTTGTCTGTTACTGTTTTAAAATTTCTCTGACTGCAGTAACGACCACAATTTCAAAACTTGATAAACTGCACCAGATATACCTAAATTTGACCACTGTTACATGCACACTGTTTCTATTTGAAGCTCAGCCTTGTTGTAAATCTGCATTGAGCTCTAATGATCAACTGGTCTGAAAATATCCATGCAGTATGGCTTTAACAGGGGAGTTCTTGAGTCCCATGATGGCACGCTCTATCAGAGGGGGTTTCCACCACTTCTGGTGAAAAAAAAAAATCTCATGATGGTAATGTTTGCTGATGACAATCTCAGCACGAAATCTCAACTATTGGCAGCTTCCATGAAAAAAAAAAACCTTACGCAATACCATTGCCACGTTCCTCTCCCCCCTCCCCACCAGCATGGGCCAAGGCTAAAAAGGCCCTGAGCCCCGCCTCCACCTCCACCTCCCCTACCCCCCACCAAGTCTGACCCTGCTCCTATCTTAATCCTCCGATTACTACATCATTTTCTTCAGGTCTAATTTAGACAGCTATCAGGCCTCACAGCTCACTACCTGGACAGTGCTGCTTGGCTTGGCAGAGCCTCTATTGATCCTTATGGGTGGGGAGGATGAAGGTGTGACCTAAATAAAAGGATTAACTACCCACCTGTTAGCAAACTTTCATGAAAATAAGCTACCAAGTATGTTGTAGTGATTAGTAAATGGACATATACATGTGCTGTACATGTGTAGGATGACAGTAGCAGGAAATGTAAATTCTTTCTGATTATTCTAGGCAGTAAGCAATATGTTTCCCATGGAGAGCTCATTTATAATTTAATCCAGGAGCTTGGTGTTTCTAGGCTAACACAGAGAGATTGCCCTTTCAGAGTGGAAACCCCCACCATGCAGCAGGGAATCAATGCCGTCACCACAGAACAGACACTAGACCCCGTAGTATTTCCATTTTTTTGTTTCACAGCCCAAAAAAGGAACAGCTGTTGAAATGGGTTTGCACTTGTTGTTTGCTGCCTCTCTCCATAATCCAACCTCAATATGCCACAGAAAGTTATTTAAGCCTGTGAAGGCAGTTACATCTTTGCTTTAATGTAGAAAAGGATTGATATGATCAAAGAAAAGATGAGATAAGGAACAGAAAGAACAGGACTTCAGCCTAACTGAGTCAGTATCTGTCTGGTGTCTTCGCTTTTGTTCATATTCATTCTCATTCAAAGCCACACAACATTAACATGGGCGGTTTGGCCAGAGATGAAGAAGTCAAAAGTCAAAGCAGGGTAGCAATTACACTCTAAAAAGGATTGAATGGATTCAATCTATGGCATGAGTATGCAACTAACTCGCTCTGGATCTCCTCCAGACGTGAATTCCACAAGGTGCTGGAAACCACCCACAGAGACCTCGGTCCATGCTAACACTTGTCAGTATTACATTAAAAACAGGAGATCTACACACTTGAGCCACTCCCATTTACCAGAACAGTGCAGAGATACAAACCAGGAGATGCACCTGCAAGAGTAAATGCAAACCTGGTTGAAAAAACAAGAGGAAAAGATGATTATGCTGACCCTGATCACAAACCCTGTATACTATCTTAAACCTGCATTAAGTTATCTTTTGGCCACTCAGGGGCAGCAGAAACAACCTGTAACGACAACACTGACATACTGAAGTATTAGGCAGCATTCACACTAAATATGGCGCTGCAGCAATTAGCCGCAGGGTTGTGCAGTAGTGTGGGAGCGTCATTTAAAAGGCCCATTTGTGGGAGTGTGGAGGGTGGAGAGAAAGCCAATCTCCCCATCTCAGCAACTGAGTATTTGTCTTCAGTCAGTTTGTTTATGTTGGCTTACAAGATCTGTAGGATTCCTTTTGATTATCATTACTGAAGTATCTTTACTGCCACAAAAGACAAACATGCACGCACATACCAACAAAGCAAGCGCTCTCCTTTGTAGGATAGTACTTATGAGCTGTTTATACATAAGCCCCTTTTACACTGCCTCTTCCAGGCGGGAATTTCAGGCCATAATGCCACCTCACTGTTCTGTATAAAAGGTACAATGATCACAATATGGGGGGACAGCATTGTCTCACCTTTAAGGTAGCATTGGAGACAGTAGCAGTGCCGAAACAAAGTCTGTACAAAAAGGGACAACCGACAGGGAGGGATCATGGGTGGCACAGGTGTGTGCCTACCCACCCTGGGAGATTTAAAAAGTGCATGGTAGCAGTTAGCAGCTAACTAAAAGAAGAAGAACAGCAGCTGAAAATGTCCGCACACTGGGAAAACAATGAGGTCTGGGAGTTCCTTGCCCTCCGAGCAGAGGACAAGTTCAGCGGCCATATAACAGAGATGGTAAACGATTTTTATTGCCATGTTAATGCCATTGTTATTGTTTATAAAGTGCTGCTGACACGTATGTTGTATATCACACTGGAGACTGAAGCTGTTGTGTTATGTCACATTCGTCATGCTGTCACACACACACTGGAGCAGCATCATGCCACCACTGTTAAGTTCTGTGTAAAAATGAAAAAGCTGCATAAAGAAGGGATTTTGTAGCGGCCCTAAAAAGGGCTGGAGTTTATTTCTTTTACCACTCACTATAATATTTAACTGTAGAAAGAGGCAGTGCTTGTTCCAGTGGACTGTGGGCATCTTTCAGGGTTTTATGTGATTGGCCTCTACTGCGTGACATTGGGGCTGTTTCAACTTTTTCGCCGAAATCCGCCTGCAGCCAACATTCAAATTAATGGGACTGGCATTTTCATCACATTATGGATTTGGTGTGAATGCAGTCTTAAGGTGATATAAAAATTGCTGGTCAACAGTGGCTCATGATGAACAAAAGTCCAATATTCACTCTCCTTTTATCTCTGTTGTCATCTACACCAACTCCTGAGGGAAATATCTGGTTTTTCAACTGCTAGATACTCCTCTATGTTTGCTAGCTAGTTCCTAAATTTGTCTCTCTGATGTCTACTTTGAAGCAGGTAGTGGGGATTTTTAGAATTTTTTTGCTGGAAAAAACGTGGGGCAAAAAGTTGTGGGGCAGAAAAACCAAAACAATAGCCTCAAAGTCGCTATAAATCTCTGTAGAACTGAGGGGAACTGCAAAGTTGGGTGATAATTTCCTGTGTATTCATCACAGTAAGCAACACGTTCCACGTTACACACAGTAATTTGATCAATTTTGGATATAATTTTTTTCATTATAGCAGCTTTAACATCAACTGCTGCGTCAGGCAAAATTAGCAGAACCAGCAACGTAAACAATTAGTGAAGAAAACATTAAGGAAAAAAAGGTTTGCCTCATCTGTAGCTCAGTATTATTACCTTCAAAAATCTCCTATGACAGAGTCTTTATAGTGCTGAACCCCCCTCTCAGTTGGTGAAGGTAAATGACTATGTCCATGGTGAAAAGGCACAAGGCAGTAATGAGTAATGAAAACAGCCGAGTTAGTGCTGCCATTCAGTAAAGGGCCTGCTGCTGTGGAATGTGAGGCGCCATTCATTCACATGGGTTAAAAATGCATTTCTGCCACCACAAAGCCCTGCCTTGTCCTCATTGTTTCTCACCACACCAATAAAACACTTCCACATTCTGAAGGGAGAAGACAAAAAAAAATTAAATTGCTAATTTTACTCCTACAGATACAGGAAAAAGGGGGGTGGGGGGTGTGCAAGGGGTGGATGAACTTTACAAAAAAAAAAGAAAAAAAAGTCAGGTCTTTGGAGGAGATAAACAGTCATGGCAGAGTTGAAAGTTTGATCACGATAAGCACGGAGATGGAAAAGTAAGCACACGAGCTGCTTACAAAAGACAAACAAAAAGTCCTATTGACAAAAGCCCAATGTATGCGGCAGTTATTCAGCGTATGAAAGGAGACACAAGGGTGGAAGGCAATCAAATACAAAAAGCTTCACTCGAGTCATGTGTGAGCTCTCGAGGGATCAGTTGGTGAATATGAGGCATCTGCGACAGGCTCTCTTAAAAAAAAAAAAAAAACATTTTGCAACTGCGGTAGGAGCTTGATCCAACATGAATCACATTTGTTAAAGTCAACTGATAGCCACAATATGTCACATTTAAACACAGGCCGTGTTCCTCTTTTGCTTCGCTTGACAATGCTCAACAAGTGATCTCACATAGTGTTTGGACACTTGTATGACATAATCATCTAAGAAAAAATACACCCACACTGTGGCTTTCCCTTAAACACACATGTGAACAAAACAAGTATGACCTAAAGTCTGTCAGCGCTGCCATTACACAGAAATCAATATTCAGAAATGAATTTGCCTCACACACTAAATGTGTTTACCTTCAAATCTATTCTTCTATTCATGGGTTGGAGAACAGGTGGCGCTCTTAAGGACTATTTATTATCTAACAGTCAATTTGGGGAAGTTGGATCATTTATTGTTGTGCTGTGTTGCATTCACTGGAATAACCACAGAGTGGGGGCAGCAGGCTGTGGAAGAAATGTTTAACATAATGTCTGAAATCTGACATAGGGGAGACAATGTAATCCTGTCTGCAAAACAACACTCTGTCTCTTCCTCCCTCCCTCCCTCCCTCCCTCCCCTCTCCCTCCTCTCTCTATCTCTCTTTCTCTTTCTGTATGCGACCTTACACACAAGAAAACACTGTATCTTTACACAACTGGAGAGAAAAACACTACACCACAGAAAGACAATATCAAAGGAGAGGGTGGAGAAATGCTGTCAAGTACAGAAAGCTCACAGCTGATGATCCCAAGCTCACTGTGAGTTTGTAAAAAGATAATAACTGGAATACCATACAGAGCACAATGCTCATATCACCAAGTTAAAAACACCATACAGTAAAACTCACTCAAGTGCACACAGCAGGAATATCATAGTGATGTGTGAGTGTGTGTGCCTCTGTAGTCTACTATCTGAAATCAAGATCCCAACAACACTAGATAAAACAACACCTACATTTTTCTACGTTATTTGAATACCTTACATTATAAACAAAATGAATGTGAGCGTGCTTTGACACAGGTGCGCGCGCCCGTACACGCACGCGCGCACTGTCTTCTCTCTCTGCTTTTACATAACTATCTCCTCTGATACTCCAGCCTGCCCCTGAGGGAGGATCACCATGACAATCCCATAATATACCTATAATAGGTATCTTTAATGTTTAATAGCTTTTATTGTGACCTTTATGGATCTTTGCTGCTATTATCACCTATTGCATGGCTATTATTTTCACTCCTGCTGCTGCTTTGTAAGTTTAAAGTGCTCTTGTGTTACTTTATAACACTGTAACATCGCATGTAATATCAACATCAAACTCCTTTAAGAACTATGAACTAAATGTGTCATATGATTGCTCTTTATTCAAGGTTCCACTCTGTTATCAAACATTCCTCAAAATGACCCTTATCTCCAGTGTAGCACATGCACTTTTGCTGCCCGTTTTTTTTTTAATCAGTCCTCTTTAACACTCTTAAAGGAAAGGACTGGGTTAAAAAGCAAAGTGTACTAATAGCCAAAGCTTGCACTACAGCAGCAGCCCGACGAACGCACCCTCAAAATAACAAACAATGATAATTATATACAGTCACTTCCTTACCAGTTAAAGCACCGCTGAGCTCAAACACACACTCACAGAAAAAAAAAAAAAAAAAAAGAAGGACCGGTGCAGCTCTCCAAAAAGCAAATATAAAGAGTCCAGATCCGGCACAGATAAGAGGAGACACACTGTATCCTCCAGTGCGGCGACTGACAGCAGCGACCCGGGGTTCAACTCTGGAAACAAATGGTGTGGAATTATTATGATCTGTGGTGAATTCCTCTCTCCTTGTGTTAGACAACAGTACAGGTTCCTCTCTCTCTCTCCCTCCCTCTCTCTCTCTGCTCCCCTCGCTGCTTCTCTGTGTCTCTCTCTCCTGTCTCTTGTCGTTTCACTGGTGCTGCCTTCAGGTGTCGTCGGAAATGTCGCGACTCGGAGATGAAAACTGGCAAACGGTGGGAATTCCGGGGTAAATCCAGTATGGTGGTTATCTCATGGCCTCCATTAACACAGTATTGGTGTTTATACACACAGCTAGCTATAATTAATATTAGATATAGCATATCTATCCTGTGTGTCTTGAATTAGGGGTCCAAGATGAGGGCACTGCATTGTGGGATACTGGGCGTGTTAATATTATGCTATTGTAAGCAGTGGTGGAAGAAGTATTCAGATCTTTTCCTTAAGTAAAAATGGCAATACGACAATGTAATCATGTGGAGCTCATGTTGAGTTGTTTAACCTATAACAATATGTCACACTTTATTAGTTGACGTATATTTTGTATTATCTAAATCTACAAAGTTATCAGTGACTAAAGCTGTCAGATAAATGTAGTGGAGTAAAAAGTACAATATTGGCCTCTAAAATGTCATGGAATATAAGTATAAAGTAGCATAAAACATAACTATTAAAGCACTACTACTTCAAAATAGTACTTAAGTACAGAACTTAAATAATGTGCTTCATTATTTTCCACCACTGATTATAAAGAAGGGTCATTAGAGTTGAAACGATTCATCAGTTACTTGACTGGGTGATCAAAAGAAAATTACTTCGCAACTTTACTTTGATGACCAACTAACCGATTAAGTAACATTTCCTGCTTCCAAATGATGAAATGAGTCATACTGTGGTATATGACTTTTGGACAAACCATGGAGATGCTCTCTATTTTTGACATTTTAAGCAGATTAATCAAATAACTAAAAAAGGAAGTCAATAAATAATTTAAAAAATGTTAAAATATGTTGATTTAGATTAAAATTGAATATTTTGTTTGCATATAATGCATGTTTATTTATTAAAGTTGGGCTTTTTCCAGGGATATTGATTGAGACCTGTGCCCACTCCATTTCCCATGATTCACTCATCTTTTACAAGGAAGTGCCCTGGGAAGGCTCACACAGATGGTCTTGTGATGACACACATGTGATCATCCGACATCCCTCAAGTCACATTAGAGAGTGCGGCTCCCTACAATGTCTCAGATAAAGAAGACATTTCTGATCAAACTCGTGCGATTCGATCGTGTAAACATCGGAGCTTATGGGAGCACCTGAACGCAGCACGAATGGAAAGAAGCCTTGTGTGTGTGTGTGTGTGTGTGTGTGTGTGTGTGTGTGTGTGTGTGTGTGTGTGTGTGTGTGTGAAACACCGAGGACAAGATCGAGGGCGAGAAAAAAAAGGAGAAGCAGAAAAGTTTGTCCCCGCGGTGTAGTCCTTGTCGCAAAACCTCAGTCCACACTCAGAGGTCACAGCGTTTCACTACGTCTCTGTTTCATTTGTGTCTCCATCGCTTCCTATCAGCAGGATCAGCTGCTGTGTTTCATGTGCGTGTGTGTTTAGTCTAAAGTGTCCACAGAAGAGAAGAGGCGACGCTGAACAATTGTCCCCAGCTCACCAGCACTCCCACCACCATGCATGCGCAATCGGCTTCGTGCGTAAAAAGACGTGTGGTTTTTTTTTTGGCACGGGGAGATGGCACTATCTGTGATCGGGTTCACTTTTGCCCACATACCCTCATTTTGGCACAGTCACCTGTACGTACACGTCCTATAGTGGAGTTACAGAGAGCCTAGAAAACGTCATTAATTCGGATTGTCTTGCACGAGCCCCCCCGCGCGCAGCTTAGTCCTATTGTGTCCCTCTGCCATAGCAGCAGGCTCACATCCTGTAGGTGCATCATCATTTGGGGGGGAGAAAAAGTTACATGCACAGACCCCCCATCACCACCACCACCACCACCCCATCACACATGACCCCCCTCCCTTTACTCCTCCCTCGCCACATGTTTCCGCACCCCCCTCCCCAAACACACACACCGCATGCAGATGAGTTGTGAGAGCTTGAATTGGCGCAGAGATTGAAAGAAGAAGAAATGCGACACACCACACATCTTCCAGCGGTTTCAGATCCTCATATTAATAACACGAAGAGCAGTTCCGGCTGCTGGCACCTGTGCCTTGCTCAGTGGCAGTTGTGCCATGTCTATTATGTAGGACACGTCTTCCTAATATGGATATACCCCCCCTTCACCCCTCCCTAACGTCCACCTCCACCCTGTGTGTCTGTCTCCGTGCGAATAAAACAATCTTTAAAATAAAATAAAAAAAGAAAAATATCCATCCATCTCCTGGGTGTTTTCTACACTGAGCTGCCTTCTTCTATTTTATCCCTCTCACACTTTTATTGTTACCACAAATCAGTCTGTCCGATGCTGCGGTGATAGAGTGTGTTGTCCAAAAAAATTACTCAAGGAAGAGATGAGTGTGTATGGTGAGCTGGTGGAAAGTTTGCTTAACCTCAAGGATGTCGGCGGAGTATTACGACTCCGGCCATTCTCAGTTTATTCCCACATTTCTGTCAAGAATAACTGACTTTACGCATCTTTTTAAAGCCTGACATGAAGTACACAGACTCACATATATCTGAAGTATCATTAAACTGCTGCAACTTCTATAGCGCTTATAAAAAGTGGGAATTATAAATGATTATTCTACACACTTCTCCCTCTTGTGCCTTGAGATGATCACCGTCAAGAGGTCATACAAGATTTTTTTTTCTTCTTTAATCAACCACTACACCCTTGCCTGCATGTAACCTATTTATAAATCAAGATCCGACAACCGCCTCCACCTACAGCCCATTCAGAGACGGGACGTGGTCTCGCTGCTACACTGCGTCTAGAAAGGAGGAAATGTGCGTACCTGCTTTATCCAAAAGAATAATCCAGGGTGACTTCAAGAAGCACAGACAATCCTAAAGGTGAAAGCATGCTCTTTGCAGTGTATGCTGAAGTGCATGATTGAGTAGGTCGAGTCCATTCTGTCCCGCGGGGGTGGCCCTGGGATTCCTCGCTGCTATTATCTCCATATCTTCGATACGTTTCGTGTTGAAATTGAACACATATACTCACATGTTTGATTTTAATCACAGCAACAACCGAGGTAAAAATGTCAGCTTGGTGCCTCCGTGCGTGTTTTGTTAATTTCCTGACACCCCTTTTCCGCGGCCTGAATGGTTTCTCCCGCATTAAATGGAACTATCTGCTATTGTCTCATCAGCGAAAAGTTGTTGATACTGCTAGGGACTCAAAAAAGTGCGTTAAGAGTGTGAGGGTATCCATCATGTAGATTTATTGTGATATTTTAAATGATGTCAAAGCAAAGCTGAAGGAAAATATCATAGATGTTGATGTCATTTAAACCAGTGTCATTACAAAGAAAGCTGAGGAGTCATCCTCCTTGATCCACCCTGTTGCAACACCCAGGCAGCTGTTTGTAAAGGGAAAATATTTTAAGTGGAAATTCAGTGAAACCTTATCTGACTGTCATCATCATAATTCCTGAGAAAATATTACTAAATTAAACTCTTGATTCACTGGTTAAAACTGTGAAACCTGCTCCCTTTTCCCCACAAATATGCTACACACATTAATCCATTGTTACATTACTCAACCAGCGTATTTCCATTCTGAGCTGTCAAGACACTGATTGTAGTTTTTAAAGCTGGAAAACCCTAAAAGAAATGAAACTGCATTCAAACAATGTACATTTGTCCTACTTTTACAGGCAGAGTTTCCCCTGTTTTTGATACTGCTGGAATGCATGACCACAGTCTCACTACTTTATTTTCAGTCAAGCAGGTTTTCGATCCTGTTCCACACACACACACACTTGACAATGGCAAACAAAATAACAGCAACAACAACCCAAGGTCAATCTATGCTCAAAAGTTAATCACAAAATAACTGCATAGCTGTCACAATACACATGTTGCTGCTAGTTGTGGCTCTAATAAAACATAATTTGTGCTACAGGTTGGAAAGTAAGCCTAGAAAAAGTTACTTGATTAATTAGGCTTCTGGGTTACATAAGATGAGTAAATGCCAGACAAAAAGAGGGTTAAAGTGAACTCCCTTGCAGGACTGGAATATCTGGAAAATCGTGAAAAATAAACATGATAACTCAGTGATGTAAAAATGTTTGAGCAACTGTGGTAGTTCAGCCAATAAATCTGATTTAATCTAATAGTGGATCAGTGTCTTTTGTGATACTTTTAATTTGTCACTATCTACATACATCACCCTCAAAATGTATACATTTTCCAGGCATTACAAGCAGATTTTTCTCAACACTGCTGTTAAAATACACTCCAGCTTATTGTACGTTGAAGTCATGTGTAATAACTGTCACTCCACAGCGTTGCTGTGGGTGTTGCGCAGAGGTCAGGCTTGTTTGCTCAGCATGCGTGCAGTGAGAGGGAGCCATGTTGCTGACTGGTGATGTGCCAGTGAGTTAAGACACACAGACATCTTATCAGCGAAGAGCCCTTGAATTGTAACGGCAGTGCTTTAAACATGCAGCCCCCGGAGCTCCATGGGGGCTCCCTCAACATTTGCACACGTATACTGAAAACACACAAACACAGACCTACACACTGACCGATGAGTATCATTTTAGCCCTAAAATGCATCGCTGCTTCCTCAAATATCTGCTGATATCCAAACACATCTGTATGTGTGCATACATGCCCGTACAGATGAGCGTACAAGACTGTTAAGTAAGTCATTATGTCCTTGATGACACATGATCTGCTCAGCTGTGCACACACATAAAAACACACTAGTAGCCCCTCCAGCATGCAGATACACACCCATATCTGCTAAAATGCAGCCCTGCATTCTTGAAATGCGATCTGCTCGCGCACGCATACACCCACACCCGTGCACATGCATGTGGACTTCCTTACACACATGCGCACACACACACACACACACATGAAGATATATGTTTAACATGGCTACTTAAGGACATCATTCAACGCTTTAAAAAATGTGACACTCCCATGCACACACACTCCTTTTTACAAATGACGCTCCTTATTACATGCATGGAAAGAAAATCTCTCTCACACCCATGAATGTAATAACAAACACACAGCACATTAGTGGTACGTAGTTACAACACAATGAACAGAGCCTCCCTGCTCTCTCTCTCTCTCCCTGTAGTGTGTGAGTCACTGTTCAGATACTTCCTGTTATAAGAGAGCAGTCTTTAAAACAGCCTCCCTCTCCTCTCTCTCTCTCTCTCTCTCTCTCCCTCCACTCCTGCTTTCCAAGTCAGAGGGAATGTCAGGCCAAACACACACCAAGGTGTCCTCTCTCCTCTCTTTTTTTACTCCCTCTCTCTTTTCTCTGTGAGCCGTTCGGCAGAGAAGCCTCCCTGTCTTTCGTCAAACGCCCTTCAGTCTGCAGGTCACCCACTCAGCATTTTAAAACATACCTCAGTGAACCCTCACCTTTTAAAACCCACTGTACCAGCTGTGCAGACTCATACAACAATGCATGCATGCATTTTGCACACTACTGCATGCATAGCTGCTCGTTGGTGCGTGGCAGACACAAACGCACACCTCGGGGCAGCTCTTATAATAGCTACCCGTGATATCAAATGCAAGGATGTGCATCGTTATATAGGCAGCGCTGATTTACATTACGGGATGTGGTGTCTGTGCATGTTAGACCACAAGTTGAATTGCACTTAATAAAAGAAGAAAAATAAGTTGTAGAAAAATGTGGCTGTTGTGGTGAGATTGAGGTGGAAGTGCACGTAGGTTTGTACATTTTATACATGTGGATGTGCAGGTGAATATATGTGCTTAGATGTGTTAAACCTGTCCAGGAGGAAGAGTATACTCCTGGAGCTGAGGGTGGACGACTGCAAGTTTACCCAAGGATTGAGTTGCAGCCCACAGCTGTTACGGCTCTTCCCTTTTCCTGTGCATATGCATATGTACATGTAAATGAGAAACTGAAAAAGGGTTATGTGTCAAAATATATAAGGAATTTGCAGCCTTTTGCAATGAAAATCATACGGGAAAAAATGCTGATTTGCTTTGAGCACCAGAGTTAAACTGAATAACAACCATAAAGTAATTCATTATCCATATATCTTTATCACACTGTCTGCTTAAAAATACAACATAATATTACTGTATATCAATAAAATATTTCCTTTTTTGAAGGAGTTCACGCAGTCTTTGGTGACTTCATTTGTGCTCATTTTATGACCCACTTTTCTTAAATGCTTCAATAAAGTTGATCCTGCTCTCATCTTAAAATGGCTCTAGTGTTTCGTACTAGGTAACGCAGCCATCACGAGCCCTCTCCAGTGACTGACACCTTCAGCCCCCTTGTGCTCAATTAGTTTGTAGTGCATTAGCGACCGCATGCTAATTGTCAGCTGGCAAAGGAGTGCAAGGAGAACCCTCAAGGAGATACCTCAGGGAGGGGGAGAGGGAGCGAGGGAGGGTGGTTGGGGGTGTGTGTGCTTTGTTGCCTAACCAGCCCATGAGCAAATACAGTATCTCGGCGCAGCAGGAGGAAGAAGCCCACATCTTGCCACACAACGTGAAATATTTATAGGATATCGCATTACCTCTTTTGAATAAGACAAATTACACCCTTTTTGGACTCTGATGCCACACCTCTCTCAATTCAGTTGAACAGAAAATAATTTGGCTCAAGTCAAATGTGCTTTGTAGGAATGAAACAAAAAAATCTTGAATCCACATTTTCTTCTCGTTCGCTGTTAATGGTGTCAAATGGTGGCAGCTTTGTGAAAATGTGTTGTGTTAAATTTCTCTTTCTGTCTCTTCAGGTGATGTTTCAATAGGGACAAAGGTTTCCCGAAATGAATGCATACGGTTTTCAATTGAGAGGCACCGGGTTCTTTTACCTCTTCGTCGTTACAGGAGGAAGTGCAGCTCCCTCACTCTCACTCTCTCGCTCTCTATCTTGTTGACTCAATCTGAAACAGCTTTTGGATCTCATCTATTTCCTGGTTACACTCCTCCCCTCCTCTCCTCTTTAAATTTTTCACATCTCTTCTCATTTTGCTCCCTCCCTCCCTGCCTTCCTTCCCTCTACTCCTCTTCTTCTCTTTTGACCACCTTTTCCTTTCCATCTTATCAAATTCCATAGGATGGGGAGGGGAAGTGAGGGTGGATCCACCCACATGAGTAATCATTCATGCTATTTTAGCGGCGTTGTTCTCAGCTGGGCCGCAACATCCACCTGCAGAAAGCTCCCAGTGCAACACAAATCGGTGTTGCGTCACTGGATCAACATAAAATGGGAGACATAAAAATGGCAATACATCACAGCACAAACATCGTTAAATCATGCTTATAGTAGCTAATTCAGCAGCAGAAGCAGCAGCAGGGAGGATAAAGATGAAGGTAAACGGATGACTCCTGCTGTTGTTAGTTCAGGGTGTGTACTTTGTGTATCTTTGTGTAAGGCCGGGAGGGGTTGTTGAAAAGTCCTCTCGGTATAAAGGGAAGGTGACTGATTGAGAAGTCCCAGGTTGTGTTCTGTTGCTAATATAGTTATGTGGTGTAATCGTGCAGTAATAACATCATAATCCCATCTGGAATGAGAAACTGTGGACTGTGTGCTACAGTGATTGAGGCCATTTCCTGTGTGTGTGTGTGTGTGTGTGTGTGTGTGTGAGAGAGAGTGCGTGTGTGTGTGTCTGTGGCAGTGCATTTTAAGCAGCGGTGACTGCAGGAGGCAGCCTGATGGATACAGGATCATACTGCAGCGCTCACATTGTCTTCAGTCCTCCTCCTCTTCCTCCTCCTCCTCCTCCTCCTTCACCCTCCCCTACTGTCTGCCTGCCTCTCAGCAGAATTATCACTCTAAAACACACACACACTAACCCCCGAACACACACACACATACATGCAGGAACAAGTGCAGCCACATGCAAGCATTGCTTACACACTCTCTGCATGACAAACACTGAAAAAGTGCACAATCTAATTGCAGGAGAGGTGCTGTCCAAAAGTGCACACATGCAAAACACACACTCAAAAGGTAGCTACACTCCCCCCCCTCTTCTCTTGCATACAGTGCACACATATACTCCCCGGCTCATTCAAAAGCAGCCATGCATGTTCAGAGACAAGGTGCCTGTGAGAGCAAACAACAAGACAAAAACAGCCATCAGGGATACACCAAGAGTATCACAGCATCTCAGCACGGGATTTCATCATCAAATCTTATGTCACACTGCGAGTATGTTGCAGAGCTAACATAAGGATCCCATATCTGACTTACACAAACAGGAAGTCAGACAGGGAGCTGTTGTCGCACCTTGCCAAGCGCGCACGCATGGTTAATTTTACCAGTGACAGCAGACCCTGTTACATACAGCTTGTCACAGCGGAAGGGAAGTGTCCACTCCTGTCTTAGCCCTTTAATTCAAACACAGAGATGCCTCTGTCTGTCCTCAGGTTCAAAAGAGATTGAGAGGAGGGAGAGGGTGTTGGCCATGTGTGTGTTGAGGGGGGGCAGGAAAAGGTGCCTAAAGCTTGTGTATGTTGTATAAATGCTATGCCTCTGTGTGTATCGGCCTCGTTCTATACACTGGCATACACTGCAATTTGAGGCCGCTGCTATTGTGCTTTACATTGTGTCGCCCACTGGCTTTGTAACCGGCGCTGCTTGTACTCATGCATATACGGTGTCCAATGCCACGGTTTAAAAAAAAACACATCCTTTTTACTGACTTCTCTAGTATCGCTTCCACTTCTCTCATCAGGTGAAAAAAAAGCCTGCCAGCAATTTCTGTGAAAACTATATTTAAAAATAAAATGATGTGTGTTAGGATTTAGTAACATCTATATTAAGTGGTGTCATTAAATGCTCTTCAAAATTCCTAAATTTAATTTTAGTACATGTTGTGCAAGGAGTTCTATAACTGCAGGCGAGTCTTTATGAAATCTCTCCCTTTTTGTTTTTTTTTTTTAAATCTAACCAAGTTGCTGTTTTAATATCATATTGTATTCAACATCCACATAAAAGCTGTCATATTACCTCTGTGTTTATTTGTGTGATGATGTTGTAATTAACACGTTGGCCTGGACGTGTTGCCTGTTTGACATTGTGTCTGACATTGAATCTGGCGGTAGACAACCGCTCAGAGGCATGTGATGAGTATGCCGGCGAGAGAGGCTGGTCTAGACTCCAGGCGACACACCATATGATATTGATTATCTTTTGTTTGGCTATCTCTGCAGCTCCTTGCCCTAAAGGACTTAACTCGCATTATTGTCTGGCATGAGGCTCTATTACTCCAATTTAGCGAGCTCTCCAACCAGGGGTAAATGTGCTGCTGTTGAAATGTGTCCATGAGATCCCATAACGAGACAGCTACACATTGCACTCTGTTCACTCACAGGTTTTAGTTACACAAACTTTATTTTAGGAGAAATCATCTTAATCAGATGAGTAAAATATGCAAGCCTCCGACTGAAAAACAAAAGGAAATTTGTTCTTATATGTGCATGATCATTTTATAATATTAATATAAAGGGATGTTACTTCATATGAACATTAACCAAACATTAATAATTCTAAAAGCTCTAGTGACTTAATTAACCAGAGCCTAGGCTTTGAAAAGTAAATCTTTTCTTGCTTTTCTGCTTCTTTTCCTGCTCTGCCCCAGTCGATATTCAATGAGTCTTTTAGATATGCACTGTTTGCTTTGGCAGCTGCTATAAAGTGCAACACTTAAAAAGATGTCAGGGCAGTGCATAAAGATAAACACATATTTGTAAAGTGCAGAGAAAAGCTGTATCTGTAACTTGTTGTCTTGCTAGATTTTCTTTCTCTCCCTCGCTAGATTTCATCACATCATAAAGTGCAAAAGTTCAACTAGGCGAGTGGCATTTACACAGTGTTTATGTCTATGTGTTTGAGCTGGTGTTTTTGTGTGAGTTTGAGGTGATGAGAGTGAGGCGGAAGTGTTACTTAGGCCAGTGGTTTTCTTTTTCTTTTTTCTTTCTTCAGGCAAAGCATTTTCTATGAGATAGCCTGTGCTGATGACCGAGGTCACACAGAATGTATTTTAAGTGGTGATGCAATTATACTCTCATGTGCATAATACAGGGTTTCCAACATTTATTTATATAATTTATATAAGTATATAATTTAATTTCAAGAATATCTCCATAACGTTACTGTAGACAACAACTTAAAAAGGTAATTATCTTGCCTTCAAGCAACTACAAGGAGTTTTTAACTGGTTATGAAACAGTCTCAATTTAATACTGATGCCTCTAAATGACTTACATGAGAAAACAAGACAGCAAGAAGACGGGCGACTTCTGTGGAATTATTCTTAATACCGGTCCCATGGTCCAATTCCCTGTAAAATCAGACGAAACAATTTATGGCACACTCACCGGAAGAGCCTGTGTTTACATTTTCCCAAGCAAATATTGGCTGCGATTAGTGCGTAAGCCAGTTAAAAGGAAGCAGGAGGACATTTTTCTTTTGAGAATTTTAGTTTTGACATTACTGTATATTTTCTGGTTATGGCTGATAGTGGGGCAGGATCATCAAAGAGGAAAAGAAAATAATTGGCCATAGAAAAAAAGCTAAAGAGCTAAAAGGGACTGATAGACCTTGAACAGTCATTCAACAGATGGAGAGAATAGCTGGATTTAAAGACCCTGAATTGACCCTCCTCCTCCTAGACAGTTATCTAATTTGTCTAATTTCTTTTTATGAAACACATTGTAAGACATTAAGATATGAATTTGCTTTGTTTCATTATGTTACAGTTATTAATCTTGCAAAGCCACTAATAAATACATTACATCATCACTATGAATCCTGCAAACAGCTGTTTAAATAGTAAAATAGTATTAAAAGTAAGTTGCAATTTTTCTTTTACTTGCTTCCAAAACAAGTGCATGCCCTAGTCAGATCAAGATCTATACGACACGTGTCAGTGGCGCTATTGCTTTTGTCCACAGAGGCCACCAAAATCAACACAAAATGAAAGTTCCTTGCAGCTGCTTTAAAAGGCAGATTTTGAATACTGATCCATACTTTAGAAAACAATGACCAACACAAGTTAGTGATGCCAACAGGCTACTTAAGCAGCTACAGTTACAACAAAGCTGCAGCTATTACAGTAAATCTGCAGTCAATTTCACACATGCTGAGTTCCACAAATTGCTAACAGGAACCATACTCCCTGCTAACGATGTAATGAAATACACTTTACATACTGCATATTAATATCCCTTTCTGTAGTCAGAATTTTCAGAATTTTAGTTAAAGGGAAAGTTCACCCTTAAATCAAACATACATAATTTTCCTCTTACCTGTTGAGCTGTTGATTAATCTAGATTGTTTTGGAGTGAGTTGCAGAGTGTTGGAGATACCAGCCATAGAGACGTCTGCCTTCTCTCAAATATAATGGAACTATATGGCACTCGGCTTGTGGTGCTCAAAGCGCCAAGAAAACACTTTTGAAAAGCTCAACAGCAATGTCTCTTTCCAGAAATCATAACCTGGTTACTCAAGATAATCTGCAGACCTTGTTGTCAGCAGTTTCATGTCGGAACTATTTTCTTTCTGTTTAACTGTATTCATCAACCATATCACTGCGCAGTAGGAAGCATGCATTCACTCATGGATGGGAGGCTTATGCCTTCAACAGCACAAGATGTAATGGCCTCCTCCTCAGTTGAGCTGTAACGCTAGCTAGCTCACTTGTGCTAGGAAAGCTAGCAGTATATGTACACTTCCTCCTGCCCTGTGATACAATCAGCAGGAGTAGTCCAGTAGAAAGAAAATTGTTCCTACATGACACTGCTCACAACAAGGTCTGTGGATTATCTTGAGTAACTGGGTCATGATTTCTGGAAAGAGACATTGCTGTTGAGTTTTTTTGAGTATTTTTTGGCGCTTTGAGCACCACAATCTGAGTGCCATCTAGCTCTCTTCTATTGGAGAAAAGGCAGACATCTCTATGGCCATCTCTTATCTCCAGCACTCTGCAACTCACAGCTAAAGAATCTAGGACTAATAAATACTACAGCACTACAGATAAGAGATAAAATATGTATTTTTGATTTTGGGGAGTCTTATCTCATAAACAAATCCAGCCATACAGTAATGCTTTGTTACAACCTGTCTGAACCCGAGACACAGAAGTCAAAATCACTTTCTTTTATGCACTATAGCTAAATTTCAATTAAGATGCCCTGACAACTATAAACCGTCATTTAATAACCTGATGAAGCATTAGCATTTTGCTGATCATGTTGTACAGCACACTGTTTTAAATAAAGATGTAGAATGAAGCTGAGCATGAGCCAAGTTAAGGCAGAATGTTGTTTTTTTTTTGTTGATCCTTCAAAAGCACCTGGGAAAAGCTTATAGCAAACACACTGACATAAGTAAATTTAAGTGACTCCCAGTATCACTATATTTTGGTTTGACGCCCAGCACTATTGACAATCCATGAAACATGATTTCAGCTAAAGGAGGTATAGAGTTCAGGCCCCATATTACCGGCTTTGCAGACACTTACAAAATCTGAAATAGTACTATATCTAAAACCTGCTTACACACCCACTCACCTAACCCTCGCCTCAAACACTCACTCACCATCATAGCCACCTCCACACTCACTCCCTCCCCTGCTGTCAGTATGGAAAAATTGAAATTGATATTGCCACTACAACTAATAGTACTACTACTTCTGTTACTGCTGTTACTACTGATGAAACTGACCGCAGTAGTAGTTGCTGAGGTTCAATCTCAAGTTTGACATCATTAAAGGGACTGTGTATGATGGTAAAGACAGAAAGGTCAAAATCAAATCAGCAGAGGTCAAAACTTACTGCCTGGTAAACAGCTATGTTTATGAAACTCCACACCCTGTTTGTATCACAGCCTTTCTGCCATAAAAACCCCAAACTGAGATAACCCTGATTACATCACTGTAATATCATTAAGCATGTTTTCTCAAGCTTAATACTGCTTCACTAGAGCCACAGAGGACATTAAAGCAATTTCTATTCCCAACAGGAATACTATTAACCAAGTAGTACTGGTAAACAAGTTCTGGTAAACTGATCTTTGAAAAAAAAAAAAAACTTTTTTTTTTTTTAAATTGTGATGCAATTCCATTTGTGTAATTTCCTGTTTGGATTCAGCACCAGATATTTTCAATCTTTAGATGTTTTTGTTGTCCAGTTTGACGACTCCAGTTCAGCGTATTTTCATTTTTACAAAAAATCTTTATATTATGCAAGTACTCAGATCTTTTACTTCAGTAAGAGTAGCATTGTGTAGAAACAGTAGCAACAGTATAGAAATACTCTGTTACAAATAATAGTCCTGCTTTAGATGAAGAACAAAAGTAAAAGTATGAGCATCAAACTAGATGCAGATCCATCTATCTATCTATCTATCTATCTATCTATCTATCTATCTATCTATCTATCAACCGACCGATCAATCGACCGACTGATCTACTTTCCTATCTACCTACCTATCGACTGACCAATCTACCTACCTACTTACCTACTGACAGACTGACCGTTCTACTTTCCTACTTACCTACCTACCTATCTATCTATCCCTCTACCTACCTACCTACCTACCTACCTACCTACCTACCTATCTCTCTACCTACCTACCTACCTACTTACCTACCTATCTCTCTACCTACTTACCCACCTACCTACCTACCATCCGACCGACCAACCGACCAACAGAGCGACTGTCTGATCTACTTTCCTATCTACCTACCTATCGACTGACCAATCTACCTACGTACTTACCTATTGACCGAATCTACCAATCTATCTATCTATCTATCTATCTATCTATCTATCTATCTATCTATCTATCTATCTACCTACTTACCCACCTACCTTCCTACCTACCTACCGTCCGACCGACCGACAGAGCGACTGACTGATGTACTTTCCGATCTACCTACCTATCGACTGACCAATCTACCTACCTACTTACCTACTAACAGACCGAGCGACCGACCATTCTACTTTCCTACTTACCTACCTATCTATCTATCTATCTATTGGATTACTGGATAATAATTATTGATGCATTATAGCTGGTAAATAGCTGGTAGATAGCTTAATCTATTCATCATGCTTTATTAGTTCATAATAAATTAATAATCTGATATGCAATGTAACTAAAACTGTCAAATAAATGTAGTGGAGTAAAAAGTACAATATTTCCCTCTGAGATGTGGTGGAGTAGCAGTACTAAGTAGCATAAAATGGGAAAACTCAAGTACAAGTACCTCAAAATTGTACTTCAGTACAGTGCTTGAGTAATTTACTCAGTAACACTTCACCAATGTTGTTCTGATTCAATTTTTCCACTTTGATTAACAGTAATGTCCTACTTGAATTATTGCACATTTTGGCTCATAATGAACTGAGATTTGCAAAGATTGAATGAAATCAAAAAGAAAGACAAAGACAGTTCTTCAGATCAGTCAAATCACCTGCTATAACACTACACTAAATTCCTGTTCACTGCATATCTACACCCTGATGCCTGAATGAAAAATTCAGCATGTTTCTAAGATGGATTGGTCGGTAATCCACAGAGAGTCATATCTGTAAAAAAGGAATATTCTTGTCAGATAGTCCTACTCACTACAGATACAGTGGTGAAATATGTTACAGCATGTGTGATGTAAGGCCATGTGTAAGATGTCACTCCAAGATGCTGAAGCTGAAGGAGTTAATCTCCTGCTGTACACTGGTTGTTGTTTAGAAACCTGCATACATGGCTGGGCTGCCTTCCTTTTTCCACACTCTCTAGTACATTAATCATCCTCAGGAGTGATGAATTGAACAGCGTGTACTAATATACAAATACACATGTGGTCAGCAGCGTGACAGAGCCTTGTGGTGCTTCTCCTCTCACATCAACTTACATTTACCAGCTTTGTGGTAAATAACATGCCAACTCACCTCAAAGTTGGTGCACATTTATCTGCTATTGTGAAACTTAACAAATAGTCGTTTTGCAGCGCAAAAAAAACACAGACGTCTTGAGTTACCCTCCACTTATCTTGATCTTTCTAATTATATCCAAGGCGTGCGTGTGTGTGTTGGTGTGTGCCTGTGTAAGTGACTGTGTGTTTGACTTTCCTACTTGTGCCACAGACAGCTGTTGTTTGAATTGCCCCAAGTGCTCAAACCGACTTTGTAATTAGCCCTATCTATGTTTTACTTTAGTGAGGAGAAGAGTGTGTGTATGTGTGTGTGTGTGTGTGTGTGTGTTTGGGGAGGGGGGTGGGGGGCCCTTCCCACATCCAACACCACCGGCACCATCCCAATTCACAGCACCCTACCCACCCCCTATCCCTTCTGCAAAGTAGAGCCTGAATCATTCACGCAAACACACACACACACACACTTAGACACACACACACACACACACATACACACACAGCTCCAGCCGGTAACAATAGATCCAACACAGAAGCCATGTTCAAAACAGCTGACATTGAAAAGTGTTAGTTTATGACCTCATTCCAAAAGAATTGAGAACATATGGAGTGTATGTTTGCATGGGATCTCACTGAAACAATATTCATCACTAGCATATCAAAGCAGCTTACACACACAGAAACCTGTTGCCTTAAGCAGCAAACTTGCCAACAAATTTTCTCAAATCACTGTGAGTCAATAAAGCGGCATCAGTCAGGATAAATGAGAGTTTAGCATTATTTTTGAAGACTTAAATATGAAAGTTGAAAGTTGAAAAACACAGGCCTCAAATAGGAAGGTGAAGGAGGAAATCATGGCAAGGCATGCATTTTTTTTTAAGCGAGAGGGGGATGGGTGGCTTTTTAGATTGTCCCTCCTCCCTCTTCCTCTGTCTTTTTTTTCCTCTTCCCTCTCATCTTTGTTCAAGGGCTGCCTGGCTAAAACAAGCCGCCCCTGCACACTGAATGAAAGTCATAATAAATGAGTCCAAAGTGGTCGGCACGACATTGTCACTGACTGGGAGTTGGTGTGTTTACTTGAGATATTGTATATTATTATTGTGTGGTGTTGGTGGTGGTGGTGTGTGTTTGTGCATGTGCGTTAGTGTGTGAGAGAGTGAGAAAATAAGTGTGTGTGTGCATGGGAATGAGTGGGTGTGGATCAGGGGAATGAAGAGAAATGAATGACTAAACACACACACATACATTTAAATATGTGTCAAAAGCAAAACTTTCATTGCTTTATTACAATTCCTCATAATTATAGTAAAAAAAAAACCCTCAGGAAAACATTTACCATCTCAATCATCTCTGTTTTTCCCTCTCCCCTTCATCACCTAACAAGTGACCCTGCTGTATCTACTGGTTTAATGACCCCCTGATGACGCACAAACACAATTTCCAACTCCATCTATATGCTGCGGGTAGGCAGGGACACACAAAGCCTCTCACTGAAAACTCTCTCTCCATCTCCCTCACAAAGCCTGCATGCCTCTCATTTGTAAATCACTTAAAAAGCATGACAAATGTGCATTGGAAGTTTCAGAGCGTCCCTCTTGAAAGCATTTTCTACTCTCTCATTTGCACCCCTTCTCCGATACACAACCGTATTGTACTAACCAGGCATATAGCTTGGCGTTAGACGCACGGTTATGGTCACTTAATTGCCGTCAGGGTGGTGGCAGGTCAGTGTGATTTGGCTGATTACATTCAGCGTTTCTAGTAGCTGAGCAGAAAGGAGTTTTGTAGTTGTGAAATGATTTGAGAGCAGAGAGAATGTGAGACTGAAATCCAAAACAAAGGAGTCTTGTCCACAACACTAATCCCACAGGAACATTTCTGCCGTAGACTGGGAATTACTGTGTGTTTGGATCATGTGATGGGCCATCAAGCAGCGGGTTACAGCATTTTCTTGTGTGTTTGGGTCTGACTGTAAGTTAATGGCCAATGGCAAGGAATTTATGTATTTTACAATGTGTGTTCTGAATGAAACAGTGTATTTCAGCAGGTTAACAGATCGTCTTTCAAAAAGTCTGGGTCACTAAGGGGTCACTAATGAAACAAAAATGTCACCAACATTAAGTAGATTATCTCTCACTGCAGTCATTCCCGTGGCAAAGAAATTTCAGCAGTAAAAGAATTGTTACTTTCAAAGAATTTTCAATTGCAAGTGGAAAAAAATGAAGGTCATACTATCTATAAAGATTCCTCACAGCTGCACCACAATAGCACAGTCATGAAAATCCAATATCAACTTGTAGAAGTGTTCTGGGAGAGAGGTTTGAAGTATGTGTGGATCAAATGTTAACGTTTTATTAGAGGCTGATATTATTGTCTATTAGAGGCTGTGGCACAGTTATTTTGAAAGCTAAAACAAAGGTATCTTGTGAAACTAGATAAGATAAAGTATCTATTGGTGTCAACCATGTCAAGTTTTGTTGAGGAAACCACTAGCATGGATATTTTTAAAGGGGTCCCTTGAACTCTCACCTCAAGATATCTGAATGAAAATGTGTTCTATGGGTAGCCACAAGTCATTTTTTATTACTTACAGTCAGTGTACTCCTTCAAGTTAAGGCTGTATATTTGTCTCTCTAAGGAAAAGGACAGCCACCCTATTTGAAGAACAATGGATTTCCTAACACAGTGGTTCCCAACTGGTGGGTCGAGGTCCAAAAGTGGGTCGCAGGTCCATTCTGAATGGACTACAATTGACCTGCAAATGTGTCAAGTTTGTAAAAAACACACTTTGATTTTAAGTACAGTGAATTTTTGGCACAGAGCTTTTTATTTTGAAGTGCTGTTTCCTGCTGTAGAGTGAGTGACTAATGCACAGCTATTTTTAAGAGACACCAAACTAGCTCGACAGCATGGCCAAACGCAAGTGAGATGCTGAATGTATTAAACTGTGTGGACCTTGAAGTGATGACTGAGGAGAAATCTGGACCAGTGGCCCCATCTGGCCACTGAAAATCTACAAAAAAATTCTAGAGGCGCCATTAATTTTGTGTATTCAGCATTCTGCATTTAGCAACAACAACAGTGCAAAAATGTCAAATTATTTCATTTGATTGAGATGAAAGTTGACACTGACTTTTAATTAATAGTTGACCTTTTTAACTTTCTAACCTAGTTGTGGAAAGTAACCAAGAACATTTACTGAAGTGCTGTACTTCTATATAATTTTCAGGTACTTGTACTTAACTCGAGTATTCCCATTTTCTGCTACTTTGCACTAATGCACAACATTCAGTGGAGAAAGATGTACATTTCAACTAGTTACTTGAGATTTTACATAGCAAAACATGCATAAAGATGAAGTTGATAGATTAAACTTGTGGTTTCCAACCTTTTTGGCTTATGACCCATTTTGTGAATGCAGTGTCTTTTCAACAATGTTTCAGATGTTAATGTAGCTCCACCCTGCCAAACTTTGTTTGAGGCCCAAAGAGAGGAAAATGACTTAATTTTTAACAAAAAAGCAAGGCCAGAAAAAAGTCTGAAAAGTAGTTAAAATTCTTCTTGGATTTTTTTTCCTCTTCCCTATCCTTTTAATGATCTTACAACCCTTCAGATATTTTTGCCACTGGCTAGTAGACAGGCCTTGTACATCTACTTACACGATTACAAATATGTAGCCATCCACTTTCAGAACCAAGGCCCAAAGAGGGGAAATTATTTAACAGTTTTTCAAGACAGAGAAAAAGCAACAAGTAGAGAAAATCTGAAAAATAATACAAATGTGTGTAGTAGAATTTGTGGATTTTTCTCTTCCCTACCCCATTAATCATCTCACAACCGCTCAGACTTTTTTTGCCACTGGCTAGTAGACAAGCCTTTCACATTTAATTACATGATTACAAATATGTAGCTATCCACATTCAGAACAAAGGCCCAAAGAGGGGAAATTATTTAATAGTTTTTCAATACAGAAAAAAAGCAAAGAGTAGAGCAAAATCTGAAAAATATTACAAATTTGTGTAGGAGAATCTGTGTATTCTTCTCTTCCCTAACCCATTAATCATCTCACAACCCTTCAGACTTTTTTGCTGCTGGCTGGTAGACAAGCCTTGCACATCTAATTACACGATTAAAAATGTGTAACCATCCACTTTGAGAACAATGTAAGCTGTCAACAATGACTGGCTGTACGACAGTCTGCCTACAGACTAGACAGTTATTACAGACACAGGATGAGACTGTGGTGCCAGTCCTTGCATTACAGACAGTATACTGAGCACCTGATGGGACAAAAATCCTAAAAGGACTTATAGTTTTACTCACAGGTTGTCTGTGATCTCTACTATGTGCTTTATTGCTGCTGGGGTCACAGCTCACGATGGTATGTGTTCAAGCCTTCAATGTCTAATCTACAGTATATTGTCAGAGGTCTTTAAAGTTGCTGCTGTCACAGGAAGTTATGGTTTGCTGTCAAAACTGCTGTTGCAAATACTTTCTGAGAGGCTGAAAGGATTCCTGTGGTTTTTAGTGCTTGGCGTTGCCAAGGAGGAAAGCAAAGAAAAAACCTATTTGTAAAATTAGAAACAATATTGAAATATTATTCAATTATGTCTGCCATAATAAATGATACTAGTCTATTAACAATAGAGTTACAGCCTCAGCTTATTTATACATCACTGTGGGTTTGCTAACCCATTTCTTTATCAGGTCACCTGTGAACAAGCTGATTCTGTGAATTATGTCCCTTTTAGTTTGTCTCGTACTAAGAGGTTTACAACCATGTGAAATGACAACAAAAAGCACTGGTTATCTAACAACTTGGCTGCCAAGCAATTGTTGCCACCCTGACAGAAGTGCAACACATTGCCCATAGAGGAATCATGTTGCACAGCCATTTACTACTGCATGGAACTCCCCCAAGACATGAGGTGTGCTTTTATTCTCATGAGCCATAAAATACAGTAGGGAAGTCTGTGCTGTTGCTTTCACTTCACCCTTTTCGTGTTATCTCTGTCTTAATGAGACATCTAAAAACCCAATGCTAATGGTTAATGTGTAAAATGAGTCACACTCTCCTTGAGCTCAGCCTGCGCACTGACAGGGAAATAAGAGACAGAGAGATAATTTGGTCATATCTATACAGCGTTTGAAGAGGAGCAGTACCTCTTACGCTGTACACCTGACAATTTAAACTGATACAGCTATCACATCTTCATGATTCACCCATAAATATGCTGTAATGAAAAATTAATGAGGTATACTTTGTCAAAGGATAAATTATTTATCCCTGCGCGAGGTTTCAACACCTCCATTAAGCGTCTGGTCACTCCCTGCAGGACTGCTATCTATTCTACCTCACCACAACACATCACATAGTGAAAGGATTTCACATCACATCAAAGTTTTCAGCCTTTATTTCTGCACTTTGGTGTCTTTGTCCCCCAATCATGCACACATAATACATGTATGCACACCTCTGCTCCCACACCCTCCTCACTACCACCACCCTTGTGTCTTTGTATGAGACCCCTGCCTCATCCCTATTGTCATGTTAATTACCTGTTTGCTCTGTTTTGCAGGAGCCCGCCATCCATCAAAGCGTCTCCCAGCTTTTCATCTCACACAGTGCATCTCTACCTGTAATTAGGTTTGGGGCGAGGGAGAAGATGGATTTTGTTAGCACCCTGCAGAGGGAAAAGAAGACATTAGGAAGTCTCCATGGCTGTTCTGGGACCAGCCTTTAATGGTGTCTAATTGATCTGAGCTGTCATGGGGCCATGGCTTCATGTGGTAGGAAGCTGATTATCCTTATGTGTCATCCTCAGTGCATGAGCATTAGCTCAGCACTCTGGCTTTTACAGTCTGATAAGGTGGGCACAGGCATGTGTGTGCATACAGGTGTGCACGTGGCTGCGATTATGTGCATCTGTGTCTGCAAATACAACTACAAATTTGATGTGCTCTCCATCAGTGTGACTAAAAGGTGGGGGGAAGGGATCTGGTTTGTGCTTGTGACTATGTGTGCATTACATTCAGCACAAAGGGTGACTGTGGGTATTTTTTACGAGTGTGTATGCATGTTTGTATATTAGTGGCTGAGAAGAGGCTGAGCTGTGGTCAGAATAATTTAACATCCAGATGTGCGGAAGCTTGAGGGAAATCGATATGGACGATGGCTCCCGAGCAGGTGATGAGCATACTGTCATAATGCAGTAAGGATGGAGAGGGATTAATATTTAACAGTAATCTGGACTGAACAGATGGCCGTTCATAAAAACGTTGAGGAGTGTGAGGATGAATTTACATCAAGGCCAAGTAGCCACAGAAAGCAATAATATAGTAATTAAAATAAGTTGAGATAATAATTGGTGTTTTAGTAACACACTAGATTACAGCCTGCAAATTACTGTGTCATTATTTAGTGCAGTGATTCTCAAAGGTGTGTGTGGCCAGGGAGTCCCTGAAAAGTTTAAATACTCATGATATTAAACATATTTTTATCATTATTTATTAAAATTAGGATAATCTATTACAATCATATTTTGTTTTATGTATATTTATGTTTCAGTAGTGTATGTTTTATTCAACCTATGTATGCATTAAAAGTGAAAATTTCTCATAATATATGTGTGTGCGGATGTGTGTGTTCTGAAATGCACTTCTAATGAATTTTTTTAAGGTACAGAGTTACTTGCAGCTAACTAAAATGATGCTAGTTGCATTGCTTTATGGGTTTTCTGTTTTGAGATTAGGGTTAGGTATAAAAAATAACTATACCAGTATCCTTAAAGGGATACCAATACCAATAGAGTACTGTATTTGATACCCGTGGCATCATGGCACGCTGAACTGCCAAATCTGTCAATACACCGTGCTAAACTTCACCACACCACAGACTGTATGGGCTGTAGCTGCTGTTGCAGGAGTGTGAGCTCCGCGCTGGGGACAGTCGGTGCGAGTCCGACTGGCCGCACTCACAGTAACAGGGCTAACTGTTAGCATCACACAGAGTTTAACGACAGAATTTAACCGTTTTGGCATCAGTGTGAGATAGCCTGGATGCAGGCACATGCACAGATAGACCCCAGGTAGTGCTCAAGCACCTGCCCTTTTATCCTCTGTTAAGATAAGATTAGATAGATAAGATTAGATAAGCACCCTTTTGCAAGACTTGCTTTTTCTATTTCTTTAAATAATTCTGTATTTCAGTTTTTAAATCTGGCACATGGCATCAAGTGTGTTTTATGCCTGACACCTGCATTTAAGCTCCTCCTTCTTCAGTTTCCCTGTGGCAGCCGCACGGAAATCGAGCACCCTGCAGAGCAGCATCACGTCTCCCTGACCTGCCTTCATGGATAGCCAATCACTGTTGTGAAATTAAACCACTATTAAAACATCTCAATACAGCCAGTATAATTTAGGTAATAACCCACCATTAAGCTTAACAACAAGCTAGCAAGCCTAGTGTAAAACCTCTGGCAGACTCGGGTTCACCAACTGCCCAGTGTGAGTGGAGAAAAATGCCAAATTGCTTTCCCACTTCCATGTGTCTTTTTAAACCAAAACTCAATTCGAAATAAAGTTTGTGTTCCCCATGTCATAGTGATAATTGCAGTTTGGGGCTGCGCTGCAAAAAGAGCGCAGAGGAGGAGAGGAGGAGGCCAGAGCTCCATGTGTCTGTTCTGTTCTGCTTATTTAGACAATAATTCTGAGAATTAGTGTCTGACTACTACTAAAAGAAAAGGAGGAGAAGAAATTGAGAAGAGGAGAGCAAAAGAAAGGACTGGAGAATAAAGAGAGGAGAGGAGAGGAGAGGAGAGGAGAGGAGAGGAGAGGAGAGGAGAGGAGAGGAGAGGAGAGGAGAGGAGAGGAGAGGAGAGGAGAGGACCAGAGAATGCACTTAGCCTGATAGTTGCAACTGAACATAGGCCGTAGTTCAGTGGGTACATTGGTTGGTTGGTTTATTATTTTCACTATTCAGAGAACAGCATTTTTCAGTTTTGTGTAAAGGTTTGTTGATTAAGATGGTTATTTACTTTTAAGACCACTGAAGTGTGCACAATGTGGCATTGTTTTGTTGGTGCCTGTTATAAATAAATGATAACCATAGAAAGTGAATGTGTATGCGTATATAGTATAAATATTTAGATACCTCATATGTAAGGAAGACAGACATTTCCCCTGCTCATTACTGTGCACATATTGCTGTATGTGCTTAGGCCTCAAGCTCAAAAACCCTCTGGTGCTGGTAGATACAAACCTCCCAGCAGAGTACACTTTGTGTGCACACAGTTTTTTTCCTGCACCAGCACATTGCACGTGCAAAAAAACAGGGCTGCCCTTTTCTCTACTTGAGCACTTCCCCTGCAAAATGTCTGTGCACGGCACTGCTGGGTTGGTTTAAAGGCTCAGTGTTGGATGTTAGCTTCTGCTGCTGTGTTAGCTCATGCTAATCACTCTTTCAGATTAATAAGTGACCCTGTTGGTGACTTTCAGTCATAAGCATCTGCTGTTTTTGAAGTGATGACAGCTGTTGAAAACAGGAGTATAATACGTAGCTGTTTTCATGAATGTCCTTTTGTTTAGTTTTTCATTTCAGTGTCACAAAATATAGAGCAGACATTGGAGGAGAGCGGCTCTGGAGACTGCAACAACAGAAAGTTTGCTGTCATGACAGTCTAACATCAGACCCCAGCACAAAATGGATCAAGTGACTGGAAATGTTTTGTGACTACTTGGTACTGGTTTATTTCGGTCAGTACCTTAAAAGTATAGAGTACTGATACTCAGTACTGGTTGACATGGTGCAGATATTTTTAATACATTTCAAACATCTTTCTAGTATATTTTTCATATTGTTCTTTCATTTAGAAATGTAAAAAATAGGCTACATCAAATTACTCCAGGTGACATACATAAGGGAGTCCCCTGTATATTCTCTATCTTGTGAGAAAAAACTTTAGTATATACAGGGCATCGATTAAATACTAATGATAATAGCAAAATGATAGTTGTTTTTTTTTTTTTATTACTGAGTACCTCTTTAAAAAAATACAATTCATTTTGTTTTTATGAAATAAGTTAAAGCTACATGTGTAGTTCAGCTCATTTAATGACATAGTTGTTGTGACAGGACATATAAACTAAATCTGTTGCTACCCTGTTTGTGCCTTGTAATTATTTAATATGTGCTGGGTAATATAAAAAGTACTTACCCCCCTAAACGCAAGTGCTGTTTTCTGTGTATGACTTGCTCCTATAGGTGTCCAGTGCCTTGGTATCCCACTATAAATTGCGGGCTGAAATCTATAGCGTCACCCATCTTTTCATCTAAAGCATGTTACTGAAAAGATTAGATTACATTGGTGATCAGATTACATGACTAGCTTGGAATAGCCCTGATTACGTTACAGGCACTTAATCAGAGAAGTCTTGTTTATCAAAAGTGTTCTTACGTGTCAGTATAAAAACATGAATCTATATGTATGGAAGGAGTGAATGCAGAAATGATTTTTTGTGTTATGCACTGTAGAGACGTCCATGCTGCTCTGCTGACCTTCAGCATGAAATGAAAAGTGTCTGATGCCTCTGGTGTGTTCGGAGGGGCTTTCTCTTTTCCGAAGATGGACAGCCATGCATTATTGATTACAAAACACTCCTGCAATGCTATTTCATCTTTCCAGTACAGCTGACCGTGAATCGGGCTTTACTTTTTTTTTTAGATTTAGTTTGAATTAATGTGTCCAGGTCTTTGATTGGCTGCATGGTTTTGTTAGGGTAATGCTTTTCTCCTCTCCCCCCACACCTCCGTTCCCTCTAACAGCCAGTGGGAGACTAAACGGTAGATATGCAGAAACAACTCCCTTATCTCCACATCCTGCTACACAGTATGCTGACAGAGAATTGCACAAGACAAAAGACAAAGGTAGGCAGAGACAAACCAATGTGGAACAATGGGAGGGTGAAATACAGCCTAATGGTTATCACACCAACTCTGTCACACCTAACAGCATTTATTTAACTTTATTTTGAGCTTCATGGTACAGCAGTTATTTAACACACCACTGCATACGGAGACACTTTGTGCACACATGCATATCAAGCACAAGAATGTTTCTACAGTGCATATTGCACAGTCTGTGTATATACACACACCCACTGTGCATTTAATGTTTGCATTCTACAACCATACTCACTGGTCTCTAATTTCTCTGTCTCACTGTGCTCCACGTGTGTTATTCTGCACAACCTGCACCCTGTCAACAACATCTCATTGTAATTCTTATTAATTCTAGTGTCAATTACTGACTGTGAGATGTTAAATATTCATTTGCTTGCTTATTTACATTCTATATTTTTTGCCTGGCTCCTCTTTTGTTGCTGCAACATTTCATGTTCAACAATCATTAAAGGTTTATAATGTGTTATGTTTATGTCGTGAATTTTCAAAATAAAACATAAAAATCTTTCACATCGTCAAAAGCGTCTTTACTAAAGCAGAGACCCAGCAGACCAGTGAGTGTTGCTGAGCGTGGCCTTACCTTCCCGGTCCCCTGTTGAGGATGGTCACAGGGGAGGACGCCCATGGCGACCGTGGCTGTCAGATGCTGTTTCCATGATGCCGAAGAATGATTGGTTTCATGGATCCGGACAGTGCTCTCCGACAGCGCAGGGGGAGACTCGGCCACACCTGGGAGAAGAAACACTGGCAGGATGTGAAATGTTACTGAACAAGGTCATTCCAAGGGTCATTGTAAGACCTGTCACCCGTCCCCCAACGTCATCGAGGAATTTACAGCCCGGCCTCGTGCTACATATGGAGAATATTGTGTCTGAATTTATCCTTTGTTTGAGATGGGAGTCTGACTTAGGCTTTGTCTGCCTCTGCGTGAGGTGGTGGTGAATCTGCAGACAACAATGTCCCGGTTTGAAAAGGGAAACGTACAAGCCAAAATCAGCAAGGACACCCTCCAGGCAATGGTTGGTCCTGTTCTCACTGTGAGTCTGGTGTCATTAAATTGCAGTAGAAGCTTCTGATTGCACAGGAGTTTTTAAACCAGATACCTCATCTGCAAAGTGCTGCAAACAAGCACCGCATTTTCAAGTCTGACTCATGTCTAGCCTAGTCTGTGGAAAAGCGCAGCCAGTATCATTGATGTCAGTGCTGTTGGTGAGGCTTGTTAGCATGAATGACAAGGCTAGAGATGTGACTCAACAACGGCAGCTCCCTCACTCTCTCTCCCTCCCTCCCTCTCAGCATGTTTTCCACAACATGAGTTTAGCATGTTTCCTACAGAGGTGCACTTCCTGACAATCCTACTCCCAGAGCCCATGACAATTTTAATGATTGATCACTCTCCTCTTGACTGCGGTGAGAGGGAAGAGAGCAGACCGCAGAGCAAAAAGAAAAGGAGAGGGAGGAAAGAGGGGCGTGGACAATCCCACAAGGTCAGAGTGATGTCCAGTCTTTTGTTTTCAGTGGTGAGATCAGTGGCCTGTGCAGCCGCGAGGGGACAGGCAGCGTAACTGGCGGCCTGGCAGGAACAGATGTTCTTACACAATGAACATGCATTTGGTTGGTTGCTTATTCACTAAAAGTCACAGGGGCTGACTTCCCGTTTTTAGAAACAAAGAAAAACACAGCAAAGAGTCACGGCTTTCCACCTGTAGGCCTGTATCAGGGAAAAATGTTGCTGAGGCAATGAGGCTCATATACAGAATGATTTACGTCTTGCTAAAGATACATCCACACAACAGATGGGCATCTATTTATGGGCATGATTATATGTTTAAGTTGCACATAATCCTGCTGTGTGTTTGTGTGTATGCGGGATTTTTCAACATTTTTAGGTGGTCAAACACTCTTTTTTTTTTCTTTTTAAAAAACAGCAGGACTGAGTCATGCTATTTCCTTTGTTCAGAGAGGGCATCATTACTAAAATTACTCCTTTTTAATTTAAAACAGGACATAAATTGTGTGCTTGAAGGTTTTTCCTTGATTATTTGCTACATTTACTTTACTACATACAGTATACACGACCCTAGCTACACGCAACTGCCAACTGCGGCACATGGCACATGTGCATAGGCGTAGATTTGGGGGATGACATAGACATGCAACATGTGCATTTGTCCCTCCCCAGTAACAACATGAAAGTAGCAGAGGACTTTCGTTTTGACAAAATTAAAGACACTATATATTGATGCAGAAAATGCACAAACTGGTGCATAAAAAAATCCCCAGAGTGAAGGAAACTGTGCTTAAAGTTTTCCCCCTAACCCCCATTTCATGTGTTCCCCCCAGTGCTGAAATGAAACCTACAGCCTTGCAAATTTGCTATGTTAAGCATGTAGTATCAAATTCAGGATGCAGTATTCTGAATGGAATATTTGAAGTCAAGTGTCTTCTAGCTTACCAAACAATCATCCCAGGAGATTAAGTTGTAGAATCATGTGAAATGGAAAATTGTTTTTTCAACGAAACTAAGTGAAAGTTCAACTGCGAACAAGAATGGCTGAACCTCTGTGTTTGAGGATGCTGCACCTTATGTAGAGCACTTAAATGACAGGTAGTGAATAGATCGATAATAATGCAGAGATGCCCTGTTTTTTGGTGCTGTTGTTGCCAGTGTTATTATAGTTATGTTTAATTATCTGATCATTGCTGTATGGTACATGATGAATTTCTGAAAGGACTAACAACTATCTATCTATCTTGATAATATTAGGAACACTTTCTCTTGGAAAAACAATTCCTTGTAGTTGCACACATCTAAACACCATTTATGGATAGGTGTGGGACCGATAGAAGACAGCGATGAAAACATGAACAAAGGTCCACACACTGTAGCTCCCTTAAGTGCAATTTATTGGCACAAGTCTGAAGAAGAACATTAGCTTGAAAAGGCACTTGTGGATGTGCCAATAAACAGTAACTTTGGGTCCATCAGATGGAACATACAGGTTTCAGTCAATGTCATTTCATGGTAATCAGCAGGGACTGAATGATAATACACTCACAAGTGCAAGTACATGCTGTAGCCTGGAGTAGACATTTTTAATAACAGATCTGAGGTCAGGATGAAATAAAATCTTCTAATGTGACAAACATGACACAAACTCCCTGACTTCTTTGTTTTCAATGATCCAGAAACTCATGATATTCCACAAGCGGCATGATCATGATGTATTTGGTCACTAAGGTAATAGAACAATTAACCTACACAAATGAACGCACACAGTGCTTCGATCCTTAATGGTCTGTGTTCTATATTAGAGTGCCTGTGTGTATCAATTAAAACATACATCCTCTTGACTTCCTGTCCTTGTGGATGTACTGTGTGAAAGAGATGTTATCAATACCAACAGCAGATTATGAAAACCCAAGGAAAGGCATTTAAAATAAAATGAGGCATGGATCCAGTCTTAAACATCAAAGTCATCCTGTGTGCATTTGTGTGTGTGTGGGTGTGTGAGCTGCCTGTGTGTCTTTCAGTTGAAATTTAAGATCAGTTTCAAGTGTTAGGTAGGATGTTTATCACATGGGTATACCAGTTTGCTGGGCGTCATTAACTCATTCAGATCCAGAGGATATTTGAGTGAAACACAGTCTTTTTGGCAGTTGAGATAAGCAGTACACTCCTAAACAGGAACACCAGCAGAGTCAGCTTGTTGGCGTCTCCAAGATTATTGGCCCATAAATGACCAAGAGCATTCATAACTCATTGCCTCCCTCTGCTGGTGTTACTGGGCAGTAAAGTCATTTTACAACATGCCTCATACACTTCTGAAAAATCAATATGCTATTGTCTATGGCAAAACTAACATATTACACTTTATGATACTTTTATGTCTGATACTCCTGAGGGACTTGAACTATGTCATGGGTGAGTTTATCATACAGTATTTTATGGTACTTTGTATTTCCTGTGGTGTCAGTAATTATTCCTGTTTCTACAGGTGCACTAGGAGTCACAGGCAATCAATACTGAGTTTAATACACTTTGTGTTGTTCTCCCCTCCTATAGTGCCACCAGAAGTTTCCTGTTCCTCTCAGGCATTAGCGTGTTTATAATACTCATGGGTATCAAATTACTTTCTTGCCAATTTAATTAAAGTAATTGCGTAAATAGAACAAATGTAATTACGTTGCAATATATAATATTTCCTCCAGAAAATATTATGTTGAGACATTTGTGATATATCCCAATAGTTTGGTAGTGATATCTATGACAATGGCTCCTTAATCTGGTTTATTGGATGTGTGTGTGTGAGAGAGTGTGTGTGTGGCCTGGGTAGCAGTAATAAGGAGTCATAAAGATAATTAAAAAGAAGATCAATAGGCTCAAATTATCCTTTTATAATTTATTTTATTACTTATCCTTTTTAACACTCACGGATAGCTTGCCCGATTGAATTGGACATCTTATTTGGTTGTTCCCTCTTTTGTGTGTGTGGCTTTATTATGCTCACTTTTGAACATGATTAACTTTTGACAGTTCATTTACTTTTGTACCTTATATATGGCCAGATTAACCTGCTAGAGGGTCGTGGGACAAAACTGAGCTTTGGGCCCCTGATTCCCTGTGAAGTTTTTTTTAGGAATATGTGTTGATTGATTTCAACATATGGGGGTCAGAGCAGGTAATAATGCAGTCCCTGCCTAGAGGGCCTCATCATTTCAGTTATGTGCTTTAGTGGTGCATATTGCCAAACAATGTCTTATAACTCATATTAGCCTACCACATAACAACTGCTAACTAGGGCCTGCAGGGCCCCCGAGCTCGACATACAGGTAGGCTACAGCTAAAACAGTTACAGGTGTCATCTAAATCAATGGGTGGGAACTTCACATGGGATCACAAGGCCCTCTTGACTTTAAGGGGTATATATATATACACACACACACAGACACAGACATACACATTAGGCCAATATCTCAGCATTTCATTAATTTCTGTTAAGAAAACTTAATTACATTGTTATTTTTGATACTTAGATATCAAGATATAAAATAAAAAAAAAATCTCATTGGGCACGATGAAAATCTGAACACAAGCTAAAGTACACACTTAAAACAGCCAAATAGCTAATAGAACAATGCCCAGGCAAAAGAAAGAGGAAAACACTGAATTTCTCACAAAAGAAGTTTTTAAAATGTGTAGGATTGATGAAAAACAAACAAACAAGCAAAAAATAAAACAAAAAATAAACCATTATACAGACATTTGTATAAAATGTTCCTACAAATATCTGAATTGGGAACCGCTGATTTTTAATATACATATATATGTATATATACATACATACATACATATATATGTATGTATATATATAATTTTTTATTTTATTTTTGGAAGGTAGTGTATTTAAGCTTTACATGAATGATTTAAGAACAATAAAAAAGTAACCTATAATTGATAGACCTAACCTGGCACCTAAGGTGTCCATTTTATAAATATCTTATTTATTATATGGTCATAATTATAAAGAAGCTCACTCCATTATCAGTAAAAACAAAAAAGTTGATGTTTTTGTGTCTACCTGAAGATGCACGTACAATGAACCAAACGGTAGATGTCTCCCTACTCCATGCAGCTGTGTGTCTTCATGGGTACGATGCTGGCTACAGATGACCGAGTCGCCATTTTGAAAAGCAAATCGTTCACAGCACACCCGCCCTGAGTACTGGAACTATGCCGCGGGGCCGGCCTCGCAAACTGAGAGTTAAAAGCAGCGACGAAACAGGTAACAAGTACCAAAATGCAACGAATAAAAAATACAGATTATGGGCTATCCAAATAACGTGGTATTACTTGGACAAACATCTCTGTAGCTTATATAATAACACTTCAATGTAGTGTATATAGTCCCCGGATATAGTATTGCGGGTGGGCTTTGCTTTGTGCGGCGAAGGAGTGATTGAGGCGGAATGATATTAATAACGTTTCGGTGGCTCTTCTTATTGGCTTCCAGTCTAAATTGGTGTCCACGAGGGGAAGAACCGCGGTCTCGTGCAGTGTTAGTTAATGTGCGGTTTTTACAATTAATCTTTGTTTATTAGTATTTCGACGTTAGCTTGTTGTTGCTAACTAGCTTGCTTTGCTACCGTTAGCTTTTAGGCTAACACGCCAATATGTTGGCCATTGTTATTTTGATCCTGTGAGGCGCTGTAGCGAGACTGTGTCGCTGCTGATGGACCAGCTGTGAAAACGTTTAACAGAGCAAGTGGTCACATTCACGTTTTGACACGACTCTAAACAAGTGTTGAGACAGGAATGCATCTTGGATGTCACGTTATTGTGCTGGCATTTTAGTGGCATCACCGGAATACTGTGTACATTTCAGCTTCGTTATCTTGACATGTTAGTTGGATAACTTCAGTGGTAGGTTAACCACACAATATCGCAGATGGATGTAAGCTGGTTTACATCAGGAACAAAAGCGCTTGACATAAACGTGACATAGATTCGCATCTTGTTAATTTCCTGTACAATACTGTCCCCGCAGTGCCTGCGACTGTGACAGCCAAGATGGGCGTGTTGAACCTAACTGTTGAATATGTCAAAAGCACCACAACAGGTTCACAGACCTACATTATTTCATAGAAACATTCTTTACATAGGTCTGCACATGCATGTGCGTTCACGTGAGCTGAAAGAGTAAAAATAGATGATGAAGTTTAATTGTTTTTGTCCTCCAGGGAGGCAAATTAGGTGAATTTAAATGTTATTTCATCAGCGAATTCACATACTCAGACCTTACTTTAGAAGTGTTGTTGAACATAGACTAATGTATTGTAAAATCCAGTGCAGACTGTTATTGTAGTAAATGTGGTAGTCTTATGTTAATTTCCATCGGTACATTTGAGGGACATCACTGTATTTGAAAGTGTCTTCAACCGTGAAACTTAAAAACACTGAATCACGGTAAATTACCAGCAGGCTCAACTAGATTTCTGAACTGTTGCTGTCATAGTTAGCTATGATTACTGCCAGCATGGGCGGATTGTGAGACAGAGAGCCTGTGGGCTCAGACAAGCAAAGGGCCCCACCACCTCTCAGACACTGGAGGAAGAAACACACTGTGCGTTCCAATATCCATCCCACCATACTATATAGTATGCGAGAAGATGATTTAGTATGTCCCAATTCATAGTATGAGAATTGCAGTATGCCAGTAGTACCAAGATGTTGTACTACATCTGGTCCGATTTTGCAGTATGCAAGCCAGCAAGCTTTTCTGGCTGCTCTGAACCACAGTCATCTGCACAGCGGACGATACGTCACATCGACTGAGCCGCAAACAGATGACAGCTGATTGACAATTTCACTATCGCAAATATATGTTAGGATCTACAATATGTGCAGTTATAACTTGAAGGTTGAACGGCACACAGTGTGAACTTGCAGCAGTAGAGCTCTCCAGGTTGATCTCTGTCGCTGGAGTGGCATTTTTTTTTATCTCCAAGGTAAAGGACAAAAAAGCAAAAGGGTCATAGTTAGGTGGGTAATGTTATGAGAAAGTAGTATGTCCCGATTGTGTGCTGTACTGCATGCAACAGCACCTACTTTATAAGGGCAGCTGCAGTACCTACTGAAAGTAAAAAGCAAAAGTATGTCATTCGAACGCAACCTCATACTTTGTGGTGGTTTTGTCTCTTTTGTTGTTGTTTTTTGATGATGTCGTTTTGTGTCTATTTGTAGTTGCTATGCATCTCTTTTTGGTTTTCGGTCTCTGAGGTCATTTGTTTTTTAGTCATTTTCTATCTCCTTGTGGTTGTTTTGCCCCTTTTCTGTTTGGAGTCTATTCCTGGTCAATATGTGTTAATTTGAGTGTCATTTTGCAGTGAAGGGCCCTGACACCTCTGGCCCCAGGGCTTGTGCCCAGTAGGCCTGTTCAGTAATCGATCCATGATTTCCAGCCTTCAGTAACAGCTCAGTACTACAAAGATTCTGTTCAGTATTGTACTGTAGAACTTTACTAATACATTATTTGGATCCTAGGTAGTTGTTTCCAAGGCATCAACTACAAATACAAATAACCAAACAATATAACAGTACAATTCAAAGTGATGAAATTATAAATGTTCTCATGCATTGTTTGGGAATATTTCTTCATAGTGAAACCAGCCTATTCCACTTCATTCTAAAACTGCTTAAGTACCTATACCCTACTCTAGGAAACACTGAATTCAATTCACAAAGATGCCCAGTCACAGTGAGTGCATGTGTCCATAGTATGCTATCACATCAGTATCTACTGCCTCAAATTCTACAGAATGGCCTGCTATATGATGGGCTGTATATAAAAATACCATTTTTTAAACATAAAGCCACTGAAAAGGATGTCGCAAATACACCACATAATGTACGTCAGCTGTTCTTTTCATCAGAAAGCCTCTCGGACTAAATTTAGATATTGAAGTGTTCTGTCTTGTACTTGATTAGATGCAGATCCCAGTGACAATAAGGCGGAAAGTTTCAGCGATGGAGAGCTCAAGGACAAGAAGTGCACAATATGCTCCCAGATCTTTACCACTGAGAGCCAGCTGCAGAAGCATCTCCGCGAACATGAGATCAACGATAAGGTCAGTACAGCACTTAAGAGTTGAAAGGTCATAGCTGTAACAAGTTTTCACATCACATTTTTATCCTCTATTTATGCAGACTATATCAGAAGAATATGCTTGCATGCAGGACATGTGTTTGTATTCTTGTTACAGTTCCACACATTTAGTGTTGTTAGCCTCTTTACAGCCAGTTGCATTTTTCAAAGCCACCGTCAGGATAGTTCTCTCTGTTAGTTTATAAATTTCAGACATGATCTGTCAAACTAAGTATTTATTAAGTAAGTATGTAATGGCATTTCTGATGCTGTTAACAGCTCCAATGAGGGAACATTCCAGATTTCAGCTTTTTGACCTTCAGTTTTCCTCAAAAAGCCTCATATTTAATGTGTCAGGCAACGACAAGTTCAGTGAGATGCTGTGTTACAAAGCTGAGCCAGGCATCACAGGACATACCAGAGCAGTTGTCGCAGTGCAGCTGTTATGGAGGTATGAGGTGAGAACATTCAAGCCCTCACAGTGAGCAGTAAGCTTCATCTGAGGTTGTTAACCATTGTGGACTACCCTCACAAAGCACAACAAAAACTCAACAGTGTGTGGAAATAGAGTAAACTCTCCACCTGACATCTCCAGCTGAGTTTGGTGCAGATGATGAGGATAACTAACCTGCTGTAGTAGATAAAAGTGGCCCAGCTACAGGTTGGATTTTGGCCAAGTTGGTGGCTTACCATCAAAAGCTGGAGGTGTCCTGGATTTTTCAGCTCAGATGATTTTTCACAATGTGGAAGTTTAAAGCTGCCGTAGATGCCTTTGTTGTTTATATTTGACAGATTTTACGCAGGTCTCACATTCCAGTCACAATATTTGCTGCCAGCTGCTTCCACAGCGTCTGGAATGTGCTGCTACCAGCAGCATGGTGGGCATCCTCATGTATTTTCTTCATACACAACACATCTGGGGTTATTTACTTGTCCTTATGCGACATTACATTAGAACCACAACATTCTGCATCACCACATGTTTTCACTTAGATGGGCGTTTGCTAATACTGAAGATGTAAATGAGCATAGCCTCAGTGGAGTTGATTAAATAAAGTGCCGCTAAATAAGACTTGATGCTAGGCTGTCTTGTGCTATATCTGGAAAGCAATGGAGCAGAAAAGCACAACATGTTCTCTGCTCCTGAACTTTGATCAGTGGAAACTATTGTCGAACTGCGATGGCACAGTCTGACTCCTGATGAAAGGAAATCAATGTGGAAGATACTGTGTGAATGGTTACTTCAGTTATAATATACTTGAGTGGATCTGCTGTGAGCTATCCCAGGGGAAAAGCAGTTACTTTGTTGCATGCTGGTCTTTTGTTGTTGTTGTTGTGGTGGGGCAGCGCAGTTATAGCAGAACTAAAACAATTAGAAGAACCAGAGTTGCTTAATCCAACCCCCATCTCCTTGGCTGGAGTCGGTCTTCCTCTATGGTGCCCAATAACAGTTTTAAATAGCACAGCAAATATTAGCCTTCCCCCTTCTTGTAGACGCTGAATCACAGCCGCAGCTTCCTCTGCTGCAGTGCTTACTGGACAGTAATAGAAAAGTGGTTTCAGTGGCTATTTGTTTGAATTTCCATTCCCTCCTCCCATATTTGGCAGCCCTACATAGGAAAATCCTAAAATACATATTGTACTCAGTCAAAAACATGAATCTTCGTGTTAGCATCCGCTGAGTCACCAGATGAGTCAGAGGGTTCTGCTAATCATGCTTTGTAATATATGAAAATAATCTTGTGTTAAGACACTGTGTGAAGGATGTTACTGCCCATCGAGGATGTGCAATGATGTATTTCAACTTTTTAGCGGCCTCTCTTGGGCCGAGTGTGACAGGGGAATTTTATCCTCCAAAGGGCAACCAGAGTTTTTTGTTGGGGAAATTGTATTTTTGATTAATAATCCATATTTTTAAAAGAGCACATATGGAATAAATGTGAATTTATTCATGTTTAGTAATGCAGATTTTTGTTGTTGTGAATTCATGTTTGAATATTTGTCTTGTCACCCTTTAACATCTGAGTGTGCCCTCTTCTCTCTGTTTGCCAGCTGCGTATCGCTTCAGCAACACATGTCTTTGCCCTTCGGCCCTTTTAAGATCCATCTGCACTCGGGCACTGTCGCGCTGTCTCTCTCTCTTACTTCCTCTCTAACTTGCGCACACACACACACACATACACATGCATGCATTACACGCTTAATGAAAGACGTTAAAGGGGAACTATGCCCAGTTTCAGAATTCATACATGTTATTTCTCTGGTCTAAGACAGTCCAGGAAATAGTAGAAAACATGAACATGAACAGCTAGAGTGTTTTGAATTTTGAGCAGATGATTTCCTGAAAAAACTGTATTACAGACGAGTTTTCCTGATTTTTTGGAACTTTTTTTTTTAATACTCTGTCTGTGTTATGTATTTAAATGTTTTTTTTTAACAGTCATTCATATTTAATTGGCCTCTTTTTTTGTCATTCAGTGTTTTCTTCTCCCTGACACATGGCCATTATTCTGTCAGCCCTTTGGTTGTTTCAACTGTGTACTTTTCTAATGCAGAATGAGGCCGTTCAGCAGACAATAATAGTTTGTGAATATGGTCTCTGATTAGGTCTTCTCTGTCTCTTCTTCTTTGTGTCTTCAATAATAATCTAAACTAAAAAATAACAATTTCATTTAGTTTTATCCACAGAAATGGATGAAATACTGAGATAAAGGCTTAGTGTTTATATTTTAAAAAGTTTTCTTACACCCTTAAAATCTAGAAGGCCTTTGTTAGTGACCCCCATGTTGGGAGCCAGTGTTATAGTTGATACTGAGAGCACCCAGGGGAATATTCTGAGTATATGGGTACATTTTCTGTTTCAGAACTGAAAACACTATGATAGAATAAAGCTCATTTGGGTATAGAAAATGAAAACAAACATTTTTTGGGCCTGCAGAATTGGGCTCCCACTTCATACTTGATGACATCACAAGTTTGAGACTTAAGGCCTTTGCACTCTGACTCTGTTGAGTCAATCACATTTGCACACTGAATCAGAAGGTTTTGTCTGTCATTAAAATGTTTTCGCATCCGTCAGGGCCTTTAGAAACGTCTGACCAAGAATCAGTGAAGAAAATGTGGCAGCAGGACACAGCCATGACAAGAGAGGAACGGGGTGCACAGAATCATTTCAATACCCAGACAGCTCACTTTCAACAGGTCAGATAGTAATATTCAGGTGGATGATGATGATGAAGAGGAGAGGGATGTGGAGACAGAAAGGGAGGACAGCTCCACCCCTGAATGCAGCTGTGGTGCCAAATAAAAGACAGGGAGGGAGCGGTGACAGCCAAATAGGTAACTCCAGTGGAGAGAGGCAAAGGAGGAAATGTGTCTTTTCATTTTGTCACGTGTTGCGGATTTTTGCAACTAATAGAACAATAAAACGCATCAGAGTCAGTGTGCAAGGTTTCTGTGCGTAACGACTTTTTTCAGATGACGGATTCAAAAATGTGAAGACAAACTGACTCAGTGTGCAAGGCCTTCACTTCTCTGGTTTCTGGTTTTGAGAGAGAGTAGCTCCTGTTCACAAATAGGCCATAGAAATAACATATCGACATCCATAATTCAGGTGGTGTCCTCCTTTGAGGGGCTAGGTTCTTCACTTCATGCTAGGTAACAAGAAATGTAAAAGCAAAGAAAACTTCTGTCTTTTGGTCTCCTCTCTTGACCATCTCCTCTGGCATGAAATGTCAATAATAAGACCCTACCTCGCTTCATTTGCAGCTGCACCTGCAGTTGTGGGCCATTTCAATTTCAAGGCCACTATGTTCGCTTTACATAGGCACTCTCTCCAGGCTTAAGAGCAGCAGCCTTGGGGTCTGCCGCTCCGAGTAAGACTCACCAGTGTCAGTGCTGCTCCTGGCCTTCACCACAATCAGAAAGTACCCTGAAATTAAGTCAGTCAGCCCCTCTAATAGAAACGGAATTTAATATTGGGGCCATTCTGACCCATGGGAAATATTTTTTAATGTTGTCTGGGAATGTTCTGTGCTTGTATGTTACTGCAGTTTTTCTCTTTTTCTGTCTCTTCCTGTTTCTCCCTGTACCTGCGCATGAAAGATTACCTATGATTAGATGATGAGTTTAAATATATGTTGCTTTGCAGATGTGTCCATGATTCTGTGGTACACTTAAGTAGGACAGAATATGGGGAGAAAGCTTCCAGGTCTACAGCAGGTGTAGATGTTAAAGTCAGTTAAGGTAGCATATTGATTGAGGTGCTACAGGGACTCCCTATGTCCTTATCTGTCTTCACCAAGAGAGAGAATTAACAGCAGTGAGAACATTACAGCAGAGGGAGACATCTGAGATCTTTTACACTTACATTATTCGCTTCTTTCTCTAACTTCTCTCTCTCTCTTTGTCTCTCAGCCTCATCGATGTGACCAGTGCCCACAGACGTTTAATGTGGAGTTTAACCTCACACTCCACAAGTCTACACACACGACCTCTGACTTCACCTGCCCCGTTTGCAATAAAAAGTTCTCCCGCATCGCCAGCCTCAAGTCTCACATCATGCTGCACGAGAAGGAGGAGGTTAGTCAGTTGACCATTCAAACATGAAACCATTATTGATTTGCATTTACTATCTCTTAGAGAACTTTATCTCTCCGTTTGTTTTCTCCACCACCTTTGCTCCCCACCCCGCAGAATCTCATCTGTGCAGAGTGCGGAGATGAGTTTGTTCTTCAGAGCCAGCTGTCTCTGCACTTGGAGGAGCACCGTAAGGAGCTGTCGGGCATTAAGGTCTACACCTGCAAGACCTGCGACAAGGAGTTCAAGACGTCTGCACACTTGAAGGAGCACATGAAGTGTCACATCAAGATGAGGTCGGGCAAGGCTACAGATGCTAATTTATTTCATTTGACTGAGTCAGGCGGAAAACAGCTTGAAGTTAGAAGTGCAACATGAGTCAAACAGCTATCAGGCAGAAGTATGAGGATCATGTTCTAGCCAATTTACAGTCTAACCACTGAGATAGTGATATTCAGGGATTCTAGCTGCCCACAGTCAGTGTTTTACATCTCATTTTATTTTCCAATTTTTATGCCAAAAGAGGCAACAAGAAGGTGGCGTTCAGTCCTGTCCATGTCCTGGAAATGGAAGGGCCTTTAAAACAGCAGTTAGACTATCAAGAGACAGCATCACTTTCTATGGATTATTTTTCCAGTCATTTTAGTGGTGAAGAATATTCACAAGCTGCGGTCAGGAATGAACTTCCATCAATAAATTAATTGGCTTGCACAAGGACATGCCATGGTATTTAACAGAAAGCTGGAGTTTTGTACATTCCTATTCATACTAATAGAATTCAGTGCACACAACAGGCAGTTACACCGCCTATACAAGGGCAGCAGTCCTCAGGGCTGTGTGCAAACCCTCTATAGACTATTTTCAGTGGAAAGCAAAACATTAGAACCAAGGTCAAAAAAGAGCCCTGCAACAACAACAACAACAACAGTAACAATAAAAACATGGGAGGGTACCAAAACTGCAGTTATTGCTTTATCAACTCAAACTGCATGTGTGGAAAAAACTTCTCTCAGTATTGGAGACATGCAGAAGGACAGACAACACCAAAACAATTGACATGATTGGATGTCAAAGAGACAGAGTGTACAAAAAGGGCATGTGACTATATTTTTCAAATCTGCAAAAAGGGGGATAAAAATATTATATTAAAAAAAAGACATTTTGAAAGCACCATGTTATGCCTAAGGAGAAATGAGTGGGTTGTTTTGTACTTTCATAATTTATTTTATTACTAATGTTATTAAAACTTTCATACCAAACTGTGAGCTGACTGTACAATGACTCCCTAATGTCTAGTATGCACCAAAATGAGTACTTTCTAATGGGTTTTCTCCCAATGAAATTCTTTGTGTTGTTGCAGTTGCAAATCGTGGCTGTTTTATGGGGGAAAATGCAACAAGACACAAAAAAGATTTGTACATGGAGTGGTTCAAGTCATGAGAATAATTCGTCTTTACAAACCGCGCAAACATAAAAAGAAAATGAATCGTACAACGTTCAAATGCAACAAAACACTGAATGATAAAAATCTGTATTGTGATCATTTAGATGATCCTCTGTGAACTTGTGGTATGTAAAACCAACTTTATTTCTTCTCTCTGCCTACCTTATTTATATCAGTGTTTTTAAACCTTTTTTTGTCAAGGATTAAAAGAATAGGAGAATATTTAAGGTGTTAGATATGATTACACCAGATTCTCCACTAGTTAACAGTGGTTGAGGAGATATGGAGGAAGTGAGACCTATGATGCATCATTTGCAACAATTTGTACCTTTCCTGCATCAGTGTATGGTGGAAATGTCATGGTACTTCCTGCTTTAACTGTGCTTAGTTGCCTCATCACCTGACCATTTTATGATTGCAACCATCGCTTTTGAGGTTGCATAATGCCACCACTAACTGTACTGCAGGCATTGTCGTGGACTGCATACTAGCAGTTTGTCAAAATTAAAGTATCAGTACTACCTTCATGCTTTTACTTGGATGGTGGGGGGCAAAATCTACACCTATGCATGCTTATGACTCGTACTTGGGCACTGACATTGGGTTCAAGTAGTGAATTGCAAAGTGAAAATGAATTATTTTCAATTTTTCTGGGGACCCCCTGGAACTCCCTCAAGGACCCCTGGGGGTCCCTGGACCCCTGGTCGAGAACCACTAATTGAAATGTTGTTTGTAATGTGTTTCATAATGACACTGCCTAATGAAGGCCACAAGCTGATCCATGTTGGTCTTGTAATAAAGTACTTGACATTTTTTGTGTTTCCTCCTTCCGCAGGCCGCTCAGCTCTAGTTCCAGAAACTACAAGAAAAACATTGACCGCAGTGGGTTCACAAACAACTGCCATCACTGTGGGAAGGCTTTCAAAAAGCCCAGCCAGCTTGTTAGGCACATACGAATACACACAGGTGAGTGAAAAGCCCAGAAATGAGATGACATGTTTAGGTTACGGAGATCAAATGCCCATTTAATGATTCTTGGTCAGAGGAACTGAGTTTGCCTCAGTTTACTGACCGCCACCAACCCCTGAGCTGTTTACCTTCCATTTCTAAAGGGACTTGTTTACACCTCAGCCCAGTTCATCATTCAGCTGTCATGCAGAGATGTTATGTGGGTTAAATTTCAATATTAATATAACAAATGCTCCCTGATTCAGGCGTCTGTGTTCAGGTAATGTTGCCAGTAGCTCCCACCCGCATGTTGTTTAAACATCATCCACATGTTAATTTGTTTGGTTGCCTGGCTGGCTGTATGACTAATGGTGGACGGAGTTGATTCCTCTGTGCTTTGAATCTCAAACAGCCCTTAAGCTGATGAGGTTAAGAGTCATTTTGGGAGAACACACGCACACACACACACACATACATTATGCCTCACTCTCTGTGACGCACAGAACAGTACAAAAGGGTACTTAACTGCATTTGAGTCATTTTTATTCAGACTAATACCAGAGATGGCTTTATGTTGAAGCCATGGTGACAAAATTGCATCGTCATACTGGCACGAAATAGTATTAGCAGTTTTTTCATATGTATTGTTGAAATTTTAGGATGACTTGCTGTAAAATCAGGCTTATTGGATTTGTTAAGTATTCGGGGTCCAGGGTGTCGTGTGTCTTTCTTTTGGCTAAATGTATTAAATTCCTATAAAATAAAATATGACAATATAAATCTGATATGTGTGAAGAGTGAGATTGACATTATCTTGCTAAATTAGTGTCAAATTTCATTGAAAGAATAAAAAAAACAGCATTTTGGAAAATACTGATTAAATGCTTGTCTTTGAAAAGAGTCACAATAATTCAGTGATTCAAATATACAGTGATATAATGCTGTAACCAGCCTTAATAGCTACTTTAAGTAATGTGAATTTAACATTAGAGAGGAGTAATGAGGATAACATAAAGAACCCCCCAGTATTATGGTAGTAGTATGTCTCACTTTTATTTTGAAGTTATTCAGTTATATTCTAAGAATTGTAGTCAAGTCAAATTATCATCAGTGTTTCCAGCATCCTATTTGACCTTTGTTTGACCTGACCTTGCCCTTCCCTTCAGGTGAGAGGCCCTACAAGTGCTCACATTGCGGCAAGGCTTTTAACCAGAAGGTGGTGCTGCAGACTCACATGGTGAGACACACAGGAGAGAAACCTCACCTCTGCATGTTCTGCCCTGCTTCCTTCTCCCAGAAAGGAAACCTGCACTCCCATGTTCAGAGAGTTCATTCTGAGGTAAGAGCTACAGTGCTACAGGATTGAAAGTGAAATACTCAAACCTCAAATGCTGTGTAGGAAATCTCTCTGTGTGATGTGATGCTATCTGGGATTAGGTAGTTGTGTGTTGCAGCAATATAAGGGAGTACAAAACAACAGTAACAGTATAAAAGGTTTGGAGTTTTCCTTAAAATAATTATTTTTTCATTCAAATTGTTTGCACATTTTAATTCAAATGAAGCAATAGGATTACCACCAGTATGTAGGCTCGAAAAGAGGAATTAAACTGATCTTAAGATTTCCAAATGCACATCATCAATTTTCATCGCTGCTTTAAATGGAAAAACGGGTTTGACACATTCATCACTACCCAAATCCTCCCTAAATCCTCCTGGATTTTAGCAACAATTACAAATATCTCTTACAGATTTGTTTTCAGGGCTGTAACAACAGAGCTAATGTTCTGTGTCAACTCATTTAATTCTTGTAGCTTTTACCACCTGCCAGAGCATTACATTATTAAACAAGTGAAACATCATTCCAGATGATCATGAATTAATTTAGTTATGAATGTGGTTTTATTTGTTTTGTGGATTTCTAGAAATACCCATGCAAATCTTCTAATGAGATGGAGTAACGGAGATCATGTCGCTCATATGATACAGTGGAAACTGGTCACAGTGATCAGCCACTAATACGGATCAAAAAGCTTGGGACAGAATCATTCCTATAGAATGCTAATTAAATAATTTGCTTATCATAATCAAGTAATCTTGCTTACAGTGTTCCTTTTGGGTCTTTATATGACAGCATATCGAAAAATGTTTTTTTCTTGTTTTTACTTTACTCCCATGATACTTGCCTTTTGGTAACCATAAACAGTGTAAATTAATGAACATAGCCACTATGACATTACCTGTTGGTCTGTGGACTCTCATTTGAAGCCTGAAGTTCGACATTTTGGCAATCGCCATCTTGGATTTTGGAGCCAGAAGTGACCATATTTTGACAGGAGGGTGGAGATAACCCTAATACTAGCTGCTTGCTTGGGTAGGATAGCTCATTTACAGCTATGCTAAACTGTGATAATGCTGATGCTAATTTCTGCTTTCAAAAAACAAGTTTAAAACCATTAAAACAAAATGCACTTAGCCGAAAAACTGAACATCTGACTCCTTAGAGGGTCTTTAAGTACTACTAAATGCTGAACAAGACTGTTTTTAGGAGAATAAAACGTTACAGTTAACTTTCATGAACTAAAAACACAATGAAATCATGACAGCGGCTATGCCTATTCTCTGTATATCTTGGATTATGCCATGGTTACGTTTCCTGACCAACACTGACGTCGTGATAGTGACTTGTCAATGTACAGCATCCACCTGTCACTTAAAGGTTATATAAAAGTAAATATAATATAAATAATTCACCCCCACACAGTTGTCATGAATGGGGAAATTAGCTACAGAGACCACAAACGTTGTTTGTACCAGGCTCTCAACATGTTTAGTTCTGCTGTAAAGTTGGCTCCTGTTAGCTCTGTTAACCTGTCTGCTTGGCTGGCTACCTGAGGCTGGTGCTGCATACACTTTGAAGCCGTGACAGGAAAAAGAAAGTCATTTTCCCTTAATGAAAAACATATTCTCTTAGAGGCCTAAGACTGCTAGTCATGGCTACTATTGATGGAGACAGAAAAAAAAATGCACATGGGGAAAGCACCTGTGGTTGAAACTGGCCTCATCATGTGGATTGATAGCCTAATGCCTGGTCATGTAATGGCCCCATAATGAAACAGCTGTGCTTTATTTTGAAACAGTCAGTAAAATTCAGTAAATAACAGAGCTGTCTGTTTCCATACTTCATGTCAGTTAGATAGTAATCTGCATGAGAATAAAGGAAAAGAAATCAGTTACAGTCATTACCTGCATATCGTGATCAATATGATCCACACAGACATGATCACTATCAGCTTTCTCCACTGTATTTGACTAATTAGAGAACATTTTGAAGTAAGCAAAAACAACATTGAAGTCATTTTAAAAGGTAACATCACTGATTTTAGACATCAAAGACTGTTAATAGTTCTCAAAGAGTACTACTGCATATGTGAAAAAAAGTTGTACAAAGCCTTTTGTGGCTCCAGAGGGAGCTGTGAGAAGTCTGATAAACTGCCTCAAGTTCTGTCTCTTGAGTTGGTGGTGGTTTAAAAAGTTTGAAAAAGAAAAAAATCTGGGATTGTGGAGTTAGACATAGGTGAGCTCTGTGACCTCTGCAGCCCGCTCCTAATCTCTGCTTGAGGCATACAGTTTAAGGCTGCATTAGCCGCTACCAGCATAATATTTCTTCTAATTTCACTGACTTAAAGATGATCTTGAAGTGTTTCAGTTGTGTATAGAATATCTGAGCTCAAGGAGTGAATGAGACAGCAGCTAGTGCTTTTAAATTGAGATGTTTGCTTCAGTGTTTGTGGTTTGGTTGGAGGAGGAGAGCTGGAAACTAAAAACTAAATACCCTTTAGAGAGCCAAGACTGGTAAATGGTTTCAAGTTATGGACTTGAGGAGCTGTTTTTAATGTCTAATATGCTGTTTACCAGGTTTTGGAAATTCCGTATCCTTTTTAAAATTCTGGTTGCTCTCCAGAATATTTCAATTTCTTTTTGTACACCTCCTTCACTCACACACTAAATTGCCTGCCCTCTGGCTCACAGCTTGTTATACTCCATGCAACAGGACACCTTGTCATAACATTGTTTGTCTGCTGGGAAGGCAATGAGGTGAAATTGCAGTTTTTTTGTTCGTCATTTGGTTTGTGTCCTTTGTAGAGACTTCACAGCAGCCAATCTTAAAGAGCCTTGCTGATTTATCCGTCCTCATTTAGCCTGGACTTTGGCCTCTAATGATGCTCTGTCACTGACGTCACTTCCTCTCAGATCCAAGCTGTGGTTGAGAGGTTGAAAGTATTGTGCACATCAAAGTCCTCCTTCAGTTTCTAAATGTCCGTGTTGACAGATAATGAGTTCTCCTGTGTGTTGATGTCCTTTTCTAGTGTTTGTTACCAATGCCAACAAACAGGTGAAGTGACAGAGGTGGGAGACGCTCCCAGTGTAGTTGATGACTGCTTCCAGTAATGTGGCCACTGTCTGAATTGGGTCAGCTTTCTAGCAGTGTGACAGTAAAGCAACACAATGATCTGTAATAGTGGAGGTGCAGTGGGTCCCAATACATGAGTTCACATACTGTACGCTGCATTGCTCAAAGAAAACGTGTTTTTAAGTATAATTCAAATGCTACACAATCATTTTCTTTACAGGATTGTGCAAATATCCTTTCTTACACTTTCTCATTGTCTTTGATAACAAAAGTAGGTTAGAACTAACTGAAGCATGGATTTATTTTCTCTCACTTGTAACCATCATTGTGTATTCCATGCTAAAAGCCCATGATGGGGCCAGTTGATTGAATTACTTCTGAAAAGCCAAACAGCAGGACCATTTGAATAATGCATCTAATTTTCACAAGTGTCCTTCAGCTTTCCCGTTGCAGATAGAGTTTGTCCTTATGATTGACTGACTTTATGAATAAATAATGGTCAGGCGACGTTATCCGCAATACATTTCATGAGCAGATGCGTACTCGGGACCCAGGGGAGTAAAATCATTATGGAAAATCCACTGAAGTGTTTGGTCATGTAGTGTGTAGGCATGTTGAGACAGTAACACTGTCTGCACATAAATGACCTAATAAATGGTATAAATCAGCAACAGAATATAAATCTACCAACACCATCTGCTTTCGGTTGCACTTCAACTGACACTTCAACTGCTTTGAGCGCTTGAACTTAAACTACAAGTCCTTTATATCTAACATACGAACAATTTGCATTTGAAGATGTTTTAAACTGTTTAGCACAAAGCCTTCATATTTAGCCATGAGTAAGCACACTTAGATTTTCAGATGATTTTATGGGGGTTAACAATAGTATAATGCATTAGCATTACTAAGACTGTGGGCTTGGATTTTTAATCTAAGTTTCTTAAGTTTAAAAAACCCTCAACTATAAATCTATCCCCAGTCCCCACCACCTCTCTAATAACGTGACCCCACTAATTGCATTTAATTTCCTAAACACAAAAAACACTCCTTTTTAAATACCCCTTATCTCCAAATATACCTTGTTGCATCTGCCACCAAGTATGTGTCACCTAATGATTTACGTCATTCTCCGCTCCTTCCCCCGCAGACCTGATATATGTCCGTTGCCATTGCTGCCATTTTAACCTTTGCTGACGTTTTGTTCTATCCATTCCTTCTCTCTTCCCTCTTTTGAAGTCCTTTGCTCCCATTTAATGACTGTCGCTACAGTGAAAGCACATACTGGCTCAGAGAGAAATCACCTATCTGTCCCATATGTTCTAATCTACACACTTATCCTTAACCTAGCTGCCACACACCCGTCATCATGACGGTGATAACACCTTACTGGAGCTCCTTCATATGCCCTCACAATCTCACAAACATACTTCAGATACATCTCTTCTTAGTTCAGCCACCTTTCTTCACAGACTTCCTCCATTTCATATAAACAATCTGTGTCCCCTGACTTATCCTCCACTTCACCAGGGGTTTGCCTCTCATGGAAATGCAATCAACGTCCCTCAAGGTTTTTTTTTCTTTTCATTTTTTTGCGACACACTCAACACTCACACTTACTTGCTTGGGTTTTTTCTTACTGTGCCCACACTCCTATTCAGTTTTTGACAAGTAGCATCATTTAAAGCTTTTGTTTTCCACCCACCACTTGCTGTCATTTCTGTCATAGATGTCAGTGGTTCAATTTTCCCGCTCCCCTCTCTTACATCAGCATCCTACTCACCCCTGCTCAATTTCTAAGATGCTCACAAGAAAGTCGAAACTCCAAAAAAATTGCCGAAACCAGTCAGATGTCCCCTGCTCTGGAGGTTAGCTATCCACAAGGCAAACTCAACAAACTCCACTGTTTTTTTTAGAAATAAAAGTCAACACTGCTTCCTTCCTATTTCAGATTCAGTGGTGGACTGATCTGTGCTCAACACTACTGACACTCACCAGTATTACTAAGATCGGCAGACTTTCTTAAGTGATTTTCAACCAGGTCTATATCATCATGGTGTGGGGAGTGTGTGCATATGAACAGTGTTTGTCTTCCCCCCGAGCCCTCAGCGCCAGGAACTCCTCACCCGTGCCATGAGGCACAATTCATCTTATGATGCGAAACATGTTATTTCGCATCATCTGGCAGATTTAGACAGGGCAGGAAGCTCTGGGAGCTGGAGGCACAGGGGTGCTTGTACACTGTTCATCTGCACGTGCTCCCTACACTACGGTTACACAAACCCAGCAAAAATAGGCAAAGTATCCCTTAAAGAGGGATAGCATGTGTTAGTGCATGCCTGCTTTGCATTATCCACATCATGATATAATAAATCAGGAGCCATCAGGTGGTGATATTCACAAATGAACAGTTTCCTACTCCTACTTACTGTGTGTTATTATAGATCATGATAAATGACTCAAAGGGGTGTAAGCACTCGTCATTAACTGTAAATGAAAGCACACACTCTTGAGTGGTTCTCAAGTTAATAACAGGAGCTGGTATTTTACTCGCCAGCAGAGTCGTAAATACCAGTTGTCTGCTCAACTATTGAAAAACAAAATACCAAGAAAAGGGCAAATATATCCATTTAACCTTTATTTCTTTATAAAACTGTATACATTGATATAGCAGCTCTTCATACCAAGACCACTAACAAGAGCAAAGAGAGAATTTTATATCTGGCATCCACTCTTTACAACTACAGCTAAAAAATGTTTTCCCTACTTGAGACACATTATACAGCTTTGACACTTGCTCATTCTCTGCATAACTGAAGACAGACCAAATTCAGTATCTTTTCATGTTTAAGTTGATATGCATATTATAGTTTCAGCTAATCTCTGTGTGAAATTGAAATCCAGAATCTGGATAAAGCTGATTTTATAGATAGTAGCCAGTCTAATCTCCCAGTCCTTGTAACTGAATCATTTCTTAAGTGGTAAAAGTAGGGATATCAGCTGAGTTCTACTAACTGAAATCTGCATCCTTGTCCAGATACTTTAACGGTTAAACACCTCAACCTCCACTCGCTGTAATAGGTGGAGATGAAATCATTATACATTTCTCACTGATATACAATAATTTCAAGACTTTCAGTTACTAGAATGAGTCAGTGGCAAAACAGATACAGCCAGGGATAATGTCTTATATATGGTATATGTTCTCTTACAGACTAAAGGCGTACCGCTGTTCCCGTGTATGGACTGCAGCTGTGTGTTCAAGAAGCTGGGCAGCCTGAATGCCCACATCAGCAAGATGCACATCTCTGTGATCGAGGTTCCCTCCAGCACTCCAGTAAGAGAACAGTATGCTGAACACATGAGCAAAAAGATTGTTAAACTTAATCAGCATCCACTTTGAGTATACTCAAGTATGTTAAATATTTTGACCCTGGTAAATGAAGTTAATCTTTTAAATACACTTATTCTGAGAAACTGCTGGTATACTTTATCATAACAGAGAGGTCATCTAGGTTAAATATGTAACTATATTTGATTTGACATATTAAAAAAACAATATTTCTGACATATTTTCTATTAGTTGCTTTGTTTACTGCAAACAACTCTACTGTCATGATCGTTTGGAGCCTTTGTCTTACTGTATATTCTTACAAATCCTTGCTTCTTAATGTTCTTCGGTTACTTTTTTCCATAGGCGTTTCAGTACTTCCACCATTTCCCTTTGTCTAAAACTGAAAGCTTCAGCTTCATTCGCACGAAAAGCACTCTGCCATAAATCAAGCAAATTTGACCTGGCATACTGTCTAAAATGCAGCACAGAGCATGACACTTTTCTCAGACAATAATGGCCTTTCTTGTTTACAACAATTGAAATAATATGTCAACATTCAGTACATTTACATGCACGCAGTAGTCGAGCTAAGCTCATAGCTCTAATTAGTCAGGTCAGACTTCTCATCTTGTCTGAGTATACATGCAGAAGAGAAAATGTAATTTCTGACCAAGTACGTCTGACTCTGCCTCGATAGGCGGCTCAGGGTCCTTTTTAATATAGTACGTATCGAACTAGTTCTGGTTGACCCGAAGAGGAAGCTAACGACAAATGACAAAATGAATGTAGTTTCCTCATCTGTCCAGAAGTGCATCTTCTGCTTCTCGGTCGCCATGGTGTTTGTTTGTTTGTTTGTTTTTCCGGGAGTTACTGCACTGGTATATACTGAACTGCTGTTACATCATCTCCTTCTTCTTCCGGGTGAAAGCCCACAAAAGAAAAAGTGGTGCATGTGCAGAACGCCGAGTCAGAATCCGGTCGGACTAAGTGGATACATGCAGCAATAGTTCAATTTTCAATCGAATTATCTAGATGTGTTAGTCGAGCTACGGATAGTCTAATTTCTAAGCTGTTTACATGCATTTAAAAGTCCAGTTTCAGCCAGACTAAGCCAATAATTCCATTTTCTCAAGCTGCATGTAAACATACTGATTATTTGGTAGTTAGCAAGTGATTTACTTTACTGTTTGCAGTTCAGTGTTGGTAAAATGTAGCGGTGGACTCAGGCCACCAGGTGCATGTGATGGGGCAAAGGGGAGCAGAATGTTGAACAAGAAAAGTGCTGAGTCCAACCACTGTTAAAATGCTCCATGTCAATTATCCTTTGACAAACTAACCTTTACATACTGTAAGTACCTATAGCAACTGTCTGTTTATTTCATGCCTTTTTGGCGTGATGCATGATAAATCAAAATGGCCATGATTCACACAGATGTAGTGACTGATTAACATTTTGTTCAATACTGCCCAATACGCGGTTAATTTCATGCTCCAGAGAGCCCTCGCTAAAAATTAGTCAGCTTTCAAATTGCTGCCCGTCCTGATCTTTTGAACAGCCATTTGTCAAATTGCTCCTCGTCTTCCTCCTTCCCTCCTTCTCGCTCCGCTTCCCCCTCTTCTTCTCCCTTAGGAGCCCGAGACGACAGGTCAGGCCCCTGGGGGGTCAGAGGGCGGCGAGGGGGTGACAGATGTCATCCAGCAACTTCTAGAGCTGTCTGAACAGGTCAGCGGGGAGACACCTCAGCCCCAACCACCAGAGCCAGCTATTACCATGGAAACTGCCATCAACCAGGACATCCTGCAGGTGAAAGGAGCAAAGGACATTCACCCACACTAAATAAATTAGATGATCAGAACAAGTCTCAGTAGTACTCAGGGCCCCATAGACTGACTGCCTCACACCTGAGCTACAGTATATGATTTAAATATCAATTTTAAAGCTTCACTTTTAACGAGTGCACCACCTCAGCTCAATCCCCTCTGTGTGGCATGCACTCTCGAAGACGTGAGGATTGTCAAAAAGACCTGATTTAGAAAATTCTCTTTGTCTTCCTGTGTGTGTGAGGGGCTAGCAATTAGGCATAGGAGCACACAAACATATATGCATGGCTACACACACACACACACACATATATGCATGCACACCACTCAGCAACTGTCAGGTAAGACCTCAAAAAGTTAGTGGAATCATTTATGTGGAAATGATTTGTATGGAAATAGGAGGACCTCCTGTGGGAATATATTTGGACACAGTGAAGGAGATGAGAAGAGGAAAGTTTTCTGTAGACTCCCCAAAAAGTCCCTGAAATTCTTGTTTGAAACCAAATGATATTCTCTGTGAAGTTGCTTTCTTTTGGTGGCTGAGTGGCAGTATTTTGGCAGTGATGGAGGCATGAGCCAACCAGGGGACAGGAGACAGTATAGTAATTAATTTGTACCAGAAATTGTATGAATAATTTCTCCTGGAGAGTTGAATAAATCCTCTGCTTTCAACACAAACAGATGTGATCATCAATGAGCTTTGGCTCTGGACCATTTTTTGGTCAATGTTTTGTCAGTATTTGCCATATTAATTCAAGCAAAACCTTAAATTGTCAAATATATACTAGGAATAGTTCTTTACATAATTCGTTGTAGTATTTTTGAAATTGAGAAAACATTTTTTTGTAACTAGTTTGTTGTACATGAAGGCATTTTGAAGCTGTTGTGTCTGTTCTGTTTCTATAGCAAGCTCTGGAGAACAGCGGGCTGAGTGTGGTCCAGCCACAGAGCGATGCCACAACCAGAGAGCCACAGAACCAGACCACTGAGGGCACCGCCGTAGAAAGCAAGAAAGTACAAGGTCCTGACAAACCGGCCAGGGAGAAGAAAAGGAGCATTTTCAAGAAACCTATACAAATGCCAGGTAGGAGTTATATTACAGAACATTTACACAAGCATTATATCACAACCATAATGACAAGCTCATTAACATCCGATGACATTTTGGCTCCTTATGAAATGGTGTTGAAGCTCAGTAGGTTTGGTGCTGCATTTCAGTGAAATAATTGACACACTTCTCTCTTTGGGAAATGTGTAAATGTAACCCATGTTGCAGAAAAAGACTACTCTGTAAGGCACAAAATAATCTGGCAGTCATTTATATAACTGATTAATCAGTTCAATTATTTACTAAGTAAATATACTAAACATTTGCAGTGTGATTAATACATTTAGAAGATTTGCTGGTCTTATCTGCATTCACATAATTAAAATGATTTCTCTATTCACTGGCCGCTGTTCAAAGTAAATAGGAAAATCTGTTAGATCGTTTTTAATGACTTACAAAGATAATAGATTCATTCTTAATGAAAACATCTTTCAGTTGCAGCACCAAAGCTATCAGCTGACAGAAACACTGTACAGCTGCTTCACTCTGCCTTCCTTTCCAGGCTCCATCAGGGAGGAGAATGGCGTTCGCTGGCATGGCTGCCCATACTGCTCCAAGGAGTTCAAGAAACCCAGCGACCTCGTCCGCCACATCCGCATCCACACTCACGAGAAGCCTTTCAAGTGCAAACAGTGCTTCAGAGCTTTTGCTGTCAAGAGTACCCTCACAGCACATATGAAAACGCACACGGGCATCAAGGCCTTTGAGTGCCAGTGCTGTCTCAAGTGCTTCTCCACTTCTGGTAGCATGAAAGTACACATGCGTCTGCATACAGGTGAGAAGCAGGTCCACTTCATGAAAGGGTTGCGTTTAAAGCCAAACTAAGTTAAACGTTTGAACACACTTTTTTTTTCACTTTATTGGCTTATTCCTCATGTTACATTTGTATACCAGCTTTGGAGATTGTATATGAAGATGAACAACGCAGCTCCACTTCCCACTGTACTAAAATGACGCAAACATTTTCTGAATACGGTGCTGCCATCTCATAGCCAAAATACATGGGACACGGTTGTGGTGTGGCACGTCTGTTGCTGTATGCCCACAGCAGATCATGTCCATTGTAACCAACTGAAGCTGCTACACTGACCGAGGAAGCTGCACTTGCCCGTGAGGGCACCATGCTGCTCAATGCCACTTTATTATATTTATGAGGCTAGTATATTTATTTTTCTCTCTGTGCAGCTCAGCAGCCCTCTAACAGAACAAAAAAACTACATAGAACTGTGTAAAAACTAGTACAGTCTGTTTAAAAATGATTGAAATGAATACCTCATTGTACCAGAGGCTATGCGATGAAGCAGAGCAACCTTGTGGGTGTTTTTATATTTCACATTATAATAAATCAGTCAAGTCAGTGCATCCTGTTGTTGAAGCGATCCAGTTAATAAATTCAGTACAAGTTAATATAGTCTATACGCTTCCAAACCCTCCATAACCAACTGCATTGTCACTTGGCAAAACTCTGTACACACACAGAAAAGCTGGCGGTAAAGCTGGCAGTAATCTCATGCTGTAAAGAAGGACCCGTGACCCCTTCATGACCCATCACGTCCATACCCATGTATTTCGGCTGTTAGTTATTTGGAGCCAGAATCTGCGCAGTAGCGTCTGGAAAGTGGAGCCGCAGCATTAAGTTTCCACTTACACACCCATTCGTGAACAGTGCCATTGATCACCAGCACACTGATTGACATACACTTGTCAATCATGATGTCAGACCCCCTTTTTATAGCCTCAAATAACAAATTAAAACCAAACTTATTAGAAAAAGAAACATACAGTAGTGTGGTAAAAACTACTTAGAATGACTGGCAATATTTATTTTGCATGCATCTTTTAGTTTGGCCTATGTCCCATCTGCTAACATGGAGGGGGTGGGATTTATGACCTGCAGCCAGCCACTAGGGGATGATGGGGATGTTTTGGCTTCACTTTTGAGGAGCTTTCATGTCGTCCATCTTTATATACAGTCTATGACCAACATAATCAGTATACACATAACTAAATGGAGACATTTATGAGCTTTCCACATAATGTTTTCAGTTTCCTGGCAGCCTCTATCATTCAGTATTTAGCTATGTTATGATAAATTATGCAGGAAATGACAAAAGCTGGATATGTGTAAATATAGTGCTGCTGCTACAGCTAGAGCCATCATTTGCACTCGTGTTTGCAATCATTCTGTGTTTGCTTCTTATAAAGAAACTACCTTAAAGAATTATCCTCTGGACATGAAATGTCAGCATTAGTGTGAATAAACAGAACTGTAACAGTTAAATTATTATGTGCATCTGTGCATTAGTTTTTGTCTTTAATGGCTATATAATAGCACTGTCTTTGTTAGGTGTTTACTTTAGCTTTGGTTATGTGTTAGCTCTAAGCTAAGGTTCTTGATACTTTTGTTCTCAGCTGTATTTCTCAAAGACTTTGTGCTTATACAGTTTCATATTGTTGTCAGTTTTCCATGTACTGTAATTTGGTTTCATAGAAACATATATTGTCTCCTGCTAACTAAAAGGCTTTGTAACCTTTTGTAGACAAAAATTAAATAAAACTATATGAGCTTGCTTACATTTTTGGTTTATGTGTGAGTTTCATATTTATTTAGATTGGCTTAGGGATAGTGAATTTTGATATAAGTTGCGTAATATGTAGCTTGTTTTTGAAATCTTTTGATGTTTCTATGGAAGTGCATATGTCAGAATCAGTCTAATTCTCTAAATACTAATTCTCCAAAAGTGCCGTTTCTCCCTGCTTTTCCCAGGTGTACGTCCTTTCCCCTGCCCTCACTGTGACAAGATCTTTCGTACATCAGGCCACAGGAAAACACACATTGCTTCTCACTTCAAAAGCTTGCAGCAGAAGAAGCACAAGTTTCCCCGAAAAACCAACAAAGCCAAAGTGTCCAAGAGTAACCTACCTCTGCCTGACATCCCCTTGCAGGAACCCATCCTCATCACTGACTTTGGTAAGACCACATGATGACAGACACACGTGTATACACATGGGTTTCTGTTGCAACTGTGTTCACAATTGTGCACACATAGTTTTCAGTTGTCCTTGGGATAAAGTTGAATGCATTGTTCAGCTGCTTTCTTTCCTTTGTGTTACTTCATGTGTGCTGCGTGGCTCTGCACAGAAATGTCTTTTTAAATGGAACACATATTGCTTGTTTGTGTGTTGCCTAACAGGCCTCATCCCATCCCAAAATCCTCGCTTGGCTTTCCAACAATACCTTGAAGTGGTGGGCAGTGACCGGCCTTACAAGTGCCAGTTCTGTAGCAAGGCCTACAAGAAATCAAGCCATCTGAAACAGCATGTCAGGTAAAGCTCCTTTATAATTTTGTATGTAAAGGGTTGAAGCAGCATGACTCTAGATGCCAGTTCAAGTATTTTCTGAATAATCTGGTGATAGTTGATCAATTTCCTTCATGTACATGATATGAAATAAAATTATTTTCTGAGAGACAGAATTCTAGGTGGTACAGTGGTGCTGAAAGTTGTGTTAGTGGATGATGTGACTAAAGGGAGGCATTTATACAGAGAACAAAAGGGGCCCAAGAATTGAGCCTTGGGGAACACCAGAGATCAGTAGGGACACCAAAAAGAGGCATTACCAACAGCCACTGACTGGTTCTGTTTAACAAGTATGACTTCACAGTCAAAGCAACCATCCCTGATGACAACTCATGTTTTTGTGGTCATTTCTGGTCCCCAGAGGATGAACCCACTGATTGTTATTACACCTTTCCACCACTCTCAGACCAAATTTCTATTTAAATACATGGCCAAGAGGAAGAAAGTTTATCATTTGGGTGTCCCTGTCCACTGGTGTCTAACAGAGAATGGATTCACCTATATCCAGGCTGTCTGCAAGGTCCTGAAAAGACCCTTAGAAAGTATTAAAACGTCTTAAATGCAGGGCGTCAGTGGCTTAGTGGTTAAAGCAGGCGCCCCACATACAGAGGCTCTGTCCTCGCTGCAGCAGCCCAGGCTCGACCCCGGTTTGCAGCCCTTTGCTGAATGTCATTCGCCACCACCACCCCCCACACCCACCTGGCATACTGAAACAGCAGCAATAAGAATGATAAATAGCCCAATCAATCACATTCTCTTATCTATGTATCTCCATTGAACCTTCTAACCCATGCATTATGACAGACTTACAGCATTTGTCTTCCTTTCAATATTGAGAGGTAATCTCAATAATGGTGCTGTCATCTTCGCAGATGGCCGCGCCTCCTCATTCGCCTTTGTTAACAGGTTTAGATTAGTGGCTCGAATCTCGAACAGAGGATCTGTAGCTGTCACTAGTGACCGTTCCCTTGATTCACTGATAAACCTGGAACGGAAGGCTTTAATAAAATGTTAGTGAATTTGATTCATAAACTGTCCTGACAGGTCACACCAGCCATGCATAGTAACTTTCCACCTTGCCCTGAAGAGATGTTTTGTGTTCATTTTGTTATTGCTATCATTTTATCATCCCAAGGTCTCATACGGGAGAAAGGCCGTACAAGTGTGTGCAGTGCAGTCGGGGTTTCGCCTCCTCAGGTGTCCTCAAGGCTCATATCAGGACCCACTCAGGCCTAAAGGCGTACAAGTGCCTGATGTGCGACACAACATTCACCACCAGCGGCAGTCTGCGACGCCACATGACCACCCACAGTGACCTGCGACCTTACATGTGCCCCTACTGCCAGAAGACCTTCAAGTCGTCACCCAACTGCAGGAAGCACATGAAGACACACAGGTTTGGGTTTTGTCAGTGTGTCTGTTCGTGGTTGTATTTGTTTGTTCCTTCGTACACTTTTTGACATGAAGGAGCATGAGACATGGAGTTGTAAGGAAGTTTTAAACAAACCAGAATGAAGTAGTAAAATTATAATATACACATGAGTATGTAAATCTAAGCTCCTGCCTTTCTTGACTTTGCCACACTAGGTATGAACTGGCCCAGCAGCTGCAGCCCCAGTCAACAGATGATCCACTAGGAGGGGGCACAGTGGCCCATGATATGCAGGTGGAAATAGAGGGAGATTCCCTCCAGCAACCACCTGCTACATCAGCAGAGCAGCAAAGTATGCTGGGACTGGGCCAGACAGAAGTTGTGAATGGAAGTCAGCAAGTGACATTGGAGGCACCCCTGACTGACCAACCACTTGTACAAGGAGAAGGTAAGCAGTAGAGGGGCTACAATGGGGGTCCAGGAGTGGCACATCATAGATAGATAGAACTGAGCAGGCCTATCAGGTACAGGACAAGAACATCTGTATGGGTCAGTTGTTAACATTTGTTGTTGGAAAGTCAACCAGATATTCACTAAAAGAAGCAACAAAAATGTAATGGCAGAAAGATGTTGGATATGTGCTTTTCTAAAACTACCTCAGTTTTAAAATGCATGTCTTGTGGTCAGGTTCAGCACTCTTGACCTCACCTCTCTATATTTAATGACATTTTAATAGTGCATAGCCTGCAATTTACCCTCCATACAAATGCAATACATTGTTAAAATGTAACAGAAGAGACAAGCCCATAGAATACAGTATTTTCACATTGTTCACAAAAGCAGCACCTACAGCAATGAAGCTACACCTAATGTAACCCCCATTTCTTTCCACAGTAATACAAGTATTTTTATTTATTTTTATCATGAACCTCTTTTCAGTTTGCAGTTTCCATGACTCTGCATGATGAATTGTGTAGTTAATATAAGGAATTTCCACATGTGAGGCACTGTTCATATGGATGAAGTGTCCCATGGAAGTGCAGTGGGCAAACACCATCGATGATGCAAACAGAAATAACAACAAGAGCAGAGCAGTCACACAAAGTAATGTACTGTCCAAGTACACTTTAAATCCATAGTGTATTTTAGAGTGAAACGTCGGTATTTTTCTACCTGAACCCTATTTTCTTATGTTTTTGTGTATAAATAATTAATAAGGGAATCAATTTTAAAATTGTACCGGCAGTGGACAAACATTGATGGTGTGTAATTGCCCCAAAGGATTTATTGCAGCCTGTTCTGTGACTGCAGGCTGCAGCACTCTCACTCGATACTGGACCAGTTTCAAAATTGTTGTTCTTAATAAGTCACTTAGACATAAAAACATAGGTGACAGGGTCCAGGTTGACGTTTCCTCAAGTGTCCCTTTAACTTTACCTAGACGTAGAAAAAGTTAAATATCCTCTCTATCAATCTTTCTTCTTGTGAATACCAGACTAACTTGTTGTGCTGCTGTGCATTTCTTTCTCTGTGATGGCAGATTCGTATGTGACAACCCAACATGCTTTGCCACAGAATATCAGCCAGTTTGAGACACCAGCACTTCCTCAGCCTGCCTTTGACCAGCAAGCTCTAACACAAGGTACAAAAACACAAACTTTCTGTCATATCGATTTCACTCATGCAAGCGTCTTCATCTGTTTTTTCCCCCGCAGTATTGTTTTTTTAAGCTATTGTGTCTGTGATGCATGAAAGTACACAATTGAGTGTGTGCTTATGTATGACGAATAAGTAGAAAATCCTTGTGTACTGTTATGCCAGACACAAGTCCTCTGAATGAAAAGTGAACAGACAATGAGTTGGAGGAAGTCATTATCTCTCCAGTAATTACCCTGCAGTGTTTACTGTGCAGTGTGCAAATGTTGCCCTCAAGAAACCACCTTTGTAATGAAATCTTTCACTGTAGATTATCATCAAAAAGAAATCAATTCAAACAAAAACAGTAAAGATAGAATAAAGTTTCTGTCAGCCTTATCTGTCAAAGGAGACAGCAGCTGTTGGTTGTGAGGTGAAGCCATACTTACTGAAATTCTCACAATCGTTAATTTAGTCATAGAGATGCAAGAACTTTTCACAGATGGTGCATGCACTATCTCCATTCTTTCTTCCCTCTACTTTGCATAACTCGTAATCCAGTGGAGTGCTCTCAAACATATGGTTGCTCCTTTACTCCCAGCAACTAACTCAACAAGTTCCCACCACAGGTCCCAGCCAGTTGGCATAACTGACTGTTATTGTTGGCAGCCTGGATTCTGTGGAATCACAATAATTGTCAGTGTTGCATATTGACAGCAAACATCTGTCAGGCAGATCTACCTTTTCCATTCTCTCAGGAGGCACTACAGCCTTTTTATCTGCTCAGAAAAGACCTGGAATTTCATCATTTTAGAGACGAGGCCATACGGCATCGAGTACCATCAAAGTTTCATGGGCACAAAACATGTGCCTCGACAAGAGGACACTTGAGCAGCTAATCATATTTTAACTCCCAGTATACCACTGCCATGTATAACGCATTATTATGTAGTTGTTGGTGACATGCCGATGCCGGAGGTTTTATGTATTGTTTGGTAAATTGTTACTTACCTTCTTTGTTAACAACAGTCATCTCAGAGTCTGGCTTTGTAAATTGCTGCACTTCACATGTGCACATGCTGTGCTTTGTATGACGTCCACATAGTGGGTCTGCAGCAAAATTAGTAGCTCTTAAACAGCCACAGAATGTTCTGAATAATGAAAGACCAGACTGCCAAACTGCTAACATTTTGGACTGTTTTCCTTTGTGCATTATTCAGTAATTACTTTTGTTCTGAAATATTTAGTTGTAGACACAATCTGAATGTTAGAAATTTAAAATCATCCGCTTTGAAATGTTGAATAAATCTCAACTGTATGAAAACAGCCTGTCAGTTAGATTTAGACTGAATGTGGAAACACAGAATTTCAAAGGATAGTTTTCGTATTTTCAACCCACAAATAAGCTCTTAGATAAATAATCTATTTGAATGCATTTATCATAAGCTGCTGTGGACAGAAGTGTCTGCCAATGAATGTGATGCAATAACTTTGAATCACCTTAATGGAAATTAGTTCGGTATCTCATGCCCAATAACAACTTGTAAGAGATACACAGGTCAGACAGCATCATGAATGATGTACTGCCTCTGGGTGCAAAAGACCTTTTAAATCATTCTGTGGAGCATGTCGGCTTCTTGAACTGCTCTCTCAACACAATGTTAGACTACTAAAACACTGAATAGGGGATGACCTTCAAAGTGAAATATGGTCTGAATCCTTCTTCTGGTTCTTTCTTCCAAAACTGTCTCTAATGTCTCAATAAACTTTTATTATTATCACACATAATCACTTGGGAAGGAGCAGATAAAACAATAAATTTAGATACTAAAGTAGAGATATTTGATTAAAAAACTAGCTACTTGTTGGCTTTTCATAGTTTACGCAGAGATTTCTAGCAACAACAGACCCAGTGCGCTACATCATTTAGCATCTTTGTGCTGCAGGCTGTAATCCCTCTGTTGGTCAGTGGTCAGTGTCATTAGTGAAAAGTTTGAATGATGATGGCATTGCGCTTAAAGGTTAGTAATTTAAAATCAATTAAAACCATCCTCCCTGCCGGCGGGCCAAGTTTCTGCCTGCTGTTTTGCTGTGTTGTGCAGAAGTGTGATAAACACACACATGTCCACCTGATTTTTGCAGGTGCCAATTATTATTTTTGCTGGGAGAAAGATTTGTGTCTTATTGACTTATGAACTGCATTAGTTCTGGGTTGTAGATCCACTTTTGCCAGTAAATGCTGTCTCATCAGGCCTCGTTTAGGTTAGGGTTAGAGTTTTTATTTTAAATTCATCCATTGCTTATAACTGCATTACAGTATCTCCCATTTATATGTGCAGTTCCAAACTTTATTAACCAAAAACTGTTTTGCAATAGCCATTTTATTTCCCAGCTCCTTGTAAAGGCAGTATTTCAGTCAGCCAGTGCTAGTACCATTAAATCTGATCCATAACTCAAGAGACTGATTATCCTCTGCTGACTCCCTCCAGGCTTCACCATCACTGAATCGAGCTACAATCAGTCCCAGTTCTCCACCGTCCAGCAGCTGCAGGATTCCAGTACCCTGGAGTCTCAGGCCCTGTCTTCCAGCTACCACCCCCCGAATCTGCTCCATGTTCCCAGTGCTGAGGTGGTGAGTCCTGGGTCTCCATGTGTGCCCTTACCCACCTAAGCAGATGTATTCACAGCATCAAAATTATCTTTAGAATTAATATTTAACACTGATTTCAGAACTTGCACCACAGGCTTCCTTTTAGAGGAGAGAATTAGATCAAATTTTGGAGCAAGTAGCTGCATAGATTTGCATATTGATGGTACAAGAATTGATCCTTTTGCAATTATAAGGGAAATTCAGTGCACTTGAATACAGATAGAGTTAATTTACTGACTGATGAAAAGATTTGCTGAATTAATGGCCTGGCTTTATCATTGATAAATTAGTACACTGGCTAGCTGGTTGTGCTTTTTATTTCATTCTCCTTTTTTAAATTTTACTTCTCTTACTTCTAACCACCAACTCCAATAACAAATATAAGTAGTTTATGAATCAGCAGATCATGAAGTGAGGTTTTATTGCATGATATGAAAGTGAAATTGTTTATTTTATATAAATAACATTTCTCAAAATGTTCATCTTTTGATTTGAAGACATTGTAAATCAAACATAAAACACTTGCAATCAATAATGTCCTTGTAAACTGTATTTCTGTCTTCATTACGCTGAGTGTATTGTGTTGATTTGTCTCTAGACGAATGGGCTCCTCCAGCAGAGCAGTCAGGATGAGCTTCAGCTGACCACTGAAACACAGGAATACCAAGATGACAGCGAGGACAACAGCAAGAGAGCATACAGGTTTACTTCTGAGTTATTTCTCTTGTGTGTGTGTCCATGCCTGTAAATCCTTGTGCAAGTGGCTGTAGAAAGTACTCCCGCCTCTTCGGCTTTTGAAAATCTCAACCCTTTGTAAAAGCAACAGTAGTGGTAATTAGAGCGTCAAGTCTTCTGCTTCTTCCTCTGCCATCATCGCACCTGAATTTCCCAAAGGCAATTTCTATCTTTCGTTCTTACAGGTCCTTTTAAACTCTGTCAGAATGGATAGAGAAGTGAACTGTGATGTTAGTCCAGAATTTGGGTGGGCACTCAGTGACTTTCTCACAATGCTCCTGTCGTCTTGCCTTAGTGATTCAGGTTGTACTGAAAAGTGAATCTTGGCCTGTTCTGATGTTGTTTATGCTCTGTTCATTGTCCCCCCGTTTCCCACCAATCACCAAGCCACCTCATGGCTTGATGCTGTCACAGCCACATCTCACAGCAGATAGTAGTAACCATGCCATGGAAAGTACCTGTTTTTTTTTTACCAAAGCACTTGGCATTCAGGCCAAAGAATCATCAAACCAGAGCATATTTTTCAATGTGCTCTCAGAATACTTTAAGAGCAGCAAACTAAGGGTAACTCAGGAGTGGAATTCATTCCACTATTTAGGCCTGATTGCACCGCAGCACTCTGGCCTGATGAGCCGTAGGGGTGCTGCAAAGGTTTTCTTTCTAACAGGTTCTCCCGTCTCTGGACGTGAACACCTTTAGGGGTGGAAGAAAAATTGATTCTTAGATGCATCGCAATTCTCTTTTGAAAGATTATGTCTTGATGCAAAAAACTGAATAACCATACATTTAAAACCCAATTGTGGACATCATGATTGCCTGTAACAGTTTTGTAAGACCAACCCGTACACTCCCATAATAGTTCTGATATATCAGGAAGAAGTAGACAGAAAGAACTACAACATGCATTTGAGAGTTATATTGACAGTATAATTTGTTGGCAAAGTATTGTGAATGCATACTGTTGCGGCATTTTCCCCTGTTGTGAAACTTGACAGGCCTCCCGCACCTAGTGATCGAACAGTGAACATTTGTGTTGTGTTTATGTTCTAATCTACGTTACTTCTTGAGTTTTGGTGAGGATGGCTAAGTGTGATAAACTGCAGATGGATACAATCCGACTGGCACCACCTGGTTTAAGAGCTAGGGTATAGAAGTTAAATGGAAAATGGACCTCAACAAGGCCGCACTTTATGCAGGTTAATTCATCTGTTAAAAATTAGTTTATAAGTAGCCAGTAATCACACAGTCAGTTGATGCTCAAGATGCATCAGTAATGGTTTTATAATTGCATTGTAGCTCTGTGAAGTACTTCCAAGAAGTTTAACTCATGTTTTCATATTGTTTTTATGATCTCTTACCAGCTACTACCCTTTGAAACTCTGTTATATGAGATGCACCACAGGACTGTTTATTACTGTTCGTCGGTTTGCTGGCTTTTAGTTTTCCCTCATTGCAGTGTATGTATTGTGTTCATGAGCTCTTTAACATCCAAAAGAGTCTTTTTCAGGGTTTAAAGCACATTAACAATCGGCAGTATCATAAACACAGAGCCCAGGGAAATAAAAGGCATTGTTTACAACATTCTCAATGATAGCCTTTAATAATGTTATCTGTCTTTGTTGTCAGCATCTTTCATTTTAAACTTTTCCCCGGATAAAGCGATATCATTTAGAGGCCCCAGAGATGCTTTCATGTATACCCAGGCAACTAAGGTGTTGTAATCAGTGTTATATCTATAAATCAGACCTACAAAAACTTTTTAACAACTTTGTAAAAGGTAAAAATGAAGTCCCATTTACATTTGTGTGAATTTCCATGAATTCATGCAGGGGGATTTGACTAGAGTGAAATATAAAACAGTACATCGTCTGCGTTATCTATTGTTCAATATTTTCCTGTGAGTCAGGATTTACCACTCTGACAAGGAGGAACTATGGAGAGGAATAGCAAAAACAATTTGTTATTCTCACACGCTGTATTTTTCTCCCTGACATCAGCTTAATATTTATACAGGTCTAGTGAATGTGGGTGGTTAACATGGAAGTGGTTTTTTCCCTACAGAAACTTTTTCAGCAAAGTTTACAGGAAGAAAACAAACATGCAGACGCACTCGAGAAAAGAGAGTACGTAGATCTGACCTTATCAAGAGAAACAAATAAGTCTGATGTTTCTGCTGAACATCAAGTGGAATGAGACAGTCCTGGATCAGATACTTATACCAAAGCTTCAGCCAAAAATATGGGGTAATGAAGTCAGTATTTTCAACTTTTAGACCCAAATTATAAACCTGATTTTTTTCATATTTTCTGTATTTTTCCCAGTAAAAAAAGTTGTAGCCATCCTTACCAACTTTCTTTTAAAAGCGTAAAACTCAAGGTGAGTTTAAAATGTTTCAGAACATCACACAAACAAAACCTTTATTTCGCCTGCCAGCTGCTTTGGGGACTATAGACACTTGGCTGTCAGCAAAAAGCAGTGGTGTTTACAGTGAGTGCTGTCCAGAGTAATAATCAGTGTTTTTTTGATTCGTGTTGACAAAGAGGCAGATGGGTCATTAGTGTAGTTTGAATTTTACATGTTTGAAATCTTTCATTCTGGTTTGTGAGCTGTGAAGAAAATCATTAAAGAAATCAGATTAGTTCAAAAATTATGAAGGAAACACAGACTGACAAATGATAAACATGCGTGTGCATGCTGTACTACTGTGCCCTCAATAGGAGAGTTTAAAACTGCTGAACAGATGAAGAGTGAGAGATCTGACATTGAAAATAAATTGGAAAGTGCAGCTTGTTCAATTGAAGGACTACGTCTCTCTTTCCAGTAAACATAAACCACATCTACTATCAGCCCATGTGTTATGACTTTATCATCAGATGTGGCATCTTGTGGGTGGTACTATAAATAACAGCAACAATAATAGGCTTTTTGTTCCTCTTTTTTAGATGCAGTTGGTGTAACAAGGGCTTCAAAAAGTCAAGCCATCTGAAGCAGCACGTGCGCTCCCACACCGGGGAGAAACCATACAGATGTCACCTCTGTGGGCGAGCCTTTGTATCAGCTGGGGTGCTGAAGTCCCACCTTAACACACATACAGGTGAGCTCACTTTATACCAAGCGCTGAGAAGTCTCTGAATATCTTCCTCCATTAATTACGTTTGAGAAACTGAAATCCTTTAAAGGTCACGAACACTATTAAATATATCATAATCCATTGTATTTAACGTGGAATAATTAAAGGATTAGAATCCAAGTGGCACATTGTGATTAAAAATATTATTACCTTATCTCTCAAAGCCTGGTCGTGCATTTTATTCGCATCACGATGACAATTAAAAAGTTTGAAATGAAACTTCGAGGAACCTTTACATCACTGCTTTCCACAATCAATTTTTACTGTGTGCTCTCTGTGTAATTCAAGATAAAAGGGGGAGTTGAACAAAAAAAAAATATCCATAGTTCCCTTAATGGAACAAATTGAGGCTGTGATTAAAATTAAAGTTTTACAAAGTATCTAAATGTCTTCAAAGCATTTAGTAGAAGTCTTAGCTTTAAAAATGAAATGAGTGAGTATTTGAACAATTCAACTTGTAATTTACCTTAGTACTTTAAAACAGCAAAAACTATAGCGCCTCATCAACATTGACGTTTCTTTTTTAGCATAAGGTAAATAAGCAGTATGAGAAAAGTTACAATTTCAGTTTTTAAGTTCCTCTTAGATTAAATTTCTCTTGTAAAACCTCCTAAAAAGTTTAAAATAGAACTTTATGAAACGTACAGACATGATGTGAAACCCTGCCTCTCTCATCTCTCGCTGACAGGAGTGAAGCCCTTTAAGTGTAATGTTTGCGACGCCTCATTCACCACCAACGGCAGCCTCAACCGCCACATGATTATCCATATCAAGTCTTTCAAATGCTCCATGTGTGACGAGACCTTCCGGACCAGCCTGCTGTGTAAAAAGCATATGAAGAAGGAGCATGCTGTGGAGGAACAAAGTAAGGACGCCTAGATAACATTCAGATGTATCATTACATGATATACACAGGATCTTTGCAATTCCATTGCATCTCCATAGTTGGGAGGGATGTTTGAAGAGTTTGGAAACATTTAAACAAAATTTCTATGACTATAAAACTGATTTATAAAAGAAGGAAAAGGGGAAATGTTATAAAGTCTATCAGCATGCAACAGATTGGTTTTTGTCCTTGAATTATTGGACAGAAGGTTTGAAGGTGTTTCAAGTAATGTGTGTGTGCTGAAATGATTTCCTGCTGTTGGGATAAATGTATATTTTTACACAAATTGAAAATGTTTTAGTTTATATATATCTTTGTCTCAGTTTGAGCCAAGTGTGCCCCAAAGACCCATAGTGATAACACTACTATATCCTCACAGTTATAGGTCTGGATAGTCAAGATGTCGAGGAAGAGGAAGAAGAAGAGGATGAAGAAGGGGAGCAAAAGTCAAAGAGGAGGGGTTTGGAAATCATCACGTTCACTGAGGAGCAGGCAGCCGAGCTGGCGAAGGATCCCGGTGAGGAGGCCTCGGTGTCGGAACGGATCCTCGCCCAGTCAGCGGCTGAGAGGGATCGAATCAGCGAGATCAAAGACAAGGCGGTGGAATTGGAAACAGAGCCCAAGTTTGCCAACTGCTGCAGTTACTGTCCCAAGAGTTTCAAGAAGCCCAGTGACCTCGTCAGGTAAATATCAAGCCTGTTTTTTGGTCTTTCAGAATGTCAGCTTTCTATGATCTTTATGAGGCAAACATTGAATACAATGAATACTTTATATATGTAAAAATATTGCTATACAATCTCTTAGAAGGAAATTCTGGTATTATTTAACCTGGGTATATACGGGTCATGATAACTTTTCCCCCACCACATTCATTATAGAGGTGGAGGAAACGTGACTGTGGTACAACAGTTTACTTTTGGACAAGCAGTGTGAGCCTTCTAAAGCTTCCCAAATATCTTACACAAATTATATTAAACACCTGTTGCTGAATCCAACAGAAAATCACATTAAGTAGCCTCCAGATTAGCTATTTGCAGCTAACTGTATTGACCTTATGTGGCCCGCCTCTTTTTGGCCTACTGAATGTATACACATACTACTTTTGCTTTTTAATGATTATAACAGTGAAAAAAAGACCGACCCTGCTGTACAGGAACTAGTGAAGGGAAGCAGGGAAACTTTGCTGATGTTCAACCAGCTGTGTGTCACCCCAGCGTGTGCAGGCAAACGGTGCCTAACCTTCCAGAGTTCCCATTTGCCAGTGAAGCTGGTGGCAGAGGTCCGACAGCTGGTGGCATGGGGGGAAAGCCAAACACTGTTTTTCTGCTTACACTGCGATAAAACAAAACCGGCCAAACATCGGCAAAGCCTTCCTTTATATTCATTGTCTTCTGTCTCAATCACCTGTTTTCATTTTTCCAAAAATGTGATAGTATTTCTTCAGGAAGTGCAATTAGTCACAGTGTGGGCTCTTTGCCAGCTCCGAGAACTCGACGGACCATTACAAGAGGTCGGGGCTTAATGAAGGGTCACTAGGGATCTACTACTGGGGTTAGCCAACTGACTAACCTCGTCTTGTAGCAATGAAAGTTAGTATGACCAATTGTCAGAGCAAGCAAAATTATGAGAAACAGACCCAGGTTAAAAAATACTGGAATTCTCCTGTAAGTATGTACATTACTATCAGGTGGAAGTGAAGGGATGAAGCCATCTTGTTGTGCTGTATGAACTAAGCTTTTTCCCCACACCAATGTGGTCAGAAATTTTACAATATTTTATCCATATAAATAAAATACAGACCTATTAAATCAAGGGTTAGTAGGTCATCCAAAGTCCCCGTGCAATTTACAGAGGCAATTATGTGTCACACTTCCTGATTAAAGATGAAATGTGAGAGGTCACATTCGATTGTGTTCCTAACAATCAGAAAATAACTTTGAATGAGTGTGAAAATAGTTTTATTTATTCATTCATTAGCCATAATCACTTACAGATAGTTATATAATAGATATAGGTTTTAAATCTTTCCAGACGCTAGTCCATGTTATTAGACCTGCAAAGTTCCAACCACTTCTCTCTTGACCTGAGCTTTAACTTTTCTTCTCCTAAACAAGTCAGGTACTTACCAGTGAGCCACATTTATTATTTAAGTTTTCATATTCGGAGTCAGAGTGCATTTGCAATTTCGCACAAGCTCGTCTCACAATAGCACTGGAAACTAAAGGCGTGAGATGGAAGAGTGCTCTTGGGTAGTAACCAGTGAACACTGGCGAGGCTGTAGATTGTGCTGTCTGTCTCCATTATTTCACTCATGCTACATTTTCATGCGTACAGACTTAAGTTGCACTCACTTGCTGTCTTTTTTTCCCCCACTTCAAACCTCTCGTCTGTCCTTGTGCGCTTTGAAATGTGCCTGTGTCGCCCTGTTTCAATGCGTAGGCACATTCGGATACATACAGGAGAAAGACCTTACAAGTGTGATGAATGTGGGAAGAGTTTTACAGTGAAATCTACCCTGGACTGCCACGTGAAGACACATACAGGTTAGAGTTTTAACACAAGAATTCATTGCTTGATTAAGTTGAAGTTGTTTTACTTTCTTACAGTGTTGTTTCCAGAACAATGTGGTAATTGGAGAAGTGCATTTTTACTTAAAAGTGGGGGAGGGTTTGAAACAGGGTCTGGCAAAATCAGACAATATGATGGAATCTTATATTCAGATTACAGAAAGGAATGATCTCACATTTTGGGGAATAAGCTATTTGCATTCTTGCTGAGAGTAAGATGAGAAGATTGATATTGGTATCAATTTTCTGCTTCAAGCTTCAAGCTTCTTGACCTGATTACAGACTCTTTGGGACTGTTCTTGTAATTTCAAAGCTTTTTGATGTTTACAGCCATTAGGGGAGTTGCATGACTTCTTTTTTACCAGAGCTATAATGAACAGAGATCAGAGACAACAAGTCGGTGTAGCCTGGGGGTGTGATACTGTAGAGCCACAAGTCATATTCACTCTCCTTGCCGTATCTTTGCAGGTCAGAAACTCTTCAGCTGTCACATGTGCAACACCTCCTTCTCTACAAAGGGCAGCTTAAAGGTGCACATGCGTCTCCACACCGGCTCCAAACCTTTCAAATGTCCCTTCTGTGAACTCCGCTTCAGAACTTCAGGCCACCGCAAAACCCACATCCAGTGCCACTTCCGGCCGAGCCTCGACAGCCGCAAATCCAAGCGGTCTGCCTCATCGGCCGCTCAGGCCAGTCAGGGTCAAGACCCGGGGAGCGGGCAGGCCGTGGCACCGGGCCAGGGGCAGCAGTCAGCAGCTTCAGAGGCTCTTCAACCTGTGGGTCTGCTACAAACAGCCAACTCTGACCCCAACATTTACCTCCCAGCCAACCAGGTCCTGACAGGGCAGTTTGATCAGAATCTGCTGCAACCGGGACTGGTGGGTCAGGCCATCCTGCCTGCCTCCATGTCAGGTAGGGATTATGGCAGTAGCTGATATGAAAATATGCATATTTTACTGCGATTGATGAAGCGCAAAGTAGCAAGAACACAGTCAGGTGTCTGTTTGTTACAGAGCATTGATTTTAATAACTCAAAGTTATAGTGTACCATGGTTAGCAGGCATCATTTTAAGAGGATGAAATAACAACACAGTAAAATGGAAGCACTAAACTTTATTATCCCAAAGAGTCACTCTGAGGTGTTACGGACAACAACACATTTTATTGGTGTTTGGCTCTTAACTCTGATCATAATGTCTGATCTGTCAGGCTGATGATTAACGCACCAGAGTTTGTGGGTGTAACTGAAATGCCACAGGGATCATCATTTCTAGTGTTGGCCAGTTTATGGCTAATCAGTCGGATAGTTGCTGAGGACAAGATGAATAACATCACAATGCCACGATGCTTGGAGGAGGATGGTGCTTTATCACCGTGAGCCATCTTCCGTGTACCTTTCCCTTTCCTCCAATGACAGGATTCTGTTTGATCAACACTAATCTGCTTTGTCATGATACCAAAACTCCTCTAAAGGATGTTTGTGATGTTTGTTCTCGGCTTAGCTGCATTTTTGAGGCAACATCCAGGTGTCACAGATGGATTATCACTTGTAGGCCTCTGATGGGCTTTCAGCAGCTGAGCATTCAAGGTTTGCTGTGTGTGCTTGTGAAGTGTTGATGAAACAGCCTGGATCTTGAATTGTATGAAATTGTCAAAGGAAAAGATACTAAGTGTTTACATAGAAAGAGGATTTTTTAAAAATCCAGATTATGGTTCCGATTTACAGTTTACCCTTTAACTCCCTCATCTCAAGTTTTGGCTCAAGAATCGTTCAATCTATTCCACAAAATTGAAATATCAGCAAGATTTCCTATTTAAAACAAACATTGATGAGAAATGTTTATTGGATAGGATTTATGATGCTATGTAAATACTTATGAAGGCTGTTTATTTCTGAACACAGCACCATGCACATACCAAAACACTCCAATTAATTTAAGCCAAATATGTTTACTAGAGCCTGGCTACTGTTTGCAGCCATAAAATGACTTTCCCCACACAGCGCCTGGAGCATAGCAGCTGGGGCGGTGGCCAAAAATGCTGTCCAGTCATTGCTTTTTTCTTAAAGCTCACCACTCCAGATTTTGCGATTCTCTTTCCCTCTCTCTTCTCTCTCTGCTTTCTGCATTTTTTAAAAGAAGTGCACAGTTTACTGTGGGCAAACCTCTCCGTCAAACCTCAGTCCTTTCATCATCTGGGAAAATACTGAATACATTCCAAGATTTTCTTTGTTGTCTCTCAGTGGCTTTTGGTGGTTCTTATTCATGAGATATTCAGTGCCCTTACTTCAGGGATATTCTCTTCTCTAGCAGAAACCCTTTTGGTAGCGCAGAAGCCTGTCCTTGCATAAAATGGACTGGATATTATGCCTTGAAATCTTGCCTTTGATATAAGATGTAAAATAATGTATCGGCCCTCAGGGTCAAGTACACACATTTTGATACTGAAAAAAAAAAGTAATTTTCTGTCTCCCTGCTGTCAGGAATGTTAATTAAGGGTTAACATTGGCACAACTTGAGTATTAATACCAAGTGAAAGTGAAATATCAAAATATACCTACATGTGTGTGTGTGTGTGTGTTTGCTGCAGCTGCAGGAGACCTGACTGTGTCTCTCCCAGACGGCCTGACCACACTGGATGGCATCCACTTGCAGTTGACGCCTGCCAACCTGGTGTGCCCCAACGTCCAGATCTCCGGCATTGATACCAGCAACATCACACTACAGGTTACACATTGTGTTATTAGTGAGCTATATATGTCATCACTTTGAGCTTAACTTGCTAAAAAGTAACGTTAGGTAATAAGTGACTTTTCTGTTGGTAATGAATCAAGTTTTTAGTGGATGGTTAAAGCATACCTTGTAGCAGTTAAATCTTTGTCATGAGTTTATTTCCTATATTACACAATAGGGCTGGGTTAAAATAATCGACTACTTACTGGAATGACCCGATATTGATTGGTAAAATCAGAGATAGATCTTTTAATATACTCTTTTTCCCACAGACGTGTGAAGCTTTAACCCGTTGATCTCACCAGTAGTAAACGAGCCACAGCGCTAAGTTATAAATGACCGTAATATTGAGAGGCTCCGACATTACTAGCTCTTTTATCTGTAACTGACAGCTTACTTTTTTACATTTGAATGTAATTTATTATCATACTGCGGCGTCTCCTCCTGCTGTCTGTGCGTCCTGGCTGCCGTGCCACTTTTACGCACACACACAGACACACAAACATCGAGTAGAGATGCCGCGGTGGAGACAGAGAGGTGAAAATAACTTGAGCTGACTATGCTTGTTACTGTGATTGCAATAAAACCTCCTTGAGGAAAAAGCCAATACTTTATTGATACAGCTGTTTAGCAACATGGAAACATGTAGAAAAGCGATATTTCAATTTGCTCTGTCCGCAGTCTCTCATCCACCGCCGCCAATATTATGTGATAAACAAGCACAGAGTGCTTTACATTTAATAGCAAATTGTTACAAACAAGCGAAAACAGTTTAGTGTAGTTGTCTCGTATCTAAAAATTTACCAGTGGTCATGTGACCTGCTGGCAGTGACTTTCCTCAGCAGGAGAGGGATGAGCAGAGAGGACAGGAGGACTGATACTGACTTTTGAAAAATAATTCCTTAAATGTTACACCATTAGTTCTCTGACAGTCTCTTTCACATACTAGCAAAAATGCATATTAACCAAAAACCAAAAAATCTCCAGTCGAATTGATATCGGATTAAATCAAATCGAATCGGAAATGGAATCTAATTGGGACTCATTGAATCGAAATCGATTAGATTCAGGAAATCAGTGGCGATACCCAGCCCTATTACATAAGTCTCATGACTCAAACCTTTACATATGAGAGTATGTACATTGACAAAACTGCCAACCAAAATCATCGTCATTTTCTGCAATGCCTCTCAAAGGCTTATGAGCCAAAAGACTAATATTCACATAGACACATACTGTAACATATAGTGTGTTTGTATGAAGCTTTTCATAGCATAACATTACCATTATATTAACACTGTCATACACTTAACATATACCTTGTTTACAACATTTCCAAAAATATGCACTCTATGCACAAAAAGCAAATGCTGAGAAATTGCTGATAGTTACATAATATTTATAAAGAATACTAGGTGCTAGGTGAATAAATCTAGTGTCACTGTTGTCTTTAATTAATTAAATATCTGATGTAATTCTTTGCTTTAATTTTGTGTGTCAAAGCACTTTTAATTGCAGCCTTTCTAGGCTAGTAAAACATTTAATAATGTAAAAACTGTAGCCTATTTCCTCAGTAACATCACAAAGCTTCACGACTTGCCTTTTCTATATTTTCATCATGTAATTAAGCAGAAGACACTTTAATTATTCCTGGGGTGCATATAATTTTGTCCGAACCATTTAACTCAATTACTCAAACAGATTAGTTTGTGCAAAATTGTTTTTTGATGTGTTGATGTATCATCAGCTTTATTAAGGGTGGAGTAATTCTTAATAAAAGTCATTTTACTTGTATATTTCATTTACACAACAACTAAAGAAATTAAAAACCACCCTGTCATAATTAATTAGTAATAAGAAGATTTGCTGTATCCAAGAGATTAAGGTTTGTGTGTCGCTGTGTGGAAATGTATTCACTAAATGCACAGCAATGATGCGGTTAGGAGGATTTCAACAGCTATTAATGAGTTTCTTTTTACTGCAGCTGCATCACCATAGTAGCAATCTTTGGGCCGTAGCTACACAGTGGTAGATTGGGTGTTTCGTGGCCATAATGTCACCAGTAAGGGTACATGCACTAATCCAAAATGAGGAGTCTAGTGGAGGAGAAATCCTACAGTCCCACAAGAGCACAAGAACAAGATTCAGCAGAACCGCTGTGTGGATCCGTTGAGTGATGATGGGTTTTTGTTCAGTCAGCTGTAAAAGTAATAAATTCCAATCTACTCTGTTTGTTTAATGCTTAAATGAAATTTGGATATTGGGATTTGTTCAGATAGTGATGTGACTCATATCCTTCTTCAAAACTCACAAAAAGTTTCCTTGTCAGAAACTTCATACATTACATGCTAGAATAGATTAGAAGTAGCCTCCCAAAAATATAGGCCTTACAAGTAGGCTCAGTGAAAGCTTGTAGGCCAAAGATTATATCACAGTTTTTCATCACAATGTGTCAGCGGGTGGAATTTTCCTTGATGCTTTTTCAAAAAGCAACCATCTTCCCTGTGTCTGTGGCCATACATTTATATGTCTTGCTCTTCTTTTCATTCTCAGCGTCACCCTTCCTCTTTCATCTAAAGCTGTGCTTTCTTTTCCAGATTGATCCGGCCCTCCTCCAGCAGACCTTACAACAAGGCGGCCTCCTCTCTCAACCCCTGAGCGTCGACACCGGCCTCGTCTCCCACTCCGGCAGCCAGCTCATGTCCACAGCTGACCCCTCAGTGTCCGCCAATGTCGTCATCCACCCACTAACCAGCCTGGCTCTGCAGCCCTCCACCATCACGCCTGCTCAGGTCACAATGGCCAGCCTCTCTGAGCAGGATGCTACAGGTATGTGTGGCAGCTTCGGCTGAGAAAAATAACAAGACGCTCTCTGTTATAATCTATGCTTTCCTGTGGGCTGTGCAGGTTCTCAGGACCTCAGCCATGTCATGGGCAGCTCTGGGCTGGTCACCGGAGGCAGCAGCGGTCAGGAACTCACCCTGACCATCAACAGTTCCAGCTTGACACAAGCCCTCACCCAGGTTCAGGCCCAGGCCTCAGCTTCCGGTTCCAGCACTGCAGCAGGAAATCCTCAGGAGATCACACTCACTATATCAGGTGTGGACCACTTCCAGCTGAAAACCATATACACCAACACTGTCTTTTCACATGTGCAGAAACAGACCATCAATAACAAGATGAAATAGAAATTCCCTCAAGGATCTGGAACGCATTTATTGATTTCCTCACTGAGGCGAAGACGTGTACTGATAGAGAAAAAAGCAGGCTGCAATAATAACTCAGAGTCCATAGATTCATTTTGAAGTGGCCTCACAAATTAAGATAAAAAGCCTCAGTAATAGAGGTTTTGAGTGACACATCCTCTTGACATTCAGGTTTTTTTCTGGACGTCATCTCCAGCACTTAGTAACCCCTCCAAAAGCTGGTTGTATATCAGCTGGGGATATATGATGTATCCACAGTATAGAAGTAAGTTGAGCCCCTGAAAGCCAAGAGAGATTATTCCTTGGCTGCATGACTACAGCAGTTTGAGTGGGAATTTTTTGGAATTTCATTCAGCATTGTTATATATTTATTGTACTGCTATTCAGATCCTTTAGACTAAGGGAATAGTTATTGTTATATAAACCCTTTCTTTTGTTTGTCTTTCTCCTTAAGCTGCAGCGAGATGTTCAGTGCAGTGTTTTTTATTTTTACCAATTGATTTTTTTTCTTTCACTAGAGGCATTGGAAAAGAACTCAAGATAGATCCCAGTGCATGGGTTCTAAGCACAATGTCATTTTCAGCATCTTACCATCCTTGGAAGATACAGAACTATAGATTGTTTCTTGGATTCTGCACTGAAAATGTTTTTTCCCCCTACTTTTGCAGGTCAGGATCTGCTCCCACAGCATAGCCATGCTAATGGTGCTGAGTTGAACGGCAGCATCAGGCTGGCATCGCCACTCAACAGCCAGCCCACCAGCGCAACCCTGACTATCACCAATGACCACCTCCTACCTCAGAGCCCGGCCAACACTGGAATAGCAGGTTAGGACTGGTTTAGAAATACGTGTTTTTGTGTGACTACTTCTTTCCTGTGGCGTTTGCAGAATTATCTTTCGGAGGGGCCCTTCAGTCAGACTAAGACAGTGAAAAGTTATTTTGTAAACTTAGTTCCCAGCACTGTGGGCATCTCAGCTTTGATTGGATGAGTCAGTATGCCACAGCCAAATCTGGTCTGGCAGGACAAATGTTGCTCACTCAGCAGGTTTCATGGGTTTCATAAGGTGCTGCAGCTCCAAGAACACTCCACAAGTTGAAAATTATGCACCTTCTTATCAAAACTTTTATATTAAAAAAAAGTCTCAGAGTTTGTGTTATTGTTTTGTTTTCTGTCTTTCCCTGGCATTGTACTCACTGCCAGCCATGCAGGAGCTTCTCTCCTATTATGCTGCTGGCAATATTTTAGCATTCATTTCCATACAAACAGGGTTACACACAGTAACCACTTCCTTGAGGAGAGGCTTTTTCTCAGGTTTGCCAGACATCACTTGAGCCCCATTCCCTGGGAGCCGTGTGATACATTTCAGTTCGGTTCAGTATGCTTTTTTTCCATTTCCACTGTGAAAAGTTGTGGATGGTACCAATGGAACCATTCTGTACTGTCCCCATTTTGGTCACTCCTCTGTTGGGGTACCTAGCACACAGATCTGATACTAAAAGATGGAGCTGTAAACACTGCAGTACATTGATTGGTTAACTGCGGACGGTCACTCTGCTCAGGGTTGAGTTTGTGGCTGGTTTTGAGGCTCGTGTAACCACTGTTCATACTGTAGAGAGTTTTATATGAAAGTAAACTGTAACTATAAAATGAAAGGATGTTTGCTGCCTCTCGCAGCAGCTGGAGTCGGAGAAAAAATAATTGAATTCACTGGGCTGACTACGAGAGTTGATGACGGGAATCCATCAGCACACCTTAAATTTCAATGTGCCAACTCTGACCATTACTTTAGTTTTTATATGACATACACTTTTAGTAATGAGTGGATCTTAAAGCATTTACATGTATTACACACATAAAGAGCAGTAGCGAAGTGTAGATAGGTAACTTACTGGTTCTCATTTGTGAACGTACGGATGACAGATGCAATGGTGTAGCAGCTCAGGTTGGGCTGAAATCTGTGCCCAGCCTTCGTCATACTCAATCCATGGCTAAGCACATGATTAACCAATAAGAAACCTGTCCGTCCTCTTCCTTCTCTTCTCCGTCTTCCTCTCACTCCTTGACCTCTAGCTATTGCTTCATCACTGACCTCCATTTCCCCTCCAAAACAGAACACCTCATCTGTGGCCTTTTAATGGTGCTAATTGAGTGGAAAATTAAGCAACTAGTGTTTTCACTTGTGAGGAGTAGGTTGTTAGTAATTAGTAAATAAAACTTGGCATTGTTATCGGTGTTGCTTTTCAAAAGAACACAAGTGATTATAATTTTGAATGTTGTGCCTAATGTGGAGAGCTGTGTGGAGTGTTTTTTCCAAAAGAATTATAAACTGAGTGTAAAGATGAAAGTGTGCTTGCAATTGGTTTGGGGATTTGGTGCATGAGTTGCAGGTTTAGCGAGTGTGTTTCACAGTTATCCAATTTAATTAACTTACCATCTGCTGGGGTCCCCTCTAGAATGATATATTTGCATCAGACAAAATGGTCAAAAGACCTCTGAGAAATCCATGGGTACAAAAAAACAACCTCGCTATTTTAGTCAGCTTCTTACACACAGCTTCACTTTGTGAGTTTTGTACATGCACACAAAAGCCCTCTGTGACCTGCATCAAGCCACCATTAGTGACCTGCTCCACTCACTCATAACACCACTTGACTCAGGGCCACCACTCCAAGCCAATAGTGTGGCAACAGAGCCGGCTGTTGCGCAAATATCACCACAACAACCCACTTGAGCAGAACTGATTAAATTGCCAGTCATTTGATGGAATGAGTATGCACACCAAGCAGGAGGTCCTTGTGTGTACTGCTGTGAGCCACTGCTTAGGCCCAGTCTCACCTCTTGCTGGTTTAAACAACACACAATGGATCACAGTGTTAGAAGGACTGAGCTGTCTCTCTAATGAGAGTGAGCACAAAGCCTGTTCTGTCCAGCAGGTATGACAGGTGAAGAGCAGAGAGTAGAGATTACCAAAGCAGCAGTAATCTGTAACTACATCACATACAAAGGTTACATGACAGGTATAAGAGGGTTTGTAGTTCCTGAAAGTTCACGTGAGAGTGACTTTAGCTGAATTCCTTTAATGGTTCAAAAGAACCTTCGCTCGCCTCCAGCACCAGTGATAGATCCCAGAATAAAACTAAAGCATTGATGGAGAGGCTCAAACACTCTCTCGATCAATGGCCTTTTTCATGAAATGGCACTATAAGGTGTGTGCCCTCCACTATGGAGTCATCAAAGTGTTTGTGGGAAGCTGAAATGGCTGCCAGATAGATTTTCAAGGTTTAACAAGGCTTGTCCTGGTGCACACTGCTCACAGAAATGTAAATTGACACCAAATGTCAGATCATGTGTTGATCAAGCAAACGCTGCTCTGGCACTCCAAATGGACTGTTTATGCAGCCTGATCCCACTTGTTTACTTTTGCGTCACATGTCAAGCTTTCCATTCTTGCACACAAAATATGCTGTGTACAATGGTGGCAGATTTATCACTCAAATTCAGAAGAAATGTTTGAAACAATGGGTTCTCTATTTCACACAGTAAAGCAGGTTTTTTATTTTTTTAGCCAGTGACTGTCACTTTTGTAATTTTGCTGCTCCTAGCAGAACTTTTAGCTTGCTAGCTAATTAACACTAACTCTGTAACCCTTTTATACTGCCTGATCAAGACGGGAATAACACGGCAGTTTTGCCGCCTCATCATGTTGCATAGAGGATGCAATCGTGGAATGGGGAGATAGAGTTGTCTCCCTTGAATCTGCCATGGGAAGGAGTAACAGTGCCAAAACGGTGACCCGCTTCACTCAGTGTCAGTGCTCCAGACAGTCAAGACTGTCCTGACTGTCCTTTATAAACAAGAAAAATTATGTTATGCGTGCAACCCACCGCCGGAAATTTTAAAAGTAGCTGTTAGCTGCTAGCAGTTAGTGGCTAACTCAAAGAAGAACAGCAGTGGCTGTAAATATCTGCAAATTGGTAAAAAACGATGAGGTCCAGGAGCTCCTTACCCTCCGAGCAGAGGACCAGATCAGCTGCCATATATATCACAGGGACAATAAATGATTGTTACTGTCATGTTAATGCCATTGTTGCTGTTTAAAAGTGCTGCCAACGGGTATGTTATATGTCACACTAGAGGCTGATGCTGTCCACACCTGTATCAAGAGTTTGGAAACTCTGGTCACTTAATAAGTGTGCAGCCCAACCCGAGATCAGAAAGTAAAGGGCTTCTGTGCTGTGAATTCAGCAAATGTGATTTGTTTTGACAGAGATGGCTTCCTGATTGTTCTGTTTACTGGCGTGCTTGTCACCTAGAAGCTTAATCAAATTTCCGGTTTCATCACTCTCTTCATTATCCTCCCCTCTCAACTCAAGTGGAAAACATTCCCACTGCTTCACTGAGACACCGAGAGCATCTCTGCTTTTCTTGATTAGACTGAGGCATTCCAGTCACTTTGTATGTTAATATGGTTCAACCTGCGCCTTGACTGATAAACTGTACTGGGCCCATGTTGGCCTTTTTGTTAAAATCAAATATCGTGCGGTGTTACTCACTGCTAATATAATGGAGGTTCCTACCTGACCAAAACTAATAAATATGTCTTTGTTAGTTTTCTTAATCAGGGAGCAAAGCGCCGAAAGGGCTTTGTTAGCTGACTCACAGGAGTCACTTCAACAAATACAGGTACACATTTTGTGGCCATCACAACAATCCATGCTCTGCAACCACCGGTCCATATTTCACATTGAGGCTTGTAACCATAGCAACCACTCTAGTGCACCATTGGAGGATTTTATTCAACAACTTAATCTGAATCTGAATGAAACCATCCTTCATTCTGAGAAGGATTCGTTTCATTAGTAAAAGGCGTTAAATGGAGAATTTTATCATCAAATTATGTTCTTAATGGACTTCCAGAGACGCTTTTTTGCTGGGAAGAAAAGAGTATTGCTGGAACATTGCAACTTTTAGGCAAATTGCATTTGCTTAATAGAAAAAATAATTTAACTGCTGGCAGTTAAATTCATAAATCTTTGCAATTTCAGTTCTGGTTGATTTGGCAAAATGTGTGGTTTAATACTACAGATCTAAGAATATCTGGGGGCAGCAAACACTCACACACTTGAGCAGCTACTTTTTCAGAAATAGAACAGAAAAGAGCAGGTGTATCTTTTTACAGTGCAGCCAAATACTCTTATATAGTGTTGATAACGGACTCAGTCAATATGACCTGTTTCCTCCATGCCATGAACAACTGTGAATTCTTTTCGCTTTTTGTTTAGGGTTTTTTTTTGTCGGTCAGTGTGAAGTGAACTTCTGGGGACATTTTGGTCCCAAGATTAAACTGCAGAGTGAGCGCTCCTTGCTTTCTTGCTGCTCTCCAGTACAGGCAGCTGCAGACCCAGACCCATGGTGAGCCTGAGTGAGACAGGGGCAGCTGCTTGTAGGAAGACAGGTTTTGCCCAGTCAGGCTCTGAAATAGCTGCCTCCTACATGGAGGTGGTGAATTTACAGGTGACAACAACTTAATAAATTATGGTGTCTGCCTTTTGTTTGATACATAGTGTCAGCAAAAAATGTTTCCAATCTAGCATAGTTAGCACATATTAGCTTGGAGGGCTAACTGGTCTTGTTTACTGTATTACGTGAACGTTACTGTCACCCTGAAGGTCCCTCTGAAACCTGTTCAAACTTCCTCTATATGGAAAAAAGAAGTCATTGTCAAATATTCATATTGAACAGCCAAATCTGATTCTACTGACATAACTCTGACTCAGGTACAGCCCTAGCATTATAATTCGTATACTTTCTACTATATTGGCCCTTAAAGAGTATTCGGCTGTGGCTGTTGTTGAAAATTAACTTGAGAACCAGTTGAGGTGTTGGGTGTTAAAAAGTCTCATCACTCTAACCTTGTGCGTTATCTCTCACCTGTCAGTCTCCAGCCTGCCACCTAGCACCACCCTGTCACATACTGCTGCGTCCCAGAGCTTAGTGATGTCCCCAGGAGGTGTGGCCAGCGATGACAGCGTTACACTAACACTGGCAGATGCTCAGGGAATGCTGGATGGTGTTACTCTAAACATCAATACACAGGTAAAATAAAAACACAAGAACAATACACACAGTGACACACTTAGATTTAGGATTTAGGCCATGGATAGCCATTTTTGACATCGAGACATGTAATGATCAGACCTGACATCAAGTTTTTCAGCTGCCTAAGCAGGGTATCTTTGGATCTTTAGGGTCAGACATTTCCTGCAGTGCTGAATGACCCAGGACAGTCAGCCAGCTCAGGCCAGCAGGTCATACTGGTCAGCCACCATTCCCAATCCACAAACGGAGCGTCTGACAATGGATACAATGTGAGTGTATTTGTCTTGAATGTGTAACTTGCTATCTAAGATATCCAGGGAAGGGAACTGTCAGTGGACGCAGGTTTTACATTGATGGATTCAGCAAATGCTTAAAATGGCAACACTATAAACCACTGTGACGGATTACAGATCTCACGCAAATACTGCTAACATGAACAGTAATCTGTAGCTGCCTGGAAGATATAAAAAACACGTTTATCAATCTCAGAAAACTTCATACCATCATGTATTGCGAGCATAAGTACTCTATAAAAAAATGGAAAATATTATTTTTTCGCAGCCCTTGCGTAGGTGTGAGTTTTTGTGAGTAATTGTGATTACTCTCTAATCTTTGTGTGTGATCCAGATTGCTGACGACAGCCATAAGGGTGGGAAGGATGGCCAGACGGAGGCTGATAATCGTAACCAGTGTTACTACTGTAATCAGGTGTGCCAGAATGCCAACACACTGCGACGCCACTGTAGACAAGCTCACGGCAAGGACCGCTGTCACGTCTGCAGTCTCTGTAACAAGGCCTTCAAGCGAGCTACACACCTGAAGGTAAGGACTCATGTACAAACAGTAAACTCTGATGATGAACTGTTTTAAATTTAAGCTACTGAAGGCTGATATTGAATGATGATATCAATCCAGCCTCATCTCTGTAAACACATTGCACACTCATTCAAGGATTTAGCATTGCGTGTGAATGAATGAAACCGATGAGTAAAACTCCCCAGCTTTTATGAAAACAATAAATCAACTCTCACGACTCAAACCTTATTTTTAGCTATCGGTACCTCCACCTCAAGCTGGCGAATGAGTGCCGCCTCACTATTTGGAGCAAAAATAAGCGTAATCCAACAAATAGCATTTCAGGCAGAGGATTCAAAACTGTCACTCTCAGCAACAAAACAAAACACTTAAACTGAGAGGTGCTTTGCAGCTGAATTAGGAAGAGGAGCATGTGTGCTTCTCTTTTTAGATGATGCTTTTCATTTGGTTGAGACACTCAAGCACATAAATGCCGGGCTCTCAGATGAGGAGGAAAGAGGAGGATATGGCTTTATATACAAGCTCTTTCCCCACCACATGTAATATTTCTAAGCAAAGGCCATTGGATGGAGGAATAAAGCTGCCATTATGAGAAATGTTATCTTTATTTATTCTATATCTGTGCATATTTATTTATCTAAAGGTTTGAGGCTTTTATTTCTACATTTCTTCTTTATTAGTTCCTTTATTTGTTAAGTCATTTATTTATGTATTATAATGGAGGCTTTGGTCCTCTATGCCATTGAGCCACAGGCTTCACTTTTGTGAATGTGCCTTAGCATGCTGAGCTGTAATTATCTTTCATAAAAAGTAATGAAATGAAGTAATGGTTGTTGATCTTGAAGAAGGCCTGAGGGTTAAAACGTCATCTGAGTAAAACATAAAAGCATAAGGAGCCAGGCTGTGTGACACTTTCTTCCTGTTTTCAAGTGCTCTTGCAGTGATTAGCACCTCAATGCATTCCCCTGGTGTGCTTTTCTTTTCTATATTTCAGAAAAGTAAAGACATTGAGATTAAGTGGGTGTCACAGTGAGAGTGACTGAGCTCCATCCTCTTTAGGTCCCCAAGCTGCTCATTAGTCTTCACCCAGAACTCCGATGCTGATTTTAGATCTTTGAAAAGTCCCAAAGATGAGAGATAAATTGGTAGTGCTGTTATTTTCATTTTGTTGGCCTGTGGATAATAATATTGCCATTTCATTATAGCAAGACAACCAAAAAGCATGACTTTATAATTTGGAAACATGAAAAGATATTTAATGATAGAGTTTTGGAAGTAATTTGTGCTCAAGGGGCAGTGCTGGATGGGTTAGTGAACAAAATGAAGGGGACTTGGTGTATCAGCCTACTTCGATGAATTACATCATATCCTTTGTCTCATATCTTTGTCCAGTTACCTGGTTACTTAAAATTAAAAGTTACTTAAAAGCTTATTTTGTCCACAACAGACGCACATGTAGTGAGACATGCATAACTTAAAGTTGTATGTTGAGAAACCCTGAAACGGTGTAATGCCCTTTTTAAAGGAGGGTTATGATTGATTCCAATGTGCCAAAATAATTGTGGTTTAATGCTAAGCTAAGCTAACTAGCTGCTGCTGTAGCTGCGTATTTCACAGACAGACATGAGAGTGGTGTCGATCTTCTTATCTGATTCTCGACTAGGCAGCAATTAAGCATAACACAAAATGTTTAAGTGCTGCTTTAAAGTGTTGCCCTGACATACGTGTTTTATTGTGAGCATGGTGACGGATGTACTGGGTAGTTGCTACTGTGTTTGAAAGTTTTTATTAAACTTGGAAATTTTTTCCCCAAACTCCCCAAAGGCACTTTCAATAACTGCTGTCTCCATAATGAGCCCAAACATCATCTAGACTTTCTTATCTCCTTATAAACTTGATACAGTTACAGCATAAGAACTTTTGCTGCCAGCAATCTTATTATGCCATTGTTTCCCTTTACCTTCCTGTGTGCCCGTCTGCTTTGAGTTGCCAATTATTTGTCTGTAATACAGCTCAGTCCTGAAATCAGTATTCTGAGTACATGTCACTGCTCTTTCAGTCCTGCCTGAATTTCATAACTCTGATGCGACACTGTGAACCAAGGCACTGTTGTATCAGAATGATTTTCTCATTAAAACTGAAATACAACAATGAGTAGTATGCGAGTCAGCGTAGCAGGCTGCTGCCAGATTCCCATTTTGAGAAGCTGACGAGAAAGATGATCACCCATAGAACATTAATGGGTTCAGACTTTGCCGTCTTTCAAATGTTTTGGTCTAGGAAGGTCGTGCCAATGCCACATGACTGCTTGAATTTAATGACTGATGTATCGATAACCAACTAGGGTTCAAACTCCAGGGTGGGGGAGCCCGTCTGTGCAGTTTGCATGTTCCCGTAGGTGTGAATGTGAGCGTGAATGGTTGTCTGTCTCTATAGGCGACAACAGTTATTTTTATTACTGTTAAGTCTGCTGATTATTTTCTGGACTAATCATTTTTTTGGACACAAAATGTCAGAAAATGAAAAACCCATTTTAATTCCAGAGTGAAACTGGTTGTTTTCAACAGTTACCGGTCAAAAACCCAAAGTTATAAAGTGTACTGTCATACATGACAGAGATAAGCATCATATTCTCATATTTCAGAGGCTGGGACCAGCAAATATTTGCCATTTTTGATTGAAAATTGACCAAAAGACCCTATCAAAATATTTGCAGATTAATTTTCTGTCAATCAATCAGTCAAATTATTGCTCCAGTTTATGACACGGTACCACCATGTAGCGGTTTTACCTGTTCCAGAGGGATGACACAAAATAAAATGTGACAAGTAACCATTCAGTGCATATTAAAGATTGTGGGGAAGCATGATGGGTACATTTTCAGCTTGAGTTTCTAATTTCTATATATTATTTAGCCTCTAAAAGATTAAATATTAATATACTTCCAAGACCTGGAAAAAAAGTTTGACCTTTTAGATTTCTTTGTTTCCATAATTTAAGTAATTGGGATGTGAGAAATATATTGCAATTATTTTTTTCTCAAAAATGTTAATTATTAATGCTTAAATACAGTGACCTGCAGAACATTTATATTATAAAATGTAATTCACTTTTAAGCAATTTAATGTTAAATGTGTTTTACATGCCTTTATACACATTGTGTGTGCTTATGTGTGTTTGTACAAGAAAAAGAATCTGTTTACCCTTCCTTGAATCCTTGTTAAATACCTAGAACTTCAGAATCCTAGTTTGATCACTTATCTCCTGTTAATGTCTTTAAATGTGTTTTTGCAGTTCCTCCCTTTTTTAAAGATAGAAGATGCATTCTGCTGGTCACACCATATGTGTGCTACATCATTAGAAAGCCCAGGATGCCCTTTGTACAGTACATCAGGACTCTGACTGCGTGCATGATGTTTAAAATGAAAGCCTCAATGTCATGGCCCCTACACAAGAAGAATATGGATTGCCGTGTCTCAGGAGAATGTAAATCAGTCATCAAAAAGTACATGTAGATAATAATGTATGTTATGTACAAGCCCAAAATTGAAGATTTAAAACAAGCATTTCCTTAAATTGACTGAATGTCTACACACATTTTCACTCTTCAACTTATCGTATCAGCAATCCACCCAGTAACACAGCACATCATTTAACAACCTTACACTCCAAAAAAGAAAGCAAACACAAGAGAGAAAAAACACAGTGTCAGATCGAAGTCTCTTTAGGAAAGTGTTTGGTGTCCACACCCTCAAGAATGTGTCAGATTTGTCATTCAGACAATGTGTCATTTTCTGCCCAGGCAAAATGACAGACAGGCTTTGTGTGCTAAACTGTGAACAGTACAATGAATTTTTGGATCTATCTACAGGAACATGAAAGAGTGCACCAGCCGGGCCCGTCGCCCAGCTCTCAGAAACCCAGAGTCTTCAACTGCTCCTCCTGCGAAAAGGCCTTTGCCAAGCGAAGTCAGCTGGAGAGACACAACCGAACACACACAGGTAAGAGTATTATGGAACAAGTTTGTATAGTGTTAGTCATAAGAAAAAACACAAAATTAGATACGAAATCAAAATGTATCTTTATGTATCTTTATAATTACACCACCTTTGGAGCCCCAAAGTTTTATGGTTCATTTAAATTTAAAATTATTATTATTTCATTTCATGATAGCGTTTGTTATTTCATAATGTAACTTTCATAGCTACCCAGGTCCTGGGTTATTATGGATATTTAAGGCATTTCAGAATTTAGTTTCCAACAGGAATGTGTAATATCATGAATCTGTGAAGTTTAGCAAAGTTGTGTGAATGAAGAGAAACATTTAAGCACCATGGAAACATGTAGCTCACACCTACAGTATGTTTAAGAATGCTGTGTGCATACGTTGTATCACAGGTGTGTGTTACTGGGTTCACCAGCTGTACACTGCTTGTCAGAAATTTCACAGTGAATAACAACATTAACATGATCAGATTAAATTTTTAACTGACAGGTAGGAAAAAGCTTTAATTGTTCGGCATCAGGGTAACAGCTGTTCACCAAAATAACAGACCTAATCAGTGTTATTTCTTGTAATTACTGTAGTTACTAGTAGATACAAGTGAAATGTGCCCAAATCATCATAGTCCTGATGCAGTCCTGAACAACGTGGTGAAAAAAGGAACAGGAAAAAACAACATCCTACTCAGACACTGTGATAATTATCAGCTTTCCCTGTAAGACTCACCAATTCATACATTCATACACACATACAGCTAATAAGCAGCTAAATGCCCTGAATGCCTCGTCTCTCTGTGAAATCCTAAGCGCTCAGACATACTCATCACCCTTCAATGCACATAAGGGAACAGTTCTATTGGACTATTACCATTTGAATACACTCATTTGAATAGTATTCAGACACGATTTCTGTCTTTTTTCCTTCAGCAACATTGTAAAAAGTTACAAGGACAAGGACACATCTGACATTTGTATTCCTGTCCTCATCAGGGGTGTTGAATTAAAATTCAAAGAGGCACAGTTACTAAAATTCCCTTGCAGCAAAGGTCCAAACCTTACAATGTCTAAATCATGTCCGATAGCCTACCCCAACGTTTCCATATCACATTGTCAATTTTTTAAAGTAGCATATGTTGAACATACAGATGCATAGAACTTGCATGGCGCTTGTATAGAAAACAAATAGCTATCTATACCATAAGTAAAATTAGTCCTAACACAAGGAACTTAAAGGGGAACTGCATCCATTTTCAAAATTCATTCATGTTGTTCCTATTGTCTAAGAGAGTCTAAAAATGTATAGAGCAGCTCCGGACTTTATACCCTATGACATCACATCAAGTTTTAGACTTCCTTCTTTGGTTTCTGGCTTTGAGAGAAATTAGGTAATGTTCACACATATTGGTTAAACTTTCCTAGGCATTAGAAATAACACATTGGAGAACACATAACACGTTGGACTTTGTAATTTAAGTGGCACAATTTATATTTTTGGCAATTTTTTTTCCACTTCCTGTCCTAGAGAGAGAAAGGGGCCAGTGACTGCCCTGCCAGTTTCTCAGTCTTTGCTTGAATAGAGTTAGTGCCACTCTCATGAACATGTGTAAGAGCTCATTGGTGAGCCTGGAGTCGATCCAAACATGGTCAAGGTGTGTTGTGCTTCTTTGGTTAGACCAGAGAAAACAGTCTCACACACAGTCTACAGCCATAAAGCAGCAAGGTCAGTTGCTTCATGCTCCATGTTGTTATCTGTTGTTCTCTCTACTGAACCATCAGTGCATGGTAAACAATCAATTTAACATGCTCAGTTAAGTGAAGCTTATGCTGTATTAACTGGATTAGCTGCGACCGCAGTCTATAGCTGCTACTGTCAGGAAAAAGAACAACGCTCTGTAAAGATAATTATTATTTATTCTCATTAACTTAATTTATTAGAAATGGGTCACTAGGCTCGATAGAACCATCACTCTGTCCGGGTATGTACCTGCGATGCGCCATTTGGTGATGCCTGTCTAGATTTAAAGTTAAAAGAGCTTACAGTTCACTTTAGAGAAAATTCTAACTAAAAATCCCTTTGACAAAGGTATGATATCTACATTATATGGCTTGCTGATGACATCTTCTCCTGAATCCTCTGTCTCTAAACTTAATACATGGCAGACTGATTTACAGGAGGAATTAGTAAAGCATGTAAAGTAGCCCAAACACAGACGGGAATACACGTCTAAAAATACTGCGGTTTAATTGGCTAATGAGAGTGTATATTACACCAGAAAAACTTAACAAATTTAACATGCAGATTCCTTACCTCTGTAACAGGTGTGGGAAAGATAGGGGTACTTTGTTTCATTGTCTATGGTTATGTCCAAAAATAAAGCACTTTTGGGAAGAGGTTAGAGTAATAATACAGGAGATCTTGTCAGTGAGACTAGTGATGGAACCAAAAGCATGGGAATATTACAAGTGAAGAGAGTGATCGCTCAAACATGGAAAAAGACTGGCAAACCGAGTATTGCACAATGGCTCAAAGTGTCTTTATGTTTACCACTGGCAAAAATTACATATGCTCTAAAAGACAAGCAAGATATATTTCAGAGAGTGTGGGGGAGATACATTCAGTATATTAAGAACAATGATTTATCTTACTTATTGTATGAAACTGGGGCAGCATAATTATACCCTGTACAGGACCACAATCATATGCTGCATCCTGATAAGATCATTTTGTAACATCTGGAAGGACTCTCATGTACTCAAGTGCCTTTATTAAATGTACCTAGTGTTTGTTTGTGTATTGTTGCAATATGTATGTGTATGTACCCTTTTTAGGTGTGAGCATACATGTATATATATGTGTGCAAGGTTTTTTATTTTTGTAAAACTATCTTAATAATCATATTGGAGAAAAATATATATTGGAAAAGTGACTAGTTATGCATGTAAAGTAGAGTATGTGAACAATGCCGCTTGTCTGCATGGATATAAGTTTAACAATAGCAGTTGGTTCATGTACAAGTGATACTGACAGAAGTTCCTTTTTTTATCAACATCATGTATGAAACATGAAATGGAAAAAGCACAATTTCACACAAGTTAAAACCAGCTGCAGTGTGTACAGTTGTTTGTGTGTGTGTAGGGGAGGAATTTGTGGAAGGCCACTGAAGTACTTGTATTTCCTTAAAAGAAAAAATAACAGTAAAATAGTGTATATTCATAAGACCATTTTTTGGGGGCTCATGGAATGTGTGGCTTGAACAGCATAATTGTTTTTCTCTGAGTTATTATTTCTGTCACATTAGATATTGTATCATAGAGCCAAAATAATCTCAACTCAAGCATGGTGTCATTTATTTTTTCTAATTATACCAAAGTACAATGCTGTACATCACAATTAATTTGACAGCTGCACTATTAAAATGCATAAAAGGAATACTAAACACAGCGACGTTGAATTATAAATGACCTGCGGCTCTGTTTGTTTTCGTGCAGGCGAGCGCCCGTTCAAGTGCAATCAGTGCGACAAGGCTTTCAACCAGAAGAGCGCTCTGCAGGTCCACACAGTCAAACACACTGGAAAGAAGCCCTTCAAGTGCGAGGTGTGCAGCATCAGGTTCACCCAGAAGAGCAACATGAAACACCACATGAAGAGATCCCACGGCTACGGTGAGCAGCTGACTTGGCGTCACACCAGTGCACACACAAACCCAACTGAAAACACTTAGGTGTACAGCCAGCTGTTCATGCAGCTGGGCAGCAAAAGATAGTAACCATCTCTCCCCTGTCTCTCTGTCAGCTAACTTCACTGAGTTCTTCCAACAATATCAGTGTACATAAGCACTGTATATTGAAGCCCCCTTTTCCATCTTGTGGTGTTTGTGAAGGTGTGTGTGTTTATGGCTCTCATGGCCATCACACAGTCCGCATGCCTTATATAATAGACACATTTACAAGGCGCTGCACATTAAAAAGTGTCCCTGAGTACTTCAGACTGCTGACAACAAGTGCTGGCCTTCCCGAGTGGAACGTTAACTCTCTATCACTCTCTTAACTTTTCACTTGATGATCCTTCTCATTATTTGCAGAGAACGAGCCTCATGCCAACGCTCTGTCGCCCCCACACTCACCACTAATGTGCATGCACACACACGCCCCTGTCTCATACCCTCTCAGAACAGGCAGTCAGAACAGCTTCCTCTTTGATATCGCCAGATGCATGTACTGAATGTTAAGTCATTACTTCATCCTGACTGCCGTGGGTAGGGTTTAGGTTGTGGCTCCCCTTTGGTTAGCCTTGGCCCAAGAGTGCAACACACACACACACTGTTTTTTATTCCATTTAAACCTCTTACTTTAAAGCCTAGCAGGCACCTACTAAAGATTGGGAGGAGGAGAACAATGCTGACAGATCTTTTGCACTTATTCAGCACTTCCACCGCAGCTTCCACTCAGGATCCCCCAGCTGGGTGGGTGGAGATCATTGAAAAGCCATGTCTGAAACATTGGCTTCTGTTTTGTTGGTAGGAATCTAAAAGGTTCGGGCACATTTAAATCACTTTTTCAGGGTTTTCCATGGTCAAGCAATTCCTGGAAGGCCTGTTAAAATCAGATCATATGTTTCCAGGTTGGATATTGTTGGAGAAGCTGGTAAAATATTGTTAAAGTTATGCAAAATTCATTCGGGCTTAAATACGACTTTGATGTGGTTACATGGTTGTACAGAGACAAACCAGCTGTGTAAAATTTGAATAGCAAATTTGTGTTTGGCTGTGAGATCTGACACATGGAGAGTACAGACCTCACAGTCAAAGCTCCCAGATGCGACAGCAAACAGAAGTTGGATTGAAAAGACAGCCACCGGCTTGTCTTTGTTATGGAAGCCTGGCTTCTTACTGATGCGGCCATGCAAAGACTTTCGTCTACATGTTTTCACTAGAGAAGCAGGAGGCCTCTGAGGGAACAAGTGTCTCAGGTAAATTTGAGATGCTAGAGGAAAGTGTTCGGTTTAAGGCAATATAAGGTCAATAAAATATCTTTACAGGATGCAGAGCAAGGTCTTTTTAATCATATGTGATTTATGTTTGGGATCATACATCCATAGGCCTGTCACGACAACTACTTGGTGGACGATATATTGTCCCAGAAATAATTGTGATAAACAATTTTATTGTCATTTTAAGAAAACTGTGTGCCACTGATACAGTGATTATATATTAGCATACAAATTCAAGTGCAGACTCTTAAAGAGCAGTGAAGTCAGTTCAGACACAGGGGTTGGACAAACTACTTTTAGCCTTGGTGCTATCTTAACTTCACCTGGTTAAATGATGCTGAGTGTGTGTGTGGACCAGAAACATTTTAGCAACAGAGTGAGGACATCTTTGCAAAGTGAGGACATTTTAGCTGGTCCTCGCTTTTTTGAGGGTTGAGACTGGGTTTTAGGGTTAGGGTAAGCGTTGGGGTTAGGCATTTAGTTGTGATCATTAAGGTTAGGGTAAGGGGCTAGGGAATACATTATGTCAAAAAGGGTATGTGACCACAAATGATGGCAAAATAGTTTTTTTTTTTTTTTGTTTGTTTATTTTGTTTTGGCGCTGCATCAAAGTCATATAATGGAAAACCCTGCTGTTTATTCTGGTATCATGTTGGCTCAAATGTCGGTGACATTCAAAACAAAGTGCTTGTATCCACCTGACAGTGGTGACACATCAAGTCGCTAGTTAAACAGCATTGTTACTACACAGGTGGGCCTTGGGATGGTCACAATAAAAGGCCACTCTAAAATGTGCTAAAATGCAAAATGCACACGACACAATGCCACAGATGTTGCACGTTTTAAGGGAGTTTGCCATTGGCATGCTGACTTTAGGACTGTCCACCGGAGGTGTTGCCTGTGAACAGAATTTTAATTTTACGACCATAAGCTGTCTCCAATGCTGTTTCCGTGAATTTGGCAGTACATCCAACCAACCTCACGCCGGTACAAGTTGGTTATGACAAGAAACTGCTGTTACGTTAAGACCCTGGTGAGGAGGACAAACATGCAGATTGTTTTTGACAGTTAATGCAGAAATTCTTTGGTTCTGCAAACCAGTTATTGTATCAGGTGTCAGAGTGGCTGGTGTCAGATGATCTTGCAGGTAAAAATGCTGGATGTGGAGATGTCCTGGTGTGGCTACATGTGGTCTGTGGTTGAGTGGTTGGTTGGATGTACTGCCAAATAAATGGAAACAACATTGGAGACAGCTTATGATAGTGAAATGAAACCAAAGAATTTATGTACAAACTGTCAGAAAAGATCTTAGAGAGGCTTGTGTGTGTGGGTGTGTGTGTGTGTGTGTGTGTGTGTGTGTGTGTGTGTGTGTGTGTGTGTGTGTGTGTCGTCCTCACCGGTGTCTTGACCTGAAAGCAGTTTCTTGTCGTAACCTTTAATGGATGTGAGGCTGGTTGGATGTGCTGCCAAATTAATGGTAACGACAGTGGAGACAGCTTATGATAGTGAAATGAACATTCAGTTCAAGGTCAACAGTTCTGGTGGACAGTCCTAAAGTCTGCATGCCAATGGCACACTCACTGAAAACATCATGTAACATCCGTAGCATGATGCTGTGTGATCAAACTGCACATTTTAGAGTGACCTCTTATTGTGACCATCCCAAGACACACCTGTGTAGTAAGGATACCGTTTAATCAGCATTTTGATATGAAACACCTGTCAGGTGGATGGATTATTTTAGAAAAGGAGTGCTCACTAACACTGAATTTAACAAATTTGTGACCAAAATTTGAGAGACAGTATTTATTGAGTGCAGTAAATAAATCTTAGATCTTTAACTTAAACCTGTGAAATGTAAATTTTCATCCAGTATACATTTTTCAGCATTGCAGAGGAAGACTCTGATACAGGCATTTCGCTTGTGAAAAATACTGGAGGATTTCAAGGTGCCCAGTCATGCACTTGCAACTTAATGAATATGTGGTTGAAGTGTTTCAGATATAGAGAAAAAATAAAGAGAGATAATTAAATGACTCCCACTATAAAACTCAATTTAGCACGTGGCCTGCAGCAGTAGAAAAAGCGTGTCTGAACCTCTCAGCCTGTGCCAAAGTGACTTACTGTTGTTTTGTGTTCAAGTTATTTTAAGATGAATGCACTCTGACGCATGGCTCATATCGAATTTCCAACTCACAACGAGCATATTCCACATCTGTCAGGTCTTATTATATAGTTTGTGTAAAAGACATGGCGTTTTCATAAAAGCAAGAGAGAATGTGAGATATTAAAACAAATGCTGGAGGAATGAGGAGAGGAAGATTGCTTTTTGAATAATGGTCTCATTTGCATGACAGCCACTGGCAAATTGAATCCAGAATCTGAGCTGCTGGTGCTGCTCTGTAAATGCATTTTAATGGGCTTTCCCTCTGGTTTACAAAGCACCGTTATTACCTATCTCAAGGAGTGTTTAACTGCACGTCAGTCATGCAAAGCAGCTTCTCATTGTTCATTTCTCCCTCCAGGTCAGATACAAGATGTGTCCCTGAGCCAAGACGAGTCAGCAGCCCAGGTCGAGGTAACACCTGAACTTGACCTAGAGGTGGTTCCTGAATCATCCGGAGACTGGCACACTGTCTTCCCCTGACCACAAACCACACGAGCCCCCGAGTCAGACAGCACTGTACAGTGTACTGAGCACTGATTGAGTTTTACAACTAAGCAGAGAAGCTTTGCCAAACATTTTCCTCCTCTCAAAAAGCTTATTTGGTTAGAAAAAGATTTGACTCTATAGATTTGCTCCACAGTATACTGAGGGCTTTTACCCTAGCAGCAGTCCCCTGCTGTTTATCCAAATTAGCAGTGAAGTAAGAGGAGTCTGGTTCCCTGTGATTGGCTTAATGACTTTTATCTGTTCTGCTACTGTCTGATTGTCATCAATATGATAACCTCCGGAGAGGTTTGGCTCGATAAACACAGGCATCCCAGAGAATTCTCCTGTCATCTCCAGGAGATGCAGGTCCCTCTCATGCTGACCCTGTTGGAAACAAAGGAAACTGTATTCTGTGAAAGAGCTCCCCAGAGACGAGCGTCTTGTTTCTTCATTATTGTTGTGCTCACAGGGACTGACGCAGAGCTGCAAACAACTGTACTGCTGTGACAGCTTCAATAACAATAACAGACAGCTTTTTTTTTCATGGGTCTACAAGAATTTTGTCACTTTTTTTTTTTTACATATTTATACTGTACATATTTCATCTTGAAGTGAAATGTCATTTGCAGTTTGTTCCGTTTGTTTTAGTTAGAGAACCAGTGCCCAGAGTAGTCTATCAGCTTAGTGAGGAGCAGCACTTGTTTCTGGATTTAATGCTGTACGAGTTTTTTGACTGAACATGTCAGCGTTGTGTTTCCTGTTGTCATATCATTTAAACTCGCAGCACCGACATTTTGTTTTACTGTAGTTCATTCTGTAAATAGTGTAGTTAGATTGCGTATATTTTCTGATGAACCACCAGAACATGGATGGGTTGCAAATATGTAATTTGAGCATAATGTTGCATTTGTAATGAAGCAAAGCCAATGTACAGACGTAAGGCTTTTGTTTCCCCCCTTTTTTTTTGCAGTTGTATTTTCTATTGTCCATAATAAATTAAGAAGATTAAAGTAATTTTTCTACTAATTTAAACTTGCATTTGTTTTTATTGTTTATTTTATTACCCCCTCCCTATAAAACAAATTGTTCACATTTATGTTAGAAAATGTGTTTATTTATTTTCTCGCTGAGAGTTAGATGAGACGATAAATATAAATCTCATGTCTGTGTCTTAAAAGTACCTTGCAGAGTTTATGACCACTGGTAGCACTATGAAACAATTTTTCACAAGTGGGTCCCTGTTTTGTTTGTATCATGAAGACACATGCACAGACATGAGAATGTGAAAGATAGAACATGCCTGCAGTGGGTTTCACACTGTTTTACAAATTGACATTTGTGGCAGTAATGCCCAAAGAAGCATAGTAAAGGGCCTGACAAAGGCAAGAAAGAAGAAGACAGCAAGCCAGCAAACATGGGTGTTAAAGAGGATCTATTGTGCTAATTTTCAGGTTCATACTTGCATTTAAGGTTACTACTAGAACATGATTTAGTGGTTAAGAAACACCATTTCCTCACACTGCCTGTGCTGGAACACCTGTATTCACCCTCACAAGTCTGCTTTGATTTGTTAGTGTTTCCAGAATTTGTGCATCTCTGCGCCATCATTGCAGCAGGGAACTGACCGTAACAGTGAATAACTGCACTTTGTTCCCTTAAAAATAACCAATTAAAGCCTCAGAACAAGACGGGATGTGTTCCAGCAGGAGTATCATCCAAAATTGGGGCGATATTGAGAACATCAGCAACCAAGATTACATGTCTCCCTGACATTAGCATGGAGCTACATGTTGTTGTGTACTTGCAGCTGGGGAATGACTGTGTGTAGCAGCACTTTCTCCCATTGAAAATCACCAGTAACACAACTGGACATGTTCCAGTAGGAATAGGATCCAAAACTGGGGAGAAATGTACAACATCAGCCATAATGTTTACATTTTTCCCTGATGTTAGTGAGTAGCTACATGTAGCAGTTTGGGCTACGTAATGCAAACACTTGCAGTAGTGTCCCTGGAGCAGATGACCTTATAAAGAAATCAGTCACGAGCTGATGTCAGCTTATAGCCAAGGTAGAGGCCCAAATCAGGCCCAATCTATATGAACTTGTACAGTGCCTGCCCAAGCCCGACCTGAGCCTGACCCACAGCAGCAGTTTTTGGCCCAAGCCTGATTAAAAACCAGAAGAAATATGTTTTATATATTAGAATTTTTTATATTAAAACATTCATTACAAGCTAAGGGCTGACATGTTTCCTCACACTACTTCTCCTTCTCTTCCTTATTTCAATAGTCTGTTGTCTCATGCGTGACAGATTCAGCAGAGCGGGCTGCGACCCTCGGTGTGTCTGGTGTGCACGGCAGCCCATGGGGATCTGGGGTGCAGATGATGATCATCTCTCTTTGCTGCATGTTCCGCACCTCTCTCCCACTGCTGGGGAATCATGAGATATTTCAGCCTGGCCCGGCCTAAACCCAGTGGGTCGGGCCAGGCCCAATCGGGCTTGGGCAGAGAATCTGAGCTCGAACAAAAGTAGAATAAAATGTTGAAAGCAGAGTTTTCAGAATGATCTTAAAGGATTACTTTTACACACATTTACCTTATTATTTGAAACTGGCCACTTTTAACATGAACCCATGTTGCAATGCTATAGATATATAAACGGTGTGTATCTCTAAAAATGCACCTAAAGTTAGGAGGAGAAAGGCATAGCTTAGCATACAGACTGGAAGTAAAGTGAATCAGCAAGCGTGGCTCCAGCTCATAAAATCACAATTTGTCATTTCAAGATGACAAATTGATGTTCAAACAGACTTCAGCCCTGCGTGTAAAAACACAACCTCCCCGTGCATTTGAATGAAGCCAGTCAGGCATCGCTGCCAGCACAGAGGGCTCTGGCAAGAAAATTTAGAGCCATCTGAGAAAAACATTTGAACCTGGCCCAGTTCTTGCAAGATGGTGGCCAAACAAATACGTGTACGTCACTATGCTTATTTAATACACGTCAGTATACATTTCTCTCATTCATCAGTCAGTACAGAAATCATGTGGAAGAACATGTTTATTTAAAGGTAATGATTTTTTTTCTATGAAATATTGGGTAAAAATAATTTCCTTTCTGTGTGTTTCATTCACAGCCAGCCTTTATACCTTTTGTCATCTCTACATGACATGAAAGCGCATACTCTGCGTGATTGTACTTCAGCCTGAATGGTGCTCCAGCCGCATCAGTCATGAGTAGCGCGGAAAGCTCGGCATGAATGATGAATACCAAATGAGTCATGAATTCTGGCTTTGTGAAAGAAACTATGTCGTACATTCGCCTGCTGTGATGCTGTGACCCAGTAACATCACTTCAGCTCAATGAGTCATTTGCCGTTAGGGTTAGAAACACACACTGCACAACACGGAGAGTAGAGTTGGTTTTATAATTTTTTATTTTTTATTCTCAGTTAAGTGGCTGGTCATGTTTTATTACACATACAATAATGAAGAGGATCTTTACATTCATCCACGGGGTCCATTCAGAGGAACACCACACAGCACCCACGAGGCTCAAGCACACACAAACAGTGGGAGAGATGAACACACGCCTGCTTTGTAACATGTGGAAGATGGATGCTTTGAACAGCACAAGTGGTAGTGCTGAGCTTTTTTTTTCCTCCAGAAAACTTGCAACTTACACATTCCCAAGAAACACTGTTTTAATGTGTAACTACAGAGTTAGTTACAGAGAGCACCTTTTTGAAATTGTGTTTGTGTATTTTTTAATTATCCACAAGAAGGGAACACAGCACATTGTTTTGGTAGTCAGGAGGACAGGCACTTGATGAGCGAGGGCTTTTTGTGAATTGAATTTACAGTATGTGTGCTGTGCGTGAGATAGAAACAGCGAAGACAAAGGAGTGACCTAGACTACACTAAAGCAAAGAGGAAAGGTCTGAATCTGGCATCATGCTGCAGCACCAACATCAGCTTCAGATTCAGAGTCTGGCAGCTTTTAAAAGTGGAAAACAGTGCACTACGAAATTATTTACTTAGATATATATATGGACAGGAGAATTAGTGTTTACCATTATCTCGTGGACTGAAAAAGAAATATATTAGAAATGGCTAATTTTTATATTTTTCTCAGTGACTATTGCAGAAAATATGATTTAGAAGGTTTAGAAATTAAATTTATTCCACAAAAAATCCACAGCCAGCCTTAGGCCCTAATGACAAACATAGATCAACATCACATGACAGGACACTTAACTACAGCTAACACACACAAAGGTTGAATGAAAACACACTGTGACCAAATGGCTCTCATGAAAATGTAAAATCTGTTAAACACAGGTTTGGGTTCACGGGAAAGGTTCGAGGGAAAGACAAAGACTGCGTGACGAGACAGAAAACCGCTCTTTTTTTAAAAACAGAAACAACCCGGCCTGTTCATCCAATCAGCAAGCGGCAATGACGGTCGAGTCAGTCGGACTCGCACCGGCCGTAATCCTTCAACTGCTCCAGGTGTGCTTCGGTTTAGCCACCATTTTGTTAGAGGAATCTTCAAAGACGTCCACAGAAACTCAAGCACGAGTATAGAGAGCCATTGCAGAAGAGGGGGAGGGTCATTCGGGCTGCACATGTGAGCGGCTTCGGGATCAATTTCAGCAAAAAGTTCACGCTAATGATGAGGACTGCACAGACTCAGCACAACGCATGCAGGGGAGGGTGGGGGCAACAGATTGTGTCGCTATCTACCAGCCAAAGGGGCGGGGAGGTAATGGGAGAGACGAGGGATTTAGCGTAAGTTAGAGTGTTATCAGAAGTGGAGGGGAGCGTGAGTTTAGGGGGTGACAAGATTTCCTCCGTTTCTTCCTCTTTTTCCCCACTTTAGTCCCGCGATCTTGAACATCTGCCCTCGTCCTGTTGGAAGGGGTTGTAGAGAGGGACTTCAGCGTTTGGCTGGAGAAGCACTCCTGCTTCCCTGTAACAGATGACATATCTGGTGAATACACGGAGGTGGCAGTCCCTCAGGACTGGTTTAGCATTGAAGGACTACTCTGGTGTATTTGGAGTTCGGCCCTTTGGTCATTTCACTCAGTCTGTGATGAGTTTTTACTTGAGTAGACAGCGTTTAAGCACTTATGCAAAAAGCATAAGTGTAGGCATTACATTGTCACTGAAAAATTCTAGTCTTCACCATTAATGAAGGCCATTATGTATCATCAGCGTAACAAGTCTGGCTAACTTTTTAACAACTCTTAAAAGTCTTTGGAAGGAACAAAGACAGTATTTCATCAGGCTTTACCAGTTCTTTCATCAAGCCCGAGAGCTGTAGTCACAGGTCATGTCATCAACCAGCTCCCCAGCCCTTTAGCTGTTTATGTAAGTCCCCCGTACTGAATAATGAGACCAGGGCTGAGACCAAAGTCAGAGTCGTCCTTTCATGTGAAAAACAAGCATGTTAGTATGTTTGTGGGCATTTTTCAGGCCTGCCATGGTGCATAGTTAACAAAGCTAATAGAAAACAATATTGCATTTGTCTTCTGACCATTCAAAGCGCTTTTGCACTACATGTCACATTCACTCATTCACACACTGGTGGTCAGGGCCATACATATTTGGGGTTCAGTATCTTGCCCAGTGATACTTCAGCATGCAGACCGGAGGAGCCGAGGATTGAACCGCTGATCTCCTGATGAGTGGGTGACTTGCTTTACCTTCTGAGCCACAGCCACCCCAAGAAATTCATTGAAATGTTACAAATGATAAAGACAAAAAAATCTCAGAGCAAGTCAACATTGTGAGAAAGTAAGTCAAAGTTCTGAGATGCTAGATCAAATAATTTTGTCTTTATGAGTCAAACAAACGAGGAAGAAAGACAAAATTTATAAGAAATGATGAAATACTAAAGCTCTATTTGCACTGGTATAGTAATACCAGGGGACCTCATGTGATTTAGAGATTACCCCCACTATGTCTGTGTTTTACTTCAATTCACTGACATTATCCCCCTCATATGACAAACACAGTGATTTGTAACTCCCTCTTTACATCTAACACTTCACAGCACAAGTGGTGATGTTAAGTGTTAACCTTTTCTGTCCCTTCTTTCTTCTTTAAATGTGGAATAAACAAACAGAATTGACTCTGCCACACATTGTGGTATGTCATCTCATCGTCTTTGGAGATGTCACTCTTCAGATGGATTTGAGCTTACCCTTTCTGCAAATGGTTCTCCATGCTGTGTCGTGACATGAGCCTCCTGCACCCAAAATACTGTGAAAACTTTTATCTAGAATTGCCAACACAGGCTTTATAATTCTCTATCAGGAAAGAGGCACGTAAAAAAAAAAAAAAAAAAAAAAAAAAAAAATCTACTTGACAATTTACGGACATGGCAGATTCACATGGAATGAATAATTATTACAAATTACTAAAGGTCCCCAGGTGATACTAGTCCTGTGTGAATAGAGGCTAAGTCAAGGTCTTAGAAAGTATTGCAAAATTATGAAAAACCAAGTAAAAATAAGTAAGTGAAAATTTTGACTCAAAAAATCATACTAAGTAAAAATGATGAGAAACAAAGTTGAAAAATGAAAAATTTAAAAACTATGTCCCGAATTTTTGAGTCAAAACGTTAAACTTTGGACTCATAATATTTGCCTAGTATGTCATAATTTTGACTTAATAAGTAAAAATGTTGACCCAGTATATCTTAATTTGGATATAGAATCTTATATAGAATTTTTATTTTTAGTATTTTTTTTTTATTCCTAGGCATTCATGCATATTTTTTTTCTTGGCAGAAATGGGCTTCCCTACATCACTGATCTTGCCAGAAGGCGGCCATCGTTTTGCAAGCAGGTCTTGAATCTCTTTTTTTTTTTTAATCTACAGAAAAATGGTCGTGTAAGACGAAGTTCCTACAATATCTGTCTTTAAAGTAAAGAGAAAAAAAATAGCTGGGCAGTCGGACAGGAAATCAGGTTTCCACAGGTAATTGCTTTACAGATCCTGTGACTGTATTTTATTGTGGCCAGTTTTCCATTTGTTTTTGTTCACAGAGTTTTAGATTAGACCTCCTGTGTTCATCACGAAGCTGTCTCTGAGACTATATTGTACTTTTTCCCATCCCAGTCCATTAAGATGAAAAAGTAGGAAGCACAGAAGCGAGCAGAGGATTCTGCAGGCATAAAGATTATACAAATGAGACAAATCTTTATGGATTGTTTTGGAAGATAATCCATATTGTGAGAAGCTTTTTACTCCTCTGCATAAAGCAAAGGCTGTGACTGAGCTTTTGTTCTAAACTGTTCTTAGAGCCATTTCAGATAAAAACTCATTATCTGTCATGAAAGAGAAAAGCTCAGTAAACAGCAAAATCTGACAACCAGAGCAGCAAAATGAATAAAAACAAAGCTTGAAACATTTATTAAAAGTTAATATGGCTTTATGCTCACTTCTGTTTGGACTGTGAAGCCTGTTTATGTGTGGAGGAAACAGATAGTGATAGTGTGATGGCGCTCAGTTAATGCTAATTAGCTGTATCAGAAAGATTTGAAAGGAGCGTCCCAGAGGTTCCTCATCTCTAGAGCTGTTTACTCTCTTTTAGCTTAGTGACAACAATTTAGCCACTACAGATGAGGATGCAGCCCTGGGGAAATTTGGATTTCTCTCCAGCGTCAGTAATTGCTAAACTAAGTAATCTAAGGTAGCCCACAGTGAGAGATGCTGGGTAATTAAAACCTGACAGCAAAAACCTAACAGAGCGTAAAAGCCGACACTCCTTTGCATGACATATGAACACAAATCAACTGACAAGAAGCTTCTCTGGAGAGTTGGAGCAGTTGTGATACAGCAGTGTGAAGTAAACGCTGATGAAATGAATAACTGAAAAGTTGGGTGAATGCTACACAATGTGAAAATGAATGTCCAGAAATGTAAAATGTGGGAGTGTGAAAACCTCCGTTCACTGAGTCATAGCAGGAGCACAGAGTTCTAACTTTCATCTGTGCTCAGAGTGGTTTTGACATTTCATGTTTGGAAGCTTTTTAGCAAGCAAAGTGGGATTATCAAACTGTTAGAGGTACTTCAGTGCACCTTTTTTTTTTTTTTTTTTTAAATGATGTTGTGTAATTAATTTTTGACCAAAAGGTCACTGTCTCACACACAAAGCATGCAACATATTTAAAGCCAGGAGCTCATTATTTCACCACCAACATGTCTGACTAACTTTGAGTTTACTCTTTGACTTGCCAACAGAAGTTAGTTTACCTCTCTCTTCAGCTGACTAGCTAACAGATGTAGTAGCATAGCTGAGTGATGTTAACATGTAGCTAATAGGTAGGCCAGAGCTAATGTCTTTACTTAATATGTAACTCTAACTGGTGGAAATAATTATGGATGCTTAATAACACACTACAATGTAGCTATGATTGTATATAATGATGTGTCTTTAAGCACATTCATAAATGTATAAACCTGCCTGTGGCACTTGCTTCAAAGCATACAGTCAAACTGGTAAAAGACTACATTTAAACATGTATTTATCATTATTATTATTATTATTATTATTATTACCATAACATTGCTTATTTACACCTTGAACAGACACAGAGAAACATTATGATTCATTTGAAGTCTTGTCTTTTGACACCTTCTCATTGTAAGTCTAAAATTCATGATTCATTTTACATTTTGCTCTGTTTTGGTCTCCACCAACTCAGACACTATCTGTAACTTTAGCTGCTAAATGGTTCACTATGTCTACCATTTGATGCTTGGCAGGTAGCACGTGGGCTTATCAGAGCTTTTTTATATAATTGCATAAAAGCGCTGCTTACTGCTAACACTAATATGCAGATGACACTAAACTATTGAGCCGAAAGAACGAGCCAAAAGATGCTAAAATGCTCCGTGAAGCTGAGAGGAACTACAGTGGGTGATAATTGTGTAAAAGTGATACCTCTCAGATTACATTAGAGTCATTGCTATTATACACCCCTTTCGAATGTTATCACTTGACTGAATTATTTATTTAGTATTTATCAACTTCATGGAAGGGGACTACTACATGTGCAAGTAGGTTTAGGAGGCTGTTTTCATCTCATTAAAATGGTTGCAGTCTTGTTAGGTTTCACTTTAAGTTTTTTTTGTTGTTGTTGTTTTTTTTTTCAGTGGTAAAGGCGGCAAAACTACGTGGTTAGGTTTAAAAAAATAATAATGGTTTGCATTAAAACAAGCATGTTTGTTACAAAACTTGACACAAAGTAAGTTATGTAGGCCTACAGCAATAAAAATAATTTAGCGTTGACTTTTGGTTTCACACAAGACCCAATTAGCCTCCTGGGTTAAAGTTCAGTGTTTATTTCTACTATTGTTAATAATATATTATTATATTAATTATATTCCATGATGTAACGTAATGTGACAAACTTACATAAGTCAATTAAAATAAATCAAGTTTGACTTTTGTTTCACATGGGACACAGCAGTCTCCTTGGTGAAGTCCTGTGTTTGCTGTTACATTTGTTATGTAATAAAAAGTGACCTAAGGCAGGTTGTCTGGGTGAAAGTCCTATATTTGTTTGACCACCTCCTTACATGGACTTTGTTGCTCTTTACACTACATCACCTAATGGGCCATTTAATGGGCTGATAATGCAAAAACACTTCCAACCAATAGGTTATATATGAGGCTGATAACTACTGATAACGCCCGTTCATTTCCGAGAAATAACACTCAGGAAGTGGGTGTATTATAAAATTATTGATTATAGCAGCTTTAGATATCATTTATAAATATCAATAACAGGATATAAACAACATAAAGTACTTACATATGACTTGTATTCACATTTACAATCACTTAGTAAATGTTTTATTACACAAACTATCAAATTTAGCAAGAACTTATAACAATATGTTTTATTTAGATGTCAGTCTTACTGTATATATATTATCCATTCAAGTCATTGAATGATAGCTTTTTTAGGCACTGTACTGTATTGTGTGCCTACTGATCAGTTATATTACATCTGTGCGCAGTGAGTCCTGCAAAGAACCTGAAGGAGCCGGTCGAGCTTGGCAAGTGATTGATGATATTGCATCATAATGTTGTGAATTTTACATAGCTAAACACTCCCTCTCTGTCAAGCAGTTACGGTATGTTAGCTACAGCCCCCTGGACCCTTATCAGAACTGGATCTACCATCTTCAGCATGATTATATCAGCACTGGTATAAAGCTTGTAGCATGCACGATGATCAATCTTGTCTCTAAAAGCCTCTTATTATTCTGCTGCTGCTGCTGCAGTAGTAATGCGATTAGGATGTCTTCTGAGCATATCAATGTTGAACAAATGCGGAGTGAGTTAAACTCAAGTATCCCTCCATCACGAATCAGTTACTCACTCTGCTGCTGATATCATCACTGAGGCAGGAAAAAAAAACAGGGTAAGAAAGTCATCACGGAAATATTCCCTTTTCTGTATGATTTTGCTTCCAGGAAAGAGAAAAAAAGAATATAGAGAAGCCAATAGGGAAAAAACTCGGAAAGAGTCGGACAAGCAGTTTTTACCATTTTGAAGATCCTAGTCAGGGTGCCTTTGCCGTCCCCTGCACTGGCCTTCTTGGCTTTGGCAGAGTGTGACTTCTGGTCGCCCTGCCAGAGGCAGAAAAGGAGTCAATGTGTTAGAAGAATTTTGGAGGTGTTTGGCAGGGGGATTAAGATGTGGCTGACCCTAGATTTTCCCAGATTTAAATTTCACTGGAGAATACATAAGACCTTCTTCTCTGGCGTGTGCTTGGAGCGATGGATTGGTGTGCACGACAAAAGCCCAAAACATCAGAGGAAAGTAGGCATCGATTATGGTTCAATCCAATTTCGCCCTGCTTTGTGTTGCATTTCTGGCAATGCTTTCTTTCATCAGAGCACTTTGTGTGAATTATGTATGAGTCAAAAAAGCTACAGAGCAGCAAAGTTTGGTATGAAAAGGAAAAGTTTTCTGCTTGCATATTTTGTTGAAATCGATGGGAAACGTCAGTTTAGCAAATACTAATCAGTTTTTAAAGAGTCTGTTTTCTGTTGTGTTTTAATGACTTTTTGTGAGCTGATTTATTTTCTTCTCACGCTGGATGTACTGAACTAAATAATTTGATTTAGGAAACATCTCAAAACTGCTTGACTCTTGGATGAAACACCTTATCTGGTTGTAAGCTTCATCCTTTCAGGTGATGCTGATGTCCGAACAAATATGCATGAAATGCATGTATGAGCTAGTTTTAAGGTTCACTCCCTCGGAAAAACACTTAGGGACTGTATGAAAATTATTGCAGTACTTTTTCCCTTTCTCTATTTGAAAAATACCCCCAAACCCTACCCATATTGTTACCAGCAGAGGAGCAGTTGTCCTTTGCATGGCACAAATTAAAGTTGTAATCTTTTTTATGATTACACTTAATGTCACCATTAATTACTGAGCATTGCAAAGAAGTGCTGAAATAAAATATATCAGTCAAGGACAAAAAAAAAGTAAAAGATCCTCTGGTGCTTTTCTAAAAAAGTCAGACTTCACACCTTCAGATGAAAGAAGAATTGATGCCCCTCCTCCCTTTTTGATCCCCTGTCCCACTCAAATGATGTTCATCCAGTCCCTTAAGAGAGTTTCCTTTGCTTGTGCACACACACACTTGCACACACATGCATGAGGGCCCTAAATTAATTGCTGATAACGTCGCCAAATGAAGCAGAAGGCGGCCTCGCTGCAGCCGGCCACAGAGGAATTTCTGAAATGAAACAGGGCTAATGAAGAGCAGAATAATGCCTGGGTTATCATGAATGTACAATATACGCACATGATATGGATAAGTCAGGCGGCACAGCCACGAAATGGATATGATATATTTGGAAATGGACTTAAGTCGGAAGGAAATGAGGGCGTTATCACTGATGTATGGACAGATTACGACGGCTAAAGTGGTTGATGGAGACTTAATGGAAAGAGAGCCACAGGCGTCAGACTTGAAGGCTGTTTAAGAGGATGACCTCACTTGCCCCCTCGGTTTAATTAGGCATGATACCCTCGTTACCTGTTTTTGCAGTTTCTTTTTTTAACCACCTACCAGGCCTATCTTGGCTGCTAGTCCTCTCCACTGGATGTGTAGAGAAACAAGAGACAAGGACATGAGGTAAAAAGGGAGAGGGGACAAATAGAAATGTGTGTCTTACTCAGCGCAAAGGCAGGATGGGAAGGAGAGGAGGCAGGTAGGAGGGTCCGTCCAGGGAGGGAAATCACAGGGTCACAGGGGGGCAGGAGCAGATGAGGAACAGAGGGAAGAGGAGCAGAGATGTGGGGGGAAGGAGAGAGCAGCGAGGCAGATGCTCACATTGGAAAGAGCACAAATTTAGTGACATTCAGCCAAGGACATACTGTAGAGCATGTAGAAAATGCACTACCTGTTGAAATGTTTAAATTTAAGGCATTAAATTGTCTAATTTTGTGTGCAAATTTTATGTGTGTATGTGCATTCATCAAACTTTATCCAAGTGGGGCTATTGTATGAAAATTTTATGCATCTTGTGTTTGCAAATTTGCAGTGAACGGGGTTCAAATCAAATGGCTCACTACTTAATATTTACAAAAATCATATATGGTCTGCTTACTGTCATCCACTTCCATAGGGTCCTTTATCTAAACTGATTCAAAGGCAGCACTGTGATCAAATTTTAGTGTGCTGTGGGATATGTTACTGTCCTTGTGAATATAAAAGGAAACTTTTAGTGATCTAAATGCTGTGTCATATAATCTTGAATAATATTTTTGTTATAAACATGTACAAACTTTAAGCTGAATTTTTCAGATTTACTGTCAATATTGAAAACACTGGTTGACTATTTTTGTATTTCATGTGTGAGTGTAAATTTCAACTTCAGTAACAACAACATAAAGCAGACTCACCCTAGACTTGGGAGGGGCAGGGGACACCTGGAGAAGAGTTAATCATAGAAAGTAAAGAGATTTGACAGAGTTTGTGAGATAAGAGAAAGCAGCAGAGGAGCACAGAGACAAAACATGGACGGAAGGCTGGGAGAATAGAAGAAGGATGGTGAGAAGTGTAGTGTATTATTTCTGTTACTTACGATCGTGCGGAAGAAATGGACCACAGCGTTCTCTGCTCCGCGCTTACGTGGGGAAGTCGCAGAGGATTTCTGAGGGCCTGGAGAGAGAGCACCTCGGAAAGATCCCTGGAAACAAAAAAAAAGGAAAAGAAAAGACAGAAAGGTACAATAGACACCCATGTTAGAGAACTGCATGCTTAGGCACACAAAAAAAACATGCTCAAATAAGCTTCACAGGGATTCCTCAAAATCTTTACACTAATAATAAGAGTAAAAATAATAGTTTAAGATTTAAGAAAAAAAGCTATGAATACTTCAAATAATACACAAATTTGTTGGAATTTTTAAGTTCTCCTGTTACTTGTCCTTACTTATTGAATGATGAGAATGGAAACACCAAAATAATGATTCACTTTTTAATTAAATTGCTGAAAATTTACAAAAACCTGCCATAGCACCAAAGCTGCTGGCTACACGGAGATGCTGGCAGCTCAAAATTGTAGCGTAAAGCAAGGTTACTTACCTGAAATATTTATCAGTGTTGGCACATTAATCATAGAATGCTGTAATATGTATTTATTTATTTACAATGAATTAATGTAGAAATATGTAATGATGTAGCAATGCTTTGGGTGGATAAAAGTGAAGGGTAGCAATGAGAATCTACAGCAAAGTCCTACTTTTAAAACGTAATTTGAATGTTATTGCGTTGGAGACTGGCAGTTTTCACCATCTGTTTCAACACCTGTATGGTCTTCACAGAAGCCAGTTACTCCACTGTTTTAAGGTGGGACTGTCTTTACCTTTAACAACTTTTATTACATAGTCAGAGGAAGTGTCTGCTGAGATGCAGCAACCCTGAATATGAATATACTTTCACAATCAGTGCTGCCGAATCTTCTTTGTGAAAAACCTCCTGATGACTTCTCTCCAGCTCCAGATATTCATTCAATCAGCAGCATTAACAGCAGCCTCACGTCGCAGACGACTACCGCCCCATTAACCCTTGTCCCAACCTGGCAACAACCTTTGGCCATTAGTCATTAAAAACAAATTAAAATGGAGCAAGTGAGCAGTTGAGGATGTCAGTATTTTCTTGTCAATGGTTTGATCTCAACAAAGAAGACTAATTATCATCTCAAAGGACAAATCAATGCAGCCAAGTTCTTCAGTCAGACTTTACAAAGAGTATGTCTAAATGAATGTTTTATAAGGTCGATATCCTCTTGACTTTTAGGCCTGAGTGAGAACACTGGTGCATTCAAAAGAATCCTTTTTTCAAGTGAAAGGAGACATGTTTTTTGCTTCAACTTATCATTATGAAGCAAATGCTGATTGCACAATGTAATGGCTATAGACTGGTGACACCATCGGTGTTTAGACTGGTTCTCTATAAGTCATGCTTTCACTATGCAATCCTGTCTGCCTCTGGGGACGATCTCCACACAAAGGAAGTGCGTCAACCATTGCACAACCAAACCAGGAAGAGGGTAGCGCTTTTGTTTTTGCTATCATTAGCTCCCCAGCTGCGGAAGAGTATCAGTGTTGTTACTATCCTCATGGAGGACACTGGAACAACCAAAGGAACTGTAGAAACTGTGGTGGTTGCTCGGCTCTGAGGAAAACAGAGAGCAACCTAGTTGTCTTTTCACAGGTTGTTGTCATGTACTCCTTGTATGTAAACCTATGGAAAGTAATGCAGCACAGTTTGTTTATAACCCAGGTAGTTAAAAAGGCTGTGATCATGCGGCCAATGGGCTGATGGGAGTAAAGAAGGAAGTAGTAAAAAGACCGAAACTTTGCATAAAAATGAGATTAGGGTGGTGAATGGGTCAAACAACACGGCAAACTTCCCCCAGGAGACCAGTTTTTGGAACAGTGTGAAACTAAGGGAGCTTTGTGTTGTTAAAAGTTACGTCGTCACCATGTTTCTTTTCCTAAACCTAACCTATGTAACTTTATGTGAAGTATGTAGCATCATTTGTGGGGAACTAATTCGTCAGATATCACACGAACCGTTGTATAAGGATACATTGCTTTGTGACAGTGGTGCCAGTAGTAATAACACTTGCACTGACAGGAGTTCAGACGGAAGTGGTATAAATACTGAGAGTCTGCATAAGGATGTGGGTATGTATGTATGGGCCAGACAACACAGGACTTTCCCCAAGAGACCAGTGTTGAGAACTGTGTGACACCAAGTGAACTTTGAGTTCACTTGAGGTAAGTCGTCACCATGTTTCTTTTCCAAAAACTTATATTATGTATATATTAATAACTTATTTATAGGGAGTTAATTTCTGAGATACCATATCAATTGTTAAATTGAAGTTAAAAAGTTTGCTGTTTCCACTTTAAGTTACACCTAAAAGGTGAAAAGTGTAATTTCTCTAATACCGAACACCCTGAACAACCTGCAGCCCACGGGAGAAAAAAATAACTAATTTCCACCCACTCAGTATGTCCATTCTTTTCAGTTAATGTTACCTCATTCGTCCCTTTCTCTGACCCCATTAATGTAACTGGAAAATGTGTGTGTTCATGTCTGTGTGTGGGGGAGACGGAGGGGCAGGGTGAGCTGTCGATGATTCACATCCATTATCACACATCAAAGAACCTAAAGGTAACCAGAGGAGGGGAAACTTTCACCACCAACACCATTTATACAATATGGTAGATGTGCTGTTTGATTGTACGTCACCTTTACTTTCTATTATGGGATTTTTTGAAAATGGACCAACCAACAATTAGATACAGTGTAGAAAACACAGGGAAGAAGTAAGGTTTCAACCTAGGGCACAATCCACCCAAAATGGATATCTGGGCAGACAATCATGGCTTTTGTAGAGAGAATTTTTGTTCCATTTTTGGGAAAAAAGAACATAGTATTCATCAGATGTACAGTGTGTATTAAAATGACCTATTTTAACATTTCAAAAGGAATGAATCTAGCCTTTCTGTTGTTCACGTCATCATGTGTATTCCAGCTCTGTAGCTTCCCCCGTGCTTCAATAGTGACCCCTTAATGATGTCCTCTTGAATAAGTGTGTGTCTCTGTGTGTGTTCTTACATGTCTGTTTCTGTCAAGATGGAAATTATGCGAAATGAAAGCATGGGGAGAAAATAGAGCAACTTTTGCGGCTGCTGTCATGCCTTTGTTTGGGGAGAGGAGAAGGGAAAAGGACGAGATGGGAGAGGAAATAGGATGACAAATAATGCTGTATGAATTCTGCTGGTACAGTCTCAAGTTCAGCCAGATGTTGCTTTGATGTAAATGACTGTCTCCTCTGTATTTTTGTCTTGTCTCATCTCATCTGTTCTCCTGCGACATGTTTTCTGTCTTTATTTTTACACATGAAAAAGATTTAAAAAGAAAAAGAAAAAAAAAAGGACATCAAATAGCTTCTTTAACTGCTCTCGTGACAATGGATCATTGCATGCATCCAAATGCAAATGAGGTTTCCATTAGCTCCTGGCATGCTGTTAATGATGATGGAGGCGTTCAAATCTTCAGCACTGACAATGAGGCATTCCTCCAATGTGAGCTGTTACTGAAAGAAGTTTTCTGTTAAAAGTTGTTTTGATAAACGATGAGGACATCACGCCTCTGCTTTTCAGCTTTTTGGACCTCCTCTAAAACTTTCACTTCAGAAGTGTCTTTGAAAAAGAGGGACTTTGTCCAGTTTTGTGACTCTGGTTGATGGAGTTTGATTTTCTGTAGCTTCATGCTCTTGTCATTTTCTTCAGTCATGCTCACAATCACCACTTATGCTAACAATCCTGTTTTTCTTTTCTTATTATGATTATGACGACAAATATAAATTGCAGAAGAAAGAAAAACACGTTCCTGTATTTCCTTAAGTGGCTATAAGTCTGCATGACTAAACAAAATGACCTGAAACCACATTTTATTGATATTAATATATATTTGATATGATGATCAATATCACTTTGTCAATTAAATATAGAGTTGTTATACTAGGATATTAGCTTAGCTTCGAATAAAGACTGGAAACGGGGAAAACAGCTAACCTTGCTTTGTACAATGGGGTAAAAGAAGACCAAGAGTCTGTAGCTCAGTCCACAGGAACTTGGGGTGGGAAGTCCCCGTCCAGACCAAATATGGAGCATTGACTGGTAGCTGGAGATGTGCGAGTTTGCCTCCCTTGAGGCCTGTTCAAGACAGTCCCCTCACTCTGACATCTCTCCATTTGTGCATGTGTGTGTATTTCGGGCCTGTGTGTATATGACAGCAGAGTGAAACACTTTCCCCTCTGGGATTTTTTAAGTATATCTTCTTCTTGTCCTGCCACTACTGTGTCTGAGGCTGTGCTTTGAGCTAAAGGCTAATGCTAGCATGGCCACATGCTTACCACATATGTCTAACATGCTACTGGCACCATGTTAACCATGTTAGCATGCTAGCATTTTGTAATTAGCACTAAGCACAGACAGCTGATGGGAATATCGTTAATTTAGAAGGTAAGTGGTCACAAACCAAAGTACTGGACAAATTAAAACTTTGACTTGATCATGCATTACATGAAAAGTCAGGGCATCACTAAACTGATTAGAATTGATAATGCGGGGAACAAAGTTCATGGCAATCCATAGGGTGCAACAGTTTTTGAGAAATTTTACTCAAAACCACAAATGTCAAAGCCAAGTAACCAGAGTCAATAGGAGTCATCCTCTCCAAACTCCAAACCTCTGCGTCCCTGGCTCAGTCTGTCACACCCATGTGCTTCATGAAGTCCAGCATCATTCCATCATCCTCCACACCACCCTATCTCACCTGGACAAGAAAATGTACTATATGATATTACTATTCACTGACACAGTTTAGCGTTTAACACCATAGTTCCCACCAGGCTGGTCACAAAGCTCAAGGAGCTGGGATTACACACTTCACTGTGCATGTGGATCCTTGACTTCCTGACAGGCAGACCGTAGGTGGATACACCTCTTCTACCCTCGTCCTTAACACTGGAGCACCTCAGGGCTGCGTTTTGAGTCCCCTGCTGTACTCCCACAACTGTGTAGCCACTCTGGACTCCAACATCAACAGGTTTGCCTACAACACAGCTGTGGTGGGTCTGATGCCAGTTAACATGCTGGTGTCAGAACAACAACCTACTCCTGAATGTCAGCAAAACTAAGGAGATGATTGTGGACTTTAGGCAGGTGCAGGGAAGGAACTACAACCCCTTTTTACATCAAGAGGTCCTTGGCGAAGAGAGGGTAGACATCTTCAAATCTTTTGGTGTCCACATCACCGAAGGCCTGACCTGGGCGCTAGATACTGACTCAGTGGGGAGATAAGCAAGGCAGATACTGTTTTACCTTAGATGCTTGAGGAGATTCCAGGTATCCCCTCACATATTGAGGAATTGCTTCTCCACCACCATCAAGCACGTCCTAAGGGGAACATCACTGCCTGGTACAGAAACAGCACCAAACAGGGCCACAAGGCCCCAGGAGAATCACTGAGGATCCAAACCACCTGGATAACTGCCTTTTCTTCCTGTTGTGGTAGCCTGGTGTATCCAGCTCAGCCCCAATCATGCACATTATATATATATATATATTATTGATTGAAAATGGAGTGATTGATGCCTTGTTTGTTTAATTAATCTAAAATGTGTTAACTGGTGAGCAGGCTACCTCTTTCCCTTTTTCCAAGTGTTTATGTTAATCTAAGCTAAGCTAAGCATCTCCTGGCTTCTGCATGATTTCCAGATTAGCCATTTTGTCATCTAACTCTTGGCAATGAAGTGAATAAATGTGTTACGTAAAATGATATTCCTTTAATTTTTTTTAAAATCTCTGACAGTAAGCAGTAAAGCGTTCACATATTTGTGCTGTCACAGGTACAGGATATATTCCAGACACATGCACAATGTGAGCTGGACGACAGGAAAAAAGGGGGAAATCAGGATTCAGGACACAGACTGACCTACATAGTATTCATGCCCTGCAGCTTATCACTAAGTGCAAGTGAACAATCACAACAGTCCCCTCACAGGTTAGAGTTCAAAGCCTGGTCAGGGATCTGCCTCATTGTAGAAGATGCTTAATAATTCATCCTGAGAAGAGAGGAAGACTTGCAAATTCCTCTTCATCAGGGAGTACCTTCACAGATCAATACCATAAAAATACTTTCAACTAGCTTCACTCATTTCACACTGAATATATCAGAGACGTGCATTTAACTTTGATCAAGAATTGTGCTGAGATGTCTGCAGCTTATTAAAAAAAAGGTATCAACCCTGAATGAGAGGAAACAGCACTCTCTCACATTCATTATTTTCCTCACAATAAGCCTATCTGCCCCCTCATGTCAGACTGTGAATCGTTGCTCAACCAGAAGAAATGAATAATGATGGCGTTTACCTTTTGGGACTGCTTTTTATTTATTTTTTTGCTAGTTGCACTCTTTCAGATTAATAAACAGAGGTAGCGCTGGGCCAATCGATGTGGCTGACAAACACAATAGTTTGTCTGGCAGCAGAGATGCACAAACATGGCAGCTGCAGCTCGCTGTTCCCCTCAGAGGGCAATCAGGCTTTGTGCCTCGCAAGATCAAATACCAAACAAAAAGCAGCCGTTACCTGTGCTGCCAGATAGAAATGATGAAAAATAATAACTTTTTTAGGGACTGTACTGAAATTATATGGAGGAAGGAGAGTTTAGAAAAAGGGGAGGTTTTTTTTTTGGAGTCTGGTAGTCTGGCAATTGATAATTCCATTGCATTGTATGTAATCTGTTGTGTATAATCTCTGTGCTCTTGTTAATGGCAAAATGATTTGAGTCAATCGGATGTTTTATATACTATGAGATACTGTGAGGAGGCTAACAGATCTATAATAATGCCAGAGAGGGCCTTGCTTTAAAAATAAATGACTAAAGAATATTCAGCCACCCTCCTCCATAAATAATTTTTTGTACCCCCCCTAAAGTCTAATTAAGTAAAAGTACTTTCTAAATAGCAATTAACCCATCTCTGTAAATGGAATGCTTGAGCAATATTTGGCAGGCTACATACGCACTGTCTTCTTTCATGTGATTGGTAAAGCACGCCTGAATTAAATTAAACTACAAATCTGTCCAAAACCCCAGACAGTGTTTGCTTTTATTGTGCAACACTTTCCTGTGCCAGTGTGCCAGGCTGTGCTTGTTTCTTGGTCCATCTAACCAAAGAACCAGTGAATATGAATACACATTTTGACATGTTATTTAGAATTTCAAATGAGCCTGTATCGACTGAATTTCTGGGCCGAACTGTGTTTCCTTTTGTTGGTGGGGTAATCTGCATGAACACACTGCTGTTCATGTTAATGCAAAGTCTTCAAAACAAGCTTTAAACGCGGCAGTTCTGCTCCCCAATCCGAGCCTTAAATGAATGAATTTCAATTCACGCACGTCCCCAGGAAACAGGAACAATCGGCTCATGGCAATTACAAAGCTCTGCCCTTTTAGTAGACAAACTGATGAAAGAGTGAAAGGTGTTTTATATTCTACTTCTTGCCATTTCATCTTTAGGCTCACACAAACAAGTCAAGCCAGTCATCCATTACTCAGAACTATCAGGGGTAAACAGTAGCTCTGCTTTCCATTAAACCTCCTTTTGTTTTGCAGTATGTTCATGTAATTGATTGACTGAACTGTGGAATATATTCATTTGTCTTAAAGTCTATAATCTGAAAGACTGAGACTGCACCAAGCCTGCTGAATAAATGCTTTCAAGTTTCCCACGCTTGGTCTGTTTTCTTTGTCGCTTGGGGCCAATCTAAGATAGATGGATTGTAACAGCACTTCACAACTGGAATAATATTAAATGGCTGGCTGTTACCCGTTGTTAGCAGAGCAGTTAAAACAATTTATGAAACTTTTACAACAGAAGAAGAACCAAAAAAGAGACATCGAGCATTAAAACAAAACAAAGAGAGAGCTGAGGGTGTTGTTAAAGAGTTTTTAATCAAGCAATAATCCAAAAAGCTTAGAACAGGATCAGGTTAGGAACAGATCACCGGTCACAACAGTTCACAACAGATACAAACAGTTACAAGTATCCACTGCAAAGTTGAAGGCGTTAACAAAACAGGGATCGGCACCGATCCACTGCTGGTTCAGACAAACTCTCCGAGTGGGTCAAAGACACGTGAACCTGAGGTGAGCAGGCTGATGTAAGGGGGGGGAGGGAGAGATTGCCAACACCCCCTCTTCATCCAAGACACTGGGGTTAGAGAACAGCATCGCACGAGTTTTGGTTTTTACTGTTCTGCTGAAGCATGATTCATACAGTAATCACTGCTGCGTTGCATTATATGACTGATTTTATCTGCCTTTCAACAAATTACTATGCAAATTAAAAATATTCTATGGTCTTTATGAGTCTACATTTCTGCTTGAATAGCTAATGTTCATGCAAAGTTAATTTTCCCTCCAATTAGCACATCATTATCCCTGTAATTTGAAATGATCAAACATCGGTTTCAACAGCCATTCAAATGCAGATTTCCTGCAGTTGTTTCATGTCCTGAGACTGGAGTTTTTGGCGTTATTTCACAACTTATCTCTCTCGTGCTGTCTTAACATTTTCTCAAAGCCCTGACTCGGGTTTGGATTAAAAAGTATGTGAATAAATCAAACAAAGAACATGAAAAGCGCAGGGATCAGTTTAAGCCTCCACACCTGCCACATATTAAAACAATCCATTACTCAAATCAGCATGCACATTGACGATCCAACAGAAAACACTGACACAATCTTTTTCAAAAATACTGCAGTCTGAAAGTCAAAGTATGCGTTAAGAGCGTCTGTGTAGAATCTGTGAGCAATGGTGGGCAGGGCGGATCAGAAATTAAGCTCTTCATGATGAATTCTTGCTGGAAAAATAACTGTTTGCAGCAGAGTTAGTGCAGGTTGATCTTTTGCTAGAGGCAACGGAGGTGGGGCGAACCTGTCGGTCATTCACTTAAGACGTGAACGCTCATCATTTGAAGGCAAACCCTTGGTGAATACATAAATATATATATATATATGTATATTTGTACAACTTCTTTTTAGTAAACCTGTCATCAGTATGGAGAGCAATGTACAACTGTATGGCATAAAGAAAAAGAAAATCCAACAAATACTTGCAGCGAATTGGTTACAGCCTAATGTTGAATGAAAGCTTCACAATTTGTTCTGTTGACATTTTCCCTGAACATCTCATGAGTAACATTTTGCAGATGCAAAATCTGATCAGCAGAACAGGCTCAAGCAAAGATCTGTACTATATAGCATATGTATAAAATCTCTCTTTTTTTTTAATCCTGACTCCTACAGTGAACACCTTTTTATAGTTGACATAAGGCGTGGGGGGAAATGCATATATTCATGCTGCTGAGTGATTTCTTTGCAATTAGCTTGCCAAACCTGCTGATTAGCGCTCTGCAGGGTTAGAAAAGCTGGATTAAAAAAACCTTAAAATCAGAGAGGGTATTTTTGTCTACTGCGACATGGCTCTGCAATCAAACCGTCATCTGTAATGTCCATGTTTTTTAAGACGGCAGTCACATTTCCTCTCTCTGAGAGCACTACAGGAGGCTTTGGGTTGTAGCTTCAGCATGCTGCATAGTGTTGTCAGGATAACCAACAATTCCACACTGTTACGATCTCAATAATTTCACCCCATATGGTGCTGAAGCTGATGTTCCATTTTATCACCACCTCCAGAGGGCATCACTGAGCACACAGCCCACTGAGTGGATAAGGAGTGGAACCATAAGAGCTGCAGTCTGGTTCTTAATGGCTGTGGCATTAGTGCCAAGCAGCCCATCCTGTCTGGAAGAGGATCTCAGACGGTCTAAACTGATGGACAAACCGGTGCCAGGAGTACAAACTCATTACCACAGCAAAGATGCCCACCAACATTAAAAAAACTTTTCTTTTTTTGACAAAGTAGCCCTGATCTGTTAAGTTTTTATATTCACTAATAGTCAAAATGATGGCATCTTGACAACACCAGAGCACAAAGTAATCATAAAGCAATGCAGGCTCAAATGCCTCATTATCACTTGCCTGCAGGATCAGATAAGCCTGTTGTTACTTTACAGAAGGCAGACTCTTGTATATACTCCCTATCAGGGGATGATAATATGCTCCTACTCTAATATCATTATATGTTAATATACATCGTATATCTCTTTGATCATTTATAGCATAATGTGATCATTAACTTTGAAAGTGACTTAGCTGACTGCTGGACCGTGCAAACAGTAGTGAAGTACCTCCCTGTGGCACAGATGTTTAAAAATGACCCAGAGACAGAGACATCAAAGACACTCTACAAAGAACTCTCTGCAGAGGAACTAATGCCTCTACCAAATCCAAGATAATGTACAAATATTACATCTGAATGATTCGGGCCAAATTTTCCCATCTCTTACATCATCATCATTTAGGGAAGTACCCGGACTGCAGCACGGCTGTTCTCAACTTCAGTTTGACGTTCTAATAAACAAACTGCATAACGGCAGCAAATAATTCCACCATATCACATCTACAACAGATATATTAAATTTAATCAAAGAGAAAAATGCTACCAATGTCAGTACCATTCAAATAAAAGAGAGAACAACAGAACAATATAGAAATGTATCCTTAAATGATTCAAAATCACAGCTCTTTGTAATACAAAATAAAACAAACCCCACCCAAAGTCATTATCCAGTGTCGATTCATAACCATAACGGCCAGTTAATGTGAATCACAGGACAATGTCAGACTTCGGTTCACCATAAAAACTACAGTAAAACCAACACAAATCTATATGACAAATATGTTGCAACAAATTCAATGAACAAGACCTGTTAAAGAAGTTAAAAAGTGGTTCTGTGAGTGAATCAGCAGAATGAACAGAGACAAGAGAGAAGTCGAGTTTTCACCTCGACTCTCCCTTCTTCCTCACCTTGCTCTTCCTCTTCTTGTCCCCTCCAAAGAACTTTCCAATCTGATCCAGGAGGCCGGGGTTCTTCTTCCTCCGGCCCAGCCCGAAGGCGGCCTGTGCAGAGCTGCTTGCGGATGCCATGGGTGTAGTAGTGGTTGGTAGTACGGTTTGTATTTGTCAGATGTGGGATTCTTGTCTCTCTCTTAAATGAGAGAGTGTGAAAAAAACAGAGGAGGGAAAAAGAGAAAAGAGAGGGAGGGAGGGAAAAAAAAGCTAGCCTATTCTAGGTCCTGTTCGGGGCTCTCCGACCCGCACTCTGAAGCCGCTCCGCTGTGCTCCTGAATGGTCTGCAGCTCGTCCGATTCGGAGGGTCGGTCTTTGAAGGTGTTGTCCTCTCGGCCCGGGGCATCTCGGGAGAAGAGGCGGGCCAGGTGGGGGCGTGGTGTGGCGGCGTCAGGGTCAGCTGTGCTGGCGGGGGTCCAGGGTTGGCGGGGGCCCTCAGCGCCCTTGGAGTCAGTCACCGCCGGCTTCTCCGAGACGCAGCCATTGTTCTGGTTCGCATCTGCCTCACCCAGGCCTGCGCAGAAACAACAAGGGTCATCTATGGGCTTGGGCCTGCATGGCACACAACAAACCGCAGCAGCACAATGGGCTCTTTTGACGAGACCGTGCCCTTCCTGCTGCAGCGGAGACCAGCAGAGCAAAGATTTTATATTTTAACTGGACGAATCTTACCTGTTGTATAGGAAAAGGTGGAAGTTTGAAATTTAAGACAACTGAAAAGTGTCATTTAAATTTCTTAGTACTCTTTTGTCTTTGAGGTCAGCGTTATTTTTCTGTGGGTACTCAGACCACACTCTGTTTTCTTAGGACTTTTCTTAGGAGAAACTAATATTGTAGCTCATGATTTACAGCTTAATTTGACTGAAGCACAAATCATTAGAGTGCTTGCACTAAAACCTTTCTTGATTTATTACAGTAACGCAATTATTAGTTGGCACACAGAATTCTGCAATAAAAGCCTCTTAAAAATATCACTGCAATAAACAGAAATCTGCACCAAATCTGCATCTGCAACAATCTTTAAGGCTGCACCACCTGCGGTCATCTCCCTACACTATCGTGGCTCATTTTTCACTTCACTCATGTCAAAGCTATGTTCCCGCGTGTTAGTTCCAGTGAGATGGATATACAGCTGCTTCTCTAACGTCCACTTTGACAGCTATCCATTAAGTTAGCCAGCTCCCACAGCGGAGGACATCCAGTGCATTCCTGCCTCGGAAACAATATCCACACTGTACTGTGCAGAAATGGTGTAGCACTACACCAGAGAATCTGCATGCAAATATTGGCTGAAACAGTGGCCTGTTGTCAGAGCTGCATAGTTATTACAGAGGAAACAATGGGCCCAGTGTCACTAAAATAACTCCTATAAGTATGGATTTTCAACCCAATGCACGGTGACACTTATCTGATTCGGGGCCGGAGAGCTGCGAGGCCGCGGTCTTTGGGTGCAGAGCAAGTGCAAGTTCTATGCTGTACGCTGTGTAAAGTTCACACTATGATTTAGGACAATTTAAGATGGAATTACTGCTGAAAAATGCATCTGTAGCCGTAACACCAGCATAAAAATCTGCCATTATTTGGTCCAATGAGTTCTTCAGCTTGATTTATTTCTTGCAGATTTGCAAGTCGTTTATAAAATGTGGACATCGATGAGGAAAAGATGCAGATATGTTGGTTTGAAGAGAGTGCGACCAACTTTTGTTCTTTGAGGAAGCGAGCCCTGAGGAGCTGCTATTTGTCATACACACATCACTGCTCCACATAAAAGCTTACTACGCCTTCGTCAAAATAACGTTCATGGAAAAAGCTTCGACTTGGTTGTTCCGTCTTTATCGTAGGCATTGATCCAGAAGCAAGACTGGGTGTTGATGATATGTATCTGTCTCCCAGCAGATGGACACCTGCAGTTCTTTTCATGATGTTTTCAAATGAGAAAAGTTTTAAAAGCATTTTCAACTTAGTTATTGTGAGGAACGTCAGCAGAAACAGATATACACGTCGACTGACTGTCCTTGGTCTTTCCTCCAACAAAGGCCTCATAGGTAAGCACATTTAAAATCATCCTTAACAAGCACTTAAAGCCTTCTGTAAATAGACATGACGGTGAAAAGGTTTGAATAAAAATGATCTTATGAAATCATTCTTGTCAAGGTGAAAAAGCCATTTTGAGACACTTAAAGTTCTCTTTGTAAACTAATAAAATTCTGACAGACTTAACAGCTGCTTTAAAGCAGATGACACATCCCATTCAAAGACTTTCTCTAAAGACTATAAAGGAATAAAGTGAAGGAATAAAGAGAACAAAAAAGACGTCAGGTTTGGCCAAAGAGGAAGAAACTGAAATTAAAGCCACTACTTGTTTGAAAAAAGTGATTATGTAACAAATTCAATCTGAACACACTGGTACGATCTATGTGTTGCTTTAAATTCTTTCTAGTGAAAATACAGTCGAAAAATAAATAAAAATAATCGCTCTACTGTCTGTGTTACGTTACTTCTTGTTTAGCGCTGGGGTTTATCATTCACCTGACAACGCACGAACACAACACAAAGGCTATTTCAGGCAGGTAAACATTCATCTTACATAAACTGGGTTGGGCTTGGGTTGGGCTCAAACATAAAAAACACAACTCCTGTTGGGTTTGGCTCAGATTTTACTCTCTTGTGTCAGGTTTGGACTGAAATACGCAGTCCGAGCTGCACTCTAAAAGGGAATCAGATAGAGGCTCTTTATGCTCGGTCTTGATGATGACCTCACACTATCTATCACAAATTCAACAAACTGCTTTAAAGCTGTTGAACACTGCATTTCAGGGTGTAGCTGTACAAAGGAGACACGGGCCGGTGCAAGCTCAGTACAGCGGAAAAAACCCAAATGCACAATGAGACATCCGTTTTTATTTATTTTGAACAGACTATAATGTCAAAGACAGACACTATATTCTGCTGGGGACTGAGGTAACATTTTGCCCACTGGCAACTTCTGTAAATTATTTCTATTGTGAAGATAAGGAGCACTTCAAACACTTCTGTATTACACAGTATGCACAAACACTTTTCTATAGGGTGACAGGTCACAACAGGCTATAAAACTGAAGAGCATCTCATGCTGAGAAATGAGAATAAGTAAAATACATAGAATAATAATGTTTCAATCAGTTCCACCTTGGCTACATCTGAACATATCAGGCACCCACACACTTATCACCCTGGTGACCAGAACATCATTTGCATGTTGGAAGTGTCTCCATTAACACACAATTCACAAAGGTGGAGCAATGCCAACACACTTTGATTGTTTATACGAAACTCTCTATTCGTTGGTGTTTAAGCTGACCGGAAAGGACCGTGACAATTCGGTATGAATACACCGTTACATTCATTCATTTTCTGTGAGTGCTTATCCTGTTTGGGGTTGCGGGGGGGCTGGAGCCCAGCTGACACTGGGCAAGAGGCAGGGTACACCCTGGACAGGTTGCCAGACTATCACAGGGCTGACACATAGAGACAGACAACCGTTCACACTCACATTCACACCTACAGCCAATTTTGAGTCACCAATTAACTGTGGGAGGAAGCCGGAGTACCTAGAGAAACCCGCAGGGAGAACACGCAACCTCCGCACAAAAGGGCTCCCCCACCCTGGAGTTCGGACCAGGAAACTCTTGCTGTGAGGCAAGATGCACCAACGTGTCACCACATACTGTTACAGCCGTACTATATTTAACATCCACGCAATCTAAGCTGATGATGCATGTGTTTATTTCTGTGGAAAATTGTCTGTATGTTCTCCCCTGAGGTTTGAAAACTCCTAAAGTTGAGGTATAATAACAGTGAGTGGCTCCATACTGCTTAGCTGAATGCTTGAGTTTCTCAATAACATTTTATCTTTTGCAGAGTTTGCAGGTTGCAGTTTTATTTTCTACTTCTGGCCTGAAAACTTTTTCACTATGGTTAAAATAAAAGTTATAAAAAAACAACTCACTGTTGTGTTTTTTAAGTTTCTCCCAGGAGTTAATTAGCACGCAGCATGACCTGCCAGTCATTTGCAGAAAAGCCGGCTCATGATCTCGGCAGCCAACAGTGAGGCTCATTAGAGAGACACTGTGTATGTTCAGTGTGTTTGATGGATGTGTGACTTTTCTAGAGTGGCGGCAGAAGAAGGAAAACAATCAAACGTATTTGTTTAAGTTGTGAATGCAGCTATATCTTCACCCTGAGCAACACAGCCTCATAAAATCATTTCCCAACAGTAAATATGTTATATTACCCTGTTGTTCCCACTCAGGAGAGCCTCTGTGCCTGTTATTTTACTGAGAGGAACAAAAAAACGGGCTGTTTTTTTGTCCTTCAGTGGCCTGCCTATGAGTCCTCATTTTATTATCCATCACCTGTGGCTTCCTTTTTTAAGCCCAGCGGTGCTGCCATCCACCACTAGAATTACAATAAAATATGAATCACAGTGAGAGAAACATCCTGACACCGCTAAACGTTAACAGCCCTCCCCGGATCTAAAATACTGCAGCATAAAACTGACTTTATGTCCACCATGTTTGGCCACAAAAAAGGTTATGTGCTGATGATTAACTTGAATCAACTGAGTTTCTTTGTGCTCTTATCAAAAGATGCATTGAGTCACGATTCCAGTATCCCAATGCACAAACTGCTCATAATATGTCTGTGGGAGACTGATAGGATTATTGATCAATGCTGATGACTCAGTGATCACTGAGCCAGGTACTTACATTTCTGGCTAATCCAAACTCTTTTTTTTTGTGGAAAAAAAAAACAAATCCTCCCATTTTTAACTGCCTGATAATGATGGATGGTGGATGACCAACTGACTCAAACTGCTGTTGTCAAGCTCAAAACACAAATGACACAGCGGTATTACTGTTCTGGGACTTATCACTGTTATTTACTTGTTAGTGATTTTATTGGACCTCTGTTTAGATCAGATTACTCCCTCGTCTGTGTAGAGAAGATAACACTGACTGATTTGTATTCCTTATCACCCGCCGCACACTGAATCAGACACCAATCGGTGTTGTTGATATTCTCTGGTTTCCAATAAAAGTCCATTAAATAGAAATGGACTAGGTAATGCTTCTTAATTTGCCGCTTGTCACTGCGATCAGCTCTTGTCAGCGTCTGCAAACCAAACCTCCATTATGAAAATATGTTGATATTAAATTAAACAAAACAGCACGGTGCAGCCAAATGCATCTTAGTGGCTTTAGATAAGAGTTTTAGCTGTGTGAGCAAAATATGATAGAAAGCAATTCTAGTGATTATGTTTCCAGTTTACAATAAATGTAACTCTGCGGGGCTGAAAAATGACGGCATCATGAAAATGCCAAAAACCGCAGTCAAGTCAAAGAAGGGTCCTTACATGGCTGAATTTCAAGGACGCTATGTCATCAAATCCCTCCTACGGACTGTTCCAATGTCAAAGATCCCTCAAATTGTACCAAGGAGTTCTTCTTTCAGAAAATTTTTAAGGATGCATTTATAGCCCCGTTTCCAACGAGCAGTATTGTTCAGTTCAATTCAGTGCGCATTTTTTTCTATATCCATTGTGAAAAGTTGTGGATGGTATCAACAGACCCGTTCCGTACCGTTCCCATTTTTGGTAACCCTTCTGTTGGGGTACCTAGCACACAGATCTGGTACTAAAAGGTGGAGCTGTGAACACTTCAGTACGTTGATTGGTCAACAGTAGTCGGTCACTCTGCTCAGGGTTGAGTTGCGGCTTGTTTTTAGGCTCATGTAACCACTGTTCATACTGTGAAGAATTTTATTAGTGGACTGTAACTATGAATTGAAATGAATTATGTACCTCTTGCAGCAGCTACAGTCAGAGAAAAGAAACTGCCAACAAATTTTAAGGTGGAACATTAACTTGTAATGTTACTCAATGTAGCTGCTGACATGAATTGATCAATACACTGAGCCAACTTTGACCGTTACTTAAGTTTTTATATGACATACACTTTTACTAATGAGGGGATCTTTAAGCATTTATATGTATTAATTTCAACCAGATTATGTGAACTGCATATTCTAATCCTCACTCGGAGAAAAAATAACAGCGTTGCAGAGAGCCGTTCCCGTGGGTAACACTAAAACCCTGAGCTTGCCTTAGAAGGACTAAATGCACAAACCCACCATATTTTTAAATATCCCATCGAGAGAGACTCTCACTGCAGCCGGTTCTACTTTGTTCTGAAAATGTCGGCGTGCAGCCTCATTCTGTGAATGATAAACAAGGTGCAAATGTTCCATCTGTGTCACCAGTAATGAGGAAATACAGCGAGTCCTGGACGGAGCAGTGAGTGACAACAACCCCTTCCACATGAAAGAGTACTGTTTGCAGTGGAAACGCTAGGGTCCAGGTACCATGTCTGAAGGGTTACTTTTGGTTCCAGAGGTACCACACCAAAAGTGTTTGGTGGAAACGGGCTTTTTGTATCCTTAGCAGGTATAAAGTACCCACAGTTCTTTGTGCACAATTTGCTGGAAGTGAAGGCTTCAAAGAAATCTGCTTGGCGGAGCTCGGCGGGATTTTGATAAATATGTCATTCCTTTGGTTTAATATGAAAACAATGTTGCCAGACCCCTCATAATTTACACATTCCAATGTGTCCACTGCCAAATAATGAGACATTTCAAATAATGTGATTAAGATAAAACATTTAAGTTTTTAAATTAATCACTTACAGCAGCGATAGAGCACTATGGCTATGGTGACAGCTGAAACGCTGACTTTGAGGCTTTAAAACAGAAGTCCAAAAACCAATCGGCGACGTCACAGTAGCTCTGTCTATCATTAATACAGTCTACACTAAAGACACATCTATTTAGTTTTACAGAAAATATGATTGGAGTTTGATTTAAGAATACAAAAAATGTTTTTTGCATTTTCTTTTTTCATATATTGATAAATAGGTGCACAGACTGTCTGGCAATGTGATCTGAAAGAGCTGAAAAGTCATTTTCATTTCATTATTATTACATCATTTTTATGAGGAGAGGGAGAAAATTCTAACAGTATCCTGGTGTGCGTCGACTTGCAAGACAGTAGCCAATGGGACTGCAATAGATGTAATATGATGAGCCCAGCATGCTAGATAATGGAGATGAGAGAACAAGATGGAGTTGTTGATTTGTTGGTTGGAGTTCTTTTTGCCCTGTGGATATATACCTGCCCTTTTCTCTATGATACATTCACTAAGGATACCTTCCTGTTATATTGTATGAGGAACCTGATAAAACTGAGACTCAGGTAGATCCTTTAAAGCCACCAAGTTTCAGTGGCTGGGTCACTGACAGCTGCGTGACAGCCCGGCTCCTCCTTGTGTCGACTTTTTAATTGGGTCGAGGCTCGATGTCTAATTCAGCCACACCCTGAACTGTGCTCTCCATGACTCAATCTTCCCTTCAGTCTAATTACAACTGCAAGGAGTCAGACAATCAATCAGCCCCTAGCAGAGCTTAATAATACCCTCAGTACACTCAACTAATTTTTCAATAATTGCAATTGTCTGTGCTGCGCTGACTTGTAGTAACTGCTTTCATTGTGATTTTCAATTATTGGACAGCTGTAAACTCCCAGTGTCATTGTGTCAGCTTACACTGAACATTATTTAAAAGAGAATATAATACTTGGATATTTTCACCGTTACCTAAGATGCTGCTAAACTGAAGTGAAGGAGACAAGGATGGATAATAGGCCAACTATGATGCTGCACTTGTTATAAACAACACTGAAGGCCAATTATCCAGCAGACTCACGACGCTGCAGAGAGAAGCAGGGGGTCTGCTGGGAGTGTGTTGCGTTGTCTTTGTTGGCTTCCTTTCATAAGTACTGGATTTATTCCTGTGTTGAAGTCCCAAGATAAATCCTGTACATCAGTGCTGGTTTATCACAGGAGCCTTCAGATGGGAAGGCAGTAAGGTCAGAATCAGCTGCACGCGCTCTGTCGAACACGTTGCTTTGCACGCCTGACAAGAGATACTGGTCTCATTCAAAATATGTTTTCAGCGCTTCTCATAATGTAGCCAAGATATTATCGCACTCTGAGGGTGACCAGATAATAGTGTGTTACCTCATCTTGATTAATTCACAATGACAGCTCCAAGATGTTCCTATGATGACTAAAGTCGGCCTGACAATTCTGATGAAATTACAGGGACCAAATGAGGTGACAATGGAGTTTTAGATTACTGTGCCCAGAGCAATTACCATCACCATCTCTGTCTCCTGCACGATATAGATTGAATAGTTTGGTGAAGACACCAAAAACTGATCTGATCAGCAGAGAAATTCAGCACCCTTCAAGAGGGGAAAGATCAGCATCCAGAAGGGAAGAGGTATGCAGGGAGTGGGCCTCAATCTCCTCATTTTTCCTCCTCTTCCTGAGTGTGAAGAGGATGTGTAACCCAGCCGCTGGGACAACAACAAGGACTGTAGTGGGACCGAGGCACGGGAAGCATTCCTCTGAAAAAACATCCATCGCTATGTGGCCCTGGACCAATACTCCTACCCAGGGGCGAGAATCCTTCTGCCGCTGCATTCATGGTGGATCTGAAGCACCCACAAGCCTTGAGAAAAAAGCCCCTCTCTGTCTTTGAAACCCCATCTGGCATTCAGGACGTTAGTCCTTCGGAGATTTTTCTGGACGAGATAAGACAGCAGAACCACTCCCTCTTTATGACCCCGGGCATGTTCATGACTTTTAACCTTCACTCTGTGCCACTGTTATGCTGAGATGAAGTCAAGACTTTTTGTTTTTGTTGTTTTGGTCACATCAAATAAAAACCAAAAAACCCTTTGAATTTCCCAAACTGCACACTGAGGCATTAGCCACATTTGGCTTGGTTTGTGTGCTGGAAGTGTTGCAAACTCCATCATATACACAGCAGTGCCAGAGCGGCTGTATTTATCCAAGCAGCTGTGAAAAATTCACCTCACAGTGCTGCGAAGCACAATGAAAGCCCTGGCCTGTCATCAACAGCAGCTCCTAACATCGATTTGTTTACTGAAAAACAGCTATTTTCACTCTATTTTTTACACCTCTCTCTGTATTACTTTGGTTTTCTTGACAACAGTTAATTAAACATTTACAAGTTTTCCCTCGCATCAATAGAGGTGTGTTTGTACCATGTGATGTGCCATATTGGCTCGTTGTAAATTCTCTACCATATTAAGAAAATGTTGTGACTATTTGTCCCACTGCCACTGTTCTTACAGGTAACATGAGTTCATCCTTTGGTTTTACATCAAACGAAAACACTGCTTTTTTGGGGGGCGGCTGCAACTATGTACCACTCAACGGCCACTTTATTAGGTACACCTTGCTAGAACCGGGTTGGACCCCATTTGGCCTTCAGGACTGCTTTAATTCTTTGTGACATAAATTCAACAAAGTTCTGCATCATTCCAGCACATCATTGATGCGCAGTACTTTGTCTGCTGTACATCCATGATGCCAATCTCCTGTTCCACCACATCCCAAAGGTGCTCTATTGGATTGAGATCTGGTGACTGTGGAGGCCACTGGAGTACAGTGAACACATTGTCATGGTCAAGAAATCAGTTCAAGATGATTTGAGCTTTGTGACATGGTGTGTTATCCTGCTGGAAGTAGCCATCAGAAGATGGGTACACTGTGGTCATAAAGGGATGGACACGGTCAGCAACAATACTCAGGTAGGCTGTGGTGTTTAAACAATGCTCAGTTGGTACTAAGGGGCCCAAAGTGTGCCAAGAAAATATCCCCCACACCATTACACCAGCACCAGCCTGAACCGCTTGATACAAGGCAGGATGGATCCATGCTTTTATGTTGTTAGCGCCAAATTCTGACCCTTCCATTTGAATGTCACAGCAGACATCGAGAGTCATCAATGTTTTTCCAATCTCCTGTTGTCCGGTTTTGGTGAGATTGTGCGAATTGTAGCCTCAGTTTCAGTTTAAACCAATCTGAACATTCTATTCTGACCTCTGGCATCAACAAAGCATTTTCACTCAGATAACTGCTCCTCACTGGATATTTTCTTCCTCTGTAAACCCTAGAGATGGTTGTGGATGAAAATCCCAGTAGATCAGCAGTTTCTGAAATACTCAGACCAGCCCTGTCTGGCACCAACAACTGTTCAAAGTCACTTAAATCACCTTTCTTCCCCATTCTGATGCTCGGGTTGAACCTCAGCAGGTCGTCTTGACCATGTCTACGTGCCTACGTGATTGGCTGATTATCTATCTGTGTTAACGAGCAGTTGAACAGGTGTACCTAATAAAGTGGCCGGCAAATGTAATTTCATCTGTTAATCTTTTTTTTTTTTAATCCATAAATTTTCCTTTGTGAAAAAGATCCATCACATAAACCCAGAGCCTTAGTTGACATCTTCAAATTGGTAAATACCAGAGGTGGGGCCAAGTTATTGCTTTGCAAGTCACAAATAAGTCAAGACTGACATATCCCAAGTCAAGTCCCAAGTCCTCAGTGTTGCGTTTGAGTCCTTAACAAGTCATTAATGTGCTCTTCACCAAATTGTACACTATTTTAACATTTAATTTACAAAAGTGAAGTCACGAGTCATTGATGTTAAAATCCAAGTCAAGTTGCAAGTCTTCTTTGATTTTGTCAAGTAGAGTCTAAAGTCATAAAATTTGTGACTTGAATCTGACTCAAGTCCTGGAGTGTGAATCTAGTCACTGGTAAATGGTAAACTGACCTGCACGTGTCGTGTACAGCACCATTCTATTCTTCCAACCACTCAAAGCACTTGAACACTACGTCACATTCACCCACCCTGGTGGCCGAGGCTACCATACAAGGTGCAACCTGGTAATCAGCTGAAACATTCACACGTAATAACACACCGATGGCAGCCATCAGAGGTACTTTGGGGTTTAGTATCTTGTCACAGACATTCGGACTAGAGGATCTAGGGATCAAGTCACTGATCTACCAATTAGTCGACCACCCGCTCTCCCTCCTGAGCCACAGCTGCCCAATTTGCTTGCTACGCCCAACCAACTGTCAAAAAGTACAAAAAATATAACATTTCAAATGATATAAAAGCAAAGACAGCCAAATCTCACATTTGAGGGGTAGGGACCATTAAATGTTTAATATATTTGCTTTAAAATTTACTTAAAGCCTCATGAAAATTGTTGCTAAAATTGTCTTTGCCTGTCAATCAATACATTGACATAAGCACTATTCTTGCGAGGACTTCACTGTCACTTCTGGATTGAACAAAGCAAGACTGTGGTTTGACGTTAATTATGTTTTTCTAGAGGGTCACTTATGAATGTCAATTTTGAATGTGTTTAGTTCAGCGTGGTGTATTAACACAGTACTATATCTCTGTCATGACAGACGTGTTTGTGGAGGATGAGGTTTTCATTGGCAGCCGGTATGAATGGGTGTCTCTAGTAGGACAGTGGGACAGCACAGACGAAGAATAGAGCTCAACATGGGTTGATGCCATCAGCGTAGTGCTCAGGGACGTTTCCTCACCCATGGAGACATGAGAGGCCAAAACACATTTATACATACACACACTTCGACGGGGCAGTGGACATGACGTAAGCCGGCTGGATGCTTGTGTCAAAGGCTTCAACTGAGACATTACACTTTGATTTCTTCTGCGTGATCACTGGCACAAGAAACGGATCATCCTGAGAGCTTTAGGTCCAAACGCAATCTGAAGCATTATGCTCTGTCATGCACAGCCAGACCAAAAAACCTAACAATCCTTCATCAGATAAGATTTTTGAAGATCGAAATCTGAAGATGTAGCAGCTATTCAGTATTTTCACCCACTAGGAGACACGTAAGGTTTCTGTTGCACCAAAACACATGTCAATAAAGGCCTGCTGTGGGACAGCTTCATTTGCTGGTAGAGGATGGATTGAGGTGGATTCTGATACTGCAGGGCTGTTCACATTTTGGCACTGAACTTAATCTCAGATAATCTGATTTTAAGCAGGCAGCTTTGTCACAGGTGCACCGAAAAAGCCCCGAGGAAACACTGATCCCATTAACATCTGTCATTTTAGGTGTCACATATCTGGATAAAATCCAGATGGGATTTAAGATATTACTGTTTACACGTACATGAATGTGTCTCTGTTAGCCAGGTCATACATCTGATTGCATCAGTCTTCCTTTTCTCACGCTATGGCTGGGCAGTATATCCATATTTTATTGTTACCTTGATATGAGAGTAGATGTTGTCATCTTGTTAGTGGTGTCTTTTGCTGGTTTTAAAGGCTGCATTACAGTTAAGTGACATAAGGTTCTGAACTTACCAGACTTCTGATTATTGATGACTGTATATCAAAAAATTATTTTGTTAATAGTTTGTGAAAGCACAAAGAGTCTACCCTACAATACTGTTGCAATATCAGTATCTAGGCATTTTGTCAAAAATATCGTGATATTTGAATCGCTTCGTATTGCTTAACCCTATCACACACTAAATACAAATGTCAGTGGGCCCAACTTCACACTTTTTTGATATTCTTTTCATAGGGCTGGGCAATATATAGATATTATGATATCAGACTAGATATCCTCTTAGATTTTAGATATCTGTAAGTGTTGTCTTTTCCTGGTTTTAAAGGCTGCATTACAGTAAAGTGTTCTAGTCTTCTGAACTTACCAGACTGTTGTAGTTGCTCTATTATTTGCCTTCCACTTACTTAGTTCAAATCAGGGACAAATATTGTTTACAAAGTTGCATAATAGCCTAGAGTTCTCACAGCAGCACTTACAAGCAGACTAGATAAAATGCCTGCGCGAGAAAGCTGCTCTTGATTGGCAGGAATTCCATGCGGGAAAAACCCACCAAGTAAACAAAACATTGCAGAGGAGTACGCTTGCAAGACAAATGCGACACTTTCAAATGTCACAACAGAAGAACAACTACACGGGTTGATTTAACGCTGGTCATCGTGTACTGTATTGCTTGCATTGTTCATTTTAGACATATCATACAGTTTGAAAACAAGACATGGCTCTAAGTAGAAAACAATGTTTTGACGCGTTGGATGTGCTGAATGCGCATATTAAAGCAGTACAGGGGAAGGAGCACATACAGAATCCTCCGGGACTGTAACATGCTCATGCTTGTTTAACCCAAACAATGTGTAATGTGACTGTAGTTGGTTCGGATCCAGGTCAGAACAGGTTCTCACCACAAATGCACCGCACCAGAGTCGATCTGTAACCGGACTGAGCCCACCTCTTCAAAAAGGTCTCGGTTGTTTTGGTGCACACCTGACTGCTTTGTTTACACCTGCCTCAACGAACCGCACCTAGGGGGCAAATGAACTTGAATTCGATTGAACTGAACCAAACAGGGCAGGTGTGAAAGCACCCTAAATATTAGGGGTATAAATCACACTTTCATCATGGTACCTGTTTTTTGGCAACCATTCGATATTTACTGATATCACAAAGTCTGCCACGATATGATTTTGGCTAGGCTGTTAGCACTGTTTGAACGTTTAGTAAGGAAGTGTGCCTGGACGGAACTGGTGACACAGACTGACCCTTGGAATTTAACATTAAGGCTGGATATATTGATCCAAATTGATCTATCGTTACATACCTAACAATATTTTGTAACAATACCAATAGTCAACCCTACAACATTTTCCCAATAAAGTGGTGTTATTTTATTTTCTTCATATCGCCCTGCCCTACTTCAGTATCTATCTGCTCTGCCTCAAACACATGGAAAGGCTAATTATAAACGTGGTAATTAAGATCCAATTTCTCAGCAACACTTGGCAGGGGTCAAGGCCAAGGTCATTTGAGCCCATATGTGTGCCCATGGAAATATGAATGAAAATGCATCCCTAATTGCACTGAAGGACCACTTGGTCAACTGTGCATGTAATGTGACAAATCTCTCCTTCACAGCTGAAAATTCTGTTGATTTTCTGATGCCAAACAGCTCAGACTGGGTGTTTTAATTTGGACCCAAGGCAAGCTACCAAATAGACACAGTGGTGTCAGCCAGCTGCATTAGATGAGCACGGATGTGGATCTTTCTCTCTTTGGCATCTGTCAGAGGGGTCCCACAGATAAAAACAAATGTGAGCAGTGAAGCAAAATCCGATTAAAAGCAGTCAGTTAAGCCACACTAGAGACAAAATCTATCCCTTTACCAGGTGTGAACTGCAATCCCTCTCAACCGGAACCAGACACAATCTGTATCTTTCTGGATAAAACATAAGATGTCTAAATTGTCCACAGATAAGTAGAGTTTGTTGTGTTCTTCCGAGGGGAAAGGACTCCAGTTCATCTTGTCTGACATACGGGATGCAGTAGCCAGGGTAGTACTTTTGTACTCTCTTGGTTACCCATCATCCCCTCCCCTTGGACTCGTGTAGCCACAGACCCAGCTGCTAACACACATACACACTCAGTGATTGTCCTGCCAGATGGTCGAGGCCAGATGACGTGGCCTCCTGAACTCATGGCAACACCAAGGCACAATCTCTTACAACATGGCACACAAACACACAGATGCACAATACCCAAATATGTGGGGTGCATTTTCATGAAATCAATTAGGAAAAGCTGCAGAGGACACACTTAATAACAGGACTGCAGCTGGCAGATCATAAGAGAAAAATTTGCATGGAGTACATGTTGTAGCTTATTTTGAGTGATCTTGAGATTGATTCATCCATCTGTGAAAGACGAGGGAAAAAAACCTGAAAGAAAGGGGAAGAGATCAGAGGCGAGAAAGAGAGGTGAGAGGGGACAGAAAGGGAGAATCTGAACAATGGTGTCAAACCCAAGAACACTGGTCCAGTGATGGATGCTGCCCTTTAACAATCAGAGCTTTTGAGGGGGGAGGAGAGGAGGTGCTTCGTGTTGGCAGTGCCAGGGCCCGTACCAGCTAGTGTCAGCCTCGGCCACAGAGACAAATGACTGAGCCACTGCACTTATATATGTGTACAGCTGACAAATGCACAGCAGAGGAACACACTCATACATATTCTCAATACTGTGTTGTATGCGCAGTCAGCAGTGCTTACACAGTTTCAGTGAGAATATACTCCACATACGCATAGACGGGAATCAGCAAAACGCAAATGATGCATTTCAGTGTAGATGTTAAAATGACCAATGAATTTTGAGGGTGTTGAAGTCAAACGAAGGGAGGCAGGAGGTAGAGAGGATACAGAGTAAGTAATATTTCCTGCATGTTTTTGACAGTCTACACCGTGACTTGCTATTCTGAAAGCGTCCATATTTTTAATGACATTTTTCATTTCTCCAACTAATACCAGTCAATTCAAATTCTAATAATTAGCAGTCAAAGCTGAATTACTGATGACTGTATAAATATAATATAAATAATAATGTGATATAAACACTGGCCGTGTTTGAATCATTTACAAACCTGTTGTTTAAACCCACCAGACTCCACAGCACCAGATAGCAGACCATGAAAGTTAGCAACTAGCTGATGCTGCTGAAGAGCTACTAAGAGCTGCCGGATATCCCTCAAGAGTTGTTGGAGGCCAAAACAGAGCTAAAGGAGAGTGGATATTGGACTTGCATTCAACAGGTGATGTAAACATGACTGCAAATGAGTGCTAATGTTTCTCTGTAACTACTGGATGTGTTAACAAATAAATGTTCGCCTACATGTTCACTTTATCAAGTTTTAAAAGGTTTTATGTCAAAGTTCTGTTGACAGTTTATTTCCACTGACTTGCATTTCTGTTGGAGCATTTAATATCAAGTGAAGGTTTGAGCGACACAAGAATAGCATGTATGAAAAGAATACAACAGGTATTGATGTGTCTTGGGTGATCTGATCACAAGGGGACAGTTCTAAAAGCCTTTGCACACTGAGTCAGTTTTTTCCACATCTAAAAATAAATACAGCTTCTCCTTGTGTCAATCACGTTTGCATACTGAGTCCGAAAAGTTTTTCGCCTCCGTCAGAAGCCTTTAGAGAGTTGTTTGACCATGAATCAGTGAGGAAAATGTGGTGGCGGGACACAGCTGTGACAAGACGGGAATGGGGCGCACACAATAATTTCATGACTCAGACAGCTCAATTTCAGCAGATCAGATACCGGTAGTTATATTCAGGTGGATGATGATGAAGAGGAGGAGGATGTGGACCACACAAAGAATGTGAAGGACAGAGAGGGAGGACAGCTCCGCCCCTTCACGCAGCTGCAGTGTCAAATGAAAGACAGGGAGGGAGTGGTGACAGCCAGATAGGTAACTCCGGTGGAGAGAGGCAATGGAGGAAATATGTCATTTCATTTAGTCATGTTTTGATTTTTTTTGGATGAGAGATTAAAAAAAACATATCCGAAAAAAACTGACTCTGTCTGCAAAGGCCCTAAGTCTATCTGTTTACACCAAACGTTAGAATGCGTCTCCACATGAGTCTTAAGTGACCACTTGTGATCAGATGTCACCACCCTGCTCTATATGCAAGTAAAAAGGTCAAAAACCCGATGTGTTTCTGTTTTCAAGAGTGGGAGGTTTGTCGTGCACAACCCACGGTCCCTCTGCCTCCTCACCGCTAGGAGACTGAAAGGGCTAACTGTTAGTGTCATGGGGCTAACGTTAACAAATGATTATTCACGGGTATAATGACAGAGTCGAGCTGTTTGGGTGTTGGTTTGAGTTTAGTCGGATAAGCAATAACTTCAGCTAAGGGTTTGGTCCTTCAAAGTGGCTGAGGACTCATTAGTGTACATACTGCTGAATGAATGTGGCCATATGCGGCCAAGACCACCGCCGAATGAGTCAGATCTTAAGAAGCATTGAGACACATTTGGTGCATTCACACCTGTACTTAGAGCCGTCTATGTGTGATCCGATCACCCACAATGCGTGTTAAAAACCAGGCTTTTGACGACCTTTAAATCCAGGTTAAATGGTTTTCTGTTCTCTGCCGCCTTTGACCAAATGTTTTAATTTGCATTTTAATGATTTATGCTTTATTAGCTTTTTAATGTGTGTAGTTAACTTTGAATTGCCTTTGTGTTTAAAGTCCTGTTAAAATATACAGCTGTACAGTTTTAAAGACAACTAGTTTATCTCTGGGGCTATTTGTCTGTAACTGTAGAGGAATGTCTTATAAGGCCAACATTCATTAAACTAAAATTCATCACTCCCTGTGCTTGTTTATCCAGTAAATAAAATATAACATTCAGTGCAAACAGCAAACAATGAAGTGAGCAGAGGAAGAAGAGAATACATTCATTAATGCAGAAAGCAGAGGGAGCTGTGCAGCCCAGATGAAGGCCATGTCAGTAAATGCAAACCCAGCTGTGTACATCACACATGATGCTGCATTAACTCCATCATCCAGCTCTTCATCCTTAGAAATTAAACCAGATATTAAATAGTCACAAGACTTCATGTGGAAAAATCTAATTTCTACAGAGTATGTTCTGATTTTGTTTTCATTATAGGTTGATGTGTGTTTTCAGGGGCTTCTCTACACAGTTAGTAACGAGCGAGCAGAGAGTTGGGAAGTCTCAGATCCTCTCGCTGCTCACTCTCAGCCAGTAGTAAAGGAGAGCACTCTGAATAACCCCACCAGGCTCGCACGAAATCAATGCAACCTGAAGCAGCCTGTTCTACCCTTCAGATTTCAGGGGTAGCCAGTAGGTCCCTAACGCAATTACAGGGGAAGCACATAGTGTATGAAAGAAGTGATAACTGGCTCACACCAATATCATCCAGTTTCCTTGATGGAAGCTCAAGTGTGACCTGCAGAAAGGATAAATCCGAAATGAAAATTGATCTTCAGGGGACAGTCTCTTATCACGTTATGTCCATAGCTTTGTCAGCCGCTTGCTTTTTTATTCTTCCATCAAATGCTCATGTTTTGAAATGTTGAGCCGCTTTTGATTTAGAAAGATTAGGATAAGAATCCAGTTATTTTTGTTGTTTGAGCTTTCAGGGGGTTGTGGAGCGCATCTACAGTGTGTGCAGAACATTCTCAGAAATCTGATAAAACACAAGAATTGGCAACGCTGTTTGGTTCTGTAGTTGTAAATCAAAGGCTCCAAAACAGTTTCCATTTTTTTGTAATGCAAATGATGTTTTGTGGAATCAGCCTAAGATATTATCCACCCCTTATCAGTGAAAGGTAGCATATCTGATCTGGATAATATGGGTGTAAAAATTACAATTTTTAGGGTTCTTATTCTAGTCCATTTTTTAACACTATCTATGAAAGGCATTTTTCAGCAATAGCCATTCAACGTTATTGTATTCTGTAACTGTCCCTCTATATGATACTTTCATTGTTCAGGCTGAGTCCGTCTTTCCAGTGAAGGATTCAAATTGGGTTTCAAAGGAAACAACACATGCATATAGTGTATTGTATGAGATGTGGAGGTGAAAGGCTGATGCATGTGTGTATGTACTGCAAAGGAGAAAGACCCTTTTTCATTAAAACGTCTTTTCTGGGGGACTGAGCTTCAGGTGGACACATGGGTTGCTCAATCTCTGTTGCATTATCAGCTAAAGGCATGTTTTCTGACTAGGGTAGTTAATGTGTCCTTTTAAAGAGAACGCTGCGGCCTATTATTAGAGTGGATTCACACCAGGATAGTACGGGGGACTTGACTTCGATTGGGCGGGGAATGCCGAAAAATTTCACACCTTCATGTAGTTCGGTTCACTTTCACACTGCACTTCTTAAAGCGGACCAAACCGTCTTGACACAGTCACGCAGTTACAACAGCTGTTTGTTTGAGGGCAGTACTGCCCGAAACGACCACTGACCAGGAAGAAAAAAAGCATGAGGAAGAAGAAAACCCCGCTCATCGACTGGCCAGGACCGAAAACGGAAAATCCATCCCCTTCAGCTAGGCTTGGTCACCACAATTTATTCAACAAATTCATACAGTCTTGGGATTTCTGTTCTTATTTTTTTATTTTTCTACCTCCGCTTCTCCCGGTTTGCACTGTTGGCTTTGTTTTTTTCCTACCCAAAATGCACAGCACTCTATGTCACTTCCTCTCTTTGGTTCACTTCCTGTCTTTGGTTCGCTGGATAGTCCATTTGCGTTTCCCACTGTAAGCGAACTACACCATGGTTCACTTGCAAATGAATTGAGACCCCCAGTTTTCAAGCGGACCAGGGTTCGCTCGTCTGGTCCGCACCAGAGTTTGAATGAGCGTTCACACCACTCCAAACGAACCGAACTATCCGTGGAAGCGGACCAGGGTTAGTTTAAAGCGGACCAAACAGCGCCAGTGTGAATGTGTCCTTAGCGTTATCAAAAAGCCCTTGTCATTACCATCAATTGCCAAATCAACAAGGACTGAAATCATAAAGTTTATAACACGAAATAGTCAAGAAATATCTAGCTTTGTGTGTTATTTATTTATTCAGCTGATTATTATCATGTTTTGTGTGTGTGAGTGTGTTCATTTTCAGGTTTTTAGTTGGAAACTGAAGATTCTCATTGTTGCAATAATGAACATATGTTCCTTCATCCTGTGGCCCTGTCAAGCGTGGACTGGGCTTCCATTAGGGTATATTGTTGACTTATATCTAATTAAGTTAACATGGTTGAGTTAAACTGGCTTGAGAGACTTTGTGTATTAGGTTTAATAACAATAACACAGTATACAGCAGGCCTATTCAATTGGCAGCCTGCAGGCCACATCTGGCCCAGAATTAACCTCTGAATGACCCAGCATACATAAACCTGACTTACCAGTATAACAAAATATGTGAACTACTATTGTGTCTTGAAGTAGCTAACGAGTGAACCATATCCCTTCTGTCTTATCTCTGCTAAGTTACACACGTGCAGTACCGATTGGGCAGGATGTCAGCAACACCGACACACCATATCTTTCATAAATTAATGTTTCTCGATGACGCTGTTCAGCCGTGCTCAGTAGCTGTTCAAAACATCTGGGCTGCAGTCAGAAACTCAAAAAAATACATGTCTTTTCCTAAAAACTTTCCTTGACCTCGATGGAAAACATAAGGAGGTAAGGTGCTGTGTGTGTGTGTGTGGGAGGCAGAAAGACTGGAGAGGCAGGGACATCCTGGTAGAAAGAGATAGAGTGTGCCATTGGTTACTATTATTGCCACTTTTTATGGCTCTGAAGATGGATGGTATTAATAGCTTTTTTTAAAATTCTATTCAGCATATTTTTTTTAATTTAAAAAGCGAAACAATGACCGTTTCTATTTTTCACTGCATTCATTTGGATTTGTTTAAAATTTATAATAACCGAAAGATAAAAAAAAAAAAGGTTTTGAACGGGCTGCTGAAAATGTCTGGCCCATCTGCATTTCCTGGTATTAAAATCCGGCCTGATTGAATCTGTAATTGAATAGCTCTGGTGTACAGTGTATAACAATATTGGCTTTTCTGAGATAGTGCTATTATCACTATGCTTTTTTTTCCAGATATAAATGTTTGAATTATGAATCCAGTCAGAGAACAAAGGTAATTCTATCTATTCTGGTAATGATATTTTTCAGTTGAGACTTGAGTAGAAGATAAACTCACTGCAAAAGCGAGAGAAGCTTCTGTTATTGATGAGCAGCGTAATGGAGTGTTAAAATGTCATTTTATGAAGAGGTACTGTGCCTTTCATCAGGTTTAAATCATTACGATTATTTCTAAATCTCTGCAAAATGACAAATATTCAGGCATTAACCTGTGTGAATAACCCCATCCAATGTGCACTTATTCATTCATTAATCCTGCTGTTAGAGCCACAGAGTATTACTGAATCAACTTTCCCAGCAGCCTCATCACACAAATCTTTCCAAACAAAGTCTTCAGCAGAGGGCAGAATTATTGCTTCACAGACAGTGTGCAGTTTCTTTGCACAGACAATGTGGTATGAGACGAGAAAAGATGCCCTCTGGGCTCCCTTAGGAGTGGTCACTTGCTGACTGAATGCAGTCGAGTGTTTATCTGGTCTGTGGCTCTTTCCTCTCTTCCTTGTGATGAGGCCGTACTTGATACTGGGAAGAAACGTGCAAAGCTTAACAACAGAAAAAAAGGCATTAGCCCTTGTGTGCTGGGATTCATTCTTAAATTTAATGAAGGAATATTAAGAAATTCTTCAACTTGCTACTGTGTTGGCAAGAGCTCCTCTCTATTCTCAGAAAACACTTTTTTTGTTTGTGATACATCTAACTCTGCTGCATGAGAACCGATTGACCTAAAATGCAAGAGCTTGGGTAACCTATATTGATTCATCTCATTAAAGTCCTGTGTGGGTGCAGGAAGAGACTGAAGCAAACAACAAACTAATTACAAGGAAAAGACAATGTTTTTCAATCAAGAGAAAGAGCCGCCCTCGCCCTCCTTTGATATTTCTGCCCTTGTTGTCTCTTTGTGTAAACCTGACAGCCTTACAGCTTAAAAATAATTAGTGTCGGTCTATGAGTGTTAATTTGTTAAATAGGATAATACCCGTTTTTAACCTTTTATCTACACTTTACATTCCTGACAACCATTTTCTAAAACATCTTCTGACATTTGACATGAACTCATTTCTTAAAGGATTCTGGGCCCTATTTCAGAAAGCAGGATTAGTGAAAACTCTGAGTATGTTGAGCCTGAGATGAGGGAAACTCTTCTGTTTCACAAAGCAAATTCAGCGTAACCCTGACTCAGTTACTATGGCAACATACTCTGTGAAGCAAACAGGTTTGCTTCATCTAAGCCTGAGGCTGATCACCCGCTGAGTGTGTAGCAGGAAGGAGAAACATGGCGTGTCCTTTTGTGAATAAAGTCGTCGCGTTGTGCGTTAAGGATTTACTGCAACAGATATTGAGTGTAACGTGTAACACATTATTATTGATCAAGCCTCTGCACATCCGACAACACAAAAGACAAAGCTTCCCCTCTAACTACTTCCTGTTACCAACCTTTCAAAATAAGAGCATGACACGGTGTACTGAATACCACCACAAATGTCGTGGACGTTGAGGCACAATTTATTCAGGGACTGCTGCGTAAGGAGATGGTGATTAGCCCCCATCTTATTGTTCCCCAAAGATACAATTTCACCTCACACTCTATCATTTACCTTCACAATCTGTTCCACCCACATATATAAAATCTTACACATCCTGGATTTACATTATCATCGGAGCAGAGACAGCGGCTTGTCAGGCCATAAGAAAAGTGTCTCTGGCTCTGAAAAGACTTACCCATTGTTGTGGTTTTCCCTGGGCATAAATGACAAAGGATCATCAAAGAGGAATTCCACAGATGTGCAGGGTTGTCAGTGCTAATTAGAAATTAATCTACTTGGATACATTATGCAACGATTTAGGAATAATTTTCATATATTTAAAGTTTCCGCAGTGTAATTGGCTCATTTATGGGACTCAAAATCCCCATCATAGCTTCATCTGAGAATAAAGGAGATTACGTTAACAGGAAGTAATTTCACAGCAATTCAATTAACCTAAGCCTAATATTGCACAAATGACATAAGTATAAGCAAAATTTTTAACAGTCTGTACAATATTTTTGGTTTTGATTTTAACTTTCTGCCCAGTGTGTTTGGGCCCCATCAGATTACAGCTGAATAAGAGAATATAGCAAATTCTATTAAAATATATGAACAGTGTTAAGATATAAAAATGTTTCCGCAATCTTTTCCCATCCCACCTCACTCTGTTTATCTGCAGCTGCCGTAACAGATTTTTTCTTTCATGTTTCATGTCATCATTCGTGGTCGTTAAAATCTCCCGACTCAGTTGGGATGAAATATGAAGCTCTGCTTTTAACTCCACTTTCTGCCACTGAAAATCACATTATCTGTGCTCCATTGATGATGGCTTCTGGTGCTCGCCGTGAACGCGCTTCACTCAGGCTGAACATACTCAGAGTTGATTGAACTGATTCTAATCAGCTGTTCTGGAACCGAAAACTCAGAGTTTCCCAGCTCAGGTTATGTCAGCTCAAAGATCGAGATTAGGCTCAGAGTTTGTTGAGCCTGCTTTCTGAAATAGGTACCCTGGCATTAACAGGATGAGGAAGTCCTGATGGAAAATTCAAATTTCACTGCAAAGAAGAATGAAAAAAAGTTAACTTTATGCACTCTAAGATGTGTAACTTTACTCTTCAGTCCCATCAGGATTTGGTAAAAACATCTCAGGCATGACAATATTAGAGAAGATACCAGATAGGAAATTTAATACTGTCTTAAGATTCTGATGTGGTCCGTAGTATCCTCGATGGCTCTGTAGGATTATGTGCAGCACTTTAGTCTAAGCACGACCTAAGGCAATTTATGCACCCCTGTGCATGTGATGGGAGACCAGTATTAACAACTTAATTCCTAAAAAAAAAAGTAATTCTAGTTTGACACCCCTGATCTAGCCCATCATCTTGTATCCAATGTCCAAGTCCATCCAACTCATTTCTGTCTCTCCTGGGTTTCTATCCACAACTGCTGTTCTTTTCTGCTCACTTCACCCTGTGATGATAAGAAACAGTGACCCAGACCGAGTCAGGACGGAACAGCCAGACGGATAGATAGAGGGGGTCTGTTTTGCTGAGCGGGGGACCTGTTGCAGGCTGGGCCAGGTAATGGGGCCATAATGGGCTTTTAACAGCTGCACAGCTGATGGTGGTGTGTTTGCCCTTCAGTGGAAAAGCAGTGCAAACAGGAAGTGCTGCATGGAGACATCCCCAGACGCTGGACAGGCCGGGATGAGTCATGACGCCTGCTGATGACAACTTCACCAAAACAGGCTCCAATAAAGCACAGCTGACCTGCCCATCATAAACCACTCACGCTGTGCCAATTTGGTGGAAATTCCTTTTATTTTTTCTTCTGCCTGCACCCTGAATCAACCTAATGGTGCTGCATTAGTTCAGCCCTGGTGCACAGGTAAGAGGAGGGTTATAAATGTATCCTAACAGCAATGTTCCTTCAGTAAGAGTTAGAAACTGATAAGAAAATGGGATTTTTACACACTATCAGAGAGCAGTGCTGACTGAGCCAAGAACCAGTTAAACATTAAGCATCAAAGTGGAATCGACACCGTGGTGCTCTGAGGCAGCGTTGTGATCAATTACTGTAAAACAAAATTCACACTATAGCTGCGATAACATGGACAATATTTCTTCATGTCTTTACTGAGTCATTCTGATCAGAGATTCTAGCTGAACTGTTTACATAGATGCTAAATAAAGAGATCCTTGTTGAAAAATAGTCTAATATATTTTATATATAAAATATTTTGGCTAGTGCAACTTTGTTCTGCGTGCTGTCAAGCATCTAATCTCCCAGAGAAAGAAATTTGTTTTTCTACTATTTACAAAAATTCACATTCATTTAATAAATAAAGTAAAGAAGGAGAGAAAGTGGTTACACTGTTTTTTTTTTTGTTTTTTTTTAATATACCCTTATTAATCCCGCGAGGGAGATTCCAAGTTTTCACTCTGTTTTTACAGAGAACACACACATGCACAAACAGGGCTTATACATGCATTAAATGGAGAGATATCAGAGTGAGGGGGCTGCCCATGGTCAGGCGCCCCAAGTGGTTGGGGGGGTTCGGTGCCTTGCTCAAGGGCACCTCGGCAGTGCCCAGGAGGTGAACTGACACCTCTCCAGCTACCAGTCCACGCTCCATATTTGGTCTTGAACCGGCGACCCTCCAGTTCCCAAGCCAAGTCCCTATAGACTGAGCAACTGCCGCCCCCATAATACAATTTAGTGGTGGTAACAGAAGTGTAACCCAGCTTATTTTCTGTAGCCACAATTACAGATGTCAACACCTCACATGCAAATTGTCAGTAGGTGCGACAATTCATTGATGTTCTCTAAGCTTCTCTTATGCAGCTACTACTAATGGTCGCGACAGCTACGCCACAATTCAGCCTGTGGCAACAACCTTACTACTATTTCAAAACCAAAGAACACATTTATTTATCAGCGGGGTGGAAACAAGTCAGTGTTTTGCAAGTCCCAAGACAAGATCGGCAAGTCTAAAGTTAAGTCCCAAGTCCTTCAGAAGAAGAAGAAGATATAGTTTATTAATCTCTGATGGGAAGTCCAGTTTTTTTTACACTCATATACAAACAGGACCTATAAATGCATTAAATGGACAGATGTCAGAGTGACGGGGCTGACCATGGATGGGTACCCCAGGCAGTTGGGGGTTCGGTGCCTTACTCAGGGATGCCTTGGCAGTGCCAAGGAGGCGGGCTGGCACCTCTGCAGCTGCCAGTCCATACTCCATACTTGGTCTGGATGAGTACTTAAGCCAGTGACCCTCCGGTTTCCAACCCAGGTCCCTGAGGACTGAGCTACTGCCGCCCCTTTAAGTTTCCAGTCCTACACAAGTCATAATGCACTCTTCTCCAAATGTAATGCCATTTTAACATCAGAGTATTAATATATCAAATGTACACAAATCATAAATGCTTTTTAAAAGTTGTTTTTATTTGTTAAAACAAGTGTGACTGAACTTAATCATAAAAAACTAGTGCTGACATAGTATGTGTAGGACTATTAACCAGTACCACAACAGAATGAATTCTGTATGTGTCTGTCCTGTCTTGTACTTTACTCAGCTCATACTGGAAAAATGTTTAGAACTTTCTCTCTCTCTCTTTCCCAAATTATTTTCAAGTCAAATGGCTCCAGTCCAAGTGAAGTCACAAGTCATTGATGTTCAAAGTCAAATTGCAAGTCTTTCTGGATTTTTTCAAGTCGTGTACAAAGTCATCAAATTTGTGATTCACAAATCGAGTCTGACTCAAGTCCAAGTCATGTGAATCAAGTCCGCACAGCTGCACTCACATAAGAAAGTTAGCTGAGTGCTAAATATTTCTTGAATTTATAAACGATTCTCAGGCAAAACCAGCAGAGGGAGGCACGTAGAAACAACTGTTGAGGCATGTCGGGTGCAATGCATTATGTCACCTAATATTACCCCCATGTGGGGCAAACATGCACAGAAAAAAAAATGTATTCCAACCAGAGAAATGATCACCCTGATTACATGATAATTCCTCTGATTGAGCCACACTGGGTGAGTCTCTTTCGAATAAGGTGTTTACATGAGGCATTTTTATTCTCAGGGCTGTTTTTCTAATTATTAGAATTACTTAAAATAGAGCTTTGATTTCCACTTACCTCTTTAACAAACCCTAATCAAGACAAACTGCTCCTTTATTCCAGCCTCTAAGCTTTACCTCACCTTCTCTCACAGTCTTTATTTACCAGATTAATCAACATAAAACCAATCTAATTATATCTCTTTATAGTGTAGGTACAGCTCAATAATGTCCACTTTGAAGCTAAGTCATTAAAAAACCTGACAAAGTGTGGCAGACGCTGCATTTTAGTCTGCTGCTTACCTCCCATTTTTAAGAGATCGCCACTGAAACCTGCATCCTGATTCATTCCTGTTCTCATCAAGAGCTGCCAGAAGCATCTGTGTGAGGACGCTGAGGTCCATCAAGAGACGAGTGGAGGAAAAATAATAAGCATCGAGCAGCCATTAAATAACTGAAGCAATAAGCACGCCTGGTCACTCTAACAGTAACCATCTAATGTACATGTCAGATAATTTCATGTCTGTGCCCGGTAAACATGTCATTCTCCAAGACTAAACGGTAATTGTGTGTTGTGTGGGTGGTTTCTTTGAAGTATCACTTGTGTCAGTGCTGGAACCTCTAAGTCTGCTCCATGCTGATCAATGGCAAGTGTTAAACACGAGGAACATTAATTGGCTGCAGGAGAAGGAGCGGATCGGGTAGCTAACAGATCAATCTGACAAAGCATCTGCAAGGTATAACCTTCCTGCTGACAATAAAGCATCAGTGAGAAGAGCAGATCACAGTGGTGGCTATCTGCTAAGTTTTCCACTGCGCATGACATCAATACAAACACTAATTCAATCATGCATGCACGTACACACAGTGCGGCTGGGCTGATAAATTGGTTTCGCATAATATTGGGTCAATATTGACCTTTCTTTGAAAATCAGTTGGCTGCCGCATCCACCCTCTGGCTTCATTTAAATGGTTTTGTATTTGTTGTATAATAATATTCAATACATTGACTGTGTGACAGAAGACCTGCATAGACGCAAAACACACAATTAGATCAGATTCCTTCATATCTATTAATCACTATACTGTATTCTGGTTGTTTAGTTGAAGCAGACCCTCACTGCAGTCAATATAATCAGTATTACTGTTAATAAACACAGCACAGAAATGGCCATATATAAGTCGATTTAATCATAAAAGAAACGGAGCACTGGTTCACTATTTTTCATGTTAAACCCTGTATAATATTTGCATTAAATTCCTATCATATTTCTGTCTGGACTTGTACACAACACACGAGTGCAACTGTGGTACACATGCATGTGTGATAAAGATTAATAACATTAATAATAAGTTTAACGTCTTGCATTACCTAAAGTGCCACATTCTAACATGTCATTTTGATTACTATTTCAAAATATTCATATGGTAACTTGTGATTTTGCTCTGTTGTAGTTACACCTCATAATGTAACGTACCTAGTGTTAATTTATCATATCATATGGGGGTAACATACATTTTGTAGCCACTGCACAGTGAATTCATGATATTTTTCTCATATAGTATCTGTGAATGTATCATTATATGATAAGGACTGTCAGTCTGTGCGCTCTGTCTGTCCTCAGATAACAGGGAAGACATTTGTATGCAAGTCACAGGTACACCTGCAGCAGCCAAAGCTGAACAGAATAGGCTCAACATTTATTAAACACCCACATCAGGATTACTACACCCAGCCCGGTGTTACTGGCCTTTACTGTTGGTTTACCACTGAGAAATGTCACAGACAGACAAAGCAAGGCAGTAATTCACACAGTATCTGCCAAACAGTAACAGTGTCAAACAGCCCTTCAGTACCAACAAGAGTACAGATCTGAATTTATCAATAAACTTTATATAACTTTAAAAGTAGTCATGACAGTGTACCAGTAACGGGCTGAACAATCTGAGGAGAATGTAGCATTTATTATGAACAGTATTGGACTTACAATTCGTATTCTGATTGGGGGGTTAACATACCTTTGTACTGAACAAGCTGGGGTTGCAATTATGGCATAATCAAAAAGTTATCTTGTTTCTACATGACACTAATCCAGAAACTATAACAATAACAACTGCCTTGCACTAGTATGCCTCTGCAAACCTATCAAATTTCTCTTAGAGATTACATTTGCGTCTGTGAAAACATGGATGCTTCACACACATCTTCCCCCCTGGCAGCACAGAAGATCTAAACAATCAGCACAGTTTCAAGGTGGACACCCAAGACTAGTGTCACCAATTGAGTATCTGACCAAATGTCTCCCCTGCTGTTCCTACGATAAGATACTGAATAATGGCTAGAGAGGTGTTTTTGCAGAACACTGAATTCCCCAGTTATAGCAAAAACATGTTTTGTGAGGTCACCTTAACCTTTGACCACCCTATTCTAATCAGTTCATTGTTTAGTTCAAGTGGATGTTTGTGCCAAATTTGAAGGAATTTCCTTGGATGGACAGACGTATATATGTACATACATCCAATCATCCAAACATAATGCATCTGGTCACAGCAATTGCCAGCGTAGAGGCTTAAAAAAAAAAGCAGTGACCTGCTGCTAATGTCCTAACGTCCTCCTAGGGTCCTTTTTACTCGGGCTGGGCAATATGAAGATATTGTAAAGTTATTATTGACTTAGAATTTGGTTATCAATGTATCATGATATGGCATAAATGGTGTTTTTCCCTTGTTTTAAAGGCTGCATTACAGTAAAGTGATATAAATGTATCAACTTACCAGACTTTTCCGTTTGTTTTAATGCTTGCCTTGACCCACTTCATGGCTATATACACATTATTGATCAAACATCTCATTGTGCTAATATTTTGTAGGAAAAAAAGAAACAACAAAAAACATTAGTCATCTCCATCCCCAGAGAGGGTATTTGCTTAGAAATACTGTTATGTTCGATTTTGTCTCCCAGTCCTGGCAATGATGAAGTGCTTTTGAGGAGATTTCAAAATATGGAGATATATATTGTGTATTGAGATACAGCCTAAAAATATTATGATATCATTTTTAGGCCCTTCTTTTTACTTTAATTCTTTATTGGACAAGGCTTAATTTTCAATAGAGATTTAACCTATTAGCTATTATTTCTGACTGACAACGCTCAATCAAACTGTAGACAGCTCTTCACCATGCTGTAGATGCTGGAGCTATCATTAGCTTAACCGACTGACAGAAATAACATTAGCTGGCTTGCTCACAGCTGTGACACGTCAAGTCCCAAAGTAAGTGAGCACTTAAGGTAATACACTTTAAACAATATTATGATATGCTTAAAAGTTGAACTGGAATGGTCTAATACACAGTGTCTGCTGGTGTCGGCCATTAACTCAACAACTATGGAGCTAACTGCTGCCTTCAAATGGGGCTGTGTTTACCATGTTCATGAGAGGAGTCCATTTACACACCCCTCTCTCGTGGTATTCACGACCTGGTAAGTGGACATTTTCTAAAAAAGCTCAAAGTTCGCAAGTGACACCTATACTCATGTTTTCAGAAATGACCATGAACATTAATTGTATAGTAAATTAATATATTCTAAGTTTATCTGTATTTGCATTTCCTGCATTACGTGCCAAGCTGGCTGGCTTGCTAAATTGTTGGCCTTCTTGGTGGCTTCTAGCAGCTGACAGTAGTATCCACGTTGGCATTGCCTAGCAGCACAACTTAACCACTTGTACGCCACACATATCATGTACACGGCTTCTCATGTGATGACCACAAGATCACAAATCACTCCACTATCTTTCAAACCTCAAGATCTTTCCATTCAACAATATTTTGCCAGGTCAAATACTACAGATACCAGCATGCAGAGAGTTTATCAGTCAGACAGCCATTAGTTTGGCTGACTTACATTATTACCGTTAATTAGCTAGTGACAGTTATCATTATTGTTGTTAAAACTGACAGTTGCTGAATGATTATTTCACCTCTTTTAGCTTGTAATAACATTAGTGAAGTAGACTATGAGTCATCTCCTAGGTTTTAATTGCATCTCGTTTGCCTGTGATGGTTCAGAGACCAGTTTGCCCCTTGAAGATGAAAGGTCTGGAAAAACAGACTCTTTGTTTAGGGTGTTGTAACTGTTAAAATGGCTGTTGAAAGATACTATGCAATGGAAAATAACACTGGATACCCAACCCTTTAATAAACACACACTAAAAGAAGCAGTAACAGTTCAGTAGGCTACATGTGGTCAAATCCTTCCCCTCTCTTGCATTTCACCTCAGCTCACCCTGAAAACAATCGAGACTGACACAGAAGGGAGAAAACAGGCCGCGCTTGTCTTCCATTCCCTATGTCTTGAATATTCCATGCTCTTCCTGAACAAGTGTCGTCAACTTCTTGATGGTTTTATTCTCTTGCAGAATGAACAACCAACGCTCCCTCACCCTGGGAGGTTTCATCTTCGCTTAGCTCCTATCATCAAACTTGACAAGAGCCAACGGGAGGCCTCAGAGTCACTGATGGCTTCATTCAAGGTGGCAAAAAAGACGGTGGGGATGTGGATTTATTGGGAAGTGTCTTGTACATTTGTTATTTAAGTCTTGAGTGAGTTTTTTCTGTTGCAGCTTGATCTATTATGCATGCAGCGTGCATGAGTTAGAGTTACGTATCTCAGATGAAAAAACTATCTAATCTGTATTTGATTAGAATTAAATCAGAGCTGTTGCCTCATTAAAAAAGAATTCAGCAAATTTGCACTATCAATTGCAATTTTCCCATTCGCCTCAAGATAATCCCCTTCATCTTAATTTGTAATATCCTGTATTAAAATCAATCAACGTGCCGACAAACTCTGCCCTCCTCTGCTGAGCTGCCGCATTACAAAGGCTCTTTTTAACCCCTGTGATTAAATGGTGAACACATCCCAACGGATGTGACAGAGGGAAAACTTCTCTAAGAGCTCAACTGTGAGGAAAGAAACTTTGGCGTGCCTGAACCCTGACTTCTGAGATTTTGTCATTACAAGGAACGTTTGGCTTCCACAAACAAAAGTTTCATTCACCATGGTAACTGCTAACTTTTCATCAGCCAGACTGCTAACTCCAAACAAATGTCACGCCGCAGAATTAGCAGCTTGTGAGCCAGTGTTGTGAGGCAGAGGCTTTTCATTGTTGCAGAAAAAGAAGATATTGATTCTAGATAGCTGAGTTAACGGAGCGACTGTGTCAATGTGGATTTAAGGCTGTTGTTCCATTTCTTGGTAACACATATCAGTGCTTTCCACTGTGCTTTAAGGCCTCAGCGAATCCACCAAATCTATATTTCATTCAGTGATACACTTTTCTTTTGACAGAAAGTCTTCCACAACTGATCATAATACTTTCAGTTCAAAAAGCAGCTTTTTTTAAAACAATAAGTCATCATAACCTTACAGTCATGCTCCTCTGCATTGAGCCTACATTTGCAGTAAAAGAGACTCTAATAATGGCGTTTGTTTCTGAGGGCAGCAATCATTCTTTACTCTGCTCTGTAATGGTGGATATCTGTAATTGTGCTCTTATATTCTCACCTTATCTTACCCAGCTAACAGGATAAAAACATGTATAACATTTGTATAACATGTCAGTTGGTTTTCAGTAGTAAAGCCTGACCAACACTGGGAGTGTAGAGTAATGTCAATATGCATGTAAACTGAAATTCAAGATGTGGTTTGACATCTTACCGAAGACTTCATCTTGTGATTCAGGTTCTGCTGCTGCTGCTGCTGTTGTCTGCTCTGCTCTGGGTTCAGGTGACGGAGCCTTTAATGGGAACACAAAAACAGATTGAAGAGGTGAGGCGCTGAGGTGCCATGGCAACGGAGCAGAGACAGAGACCAACAGAGAGGGAGAGAGACAGAGAGAAGTACTGGGATAAATACACCTATTAAGCTTTTCTGCTTTATAATTACAGCAGAATTATGCTCAGACTCAGAATCATTTAACATTCAGAGAAAATGCTACGATTTTGAATTGTATACATGCTGACATTTGCAGGTTATGATGCCGATTGTAAAATCTTTGTGTCATCCTTTGTGATCATCTGGATTTTAGGATTAATTATGTAAAGCATGTGGTTTAGACAAAACCATTTGTTTTTAAAGGTTCTCATGACATACACTTGTTCATTTGTCATAGGCCTAATATTTACTGGGACTGATGTGCAGAATCATAAATTCATATTTGGTTTTTATTATTTGAAAGTGCATGCAGACTGGAAACAGGCTCTTTGATCATTTTACCGATAATTTATGGTAAGACTGACATCCTCAAAACAAAAGTGACCCATCCATTTAAGCATTCAACATTCAGAGATAAAACAACAATGAAAAGTGATATTATGGAATGAAATGTCACATAAAACAAACACTGGGAAAGATGACATTTAAGCATACTTTGAAAAAGGGCATTTTGAAATCTAATTCATATAAAATGGGACAGAGATGGCCATACTATTAAGATTTTTGGATTAAACATGCAAGTAATACTTCAACATTCTATGATTATGCCTTTTTATATCTTTATGTCAAATATCTGCTGCTGGGCCTTGAGGAAAGGTTGTGGAAGTGCAGATAATATTTGTGGTGTAACAGTGCATCAGTTTAGTTTCTGAATTAAAAAAGGCTTCGGAATAATATTTATGTCTTTTTTTAGAAATGTGCACACTAAGTATATGTCTCAAAGGAAAGCACTGTGTCAAAATGAGGCTACAAATGATCACAAAACAGTCAGTCTAGTTATAATTAACCAGTCAATTCCTAAAACTGTGGTTAACTTTTATGAAAATAACTTTTTTCATGTTTGCTGAAACTGTCACTATATCCAAACAGTAATACATGAGAAAGTCTGTGAAAAAGAATCTACTGCAGCCGAGGATTCTATAAAATGATCAAGTTTGCTGTGGCCAGTGGGCGGTGCTCCGTTTTGGCTTGACTATTTCCAACATGGCAGCTTGGTCACAAACTTTCTTAGTACAGCTAAACAGTCCACTAAAATGTTCCTGAAAACATTTGAAAGAAAAAAAAATTCTGAGTCATATTTGATCAGCGCTGCCTAGTTTGACAGTTTGACCACAGTTCAAGAGCAGTGACTGACATGACTGATAGCTGCGTTAGAAATGCCTCAGCTCTGATTGGTTGTTTCCGTTCTGGGTGCAGTGGATTCCTGCAAATGTCATTAAAAGCACAACAAGGAGAAGAAGGACTTTTCTCAGATTATCTGTCTTGTGTACTACTGTGTAGAGTTCCATGGCAGTTTCAAGAAAAATGACAGAAAATGATTTAAATGAAAAAGTTAACAACTACAGCTTTAAAATGCCACCTCGAGGTGCATGAGATACTGTGCTGACTGTAGACATGAGGAACTGAAATGCTAAAACCAGATGATAGCTGTTGTTGGTACTGTCACTAAGTATTCCTGTGTGTCAGCTGAGACAAAAACTGTGAATCTCTCCGTCAAAAACTGGTTTGATCTTGATACAAATCCTGTGATTTCATTAAAATGTTTTGCATTGTGATCACATCTGTTAGAAATCTCTTTAGGTGTCAGTAAAAAACACCAATAATAATTGCCAGCTGGCCTTGTCTATTAAAAAGCCTTTCTTCTATGATGATGAATGTACTTCAGTGGTAGATTTTACCAGTACAGATCTGTGGCTATAGCAGGAGATGTCAACCAAGGGGAAGCGAATACTGAAGAAACATAAAGATGAAATGACATATATAACCTTTGAAGGACTGAAGGACAGAAACACGCCTTCCTGTCTTATCAGGCTTTCCAGATATATAGAAATATTGATTCAGCTGTAACTCACTGTCAGCTCCGCTCTGATTCATGCTGTTGGCCTACATGAAGTCATAAGTTAAACATTGTGACAGCTGACTTGTTAAACCCAACTGTACTGACACTTCTGAGTCACTGGATCAGACACATTAATCTCCCCTGTAACCTGGCTCTAAAGCTAACAAGTGCCATATGTCATAGTCATTTCTTTCTATAGCTATTCATGAGAAGTAAAGCTGCTTGTTTCTATTCAGTGGGGCCAAGTGAATTGAATATCTGCATTTGCCAGTCCTCACTTAAAAAAAACACTTTACTGATTCCCTGATCACAGTGTACAATGTGCTTCCACTTCCAAGTGGGTTCGCGCCAACAATGGAAACCAACACAGGCTTTCAAAAACTGTGGGCCCACCGCTCGGAAGTTCAGAGAAGTGCAACTGTGACACAGTCCTGTGAGCTGAGGGGAGGTGTACAAGTGTGGTGAGCAAGCACTTACCAATGCAAATCAGGTAAAAGGTCAACAAAGTGCCACGCTTTTTGTTAACAAATTATGCAAATTTTTTTTTCACATGAGGAGAGTCGGATTCAATTAACAGGCTCAATAGTGGATTCAGATTTAATTACATAGAAACAAATTCAAATATTCAAAGAGCTCAGTGAATAATCCAAACTGATAGTCCTACTGTTGATAGAGGGTGATCACTATCTTAACACCTGAGCTACACTAGCCTCACACCAGCGCCATTACTCGCACTCCTTTTACTACATGCAAAGTTAGGAATATAAACTTACTCATCAAATTTCTTTTGATTAAAAATAATCTTAAATTTAAGACACCTTTAGTTTAAAGAGCTTTGATTATTATACAAGAGGTTTACTGTATTTTTTGTTTTCCCTGTGCTCTTTTTACTGGTTTGAAGTGGGTGAATCTCAACTGGAAAACTTTTGTGCACCAATCAGGATTTAGCAACACTTGAAGCAAGTTTACACCTACACAGCTCTAATTGAGCAGAATAAATAATACCTTGAACACCTTATTAATCCAAGTATAGAGGAAAAACATTTCAGGGGTTTGATAAATATGGTCACTGGGTGTTAAGAAAATCTTTGAGAATGACACTTAAATCACTCTAAAGAACAAACTTAGGAGTTGAAAGGCTCCCTGTCGTTTGTGAGTAATAAGCAGAGATGCATGATATTGGATATTTTTATGTTATGCCTATATGTAACAACTCGTTTGACTGATAACTGATACCGATAACAATATATCCATTTTTTTTCCCCACCTAATTTTAGCAATCATCTAGTCTCTTCTGTAGTGGAATTAACATCATGCATGCATACTCTTATCATGATGGGCCACCAGCAGATGGAGACATGAAATACAATGCTTTTCAATGTATGTAATATTCACTCATTGTACAAAATACAAAAACCGATTCTGATAGTTCATTTTTAAGCCAATACCAGTGACGTGCCAAAATTATTGTGCATCCCTAGTAATAAGACATATTTAATAAGACATATTTATTATCAGGCAGTTTACTCTAACTTACAGATAAGTCTGTGCGTGTGTGTGTGTGTGTTTGGGGTGGGGGGAATTTAAGAGCAGCTGAGACAAAGTAACACAGTTCAGAAGGTGTGCGTTCATCTCTTTCTGAAATTTGATTTAAGTATACAAGGTGAAATAAAAGTGAAGGATTTTTATCTTTTATCTAAGTCAATTTTTTTCATCTTTAATTTAAGTCCAAATTTTCCTTCAGCTGGCCCAAAGAACCTCAACCAATTATTCTGAAGCAACCAGAGGGCAAGAAACAGACACAGAGAAAGTGAGAAAGAGAGAGAAGATTAACTGCACTGGGATTTTTTTGCACTGTTAAAGCCAACATTATCGCTGCATTCCAACAGTCTGGGGCACTTCCCCATCATTAAAGTACTCAGTATTCAACCTTTGTTGGATTTTGTCCACACACATCCACACGCACAGACACAGCTGTCTTATCTCTAGTTCACCCTTACACTTTTTGTAAGTGTTGAAAATTAGCAATGCAAACAACAAATCCACATTCCACGAGCTGAGCCGCTGGAGACTGGATGTTTGTGGAACTGATATCGTTGGAGGCTGAGGCAACGCGTTCGGACTAAATCTGCAATCAGTATCTTGACATAAGTGAAACTGATGAAATACAACTAGTATTTGACTCCTCTGTATTTATATTTGACGATTATTTTTGGCACTTAAAGAGGAATGCCTCAAACACCTCATTTCTAACTCTGCTGGAGGACGTGTATTGCAACAAATATTATTATTATAAATATGAACCCAAACACTCTCATATCACATGATGTTGCTCATCACAGCCACATGTCTACTTGGGTTATAACTGAAATGGACCTGCATTTATATAAAGCGCCGTTTCTAGTCATTTGCCCACTCAAAGTGCTTTTTACACTACGAGTCACATTCACCCATTCACACACACATTCATACACTAATGGCCAAGGCTACCATACAAGGTGCCACCTACTACTCAGGTTTTAACACACCCACACACCGACGGAAGCATCATCAGGGAGCAATTTGGGGTTCAGTACCTTGCTCAAGGATACTTTGACATGCAGAATTCTGGAGGAGGCGCTGATCTTCCGAATGGTAGACAACCGACTCTACCTCTGAGCCACAGCCGCCCCGAAGTGTGGGGCTTGAGGCCATAAAAAAGATGATGATGCATATAGCCATTCCACCTGGAGGCACCAGGAAAGGAATGGCACGGACAAAAGTTCCTGATGGAGTCATTGCCAGCTAGTTTTAATCGATCTGTTGCGTGTAACTGCCGCTTGACAATGTGCAACATCACTCTAGTTGTAAACTGCAAATTCCTACCGCCATCAGATAGCTAGGTCACCAGAGTAAAGGAAGGGCCTTCATTATCGGCTACCAAAAAAAAAAAAAAAAAAGATGGAACACAAGTGCGCTGAGCTATCAACCTGCTCTGACCACATGACGCACACCCAGCATTCGCACCAAGATTGCACTGTGATTGGTTTCGTCACACAGCGCCTTTCCTCCCACTGGGAGCACAGCAAGTCACCAAGAAACCAAACAATGCAGTCAAGAAAATAACCTCAGTGATCCAGGTAAATACCAATGTGTTCTGCGCCCTGAGCCAACATGAAAATAAAGTCCTGAATAACAATTTGGACACATGTAAGCACTACCATTCACCTTTAAAAAACACATTAGGTTGTAGCTACAAACTCTATGATACTATTCTCCTCCACTGTATCTGGCCCTCACTATTGTCACATGGGATGTTGGAAGAAAATGGATGAGCAAAAAAAGCATGTGGTCAATTTTCCCACATGGACCACAGCAGCGGTTTAATGCTGTCCATGGGCAGCAGCTGTCAGCATGACTTCACACCTTCTCACCACTGCTGGCTTACTAAATATAGGTCTTGTTAAAAAAACTTCCATATTGGTTGGTGCTGGAGACAATGAAGCACGACCTGGCCCTGAGGCATGTAATCAGAAAAGCAGCTCAACTGGAATCACACTTGCCAATTATTCGTTTTTCCCGGGAGCCTCCTGCTATTCTCGGCCCTCACCTGGCGGCCTTGTAGCTTGCTAATTGGACGATTTCTAGGTTCCACCAAGATGACAATAAGCTGGTGATGGAGCTCTCACAGCTCTCCGGCAATGCCCACGGTAAAATGTTAAAATCAGTGCCTCACTGTCTTGAGATGCCATTCTTCTGACAGCCGCTAGATGGTGTCACTGTGAAAAGCCCAAATGTACTGATGCGATTGAAACAAAACACTTCCCTCGAACAGAGACAGTCCGATCACAGCTTCAGTCGATACAGTGGAATGCATTTATATGGTGCTTTTCTAGTTTTAGTGTTTTTGCTCCACCTTATTGTCCGCCAGAAAAAATGGATTTAGTTTGGGTCTAGCCGAATCAACAGATGGTGGGACACTTTCCAGAGTGGAAATGTTGATGAGGAAAACATGGAAATCTTAAGCATGTCCAGAGCATCACTTGTATGTTTGAGTGAGCTTTGTGACAAGGTAGACTGCTGAAGAAAGCTAATGTCGTTGAGCGTTTAGAGTTGTTTATGAATTCTAGTGTGGACAGATATTTTGCAAAACGAAGGTCGTTAAAAAGAATTATTTTTTAAAACGAAGGGAAAAATATTAGTCTTTGAAGGGATGAACATACTATGCCTTGGTGTTTGCTGCCTCAGCTCCACTCAGCCCTCTGATGTCCATTCAGTACTAGGGTACTGGATGGGGTTCAGTGTGCATAAGCGCTCCTTGTATTTGAGTAGTAAGAGGGGAAGAAGAGTGCAGTCATTTTAACACCCTTCAGAGCTTGGCTGATTTGATACTTTCATAGAAATCCTCTTCACATCTGTGGCTAGGTGATAGCTTGTGCCCTTTAGTGTTTCATCCTGTCCACACTGCAGAGATGGATGGGCTCATCTCACCTTTTCTCTGAGATATAAAAAGCACCAGACACAATAGAGTCCCTGTGGCTCTACCTTTCAAATGGCAAGTTTTATACTGTAATAATGTTCGTCAAATGTCAAGAGGACAATCAGGTATCTCTAACATATCTCTGTTGTATAGAGCTGTGAGGAAGCAATTCAATTTACCTAATGAAGGCCAGAACACCGTAAAGCAAAAGATAACATTCAGAAATAAACCAGTGCTATTGTTAAAGCCTCTTAAGCTCAGATTTTGCAAGTTCAGGGTCACTGAGAGAAAATCAAATAATGGCATTCAGAGGACTCGATAGACCGTTTCACAGAAAAGCATAACACTTTAATACTGAAGTCCTACTATGAGGCAAATAACCCATAAAATATGATATGATTACTCAAATATAGGCAAAACAGTATCACATAATATTTCACAACTAAAGAATGAGTAATTAGCAGATGAATGGCTCTGTCCTGATGAAGAGAGTAAAATCATGAACAGTAAACTTGGGTGTAACTGCTGTGTTAACTTGAGGTAAACACGACTCTTCCACCAACCAACCATGCCCAGTGTTTACTTCTGTGGTTCGCACAGATCAGACAGAGAGCCAAACACAACAGAGTACAAATCAGAACAGACTTGAGGTGGGAAAAATGTGATTATCATTCCATTGTGGACAGATCTCACACAGAGAACAGAAGAGACAGGGACAAGCCTGCTGGGCTGGTCACAACTCACAGGGTGCTCTAATTGGATACAATGGTAAAACTGAAGCCTGGTGGTCTGCTGGCTGAGCCTCAAGCTCCCTCATCTGGAGACTTCAGTCTTTAATTCAGCAGTTTCAGTAGCACAACAAGGCACAAAGAAGGACTGACAAAGTCACATCTTATTGTGAAGTTAGACAGTAAAATAATCTCTCCAACATGCTTGGTTCTTAACTGGTGAACCACCGAGGACCAACTACTAAGCAGTTCAAACATAGAGTCCTTTTTTAACAGGATTTAATGACATTACAAGTTGAGCCACTTGTTACTTTAAATTCCATCTGCCGCAACCATGTCTGCGTTTCCCCCTCAATATTCAGTATGCTTGGTTTTATTTTTGCATGTAGCCATAGGTGTGCTGATAATCCAGTGCTTCAGCCCATTTTCAATGGCAACAAGAAGAACATCAAGTCGGTTTTTTTTTCCTACCAAAATGGAAAAAGGATCAAGACCTGAGAGACTGAGTGTTCCATGAATTAAAACACCTATACCCTCACTCCTTGCCATGAGAGATTAAGGTGAACTCAAAGCAGTTGGCATTTGGCATTTAAACACTTCAAGTTAGTGTTTCTTTTTAAGGCTTTGACTGAATTAAACAGTGTGTTTGTCTGCTCTAACATATGTCCTTTACACACCAGGAGCAAGTTTTTTGTAATAATTTACGCAATAATATATTTCTTTGAATTCTTGTTGTTGACATGAGTACCTTCACATGGAATATGTGTATTACATGGCATTATGTAACCAGGTTGTTTTTTTTCTAAGCTTTTGCACCACAAATAAAGGTATAATTCAATTATGTTACGTATATACCTTGAAGGGTTATACAACAACAACATGGAGACACCGTAGTCCGAACCAAGACTGCAAACTCTACTACTCCATTCAATGAGTGATGTTGACCAAATTTTTAACAATTAGTGTCAGATTAACAGTATATTAGTAAAATATATATTAAATGTAATACACTGGCGTTACGGGGGGGAGATAAAGAGGTACGGAAATCTGCTGCCCAGGCTGGAGTCCTACGCCACCACCAGGGCAAAGTCCTTACTCCTCACAGACGACTTATGTTTCAGCACCCCTCAACAATCTAATGACCCAGAGGCATACCGTGAAACTTCAGGTAGTTAATAGTCCGGGCTATTATTTGCTTGAATCACTAAAATCAACAGGCCTATATTTGGGACAGGCGTCTAAATGGGACAGGACTTTAATTCCTTTCACACAAAACTGTTACTCAGCAAAGATCGGGAGATACAATCAACTTCTTTATTCAAACCAGTTTGAATATTACTTGTATAAAAATTAGGCTTCAGATAACATATCGATTATGAATCATTCATTTGATCTAGCTCTGACTGACAGTGCATCAAAGAGAGACTGCGTTACAGCATTCGAGGATTATGCACCCAGCATACTGACACAACACCACTTCATCCTATTAAAATAATCATCACAACTTGGATTAATTTTTATGAAAAAAAACTCCTTTGATTCTTTTGGTCTGAGAACCCTTATGGACTAAAGGAGTATGAATAACTTACAGGGTAATCAAGGAATAGACAGATAATTTGAGGTAGCCAACAACCCTGTTTTCTACATCCAAAGAACTTCTATACAAAAACTGAACTGCTTGGCAACCAGAGCAGGCGTCAAATTGAGACAGTCGTTTATTTGTCAAAATGTGTAGCCACACCAGGCTAGTAAAGGGACTAGACCTTTTAATTGAGACTAGACTTTTAACCTACTGTTTTACAGTAGGTGAACACCTAGAGGATAATCACTCCCCTCATTGGATACTAGCGTTAATCCTCTTCACTGGTGGAAAGGGTCAGCAAACTTTCTGTTGCTGCTGTTACACAAACCAGTCAGTTCAATGTCTGCCCAGTTACCATAGGTTAACACAGCAGCAGTGGCTAACATGCAACATCGAGCTGTTAAACGTTCCCAGCAAACTCACACCAACACCAAAACGGCTTGACTGTTAAGTAACGTTAGCTGTGTGATGCTAACAGTTAGTCCTGTTAATGTGTGCGTGTGTGCAGGGCAGGCTGACTCTCAGCGTCCCTGCAGAAGTGTCATGATGAAAACGGAAAGAAAGGAGGCCCTAAGTGCAGCAATACTACATGCAGCTCTGCAATGAAAAAAAAAAGATTTCACCCATTAATAATTACTATTTTATTTTTATTTTTTGGGTGCGCTCACCTTTATTTAATAAATCTCATCTAATTCTCCTTCAGTTATTTATTTCCTGTATTTTGCAAAATGAATAGCTCACTACCTAATTCTTCTTCTGTTAGGGTTTTCCTTTATTCCCCAAAATGACAACTGAGAGCGTGAACTGTAGGTTATACTTGTAGTTGGAGGGAGCACAAGTAATAGTTACAACTAGAGCAATCATGTAGCAGGAGTGACTTTATCATGTTGTTTTTGTTGAGAAAAGTGCACAGGCAGCACAGCCTGTTGGTCTTGGTCTGGTCATTGTCAGTTGAGGAAATTGCTACTTCTGTCTTTGCTGCCATGGATTTCTCTCTGAGTGTTCAGCATCAGTACAAATGGTAACGCTGGAGGAAAAAAAGGGTGCTACAACTCGGAGGTCTTGACACCACATCCTGATGTTTACTGCTGATGTCTGAGAGAGCGGAAAAATTGATTCCTCCCACTGTAGCTGAGCAGGAAATATCTCAGCATGATGTGCAACATAGTCTCTGGTTGGCCAATCTGCAAGAACACCACAATGGAGTCAAAATGCATGGTTCATTGCAAGTGGATTTTATTTTGAAAAGTGGTTGTTGTACTACTCGTTGCATTTTTTTTTTCTTTTTTTGTGTCAACCCAGAGAGTTAGAGCAAACAAACTGCGATTTAAAATCCCTGAATTTGTAAATACAAAATAACTGAGTGGCTTTTTTAAGAGTTCGTCGGCTTTGCACGCAGTGATGACTAAATCTGGCAAGATCTCAGCGTACTACCCTCCGTGCTGCCATAATTCAGTGTTGATGACACACAATCCAGTGCGTTAGGAGAAATCTGCACCAATCAGTGCAGATATATTTGCATTGGGAACATGTCTTTCTGCTCTGGCAAAAACACAACACTGAGGTGCAAGGGCAGTAATTCCAAGTGTGATCTAAGGCTCTAAAATATCAGCGGTGTGAACAGAGACATTTTTGTTGGACATGCTATTGAAGTGTGACAAAGCGGGTATGGGTACATTTCCTGAAATGATGACAGACTGGGAGAGAGATCACGACTCAGACAACAGCGTTTAAACACAACCTGCCTTACTCTGTCACGCTCTGTTCCTGCTTAACTGTCACTATGACAACTGGCTGTTTTGCCAGACCTTTAAATTGACTTTGATGTCATGATAATCAAGCCAGAAGAAAGTGGTAAAACAAATGACAGAGATTTAGACATATACAATGTCATTATAATGCTAAGTAAACACTGTGGCTCTAGTGTGATGCTGCCCTAACACCGCTCCTGGCAGCTTCACACTTGACAAATTAATCCACTTCTCTTGCCCCTGCTCTTCTCTCTCAGGAGTGTGCTTTGCAGTCAAAGGGAAGAAATCATCTGTGGGCTGAGCCATCAGCTTTCCCGCTGGTTTGGGCTCCCCTCTTCCCCAGCAGGCCCGACATGATCACTCCACCCATTACAGGTAGTTGCCCGCGAGCCAGACCATGCAGGCAGAGACTGCAAGTTTTACACTGCTGCCCGCAGCCCCAGATGCTGTTTTTCTGACACCTCCTTGCTCACAGTGTGACATTAAGGCTGCTCAAAACAAGCTAGCAACCTCTTCAAATCTGATCGCAGCCTCAGCCATAATGGCCCTAACTCATTATATCCGCTGTAATTTTGAAAAGCGGTGACAAAAAGGACTTAAGCAAAGCTGGGGTTAATTACATGATGTCATTAAATTACATTACTGTCCCAGTTTAAGCCAGATCCTCCTCCACACTTTGCTGTACAGGAACAGCGTCTGGCTTGTAATTTCTGTGCTCACACAAAGCAGAAAGATGAGCGAAAAAAAAAAACATTTCTGAAAACATATTTGCTCTATTTAATTACAGCACCATTAGAGGCAGACATTTTCTGTCAAGTGCTAACCCTGGGGCGCAGCAGAGCACCTTGCTTTGCGGCCTATTAAAAATTCCTATTGTGAGGTGCTTAACCATTTTGTTTGTTATAAAAGAAAAAACTGAAAATTGCATTTAATTTACCACTGGACCTTCAAGCTTATTTCATATCTGATCATACTTCCTGTTTCCACTATAGCACTAATGTAAATAGGGATGCATGTTACATGTCGGGCCAGTAATGGGACATGTTTATAATTATTCATTATTCCAATAATTAAAATGATAGCCAAGCAGTATTTATTATGTTCATCTGTAGTGTAGGGTTATATAAGGACAGGGGCGTTGAGGGTAGACCATTTGACAATACCCCAGAAAATCTCCCTCTTCTTCACAGCCTAACGTCGGCAGGTATGAAGAGTCAGAACTGTTCTTTGTGTTTGTTGTGTTAACAGCCGAACGCTGGTTTGATTTGGTTCGGTCAGGGCTATGGAATATTACATCATCCATATATTCTTACTACATCTTAGCCTTTCTTACCCTTAGGCTACACACTTCTTGTTAAAATAGAAAAATGATCGGTTTTTGTATCGGTTATCGGCCATGAGAAGCAGGTAATTATCAGTTATTGGTATTGGCTGGAAAAATCCATATTGGTTAATTCCCAAATGTAAAGGCTTTATTTTTCTCAGATTTAAAGTGCAAACTCACTGATCAATCCTGATGCTTTAAAGTGCAATAACTGTTCCTGCCAACTTGCTGACAGAACGAAGTCCTACAACAGCTGCAAAAACAATCCTTCAACCAGCATAACCACGCTCTCATTCTGAGACTTTCACCCATATTACTGTTTTCAGCATGGCACCTGACTCAACTGCAATACAAGGTGCATGTTTACTGAAACATAAAAACATTTCACACCTGCAGCATCGCTTCCCTTTACTGCAAAAAAAAACCTCTGTTATTTCTAGATGGACTTCCAGGGTGACAAATTGTTAGTGCTGTGGGAATAATGCTTCGGTGCTGTATGTCTGGTCAATTATCGATGTCAGACATCTGAGTGCTGATGATCACCGGGCCAAAGCTAATGGTTAAATGAGATGTGTACCCGGAGAGGTTTTAGTGTCAGCCCTGATGCACAAAATCATCTATTTACATCCTCCGGTTCAAATGGGTTCTCTCAGAGAGCACTGTAGCTGCGAGGCTTGTGGTTTTGACTGGGTTTTTATAGGGCGACACACAAGAGCCATGGAGACCCATCATGTTTCAGATATTGTCATGGCAACACAGCTCAATTAAGAGTGGGACTCGGATGGTAACAGAAAGGCGATTGTTTAAAATGCAGTGTGCAAGATATTTGAAAAATTTCCAGTAATTCCATCTATGCACAAGTACTTAACAAAACTGACTATCCAACATGAGTGAGTGCAAGGGATTTTTTCTATGATATTACTGTACTGTGCAAAAGAAAATCACTTAAGTGCATAAGTGGGTCTTAACATCTTTAAGGATTTCTTGAGATAAGGAATGTAATATTAAATGATCTCAGAAACAGATCGAGGTAGGAATTTCATTTCACTTACTCCAGCACAGTGGCCTTTAAGTCCAAATAATGCATAGATAAAAATGGATATGGAAAGAAATCCAAGTCAACATTTGCAAAGTCATGCCCACCTCATTCCCTCCTTTACTCTCCACAACAAAAATCTCCACATGAAGCAATGAGATGGTGCATTATTCACAGATCACTGCTTCTCAATACATTTGACAGATGAGTATGAGGTGTTGCCTGTGGCTGTGCGATCACCGCAAAACCTGCATTCGTGATCCAAGCGCCGGAGGTGACAGGGTAAGTTGTAACCACGAACACGTAGGCGGCTCAGAAATACATCAAATCACTTGTAAACATAAAAAACCCATTCAATGTCTAGACCTTGGAGATAAATACACTACCTGTGAAGAATTTAGTATTTTTAACATTTGTGTCGTATTATATAAGCTCTGACTATTTCAAAAGACATTCAAGTGGTTCACAGTCTGACTGAGAGCTGAAGGTAATAAATCAGTGTGACTGAGGGAGCCTGAAGGCTGGTCTACATCAGAGTCCAAAGTCCTGCTGATAAAGGCCAGCGTTCACACTGATAAGGTTAAAGAAAACTCTCAGAATCAAACACATGCTTCATTCACAGATCACAATAACGCTCACACACACATTTCAAGATACTGTTATTATTCACAATGCACAAAACAAGACATTAAAGCACCTGCGGTGAGGGCTCTTACCTTACTGTCTGTGGGTAACTCCCTCTTTCCGAAATGCTGGCCCATGCTGCTGACAGAGACTGTAAGAAAAACAGAGGATGAGTTCACACCACGAGAAGACTGTAAACAGCACATTATGTGATGATTATGTACTCCTCCTTATCTAAGCAAGATGGGCTGTATCTTGAGTGTGTGAAACTGTAGCATCACACACGGTGATAGAAAACACTTGTGAGTTTGCCAGTTGGGGCTGGTGGGAAAGCTGTCAGTGGAACCTTGGTGCGGACCAAAGTGGACCAGGGCCACTTGAAAAGGAAAGTTTCAGTCCACTAAAATTATGTGTTAATTTATGCTCTCTGGTGTCACCAAGAGTTTACGAAGAAATAAATGATTAGCAGCACGATTAGCATCACTGAACTGCAACTTAAGTAGAAATGTAGCTGGCTTTGACTCATGTCACCTGGATGGGAGTGGTTTTGCAGGATGCAGCAGTGCAAGCTTAAGCAGGCCCTGTGACTGTCTCTGCAGCCCATGCTCTGAGTGCACATTCAACCTATATATGATGACCTGTGTGCACTTTTGTAAGAATGCAGAGCAAAAATCCTAAATTATTTTCTCTTGGAGGAAACTGAGAGGTTGGACTGTGTGGTGTGGGATATCCTTATTTGTATAGCTTGAGAAATCAGGCAAACTAGATTGAATAAAACACGTTACAAGTATGAAGGCATACAGAAATTACTTATCATGTTTTCCCATAATTTGTATAGTTTGGTCTCCTACCTATGATCATCTGCCTTGTATGTCTGTGGATGCATCAGAATACAGACACCCTGTCTGAGCAGATTTTTCTAGTTGGACCCATTTTTAGTCCATCTAAATTTCTATATATTTCAAACACTATTTAGTTGTACATATTTCCCGGTAAAACATTATGATGGTCAATGTGAGATTTCATCAGCAGTCAGGTAAAAGTCATCTGAAAATCTGCAGGGAAGTGTAGCCATGGTTGCAGCTGTGTCAGCAGTAACAAGGGGCAAAAAGTAAGTGTTTCTTCGTAAAGTGATGATCACAAAAAACAAAAAAACGTCTCTGTCTGACGTTACAGTTAAGTGTGAGGTCTTCTGTGGGTTTAATCTTAGGGTTAAGGTAAAATTTTGGTTCAGTAACAACTTTTTAGGTTAGAGTTTTGCAATCGTATCCAAAAAGTGACACACAATGTAAGGCCGACAAGAACTTGCATTAGACACACAACACTCATATATACAAAGTCTCAAGGGAATCCTGTCAAACAACATTGTTGATCCCCGACTCATCCTGTCCACACATTAAAGTGAATGAGAGACAAATGATAAAGTGCTTTGGATAAAATCCATTTGGAAACGGGGCAAAATAGATGTTCTGTAGCATAACGTTACTGTGGGATCACTTCCTTTCACTTACATTTGAAACAGGACACAAGCACAATGCTTCAACCCCTCTTCACTTTCTGATATAACCGGATATATCCAGCACTAATGTGCTGATGTGTTACCATGGTTACCTTTATCTTGCATAAGTGTAGGCTATACGTTGCTTCTATAGACTGCTTATCATATGATCACCTCCTGAGCAGTTCATCATCAGAAGATGGATTTAATTGTAGTCCATCTCTTGAATTTATGCTATAAGGGTGAGTCTGCTTTGTTTGCTCTCACCACAAACAACTTGCCTAACAACACACCCTCCTTTTGGTCCAGTTTCCTGGACCGCCATGTATTTTTGTTAAAAACCTTAACATCAGCCTGGGCAAAAACGCCAAGGTTTGTATATTCAGTTGATTTCTCTGATGGCCTGTGGTGCTACCACTGCTGTAAAACACTGCCCGCTGGTGATTAGTAGCTACTTCATTAGTGTCATCATCCTTGAATTTGACACAGTTCTACACAGCTGATGATTCACCTTTTGAACAACAAATTACTGTTTTGCCACGGGGTGCTGCAAATTAGTCTCATCCTCACTAATATCTGGTGTGCTGGTCATGGGAAAAGGGAAAACAATAGGAGAGCTTCTTTGTCATACAAAATGCAGCTCCAATGACTCAAATAATTAAAAACATTCATCACAATATCCTCTGTAATTGTGCAGCGCTAAAAGGTGAGGGCCACAGAAGACATATCAGTGCTTCCGGTGTCACAGCATCTCTTTCACAACGTCCATTCTTTTCACAATAGTAAATGTCAAACTAAAGTGCAGCGGCAATAACTCCAAAAAACTGACACCAAACTGACTCTAGCCAACAGGTGTACTGCCAAGTTACTGAAAAGCACCAACATGTCCTGAAAGGTAAATTCCCCTCAAGGGAGGAGAGGTAGACTAATGAGGGCTCAGCTCTCTCCATGTGGAGGATGTGAGAAATGATAGGCCTCGAGTAGTAAGAGGTCCAACATAAAACCAACCAATTTTCATACCCAAATAAATGTGAGAAATGAAAGATTCCAACAGAAGCAAACAAGAACTGTCATTTATTCATATGTGCAAGTGAGAAAAGGTGTAAAACACTAACAGTGTTTATTAAACAGTAGTGCTGAGTATCTCCGCCAGCACCCATCGCTCCAAGAAAAAAACATCTTTCCTCTGAAGGACCATTCTCCTTTACTTTCAAATAATCATAGCATTTTCTTTGGCTTTTAGGAGAGTCTTGGAGCCATCAAAAAAGGCTTTCATCATTTTTGGCACCTTGATTATTTCCTCCTCAGGCCTTTCTTTATTTTATAATAATATTTGCACACAACATGGTTGTGTCCCTTGTCAAAAATATTTATGCTACAGTGCAGTTTATGCTAAAAATGTTTGGTAATGTGGTTCACTGATGGTCTGAAGATGGTCCAATCTGATGTTGGCACAGGCTTCTGACATTATGCTTGGCTTCTTCAGCCAAGAAGGCAGGAAACTCTCCATATGACCGCCAACACTACTGAAAAATGATCTTAATCCATTCATAAATGCAGTATGTGTCAGCTTTATTATTCAGATCTCAATCTCACCGGGTCTCTCACGTTCCCCTCTCACAGGTCAATCAGTCTGAAGGATTCAAAGATATGTTAATAAAGCCTTTGAACAATCAGGATTTTAAAAAATCTATAATCATGGCCAAATCATTACACATTCATGTTCACACACACACACTTGCTTGGCTTACACAACTGTCAAGTCAGGTTAATGGCATACAGCACAGAGCCTCCCACAGTGAATAAAGATTAAGCATAGAGAGGTGTTATTACATCCACTGTCCTTAAAACAAGGAGCACAGGGGAGAACTGTTTACCACAAGCAGCCGTTTTAACAGTCTTTCTGGATCTTAGGGTGGAAAAAATGTGATTGAAATCTTATCAGCTTGGAAAGTTCAAGATGTCACATCACAGCAATGTGGCTCAAGGTAAACAGAAGAACAGAATTTGAAAAAAAAAAAAAAAAAAAAAAAAAAAACACTGAAAGGCTACCTATAGCAATCAGAAATTCTCCCCTGTGTGTGCTCTTTGGTAGCTAAGTTCTCCACTATGTTAACTTTGTCTGTCTACTCTATCTATGGTGTCAAGCAGGTAGTGTCATGGGTGTATAAAGAGGATTAGATACGGCCTTTAAGGTGGGGCCCCCGTTCATTCCTGTGAAAGCTGCTCAGTGGCGCATGAAGCCAAAAAAGTTTTCCCAGGTATAAAATCTTCTACACTGTTTGGCCCATAGAGCAGGCGCACTACAGACTTTTGCATGCTGTATGGCTCCAGGGGTTGTGATGCTCAAAAAATGTTTCCATTGATTTACAGAGAGGTAAATCAATGTCCCTTGTCACCAATCCTGTGTCTGATATTCATGGACAGGATCTAAAGGCACAGCCGGGGGGAGGAAGGGGTCCGGTGTGGGGTCCTCAGAATTGCATCGCTGCTTTTTGCAGACGATGTGGTTCTGTTGGCTTCATCACATCGTGACCTCCAGCATGAACTGGGGCGGTTTGAAGCCGAGTGTGAAGCAGGTGGAATGAAAGTCAGCACCTCCAAATCGGAGGCCATGGTTCTCTGCCGGAAACCAGTGGATTGTCCCCTCCAGGTTGGGGGAGAGTTACTGCCTCAAGCGAGGGATTCAAATGTCTCTGGGTCTTGTTCACGAGTGAGGGTAAAATGGAGCGCGAGATGTATCAGCGGTTTGGTGTGACTTCTGCAGTGATGCAGGCGCTGCGCCTGTCCGTCGTGGTGAAGAGCCAGAAGGCAAAGCTTTCGATTTACTCATCCATCTATGTTCCAATCCTCATCTATGGTCATGAGCACTGGGTAGTGACCGATGGACATCTGGGGTGCTCTGCTTGGCCTGCTGCCCTTGTGACAAGGCCCCGGATAAAGGGATGAAAATGGATGGACGGATGATTTATAGAGGTCTCTTTTAAAATATAACTCTACGGGAGAAAGTCTTTTAGGGCCTAATGGCATCACATGACAGCCTGGAAGTGTAATTCCACTGTTTGGCCATACGAAAATTGGCTTCAAAGCTTGACACACTTCCTGGAGGTCTGGGTAGTGTACAGTGGGTTTTTACAGTTGCCTGTTGTGGCTGGGAACAAGGTTGATGAGAGTGCTGAGAATGAACCAAAACAGTAAAGTTGCAGGTATGAATGCCAATGATTAACACTGTAAAACCAGTGTTTCGGTCTCGCAGCTGCCCAGTCTACCTTGCTCCCCATCCAGACATCTATGATAATGCCAAAATACCAGCTGACTAAAAGAGGCAGCTAACAGCTGCTCAATAAGGCAGGGGAGCTCAGACAGCAAGGAGCGCTGCGGCAGTTACGGTGCTAATGTTGGAGAAAAGTAGTATTCCCTAACAACATCAAAATAAAAACTAGGAACTCTCTCAGCGTCACTCCCCCTTCTCCATTCTTTGGTTGTAAATCCAATTTACTGGGGGAAATGAAATGCTAATGGATTCCCTGGGCCGGTAAATTTGGCATGACAGTATTTGTACATGTTGAGACATCTGTTCCACGTGGACGGGTGTTTTCAGCAGCTGAGCTAAACAATGAACAAACAGTGCTGGACTCACCCTAATCATGTAACCAGGGAATACTTATTATCTTAACATCTTAAGTCTGTCAAAAGATCGATGTAACCCATTTTGTTTACTTGGTACCAGCTGTTTGCTGTTGAGGGCTGCAGCCCTTTTTGGTGATAGACTACAAGAAATTTTTATTTAGACAATCTCTTAAGTGCTAGATATGTCTACACTGATTAGTGTAACATTAAATCAGCTGTTACAAGTTTGAGCTTATGTTGTCATTGCACCAACAACTGCTTCAGATGGGCTTTAAGCAGCTTAAAGAAATGAAACGGCCATGCTCACATGAACCTGTCAGTATGAAAAACGCCTCATGTTAAAGCTCCGACACTGGACAGTCTGGCAAGTCTTTTCTGATCCTGTGAGCATATTAAATGGATAAAGAAGGGGCTGTGTCTAGTGGTTGTATTAAAAGTTGTCAAATTTGTCTCCCAGTTCCTGAGAAAATATCAGATGATAATCTTCCAATGAACTAAAAGAAAACAGACCGTTTAGACTAGTGGATATACCTCACCTAGCTGAAAGTAGGGGTTGGCGATATGGCCTTGAAATAATAACAGCATATTTCAGGGTATTAAGTAAAAAAAAGTTTTTATTAATTTAACAACACAGAATCGCAACAAAATAAGTGATATAGTTTTTCATGTCAACCTAACAGTTTGCCTTAAAATATTCTGTGAAAACTGAACAAAAATTATCTCTCATTTCTTTGTTTGTGAACAACAGTAACTCAGAGTGAGATTCAGATTCTGTATACGATATTAATAGTACAAAAAAAAAAACGACCACAAATTACACATTTATCCAGCTTCCAAATACAAAAATGTACCCTGAGATCTGCCATTTCTCCTCTAATCATCACCCTGTAACCTGTGACAGGTGGTAATGCTACGATAACTAAGAGGGAGAGACACTGTAGTGCTACCAGAGGAGCTGCTGAATGAGTTCCCTCTGAGCGGTAAGTCACAAAAAGAGTCTGAGAAGTCCAGGGCTGATCATAAAAAATTTAGGACGCCACAGTTTATTTCACACTACTGACGCTTCTTCTCTTTTTGGAACGACTGTGGAGGAGGTGATACTTTCGCTTTCAGCCATGTAGCAGTATGACATCAATATGTCAACAAGTTGAAATATTGTCAATAAAGTCACGACATGAATATAAAGAATTATCCCGGTATTTTTGTGGATTTGCACACAGCTAATTCTCCGCTGTTAGGTGTTGTGAAACTATTTAAGGCTTGTGACTTTTAGAAATGACACACTGTTTCCGTCAAGGGCTTAGATTGTCTCTATCGATAAAGATTTGTATAAATGACCTCACAACTTCCTTTTAAACAGCATTTGTGAACAAAGAGAATGGGTTGAATCACATCTGAGTCTGCCGGTGGTTGAGCCATAACAGTCAAGGAAAGAACAAACATGAAGCCACAAAAAAACCGATGACACTCCCAGTTGATTAAGCAAAGGGATGCAATCATAACGCCAGTGGCTGTGTGCGTTCAGTTTAGCATTAAAGCCGATATCCATTTTGTTGGTCATGGGGGACGCAGGGATCCTGAGTGACTGAACGTGAGGCCTCGCAGCCAGTTTCACTCTCAAATGTTACACAATCGAAGCTGAGATCCTGCAAGGACTTGCAAGAAAAGACTGTTGCATAATAGAGTGTGAGAGAGGGACATAAAGAGAGGAGGGAGGGGAGCGGAGGGGAGGTGTGATGCAGGGCTGCCATTAGAACTCGCCAGCAGTACTTTTCACATGTTAAAAAAAAATCCACACAATTATTTGCCTGGCCTTTACTTTTTCCTCACACATCGCCCTGTAATTTAGACAGAAATAGGAAAGTGGTGGAAAATGTGCGGCGAGGGAGAAATTGCAATCACTGCTTCCCAATTTAACCCATATAAGTTGCTGTTAATTGCCAGGTGTGTCTGAGTGCATCTCTTGAAAGATTTCTGTTTGCTTTTTAAATATACCATTATGGAAAAAGCTCTTATGATAGGGTGGCTACATGCAGGCCAGCACCTGGAAGAATCCATTACCACTCAGCACAGTCTGCAGTACATATGAGCAATTATCTGTCTGAGCTGTCCATCACCTCAGGCTATTTCAAATACACATCCTCATAATGTTTTTACATGGCTTCAACAGAGATAACAAACAAGCCCATTAAAAAAACCGCATGTTGACATAAACCTCCTGTTTTCTGTTCTCTCTGACCATTTTCAGGCTTCAATTTCACACCTGAGTGATGGAACTGAGATCCTCAAAAAATATGTGTTTTCCAAAGAGGATAACCACAGCTTTGACATTTGGTAGAAAAAGAGAGATGTACGATGGCAGCGTTGTCCACCAGACAGGTTACAGAACAGCTAGAGGAATCAAACCCATAATGAAAACCTTCTCTAGGCCGTTTGCAGCAAATTTGGTTCAGGTAACATTTTATCAACCAATAACAAGGACAATCCTTCTTTTCTTCAGTGAGGTGGGTGGTAGAGCTATTCATTTCACTGACTGCAGGTCTGTGAAGATGAAAGGGATATTACCTTGCTGCAACATAAATCTCCCTGTCAGGATCAGATGAGCTGTTTGTAATGCTTACAAAAAGGGGCGAATGGATTACTCCACAACAACCAAAGCAATAAAACTCTTGGGAGCAATAAGGTTTGGAAACAATATCGTTCGGCACAATGAGGCTTGCTTTATCAACCTGCAGTTAGTGTGTTTGTGCTTTCATTTTGGAGAAACAATTACGAACAAAGCCAAAACAATACAGCGCGAATAGATTTCCCAGGATTGCCCTGTCTGAAGGATACTTCCTCAAAGTGAGGGTTGGCAAACATAAAAACTGACTTTTATGGGCCCATGACTCACAGAAAAGATGGATGAGAGGAGCCAAGTAAACAATGTGGTGTGTTTTTTATTCTTTGTTTCTGTGCAGCTTGTGAGTACATCAACATGTCAACCGCTACAAGAATTCAAGTCCAGCTTTCCCACAAAGGCACAGATGAAAAAAAAAAGGAATGTGGGAATATAAACTTCATGGTGGTAAGATTTTGTTCTGCTGGAATTTAAAAGGGATTTTGGTCAGTCACTAAAGTGCTGAGCACACAGTAGACTAAGCAGAAAAACTGTCAGTTATATCATATACTCATAGATGAATACATCCTGTGTGGTGATCAACTCACAGATGTAACGTTGTTTTTATGAAGTTCAACTATAGGCCAGGGTCATACGATTTATGGCAGACTAAACAGCTTCTTTCAACATCTGTTACAACAGTGCAGCAAAGTTCAACACTCAACCCATGGCTGAATCACAACGTTTGTTTACAATAACCTTCAGGTAGAAAACCTCTGCAACATGTACATGGAAGTAAACAGAGCTGAGCAAACAGGGGTGAGCAACAGCTGAGATATCAAAAGAAGTCGTGTTTGTGTATGGGGGTATAGTGCTGAGTAAAGATAGATCTGGTTTCTAAAAGCCGCTAGCAAAGCAATACAGTAATAAATAAGCACAGCAGAAACATCAGATAGGTCGGACCACTGGTGTTAAACTCTATATGTTTAATGCTACCCTTAGGGATGAAAACGACAACAAATAAACAAAAAAGAGCCTGTTCATAACTGGCACTGGCTTGCGTTCTGATGATCCGACCACAAGTGGACAGCAGAGACACATCCCTGTTCACACCTATGTCTATTATGCATCTCCAGCTGAGCACTTGTGTTCATATTTCAATACTGCCTATGTCACTCACACTCAAAGGTTAAAATGCCCTGAACACAGTTCTCACACGCACGCTCTGACTAGCTCCTTAGTCACGTTAGCAGTTGTGTGTGTACATCTGGAGATATTGCTGTTAGCAGAAATCAACAAGTCTCCTTCCACAGGCCAAAACAATGGACAGACACGCAACACTTTGTCCAACTCGTCTTAAAACGGACGAGTTATAGAGGGTAAGCATGCTGCCACCAAAATAACCACCACATCCTGCACTGATGACACATTCCTTGTAGGGGATGCATCAGGGTGCACTAGTGTTTACATTACAAAAGATGTGTGGTCACATCCGTCCCGGACCACCTCGGCAAGTGGTTTGAGTGATCGGATCATAATGCATCCAGGTGGTCATTTACACTTGTATTTAGTGCTGTACACTTGTGATCAGATCACCCAAAATGCATGTTAATATCAAGTATACACAGGCCCTAAGTTTGCTGATTTCACATATCTTGACATTCAAATCAATTGCCAGTTGTCTACCTGTAAGTGATTCAGCATACTTATCAACAGTATATATTATATATACTAATCACTGTGTGCATATTTCATTTGCTAGGAAGCCTGCCTGGCATTATGCTGCACAACATGCTGACAAACCCATTTCTCAATCTACCACTAAAGCTGGAAGTGGCTGAACACGCGTGCGTTTGTCTGCTGTTGCCTGGTTCCTTTGTTTCGCTTTAAGTTTGCTGTTGCGCATGCTAGACGAGACAACAGCTTCTTTTAAAACCCTCTGGCTGCCCTCAATGACTGCACCGTGTTTCACTCTACTGAGAGTCAATTACGTAATGAATACGGAGCGTGTGTGTGTGTGTAGAGGGTAGGACACAAGAGAGAGTGATGAGATGTGAAATATTGATAGTTACACACTGCCTATCTATCATTGAAAGAACTCCTCTTTTAAAGAGATCTGAGGTCAAAGGTCAACATCTGTCCCTGACATAGATGAGTGCAAGCCGCAGGAAGCCTGACTTCCTTTCTCTCTACTTCTCTTTCAGCCTCGACTCGTCTTTATCTGTGAGGTTGGCAGAGCAGTGTATGTCATGCCTGAAAAAGACATATCAGATGCCAAAACATCATGGTTTGCTCAAGTTCAAGGCATTTAATGTATTTTGGGTAAGATGACTGTGAGGTAAACATAAGAAATATGGTGTTCACAATTACAAAGTAGTTCATCAGGAACGTGCTCTTGCATGTGACTGGCCAATGTCACATTGCAGCAAAAGTTAAGCCAGGTGCAACTTTTTTCATTGCACAACCCTGCATTGTTTTGCCAGTGTCCCATATGTTGCCATCTCCGTTGCACCGATGGACTGGCTCCATTTGGTAAATGGCAAGCCTGCGTTGTGGACGCAGGCCTATGATTGGCCTGAGTGCAGCCTTACTAGAAGTAACCCAGTAACACCTACGCTTCCTTACAACAACACTTCCTTCTTTCTTTCTGTGTCTTCTACAAGCAACGTCAATTGTCGATTTTGCCAGAAACATTCAGCTTTAGCATCAGTCTCACAAATATCATACAGCCATCAAGTTCATATTTAAGACCATTTCACAAGATTCTCATCATATAGAAAAATTAAAAGATTAGCCGGTTACAGCATTTTCAACCAATGTTAGCTTCATTAGCTAGCTAGTTACAGGTGACAAGATTTTTGTCATACTCAGGTTAAAAATGAGGAGCCAGCATCTGACTTTTGTTTGATTCCAATATCCCAAAGAATTTTTATTTTTTTATCTGCTACCGTTATAATGAGACAACAGAAAGTGACAGCATGTAGCAACAGTGCCTAAGGAGGGTGGGGTGGCCAGTGGTTGATGACTTAATGGCTCAACAGTTCTCTTTGAAGAAGGTGTTATATTTACTAACCACTGCCAAGAGAGACACAAAATAACCAAAAACTGTGATATCAAACTCATCCCATGTTATTTAAGTTTTAAAATGACTTTCCATGGATTCACTGGAATCACATCGGCAGTCTTTGGCTGATTACCCAACCAGAAGAACGCTAAGCTGGTTGGAAAGCTCTTTACAAACGGATAAAGCTCCAGTTTAACGCTCATCACTGCTATCATCACACAATCATAACCATCACCACTAACTCGGTGACTAAATCAGTGATTCTCAACCTTTTTCATGTCAAGACCACCTAAGTTGATACACGTTAGGTCGCAGACTCCCATTTAAGATTTCACTTTAGGGACTCACTCTACATTTACATTGAAAATCTTTCTGGGGACCCCCTGGAACTCTCTTAAGGAACCCTTGGGGTCCCTGAACCCCTAGTTGAGAAGAAACGTCCTCGATACCAATGCCAGTCTGGTTTGAGCTTAATATTGTGAATAAGTGAGTACAGTTAGGATGTGGAGCGTACATGCAGGTAAACTGGGTATGCCTACCTCTTTTTTTGTCCATTCACAGTATACACACCTATCTGCCAAAAAGCTGCTGAAATATCTAGGAGAGTATACCCACTCCCTCCTCGGTAACCTACCCATCTACCCTTCAGAACCCATCTGCTGTCAGTCTGACAACAATAAGCTTCATGGGACAACTGCCAATGTTTTGAAGGTCCCTGTGTAGCCAGCAGATGTCAAGGCAAACACTATTTGCATGCAACAGCCATTTTGGTTCATCTCTATAAACATATGAAAGCTAAATCATAATCAGACGATAGCTGATGGGTTCCGAAATTGCATTACAAACACACTCATACCAAAATCTTGTCGCTTCGCCTACAGATTCTGCATTCATATGCAGATGTCTTTATAAAGATGAGACACAAAATAACCAAATAAAGGACAAAAACACAAAGCTCTGGCACCAAACTCATTCCCAGTGTCTTTAAGTTGTCAGATAGACTTTACATAGATTCACTGGAATCATATCTGCAGTTTTCAGCAGATCACGTCACCCCACCAGAGGAATGTCATGCTGGTTGGCAAACTCTTGACTTTAGAATAAAGCCTTGCATTGATGCTCATCACTGCTGTTATCCCATAATCATGATCATCACCACTCCTCCTACATGACAATGCCAGTGTGGTTTCAGCTCAACACTGTGAAGAAGTCAGGACAGTTATATGTGGGATCAGGCTAGAAAAGAAGTGACAGTTCGGTTGACTCAGTAACTAGTCAGCTGTGAGCGTCAGACAGAACTACAGCAGCTCCACCACCAACACACTGTTTGCCTGTGGGTTCCAGCTGCCTGTCTGAAACACCAGGGCCGCTACTTTCTTACCGTTACTTCCTGCTTTCTTAACATTAGAGAACTGTGCTTGCCATTCAAGTCTTGCACACACACTCAGATGATGTGCTGTGGAGGGTGGTTTGGGGTGTTTGGACGAATATACAGCTGTTATTCTCCACATTCTTGGAAAGGCACATGTGGCTCTGAGGGAATATTAAACTCAAGCGGATAAACAATACTCCCAGGGGAAGCTATTGCTTTGTTAATTCAAGCATGTAGTTGTTTTGCTTTATGCATGGGCACCTCCCTTTATTCCCCTAGGGTGTCCTAGTGATATAGGCTTGAGCCTGAGGCATAAGCTCAGTGCTCCTCAATGGAGATAACCACCACCACCTGGGGTTTGCCACCTAATAATCCAAGCAACAACCTCTTGACTTGGATCTGGAGGCAAAGCATTCGGTTTTACCATCTGCTGAGATCCCTGTGAGTGAGGAGACACTCCTGTCTGTGACAGCATTGCAGATGACAGTGTACCACCCTGAGCTGTCTGGCAACACCACGCCTCGAGCAAAACTAACAAAACTATTGCGTTGTCGCAGAGGGGGTGTTCATATAGAAGGTAATGTGACTCAACCTGTCTGCCAAGAACAGGCGGAGACAGGAGGGGAAGTCTAAGAAGAGAGGAAGTTTGTGAGTCTGTAAGGACGGAAGTTGACTAACCTCAATGTATCACCTGCAAAACACACATATGACGTGCCATCACATGCACATTTAGTGAGCAAGATGGAGAACTTCACTTAGTGTGGAAAAATCTGAACACCCAACTTTTCACCTTACTCTCTGCAAAGCTACACTCACAGTACGGCCTGCTAGTATAAGCTCGTCTTGTACATAAATACAAAGGAATGCAGAGTGACACACGTGACGGCTGAGCAAACCTCCTGGCATTTTTCTCTCTTGGCTGAGCTGAGGCAAATCCAGTGAAATGCAAAGGAATGCATTCCTGCGGCCTTCCCAGCTCAGGTAGTCGTAGGCTTTTCCTCCAACTATGTGGAGGTTACGCCACAACTGCTGGCATCCTGCTATGCATGTGTCAAAACAAGCTTTTTTTCTGTCTTGTTAGTAATCCTTGACATGCCACAAAATCTATTAGATCATCCCAAAGACGTTTCTATCACTGCACCACCAATCTGTGTCAACAGTGAAACATTACTACAATCACGTTATCTGCTGAGTGTGACCCCGACACAGTCATTTTTCCATGGTGCACCTGATATGATGAACTGAGAACAAGATTCCTCAGTGTTTCATCTAACATGATCGCCTTGTGTTTCGTCTACAGCGACTAAAGGAGGATGAAAAAGGTGAGGATTAAACCTACATTTAGTTTGTATCAAATGAAGCCAGAGGTTACCTCGCTGAGTGTTCCCTGTCTAGAGGGCATCCAGGGCTGCAGGCTTTAATAAATCAGTGCAGTTCAGACGTAAGCAGCCACTCATGTGTGAGTACTTTATTTATAGACCGTGCATAGCAGTGACAGTAAACGAGCATGTCACCGCTTTGAGACCCACTCTCTGTTTTTCTTACATGAAACTAGCAGACTGTGTGTAAAAAATGACAGCCATATGCTGCTGTTACATCTTGGCAGCTCTCCTCTTCAGCAGACCAACAGTGCAGCACTGCTCAACAGTTGTTCTGTTCAGTTAGGCAAATAGAGCCCGTATGGTTCCTGTTACGGGCCTTCACTGTCTGTTTTTATGTAAAGTCGAGTAACAAGTGGAGCTTGCTGCTGACAAGTCCTCGCTTGGGATGCACAATGATGTAATACTTAATTTCCTCCAGGCTTCACAGTGTATATTTTCGGCCCATAAAAGCCTGCACACCAGTCCATCCACTGGTCAAGAAAAAAAACAATATATTTAAACCACTAACACTGACATTCTTCCTATAAACTGCCCTCAATTACAGGCGCAAAGCTCCATTTAAAATCTTTAAGTTTAAAGAAGACACAGTTTGGTGCACAATTCCCTGCCTCACCCAACTTGATTTACACTTTAAACGAATCGTTATGACTATCTGATAAATTCGGCATGTATATGATCCGCTTATCAACATGCGCATTTGATTAAGTTCAAACAAAATAACTCGTTTCCCATTGGTCCGACGGCCCACTGCTACCAAAACACACAGGGGGTTTCCGGTAGCAAACAGAGTGCAGCCATTAGAAAAGTCTGAATTTTATTGGGTTAAAGTCCTGCTTTGCTCGCAGTGTGTACGCCGAATTGAAGACAACTATCTAATGATTGACACCAGGCCTTGAGTCTTAGTCAACACAACGTGTTATATTGCTACAAACAAAAGAAGCTTTAAATTGCGTTAACTGTTAACTGTGATTGGCTCAACCAGAGAGAAGGCAACAGGGAGGGTGGTGGTTGGTAGAAGTGGTGGTGGGGGGCGACAGTGTCAAAGCACATGACAAAGCAGTGACACTGTCTGGTGGCAGTGATGCTTATTAAACAACACTTACTATGAACGGTCACACCGAGTTATGCAGACTTGGACGAGCAAGAAAATGACATTCCGAGCATATTTTCCCTGCAGCTTTCGAAACGGCTGTTACGCACTGTAAACAAGTCGACGTGGATGACATGTTTACTATCGCTACACCGCGTAACCCGCGGTCGAAAAAAGAAAAAACACTACAAGCTATAGTATCCATCACATGTGTGTGGAGTCTCTGGCTTTGTCGCCTTGTATTTGTTTTTGTAAATGTTACCAGGTTGACCGTGCACATACCCGTCTCCTGTGTCAAATGCATCCACAGCTGAGCCTTGTACTGGATGTAACCAACTGTCAGTCTTCTCTCAACAGTGGTCGACGGTGGTCGTCATCAACATCAACAATAACGCCTTTTTCCCCTTTATGGTTCGCCGCTGCTGTGATCACCAGCGTGTCTCCGTTAAAAAAAAAAGAAAAAGAAAAAAAAAACGTGTCTCGGTGCTTCCTGATTTAGGTACAGTGGTGATGATGTTGTTTGTAAGGGGTGGGGCGGAATGCAGCTTTAGTCCGCCAAGAAATGTGGGCTAAAAAGCACGTTGGTGCACGTCTGTGCATGATTAGCAGCTCGTGCTTCATGGCGGCGAGGGTTAAATAAACGCGCCAAACAAAGTCGTGATTTTGAGATAAGATGTGCAGTAGTACACAGAACATGAGTCAAAAAGCTGCAGGGTTTCCTTACTCACAGACAACAACCCTGAATACATTCATGTCCTGCACCACTCTGTTGTGTGTTCACTGCTGGCAGCTGCACCATGAGCCTACCTGCAGCCAGCAGGTGATGTCAGTGCCTTGCTTAAGGGCACTATTGTTAAGGAAGAGGTGGCAGACATTTTTCAGGCAGTGCAGGAATAAAATCCATCCTAGTGGCCACTTCTATAAATTCATGAAACTTCCACTACAAGAAATAGGCTACTATGCATTAAATAGTTAAGGTTACCAGTGTGTAGGATTAAGGGGTATTTATTGGCTGTTTAAAAGACATGTTTTCTTTATTGTAAAATCACCTGTCAGTAAGAATTGTGGAGTTTTTGTTAAATGTGTACATAGGGGGCAGGGGCTGGTTGCACAAAACACCTTAAGTTAAGATTTTCCTTGAAGTTGTTGTTAAGGTTTTCTCAAAATCAAATTAGCTGCACAAAACACCCTTATGTCTTCTCTTTAAGGTTTCCTTTAAATGTTCACTTAAGTATTTATGGCTTTCTCCTTGTCTTAGTCTTATGCTTAAGGAAAATACCTTAGCAACCAAAGTAAGGTAAAAAATAAATAAAATAAGGCACCTCTGACTCTCTTAACTGCAACATGACCAAGTTTATGGTGATAAATGAAAAAAACTAACACAACCTAAGAAGAGTGTTCTGCGACCAGGAGAATCCAAAAGAAACACTTTTGATTTTACACTTCAGATTTGACTGAATTAATGTTCACCGCTGTTTCTTCCTACAGTCGTTTTCTGTTTATTTGGGGATCAAATTTACTTTATAATATGTGCTTTCTATGATTGTATTCCTCCAGAAGTATAATCTTTTCCTCCTCTGACCAATACGGTTTTCTTGTCTTCTTTTCTTCTGCCATTTTTTCCTCAATCTAACTATAAGCCAACTTTGCGAGACAATAACAGACATCACCAGCATGAGTCCATGCAAACAAACAATGTCCATGGAAACTTTTACTGCTGTGAAATCTCTTTAACACAGTAAATGAGTTAACGTTTTTCCCTAACTAAAGAGACCTTTTCAGGGGTTCTGTGCAACTGTGTAAGTCCCTCAGCTAAGAAGAAATTAAGCCTCAAGTGTCATACTTAAGAAGAAAACTTAAGGTGTTTTGTGCAACTGTTCCCAGGTTCTTATCCACGGAGTCTGCCATGATGCACTGCCATGTTTCTACACTGGCCAAGAACAGACAAACCAAACACTGGCTACAGATGGAGCCATTTGCGTTTTTGAGTCAGCCATGACTCAAAAGTATTGATGAGAGTATTGGAAGAACAAAGATTTTTAAAATGTGAAACTGCTTTATTCAGTGTTTCCACCAGTTTAAATCACCAGGTCCATTTGTTTTAGAGAGGAAGAGACCTCTGAGGATAATTCAGCTCCTGATAAAAACCTCCTGGACAATGAATATTGTAAGAATTCTTAATGGGAGAAGTTTCAGCTGGTTGCAGTCTGGACTGCTAGATGCCACATAACCCCCTAAATCTTACATGCTTCTCCTTTAAGTTACATTTCTACAGCTTTGACCCTTGGGTGCCAGACACAACACTGTTAGCTGCAACTGAAACAAAAGTCTTGAGTAGTTGTTTCCCTTTTTTCAACTTATGGTTCTGTTCCTTTCCTATGTGAAACACGTACACATGTAAAACCAGGAGTGTAAATATAGACAGTGCAAGCAGTACAGTTGCATTGGGGCCGGTGAGGTGGGGGCGCGCCTGTAGAGAGTTGGGAGAAGAGTGGGCCCTCTGAGTGATTCAGATTGCCTCCTCAAAAGTCATGTGAAACTAAAAGTAGTGCCATTTGCTATTTATGTCCTCAAAAAGGCCAAGAAGGCCAAGTCAGTAGCAATCTGAGGAAAAAATAATATGCTAATACTACATGAAAACTATAAATAAACTACAAATATGAGAACACTACTCAATTAAATAAATCTTTTTTTAAAATTATTTTCTTTGGTATTTTTGTCGTACACAGATGACCAGAGTACCAGAGTAAAGTCTTTATTTGATCATGTGATGAGATGCTAGGATATATGGTTGCTAGTTTAGACAGCCCGTCATGAGTACGTTACGCCACTGTATAATACAGTATTTGTTTTGTTCTGCTAAACCTGCTTTATAGCTGACTTTGATTAAGTACATTTACTGAGCTTTGTAATTGAAAACCATTTGAAGAAAACATGATGAATAGGCTACATTAATCTACCAAGCATGATGTAAAAAGTAATTAAAATTCCTCATTTCTGACAAGTTAAAAAAGTAAAACCCTGCTTCCATGTTAATGCATTCAATGATAGTTTACTAAACAGGTCTACTGGGGACATGCATATGCCCAGTGGCCCGAGGCATCCGGGGCCTCTCTATTAAAGGTGACATTTCTTGTGGTGAAGTCAGTTATTATGATGTAACATGAGCAAATTTGTTGCATAATGAGTGCTTCACTTTTGATATATGCTGACAATACTTCTTTACTTTTAATCATCATTTTGAAATCAGGACTTTCACTTTTAATGGAGTAGGATCTGAATACTTTTCTCAGCACTGTGTCTGATGCAACTTCAAGTTTAAATGAAAAGAAAAAAATAACTGCAAAAGTTGTCGAAACAGTACTCTTGATTTTGTGGTGATTCTGCTGCTGCTGTCTTCAAATTTACAACTACTGGAATAAACATGCTCAAAAAATATTAAAGTTAAGAAAAGATGATTAAAAAAAAAAAAGTATTTGTCCTTGAGGCAAAAGTTCATATTTTTTTATTTGAGTGGAATGAATTGGCTGTCAGCAAATAGTCCATCACACAAAAGTCCTTTTAGTAGGAATGCACTTAGTACAACATGAGGAACTTTTACATTTTTACACTTTAAATACAAATACCATGAGCTTTATATTCTTTATTGTGATATTAAAAAATACACTGTCTGCACCTTCCTCTCATAATAAAAGTGTCTCAGTGCTCAGTTTTTACTTTTATCACCTCAAGGTTCTTATAGTTTTATCCTGTCAGATCACCAAAGCAAAACTTCTAAAACTCCCGTCACTTTGAAAGTGAAGTCAAACAGAGAGCAGATCTCAGAGATGAAACTCCAGGGTGACCTTCAATATAAAGTTTTTTTTTTCTTAACTCTGATTCTATGAGATCTGTGCACACCAAAATCAAATCCCACTGTCCAACATAAACACTCCTGCACCATTTAATGTAAACTTTGACCTGTGTAAAGCTTATAATGCTGAGAAGGGTTGACTCATCTGTAAGGTAGGCTACTGCCATTTCCATATCAATGATGTTAGTGATGCTTTTGGAGGGAGGTTTCAGTACTTAATGCTTTATCCTTTAAAAGTTCACAGCTACTTTTATGTTTTATATTTAATTGTATGTCATTTTACTTCGCTGTGATTACGAGCTTTGTTCAGTCTGGCTCATCTCTCTCTTAGATGTTAGATGGCTGTAAGAGGGATAGGGTTGTATAAGTGCATCGTCAAAACTCCAAAGGCATTTTAATATTGACCTGCTTTAGACCTAGTCCACACATACATGAGTATTTTTCAAAACAGAGTTTTTCCCTCCTTCATATTCATCAACAAGTACTGTTATTAAAAAAAAAGATCTGTCCAAATGAAAATGCAAAACACAACTGAAGTGCTGTCATGAGCATGCCAAACCAACAGGTGGCGATATAGCCGTAACCCTAAAGTCACACAGCCTGGAGCAGTGACCTCCTTAGCACATTTTTAAGCCTCTGCCTTCAGTTCAATGAAGGTGGACTGTTCATTTATACATAATGTCCTGTTAGCGAGGTTAGAGCCAGCACTGTTTTGGCCACAGCCGCCACTGCACAAAATGTCGCTGCATTTGTGACGTCTCACACTTTCACGTTACAGGCCTGTTTACACATCAATACTGGAAACAGAGTTTCTGAAAATTTTCAACCTAGTTAAAAAGGTCCACTGTCAGTGACCTAACATGAGTGTGAATGAAAGGCTATAATGCGCAGAAAAAGCTATGTGTTTAATTATACTGGTGCACGTGTAGACTATGTCTTATTCTCTTCAGATTTGTTCACTGTACATTTTTATTTTTATAAGTTTACTTAACTGGCTTTCATTTAGTCTTATTTTAATTGAAGAACAACGCAGAGCTGTTTCATCTTTTCTCTCTTTAAACCAGGAGATAAAAAAGAGGCAAAAGTCATGTTCTTTTGTCAAATTTGAGACATTAATATCAAGAATTATACACTGAGAAATTTCCAATTAATCATAAAGACAGCAATCAATGACACCCTGAACAAGAGTCTGTAACCAGCTGTAGGAACAGCACTGCTTTGAGCTAAATGCTAATGTCAGCATGCTAATAGGCTTTCAATAACAATGCAAACATGCTAATGATAGCACCAATAATGTGTTTACCATGCTCAGCGTGTTAGTATGCTAAAATTGGAGTCATAATTTGTCACATGACAATTTATCAAGCCATAGCAATCCTGCTCAAAGATAATCTGATCTGATGCTGTAATATGATGATGCAGCAATGACTAGAGAAATCAAATAGCCAGTGATAATGTATCCGGGACGATCAGGTCCAATCCATCCTGACTCAGAGCTCCTGATAGCGTTTGTCACTGCAGAGGTTTGGCTTTGTGGGAGCTGAGTGGTGAGGGATGGCATTGGGTGGTAGAGTTCGAGGGTTGCTGGCAGAATATAGAGAGATCAGCCCAAGGCAGAGAAAATGACTCAACATTGTCAGTCATATAATAATAACCCATTAGCTTTGAGCCTGAGCTGATTTTGACAGAGATACAGTAACTGGTTGTCATGGAAATAGCCAGGCCTCACTTGAGGTAATGGGTCTAAAACAGCATGGAATATCCATCATGGTAACTCAGGGGAAGGGGGTTGTTTGTTGTCTTTGAGGGAAACGTGCGCTTATTGCTGAGCGAGATGTACGCGATCATATTTCCTTTACGTAAAACTAGAAGTCATGATATCCTCAGTTAGCTATTGATTGAAAATGAAACTCCACAATAATCACAGGGTGTTCGCTTCCACGAGTTGCATCCAAGGACAGATGGTGAATAAAGGGCCTGAAACAGACGCATCCTCATGATTTCATGTTTTTATGTATCATGGGTGTTTTGCGTGATTACTTGCTCCCATCTATATCTGTCTCGAATGTAATTAGCCTGAGTGAAAGTACTCATGCATACATCAGCAAGATGGATTTCCTCTCATCCTTAACTAAAAGGTCCATTTAGATGTGGTTTGAAGATCTTCCAGCTATATGAGTAGAGTGTACCATCATGTACCCTGAGCAGAACAACAAATGAGCCTATAGATGTCAGGAAGTACAGGTCTTACTGGGTGAATCAACATTATACAAAGCTCACTCTATGGACTCACTTTTCATCAGGTGAAAGTTGCTTCAAGTGCCTCACAAACGTGTGCATTTTCACTAAAACCTTAAAACTGAACCCAAAGTAAATGTTTTATCTTTGCTGTCTCTTTGCTGTCTTTAAAGCCAGACTCCAATTCTAAAGTTTTTTTTGGCAAAAATGCATGTGTCTGGGAAGTGCTGTGCAAACAACTGGATAAATGAGACTTGGATTATACTTCACCAGTTGTGTGAGAGTTTGTAAATTGATGCTTTGGTATATACTTCGTGTTCCATGAAAATCATTGTGTGTATGCAAGCTTTTTAAATGTGGGAACACACCCTAAAAATAGGTGATAGACCCCTTTTCCATTGCCATTAAACTCGAGGGAGGTAGACTAAAGGTGCCTAAATTAACGCGGCCACCCAGATGTTGTAGTTCCATCACTGCTAATTGGAGCGGATTGAAGCTGGAGCCGATCAATATCCATGACTACTGCAGAGTTATTTGTCCCAGGACTGAATAGCAATCGTGACCTTTCCCTTTAAATACATAGGCCAGATGTTAGTGGGTGTTAGTGGGTTCTTGTGTGCAATGGGAAAGGGACAGTTTTGCTGTCATTAAACATGGTCCCAATTCAATCAATAAATCAATATGTTTGCTGTTTTCTGTTGAGGAGAAAAACAAAGTTTCCCTCACAAATGTAAGGTCACACAGCATTACTTGATACACAAATCATCATTTTGTGGGTAAAGTATTCCTTTAACCTCATCCGCCTCATACATGCATCGCTGTTTACAGTAGGCCTACTGTAGGGAGAATATGACAAGCAAATATAAAGTGCTTCCTAAGTCCTTAGTCACTACTAGCTAGCTTCAAACCAGGGATTTCAGTTGGATCGCTCCATCAAAATTTTAGAAATGTCTTAGCTAGTAAAGGCTTCATTTTAAATTGGTTGCTAGAAAACATCACAAGCACACATGATAATATTAGTTCGGTGCAAATTTCCATTTTTGTGATTTGGGGTCATATTGAGGTTTTATGTTTTCTTTGTGCCTTGTTTCCGGCTCTTTCTCGGTCAAGAATTGAGGAGGCTGTGCTGGCAATTATGAATGAAAAAAAGGAGACCCCATTGCAAAGCTGAAATCCATCAGAGGAGCGAAATCTTTAAAGATGATGAGATGGGTAACTGTGACAATGTGCTGAAGAGTCGGATCTGTTTGTTTAAGCCATATTTATGAGAAAAGGGGAGCTTAACACTGAACATCATCATGAGTGGTGTTTCTGTGTTGTGTAGAGTGGAGTTACAAAAGACTGTGTGCGTCATCCCTGAGGGATAATGTCAGTAAATCTGAGTTTAATACAGAATTTGCTTATCGTGTGTGAATGTGCTGCATGAAACACAGACATGGGGGGGCATATTTCTGAATCAAATAAGGTCCCCTTGTAATACTAGTCCCATGCGAATAGGGCTTTTGTAATATTTATACATAAAGACATGGAGAAATATGTGTTTCACTGTCAGTGTTAGTTCATACTTTGATTGTGTCATGCAGTTTAGAATGAGATTACATTAAGCCTATCAAAGTTATATGGTCCTTTAGTTATTAGCATAACTTAAGGTAGGCTATTTCCTGTTATATTTTGTGTTTTTTATGTACTTAAAAATCTGTCCTGGTGGTATGATACGCCTCTGGATGGCGTCAGGTTGAAATGCTGCCAACATAATATAAGGAGCTGGAAGGTTCCTGTAGGGTAGGCTGGATGGGTGGTGGATGGGTTTAACAAACCTTGGAGCTTCCCTATGAATGTAGAGCCAAACCATTGAGTTTTTTCAAACCTAACCACATGCTTTTGTTGACGTCTTGGCATTGGTTGCACCGTCCTAGAATAATATCAACAGACACAGGAGGAAACCTAGTACGTAATACGTAGACGTGAAAGGCGACTGACAAAGTGACAATATGTGACGACTTAAGATGAGAATGTGTTGACATGGCCAACTCAGTGGGAGAGGACCCGCTTTCTATGTAGATATACACAGCTCACTCTAATGCAACGAAAACAAAACAAAAATCTTAGTTACAGGTAATTATAAACTAATAAAATCATCACTGCCCATAGATGCGTCTAAGTCCTACACACTGGACCTTTAATAATGATGTAATCATGATGACAGTGATGATGTAATCATTAATAAACAGCAGTCTGATGAAGTACAAGATGAGATGTTTAACCATATATTAGCAAGTTAACGTTTGTTAGCAGTTCAGTTAGCTGTGTAACAATTACATCTGGCAGCTATTGGTGGTAAATATTTAGTAAGTGTTAAGACTGGTGCTCTCTGATTTGGTTTAGTGGTATGTAAATCCTTCTGCTTATACTGTAGTTAATGGTGACTTGTTGGCCTTCCGATACTTTTACCTATACCTTTACCTTAGCAGATTGTGGTTTTTATGTAAGTGAACTGATGAAAATGTTGAAATGCAAAATTTAATACCAAACTGAGAAAATTCTCAGATGTTTTTGTACTAAGGGGATTTGAGAAAACACTTACAAGCAGCGATGACACTGACCAAGCATGAAACGGTGACAGGAAGCATAAAATTGGCAAAGTAATTGAAGCAGCGAGCTCAGTATTCAGGCGAGAGATTTCACTACTTTAAATTCAGAGATGAGACGTCTCTCATGTTACTAATGCTGACATAAATTTATTCTAAATGGTCAGGGTTACCCAGAGTGTGGTTTTTAAAAAAAGTACACTCACCTAAAGAGCACTCTGGGACATCAGGAGCAGTTACACCTTATCTCTTCATATTTGGCTAATGACCTCCAAGGAACCTGATGGATATTAAACATCGCCTGGTTTCACCTTTTTAGGCTTAATCATGGAAAAGGGGGAAGAGGCTGGGATAACATCTCACTCACAGAGCAAAGCCATGACTGCTGCCTGGTATACACAAATCATTCACACAGAGAGTCTCATCTCACACAGGATTTGACTGGTATGTCTGATAGCTGTGGTTGTATGGTTAGATATGAAGGTATAAAGATATAGATATAAGATATAAAGGACGTGTGGTGCTACTATTTAGCTTTTCTAAAGAAAACTAAATAGAAGGATTTGGTTTGCTCTGAATGGTGTAAAGCAGTGGTTCCCAACTGGTGGGTGATGGTCCAAAAGTAGGTTGTGGGTCCATTCTGAATGGACTGCAAGTGACTCAGGAATGTGTCAAATTTATATAAAAAAAATAAATAAACACTCTATTTTTAAGTATAGTGAATTTCTGACACAGAGCTTTTATTTTGAAGTGTTGTTTCCTGCTGTACAGTGAATGATTAACGGAAAGCTACTTTACAGACACAGCAAACTACCTTGATGACACCTTGACGCAAATTTAATGCTGAATGTATTCAACTGTGCGGACCTCAAACTAATGACCAAGAAGAAATCTGGACCTTGTGGCTGAACCAGCTGGGAACCACTGGTATAAAGGACTCTTGACCAGCATTCTGCCTATAGAAAGGTCAATATAATAACAGTCTAATGCCTAATTTATACTTCTACAGAAAAGCTTCCGCAGGGTGTTTGTGGGGCTTGTCTGAAAAATGTGACGTGCTAGGCACTGCAGACACCACAGAAGTTTGATTGGACACAGCTGGGAGATGGGATTTCCGGACAGTTCTGGTCCCAACACATGTGAGATCACATGCTACGCACAATCTGCCACAACACTACATATGCCTGGAGTGCAGGGGACGTGCCCTCACCAGAAAGCATAGGCACACAGCTGCAGAAGTATAAATTTGGCATTAGGCTAGCACACACTCACACACATTAATTCAAAGTTTGCCTGAAACTGGAGTGAGACCGCTTTCTCTGTTCCTCACCTGATAATGCTGACACATGGAAGTGATAAAAGACTTCATTACTCTGAGTTTTGTGAGCCACAACTCTCACAGACCTCAGTAAATAACAGGCTTTTCATTTTGACTTCATGTGACAATGCGGTACACTGATGCTTAAAATTGACTTGCTTTATCTACGTAACAGAGAATGTGCAATAAAGCGTGCCTGATTCATTCTGGCTAAACAGAGTCAGCATTTCTAATTATTCAGAATAGCACGTTGTGCTGAATGAAACCCAGACAGAGTGCTGCTCTGATGTGCCGCAGAACACGTTGAAAACTACATTTGCAGTACGAGTTTGTGTGGAACTGTCTGTATTGGCATATTCCCAATGTGATAATGCATCCCCAGTGTGGCTTGAAACCACAGAGATTAACCTGTGTGACTTTGCTAAATCAAATTGGCTGGTACAGTGTTCTCATTATCTCCACTGATAACCCACCAAACACACAGGGAATTGGTGCCAGACACAGCAGCTAATAGTCTTTCAGCAGGGCCAGAACTCTCAGAAGATGGCAGCAGTAGAGTCCCATCATGGCTGGATTCCAAAAAGTCTTAAATGCATGTCTTCAATATAAATTTGCCCAATCTAATGGAAGACATCCCTAAAATATCCAAAAAATGTTGGCTCTGTTTTATTTCCTTTTCAAACTTTTATCAATGGGACAAACTTCTTGTCATGATTTAGTTGGACACAATGTGATATTTGAGATTTTTAAAGGGTCACATGAGGAGTCCTGGAGGGAGCTTTCTAATGTAAGAATGTAACCCCAGTGATGTCATCAGGGTTATCTTGGTTTGAGCTTGAAGACTCCACGTTTTCAAAAATGGGCCTGCATTACATACTGAGGCATTGAGTTCGAGGGAGGTAGTTATTTACCAGACAGGGGAAGTCAAAAGAAAGCTTTGATTGAATTGCATGATGGGAAATGTAGGATTTTGGAGCTTGACACATACTAGGCAGTTAATGTCAGTATATCTTCAGCTCTGCTGCATAGATTTTGACCATTCTTTGTTTAATTTAGTCTGTTGTAAGCCTTTCAGCTTTTTGGAAGTCCAATTCAAAATCACTGGGGGACCTCTTTGAAGGTAGAGTGACGATTTGAGAAATACGCTAGTTGCTGGCACATATCCTACCATGACAGCATCATCATTTTTACACTTTGTTTTCTGTGCAGGTTAAACAAATGAGATATAACACTTTAATTAGTGAGCTTTAGAGGGTGCTGTTAGGTTTATGCTAAGCTTTATGCTAAGCTAAGCTAACCAGCTGCTGGCTAAAGCTTTGTATTTAGCATAGACACATGAAAGTATTATCAATCTTTTCATCTAACTCTCAGCAATAATGTGAAGAAGTGTATTTCCCCAAAAAAGTTGAACTATTCCTTCATGGTGAAAGTTAAGTAAAATTGGGGATTTACATCAGCAAATACCAATAAAGTGCATTACAGGGCTAGGTGGTGCAGTGGTTAGCATTGCTGCCTCACAGCAAGAGGGTTCCAGGTTCAAACTCAAGGTGGGGGGTTCCACATGTCAACAGTGGGTTTGCTCCGGGTACTCCAGCTTCCTCCCACAGTCCAAAGACATGCAGGTTAGGTTAGGACTCTAAATTACCCGTAGGTGTAAATGTGAGTGTGAATGGTTGTCTGTCTCTATGTGTCAGCCCTGTGATAGTCTGGCGACCTGTCCAGGGTGTAACCCCAGTGTCAGCTGGAATAGGCTCCAGCCCCCCCACGACCCCCAACAGGATAAGTGGTTAAAGAAAATGAATGAACAAATGGACTAACATTCCTTTAAGGTGAAAGTTAAGTGAAATTGGGATTTTGGATCTGCACCAGTAAAGCTCATCAAAGATAAAAAGAAATGAATAATATAGAAGTGGACACCTAGCACATCACTGTAGAAAATAAGAAATATAGCAATTAGTAAACTAGGATGGACACAAAGTCAATGGTATACACAAAATGTTCTGTCATATTACTGTAGCATAACCTTTTATGCATTTGTTTTGTATTGGTTGTTGTTGTTTGTCTGACCTTTGAATAACAATTATGCTGACCATTTAGAGGTTACATTCAATCTAATCATGTCCAGATGGATGGATGGCTGTTGTGATGTGTCTGCCTCGCCCCTTGTCAGTAGTGTTTCTGTTTGCTGGAAGGCGTGGCGAGCACGAAGCTGCGCTTCGTGAGTTCTGAAAGTCAGACAAGAGCAGAAAGTACTAAATTATTCCATTCTAAAACATCCTCGCCTACGCCTTTCAGCTCCGTTGCCATATCTGTTTGGCAGAGCTCGGAGATCTTGTTTCATTTCATTTTCATTTCAATTCAGGACTGCTGAAAAAAAATCATTGGTGCCAGCCTGCTCTTCAGGCACGACTTATTTTCCTCCAGACTCAGTTAATGGCCAGGTAACATCACTGAAGACCCCTCTCACCCTGGACACAACTTGTTCCAACTTCTCCCCTCTGGTAGGCGCTGTAGAACACGCTTTAGCTATTGAGCAACACCTAGAAGCTTCTTGACATCCTCCTGAATCCATCTTTTACATATATGTGTACATTCTATGTTTCTTTGTGTGTGTGTGTGTGTGTGTGTGTGTGTGTGTGTGTGTGTGTGTGTGTGTGTGTGAACTGATTCTGATATCTTCTAACACCACTGACTCTGATGGGACACAAGCCAATGGAAAGGGTATCAGCAGAGCAGTAGAAAGGCAAACAGTAGACAATGAAAGGGAGCGTGCCTTCTGACATGGAAGCAATCACTGTCCACAAGGAAATGTAACCAGCACTTCTCACTGCTGCAAGAAAAATCTCTCAGTGCTATGAGATATGTTACAAGAAATATGACTGAAGACTGTCTCACATCCAAAGGATGTACAGCAGTTTGCTGTCGAGTTAAATGCAAGCTCTCAAGTAGTTAAATGCAATCATTTGCAATATATAGCCCTCCATTTTAGAGACATAGATTCAAGAGTATGAAAGTGCTTATGTGCGACAAGAAGAGGAGGGAATTTAGAATCGAGCGAACAGTAATAGCCACTTAACTGACAAAGAAAAGAACCCTGGACCCCTTATAGAAACACAACCTTCACCAATAGAAACTCAAAGCAGCTACAATCAATACCTATAATGTATCAAATCACGATGTGAGAATGGGTTCCTAAACAGAATTATCACCTGAATCTGCAGCTCCCATCAGCTTTATGGAGCTTTGTGGTGAGTTTGAGCTCACTGTTGTAGCTGTCCAACGCTCAACTTTACTGTTTTTGTTCATCCTCACTACTCATAGTGTCGTTTCAAGCTGCAGCAGGCAGCTTTAAAAACCCACTGTGCACTGCTCAGCACTGAAATGTAGTGGAGCTTTTAGCATCTAAGGGGTCAGATATTTTCCCTGGAGTTGGTGTAGGGACTAAAAACAGCTAAAAGAGAGAAAATATTGGACTCACATTCACTAGGTGGCCAGAAAGAAACATGACGCAAAAATGAAGGATAATGTTTCTCCATAACTGCTGGATGTATAAATAAGCTACTATATGCAAACAAGTTCCTCATATAAGGTGAGAATATGTCAATATTGTGTGCACAACTTGTCTCTGCTGCCCCCAGGTGGCCCAAACAATCACTTCTTGCAGGTTGAAGAATAATCAGAATCAGAATCAGAATCAGAAATACTTTATTGATCCCCAAGGGGAAATTGTTTTGTTACAGGTGCTCCTTACAAGTGTAGAAAGAAAGAAGATATAGTGCAACAAACAACTTAATTTACAAATATATACAGCAACCTTAGATACAGACAGTTATTGCACGGATTACAGAGGAATAAATATGTAATAATTTATTTTGAGTTGGTGACAGTGGTGAAGCAGTCCAAGGGAAACTCAGAGGGAGGAGTTGTACAGTTTGATGGCCACAGGCAGGAATGATTTCCTGTGGCGCTCAGTGGTGCATTTTGGTGGTCTGAGTCTCCCACTGAAGAACTCTTGTGCCTGACCAGCACATGGTGGAGTGGGTGTGAGACATTGTCCAAGATAGTTCGCAGCTTAGACAGCATCCTCCTCTCTGACACCACCATCAGAGAGTCACACTCCATTCCCACAACGTCACTGGCCTTGCGGATCAGTTTGTTGAGTCTGTTGGCGTCCACCACCCTCAGCCTGCTGCCCCAGCACACAACAGCATAGAGGATAGCACTGGCCACCACAGACTCATAAAAAATCCTGAGCATAGTCTGGCAGATGTTGAAGGACCTCAGTCGCCTCAGAAAATAGAGATGGCTCTGGCCCCTCCTGTAGAGAGCATCAGTTATCTTAGCCCAGTCCAGTTTATTGTCTATGTGGACCCCCAGGTACTTATAGTACTTAAAGGTGTCACAGTATTATCCTGGTTCACTGTTTCATCACTATTTGGCAATCAAACACCACAGCAATGAGCCCCCAGATGGAGCTAAACTTAAAGCAACTCAGATCTGAGACAGCGCTACTTCATCATCTTTGAGCGTACTCAAACCGGGGAAACCACTTCATTTTGGAGACAAATTGTACTTTTTACTCCACTACATTTATTTGTCAGCTCTAGTTACTTTGCAGATCACACTATTACTTAATCATTATTAGCCTATACAAAATATAAAATAACAAATACATTATGATATGTTATCGTGAGTTAAGATGTCCAGCATTATTAAAACTAGCTCCACCTTTACCCTCTGCGACACTGAAGTGATGGACACAGTAATGAATCATTATTTATAATCCAATAATATAATATACATGATTCCGAAATGGGCAATTCTGCATAATGTGTCCCTTTGACTTTTGATGCTAATACTTTTGTATTTTTACTTGAGTAAGACTTTGAAAGCAGGGTATTTTTTGCACTGTAGTATTACTACTTTCACCTTGAAAGCTGAATATTCCTCCACCACTGACAGCACCCTGGCAAGCATTTTGAAGTGTATCCTTGGATTTTAGACTGTTGATTGGACAAAACAAGTTACTGAAGGATGAGATCTGACAAACTATGATGGGCATTTTCACTTTTTTTCTGATACTTTTTTAGACCAAATGCTTAATAAAAGAATCTTAAAATTGGATGGCAGACCTATCAATGGAGAAAGTAATTGTACACCAGCCCATGTCAGATAACAGCACATGTCCAGCTTGGAAATTGATTAAGTGCGAGTTAGAGCAGCAGCAGAGACAAGTCTCTAAATATAATTGCTATAGTATTTCAATAGTGTGTTACCAGGTGAACCATGGTATGATAAGTTCATCTCAGAGGGTTTCTGTCACACTGAATAATAAGCCAATAGTTCACACATGAAAATGTCATCAGCATCTCTCAACTTGGGCTTCAAGATGACGCCTCAGTCTGCTGGGGAATCTGCTCATCATGCCCTTTGGTTGAAAACTGGTAAAGACATTTTTGCTTTTGAGTGTCACGTTTCCTACAGATGATACTTTTTGGCTGTCTCTAGCCTGTGTGTCATTTTAGTTCAGCTCAGAATCACAAGGTGTTTTTCCATATTTGGTGTCTATATGGATCCTTATGGAAGCATGACGCAGTTTGGGAAAGCACATGATGCTCTGTTTAAATATAATACATTATTGACCTCATGTCCTTTGGTATTTCAGAGACCATATTTTCCTTTAATGTGACTGTTAATCTGACAGACGTCTTTGCTGATCATTGAATGCAGCACTTTCACTCTACAGCGTTTTATATTCATTTTGATTCATGCATATGATTTGCTGAAATAACCGTACATTTTTAGAAAGCTTATTTCCCCTTCATGACAACAGAGAATGAAGCTCACATGAGACAATCATAGCAAGATTGTCAACCAAGATTGCTGTGTGGTATAGAGCAATTTTGACAATCCAAGCGGATAATGGCTGTGACATTTGCACCCGAGCCCTTTGTGTCAGAAATAATTGCTTCTAAGAAAATGACATTGTCCTCTGGCACCCCAATTGTTGAGAAGGAAAATGTATCCAGATAAATATTCTCTTTTCCTCTCGTTATTTCTTGGGAGGTGGTTAGATCTACTGGGTGCTGACGCGAACGGCACAGCCCAGCCCCTGCTATAATGTGAGGGGGAAAAGTCCACACGCAAGGAAACAGGCTGCAGAGTGGATCAGCGCAGCCGGAGCGCAGACGCATCAGGTGCGCACAAGGAGGGACACCAAGGCGCGCAGCGGAGATTGATGCATGCCCTACAGAGAAGTAGATAGCGTTGTTTTACGCGTATTATTTGTGTGATGTGTAAGAATAAAGCGAGGGATTTGCCGAAATCTTGACATAAGAAAACAGTGTCTACAGGAGCACTCATGGAGACGCACCAGACCACACACCTCTGCTCTTAAAACTGTCATGAAGCAGTAGCAGCAGTGGGACGCAGACCTCCCACAGGTCATTTTCACAACGTTTCAAGCTCATCTAAAGGAGGAAAAATAATCATGAACTTATCGGAGTCTCTTTTGCTCTGGGAAGAGCCGTGGAACCTGAGCAGAGTGGAGGAGGAAGATGACCAGAAACTTTTATTCGGGATCGGCACGGATAATTTCATCACGCTGCTGGTTTTCGGGCTCATCTTTACGCTCGGCGTGTTGGGCAACTCCATGGTGATCACCGTGCTGGCCCGGAGCAAACCGGGGAAACCACGGAGCACCACCAACATATTCATCCTCAACCTGAGCATAGCAGACCTGTCCTACCTGCTCTTCTGTATCCCTTTCCAGTCCACCATCTACATGATGCCGACATGGGTTCTGGGCGCATTTATTTGCAAATTTATCCACTATTTCTTCACTGTGTCCATGCTGGTGAGCATTTTCACTCTGTCTGCCATGTCCGTGGACCGATACATTGCCATCGTGCACTCCAGAAAGTCCTCTTCTATCCGGGTGGCGAAGCATGCCTTTATCGGGGTGGTGGTGATTTGGATACTCTCCCTGGCCATGGCTGCGCCCGTCATGTATTACCAGAATATTTTTCACAGAGGGGAGAATCACACCTTCTGCTGGGAAGTGTGGCCAGATCAAAACCAGAAGAAAATTTATGTCGTTTGCACGTTTGTTTTTGGTTATGTGTTGCCCCTGCTGCTGATTTCCTTCTGCTATGCAAAGGTAAGCAAAGCACATTGAAATATTATGGTCATTTCTAAACTATATAAAAAACTATACAGCTTACCTCTGTTTTCTTGCTTACAGGTTTTAAATCACTTGCACAAAAAACTAAGAAATATGTCCAAAAAGTCAGAGGCATCAAAGAAAAAGGTATGTATTAAGCTGTCTGTCAGAGGGAGTGGGAGTGTCATGGATTACAGCCATATGTTGGCAAACTTGTCAAACTGTAATCAGTAGCAAACACTGAATAAACACTGGACAGCTGATAGACAGATGGGGTGATCTGTACTGAGAATTACATCAATTTACACTTACAAATGATTAAACAATATGACTGTGATAAGGCACAATTTTAAGTTCTTACTCTGTGAAAAAAATCTAGTCACCATCATTCTCAGCATCATGGGCGGATAATGAGACGATGTGCCCCTGGGCATAAGGCCCCACCACCTCTCCTACACCAGAGCAAGACACGCAGACTTCGTGCTGATTTTGCCTCTTTTTGTTGTTTCTGTTTTGCGTGGCTTTGTCGTATTTGGCATCTTTTTGTGGTTTGTGTCTCTCGGTGGTAATTTTGTGTGACCTTTTTGTTGTGGCAGCTGTGGAGGAAAAGTGAGTCAATGAGACTCAATCCCCGGCTCCTCCAGTTCACATGTGAAAGTACCCTTTTGCAAGATATTGACCCTCACATTGCTCTTGATGGCTTTGCCATGGGTGTGTGAGTGCATGTGAATGTTTAAGCTGAGTAGCAGGTGGCACCAGTGTGTAAATGTGTGTGTGAATGTGACATGTAGCGTTAAAGTGCTTCGAGTGGTCTGAAGACTAGAGAGGCACTATACAAGTGCAGGTCCATTTACCATCTGCCTCGTGCGACTTTGTAGTCGTTTTGCATCTCTTTTAGGTCATTTTGCTTCTCTAAGGGGTCTAATTTGTGTCTGCTTTAGTCATTTGTTTTGTCTCTGTAGTAGTTCTGTGTCTCTTTGCAGTTCATTTGCATCTCTTTGTGGTCGTTTTGTGTCTCTTTGAAAGTCATTTTGTGTATATTTGGGGTATATTTGTGTCTCTTGGAGGTCCTTCTGTTTCTCTCAGGGGTACATTTTTTATCAGCTTTGGTCATTTGTTTTCTCTTTGTAGATGTGTCTCTTTGTGGTTCCTGTGCATCTCTCTTTGAAGTAATTTTGTGTTCCTTTGGGGTGTATTTCTATCTTTTTTGGTCATTTTGTTTCTCTTTGTAGTTGTTTTGCATGGCTTTGTAGTTCCTTTACATCTTTTTGTGGTAAATTTCATTTTTCATAATTGCTTTGTGTCTTTTCGTAGTTTCTTTGCATCCCCTTGTTGCTTTTTGCATCTCTTTAAATGTGAATTTGTGTGTCTTTAAGGTATATTTGTGTCTCTTTGTAGTCATTCTGCATCTCTTTGTAGTTCCTTAACATCTTTTTGTGGTCATATTGTGTCTCTTTGTAGTCACTTTGTGTCTTTTCGCAGTTTCTTTGCATGCCTTTGTTTTTTTTGGCATCTCTTTAAAGACGAATTTGTGTGTCTTTAAGGCATATTTGTGTCTCTTTTTTAGTCATTTTGCATCTTTTGTCATTTTGAGTCTCTTCCTGGTTGACACATGTCTATTTGAGGGACTTTTTGCAGGTTTTTGTTGTTGTTGTTTGTTTTTTTTTCAAGAAAAGGCACACAGAGTTGTACATTCCATTAATCTGGATCACTATTTTCCACAGTCCACTAAGCAGCAGCCTTTTTCTTCTCTTGACATATGTTTTAATTCAAAGCAGGGGTCAGTGTTCTTAGCCTTTAGGGAGATATGCATCACAGCTACACTGACCCACAGTCCAGTCCACATAATTCAGTAAGGGGCTATCTGCACCATATGCTGCAAGGTTTCCTCCAATCAACAGGCAGTTGGAGGATTTCCATCGTCTCTATTTTTCCTTGGGGCCAAAATGATGAATATTGCTGTTATAATGCTTACTGTTAACCGGCACACTCGAGCAAAGTGGCCGAAAGGCAATGGGCAATCAAACCGCCATCTAGCCTTCATTATTCCTGGTGGAGGTCATTTAGCTTCCCTGAGAGCCAGTTATCTGCTCTTGCCTGCTTGACTGTCTGTGTGTCTGTCTGTGTGTCTGTCTGTCTGTCTGAGTCTGTCTGTCCATTGTCCCTTAGGGCTGGTCAGTTTAGCAGCACACTCTGATAACAAACAGCCTTGAAACCAGGAGTGCAGACTGCTGGTCTGCTGGGAGAGGAGGAATTGGTTAAAATGTGCTTTGATGTGCACCTCCCTACACGCATGCTTTATTGCACAAGGCTTAAAACAGGAATTTCACATGTTCTCATGATTTACAGTGCTCACTGTGCAGAGTGCTGATCCAAAATACACAGAGGGAATGTGACACTGAAAGCTTTGTGACAAACTCTTGACAAATAGTGCATTAAAGCCGGCCTGTAATACATAAATTACCTCGGTAGGATAGCTACTGTTAAACTATAACTGATGTCACAACACACTGTTTGCACACACATATTAAATCTGAGGAAGGCATTTACAACTTCAACGAATAATTTTACTTTGAAAGCAGCAACATGCAGATTTATTTTTCTATGAATATACAAGTACGGTGCCAAAATCTGTGGTTCCTTGGCGGTGTGTCTCTGTTTTGTCTAGTGTGTGTCAAGGAAAATGTTTAATTATAAGAACACTAATGCACGGTATGGCATGGTTCCGTTTGTTCCCAATGGACAATGAATAATACATGTGCATTAGAAGGCAAACAGATTAGATGATTTGTATCTTCTGTGTATTATTGAACCTTTATGTATGCCAGTAGGTTGCTTGGGTGTGCATACTCTTCTACAGCAACAACCAGATACACCAAACAAACATTATGTAAGTGGTGATGAAGGCTGACGGTTGCATTGCCTCATGTCTTCTGTGTCTGGGCCACAAAGTTGGACCAGAGCACACCGAAAACACTACAGCCAACAGCCAACTAGCACGTACACTGTGCAGCTGGGAGAAGTTTTCTTTGAGGGCTTTCTACCAGAAAGGGATCTCTTGGTAAAGGTTGGGAAAAACGTTGTGGTTTGGGTTAAAAAGAATAGATTTCTGTCAGAAAGGGCAGAACGGGACTCAAGATGTTAGTTAGCCAGTAAGCATATTAACAACCCAACATAATCTCACTCCAACCTCGTCACTGGTCATGGACTTTCAACCTCCAGATACTACGTGAAAGGTACCCTGTTACATGCATTGTCTTCTTTCAAAAATGCTTCAGTTTTCACAGGAAATTAACCATTTGCATACAGTCTCTTTCAAAATAAACGCACTACATCAGTACAACACCACAAATTGACATTTTTTTTCCTTCAAAAGGTCAATTTTAAAGGTCAATCACACTTGGTTGTGTTTAGACAACAAAAACACATTGTTGTTTAGGACAAATTAACAGGGTTTGGCTTTACAATCTTATGGGACACAAACACTGCTCTCCTGAGTTAAGGTCAATGTTTGTTGGACCCATCTATCACCCCTCCCGCCCACCTTACTTGGACTTTCACCGCCTTAACTTTCGTCCTTGTCCCGCCGCGTTTCTCCCTGATTGTCGAGTGCTATTAAAGTATAATGGCGACCAGCCATAGCATCGTGGACATTAAAGGATGGCTTTTTCGTCAGTGTCTGATGCCTGCAAGGCACTGCCAGATTTTGATGACTTCAGAATGAGACTGGGCTGAACAACATAACAATATTTACTGTGCACTAGCAAACAATAACACAAACAATGACGAACCTTTTCTGCCAAAGAGCTCAGTCCCAAAACCATCATTTTACAGAAAATAACTGAAGCCGCTTATCTCACATCCGTTTCTCGTAGGCTAAGCTGGACTGCCAAGAGTGATTTTATTCACCGATGGGCTCAGCCATCTCACATCATCGCACGCCATATACAAAAAAGTCGACATAGGTTGACGGCAAAAGTAGGGCAGCAGAAGCTTGGCTCAACATTGACAAATCCGTTGGCACCACCACTGGCTTGGTGTGTCAGGGCCTTAGCAGATTTGACTTGCGATGAAATATGATGAGTTTAGACTCAGCTTGACAAAATTAAAAAAGACCCGCAACATGCCTTAGACTTAAACACCAGTGACTTGTGACTTCACTTGGACTTGAGCCTTTTGACTGAAAAATACTTGATACCTTCCACCAAAGCCAAAGATTAAAAAGTATGTTATTGAAAAAGTGTGCCACGAATCATTTCATTTCCTGAATCAACTAACATTAACCACACTTAATTCCCCAGATCCTTGAGCACCCAGTCAAGAGAACCATAAAAAACAAGTGTCATATTACTGAGTGCCAGTTGGAAAAAAAAAAAAAACGATACCGAAGATAATTTCATTCACGTACAAAAACTATGCAGGAGTCACCCAAAAACAAATTGCAGCTCTACAAACTGCTGTTTCATCTCCTCACAGAACTGTGCTCCTATAGAAACTGACGGGATTAACACTCACTTAAAATGTATCATGAAGGCTTCTTTCTTCCTGACCTCTTCATTGTGAATGTTTAGGCTTTTCCTTCAGTTTTCCTTTTTTTAGGACTTCTGGGCTCTTTTATTTACATAAATGATTAAGTCCTTTGACAGGAAATGCTAAGTTAATAACAGTGTCTTCATGCTGAGGCTCTGGCTGGACTCTTGAGCACTTGGGCCCCTTGGCCTACGCCTGGTGGGTCAGTTTGGTAAACAATGTTTTTAAGACAAAACATGACGTTAGCCTGACCATAATCAAGTGATTTTTGTGTCTAAACCTAACCACACCTTCACCACAGCCTTGTTTAGGAACGTAGAGTTTCAATGTGTCTATGGTTTGTAAAAACATATATTATATACGTTATTCTGGCAACCGGGTTAGTTTCCTCCTGTTTCTAGCCTTGCTAAGCTTCTGGATGTATCTTCATATTTACTCTACAGACATGAGAATGATATCAATCTGTCATCTCCCAAAATGTCAAACTCTTCATTTGAGCCTAAACTTGGAAAATTGTTTTGAACAGAAGAGTGTTATCAAATAGTTATGAGGCTGGTATCATGTTTGCAAGCTCCATTTATATGCTGTCATAAAGCATTAGCTAATGATCGTCAACTGACAAGCCTGCTGGCAAAATCTGGCCTGAGCTAGGGTGCAAGGACACCCAGCAACCATTCTCTAATTCACTATAAAAATAAATTGATTAGCACTGGGTATTTTTGTCCTTTGAATGTAAATAAAATGCTGAGTGCATCAAAATAGAATTTTTTGTCTAAAAGCGGTCCAGGCTAATTATGTATGTGTCAGTCATTAATGTTTGTTTATTTACTGGCCCCTGGCTTCCTGTCATTTTTGCAACTTCCCCCACTCCGGTCAAAGCAAATTGAGTATCCCTGCAGTAGCAGACATGTCATACAAGCAAGAGATGCTTTTCACAAAAGATCAAATGAGACAAATACTAAATTGCAGCTAACCACACAGTGTCCTTGGTGAAAAGTGGGAACAATTTGCTCAAATAGGTCTTTAATCAATAGCTTGTGTGGTTCACTCAGGTCTCTGGAGCTCAGCACCAGGCCTGTGAAATATAATGTTGGTGACAGCTGGAGAGAGCAAGGTTACTCCCACTGCTGTTTTGAAATACATCGAGTCAAACTTTTTTATCACCCTCAGGCCCCCACAGCAGGACTCAGACAGCCTCCAAAAGTCGAGTCAGACGATGCTAAATCTAAAAAGACAAAAAAAAGTAACAAAAATGGTCGTAAATCTTCCTTAATCTGTCTGTGTGTAGATGAGACAAATCCATTTAAAACAAATTGCTCTCCCTTGTTGGTTTTATATCATGTTAGGATAAAGGAAATCTGAAACATCATTAGGTTTTACAACTCTTGGGAATACCAGAGCTTTGGAGTTCAGTTTACTTGGCAAACAGTAATGTTTATCATAGATTCTCTGAGTAGAAACAGAGGTTAAAAACCTAGTAATTAGCACCGGAGATTTAGGAGTTTTCTCTCAATGATATGAGGCAGTCAGGCATTCAGGCGGAGCACACAGATGGTTATGGATAATTAGGGAAATGGATATTTGGCCAAGTTGTCTTCAAATTGTTTAACAGCATCTGTAAACTGAGAAAGGGATAGCTAACAACCAAACAGCTGCAGAGAGCAAACTGCTCGTCTTTGATAGAGATGATCACCTGAACTGAGTGCTACTATGAGGAGAAAAGCTTGTCTTGTGTTGTCATATCTAGCTTTGACTTTATCACTTCAACACTGAAACAAGATGATGGATCATTGTAAACTTATTATGTCAATGTCAAACATACATCTTGGCAGCTTTTAATCAATGTTTCAGTGACCAGCAATCAGCCTTAGACAAAGCATAGTTAAAGCAGAGACAGTGTGGCTGGAGAGGAGAGGCTAAAGGCATGAGTTTTATTGGCTCTGTCTTCCTGTGGCGATGCTGCTGTTTATATTAGCCTAACTGATGGCTCTCAGGGGGTTGAGGTGAAGATATGAATGTGTTATTGAGGCTATCCAAACAAAGCATGGTTATTAAGAGGCTGCTCAGCTTGGGAACACTCCCCCAGCTACTGTGTCTTTGTGTGTGTGCATGTGTGTGTGTGTGTGTGTGCTTGCTTGTGTCTTATGGTCGGGCTGATATCTCTGGCCAGTATTGACCTATCATTTCAAATTGGATATGGCCCACTCAGTGACATTTATCTCTGATGTGATCGATAAGCTTTATTATAAAACTGATCGACTCTGCTGTGAGAATCTGACTATGAAATGATGATCGTGAAGGATTTCTTTAGACTGGACAAATATTTGCACATCTTATCATTATTGTCATGCTGCCTATCAGTGGAGAGTTCCAGGCTAAACTGTACCCACACTGAATCTATTTTGGTCTCAGTTGAAAAGTTTAGGACGTTTTTTGCCATGGACCTGTTGACTTTCTCTTGTGGTCATTATTTTACAAAAAAAAAAAAAAATACGTCAACACATACACATACATCAATACATAACAAAAAATACATCATTGTTTTATGATGATGTTAATGGGAACATGTTAGCAAACAGCTGCCTTTTTACACATCCAGCAGACACAGACACAGACACTGCCTCACCCAAAATCATAAGCTCCTAAAGGAAAAGTCAGGGTACACAGAGAAGAAAAAAAAATGAAAGGAGAAGAAAGGCAATGGACAAATGTCTTGCAAAACAACAACAACAAAAAACCCATAAAGAATTACCAGGTATGACAGGCGGCGCTGAAGGCAAGAAGTGAGTGAGTAATTTTTAGCAAATAAAACCTGCTGTATTAAGTTCAGCTTTAAACCAAGTGAAGACACAGGTACCATATTAAACTAGAGGACCTAAGGCATCTATTGGTACCACTTGTTATGCTATCTTGTCGGAAAAGGGGCCAAATAATGCTCCAGGGTTGCGCTAAATTTTGGCGAGGGAAAAGAGATGCTTTCAGAATGGTGTATTTCAATATTTCTGCATACTGGAGTGCCTAACAGTCTTGGAATTGAAATTGGGTATGACTGGAAAAGTGTTGACAACAATACACTGTTTACACTATTTCAGCTCTGCACACAATTTGACCAATATTTGATTAAAGTAGTAATGAAGAAAAAATATTTGTCCACTCCTGATTTGATCTCTTATGATTTATTACCTTGTGGTAATTTTATCAGTCAGTGTTCAATTTCACTCTGTAATCATTCATCAGAGGGTATTTTCTCAGTCCAGGACACATACTTTTCAAAATAGGAAAAAAGGGTCTTAACAGTAGTTAAGTGAAATATTCTTTCTATTACAGCTCTATTTTGTTTTCCATCAACTCCTGAGGGAAATATCTGCTCTTTATTAGCTCTCTAAGTTCACTGTCTGGCTTGCCTGTATGACATTTGGTGACAGGCAGGAAGTGTGGTTTATCAGAGCATTTGCACTGCTGCCTACTGCTACTAACAAATGACGCTGATGAGCACAGCGAGACTGAACCATACAGTAAAGGTTTAATATTAACTTATCTGGCAATTTTAAGCATCAAATGTAGCGACATTCACCGACTAAAGCAGAAGACACTTTTGTGCATTATTCGGAGAGTCTAATATTCCACACTTTCTGACATGTTTTTATCCTTTTTTGAACAAAAATAGACCTCTTCGTCTCCGACACATAGCTTTCTGAGTGCAGCATGTAATCCTGATGTGTAAAATGACACACAAGACATTTGAAACTTCTATTTGATATAATAATGTGCCCATACATCATGGAATATTTCACTTTGGTAAAGTGCTGGAACAAGTATAGAACATTGTCGCTGTGTGAAAGGAATGTTCTTTTCTGTGCCGCTGAAGGGGAAATGTAGTGGGACTGTGGAAACATTAGATTCAATTGGACGGAGAATCTGGCGGCTTCAATACGGCAACATCAATTTAACATTGGTCATGAAAAGACTGTATTATTCTGTCTGTCTGGCTCTTATGTAGCTTTCCTCCTTTACATGTCACTGAATATCACCTGTGTAATTTCTGATAGTTACATGCTCAATTGACTAGATTTGACATGTGTTTAAATGTTCTATTTATGATTTCTAACTTTCCTTGAACAAAGCTACAGAGGAAGCAGCATTATTTTTTATTTTATTTTCAATCAATGGGAACTAATTACTTCAGGAGTAAATCTACCCAGACATGCAGTGGAGGGGCTCAGCAGATCAGACAGCATGTAATTAGTTTTTTGATGGTGACACTTTCCAGCTGTAGCCTTTGGCTTTACTGATAATCTTGCCTGAAATAATAACATCCACCACTTTTCTCTCAGGCATTTCATAAAATTGGTTTGCCATAATTGTCACATTAAGTTATCAGAATTTAGATGCAGCATATCAGGTCATCCTATCAGTTCACTGTGTTAAATTGCATCTTATTTTTGTATTGAAAGAGAATATGTGTGCTGCTGTATATAAATATAGATCTCAGTCTGTCCAGTGAGGTGTCTTATTTTGCCACCGTCACTGTTAAACATATAAAGACCCAAGGGCCAATGAGTGTTATAGATTTATATAGCTTTAATACAGATCTACAGAATCTTTGTAAGTCTAAAGGTCCAAACACATCAACGAGAACTAGCAGCGACGAGAGCCCCCTGATACGTTGCCTCACATTGCCATGTCTCTGCCAAAACATTGCACGTGAACACACCAAACCAACAGCCAACAAGCACATAGGTTCTGCACCTGCGTGAGACGACATCCCTCAATACCAGCAGACGGCAGTCGTCTGTAATGAGATGGACTGTATAGAGTACACAGATTTTTTTTATTATTTTGGCACATCATCTGCAGTATGTACTATACAAGTCATAAACTATATATAAAGATGGACAATGTGTCTCCACTTCCTCTCACTGTACAAAAATGAAGCCAAAATAGCCTGGATACGGACGCTGCCATCTTGCGCTGGTCTGTGGAGTAGCTATTGGGAAGTGGAGGCGGGTTATCTGACCCAGTTGTGTGCACGCTGTTTGACAGTTCATCTGACAATCATGTGGCTGCACCCCCTACCTATACAGCAGCATCAAATAAATAATTAAAACTGAACTTACCAGAAAGATAAACATGCATCAGCATGATAGGAACTACCTAAAGTCACCAAAACCATCAATGGAAAAAATATTATTTGACATGTACTTTGATTGTTTAGTTTGACTCGTGTTACAAACTTATAAAGAATTATCTCTAAGTCAGTGAGTTAAAAAAAAAAGCATCTTCACATCTTTTTGCTCACTGTTTTTTTTTTTTGTTTTTGGGCCTGACTTATTATCAACCCTGTTTCCAGCCGCAGCAAGCAGCCATTTTCGGTGAAAAAACTGAAACCAAGTATCCTCATTTAGCATCATTTAGCAGCTAAAGAGCCAGATATTTTCTCAGGAGTTGGTAAACGGAGCATAGGGAGAGAAAATAGGACCTGCGTTTGTCAGACTGACAGAACCACGACTCAATATAAATGCCATTGTTGCTCTGCGTTGAATGAATGAATGAATGACTTTATTTCAAACCAAAATACAAAAACATAATAACAAAATACAAAGATAACAATGTCCCAAAAGAAGTAGGTACAACTAAAACTTCTCTGTCCCTACTCCTTTCTTATATTTCTTCTTTTAACTCATATATTATTTCAACAAATGTTTAAGTAGGCAGCTTTTGCCCTCACCTTTGTCATGAGTCCAGGATTATACCAGTGCTGTTAAACAATACCACACAATGCCAAAATAACATAGACGTGAAATCATCAACTACAGGTGTAGCAAGGTAAGGTTTTTGTATATACCTCCAGATGCACTTTTCTTAAAACTAAACATACACAGTATATGCAGTGTAATATGTACAGTATGCAGTATGCAACACACAACTCCTGTATTATGCCTTAATGGTAATAGTGTTTATTACTGTACAACAAATGACTATGACAATAACACTAAAATTATATTTCACAGAGGGAGTTTCATTCCATCTCTGTGTCGTTTTTGGGCAGGAATCAGCAGCAGATGTTTTGTTGCAGCCAACTGAAGAAGCAGCTGAATCCACTCATCTTTTCCTTTTTGACCTCTGACAAAGCAGAGGAGGAGAATCAGTGCTTGAACTCATCACAGCAGAAGTAACAGTGAACCACAGTGTGAATAGTCCTGATGGTTCAGACACAGGTCGACATGAATAATAATTCCTACCTGCTGTGGTGATGAAGGATTCACCCACCCTGACTGGCTGCTCAGCTCATCCTGCACTGTAGAGATGACCACAGGTTCATCTGCAGGGATCACAGGAGCTGGTGGAGGGTAAACCACAGAGTCTGCTTCTGGACCACCTGCTGGCTGTTCCTCTGTTTTATCTAAGCCAATATTGGCAGGAGGATCAGCAGAGCAGGTCCATTCATCCTGCACTGTGATGACAGGGGGTCTGTCAGGGAGGGTCTGAAGAGCTGCTGGAGGTGGCACCTCAGCAGAGTCTGGTTCTGAGCTGGGCACTGACTGGTCCTCTGCTTCATCCAGACTACTGTGGATGACAGTGGTGGACAGAGGGTCAGTCCTGGACATCATGTCCTCCTGCACTGCAGTGAAGACATGAGGTTCATCACAGAGGGGGAGTGGTGGAGATGACATCACAGCATCTGGGTGTGGTGCTGGCTCCTCTGTCAGGCTGTGATTCAAGCCATTCTGGACAGTAATGTTGCCAAGAGGTTCAGCGCTGACGGTCAGAGGAGCTGGTGGAGGAGTAACAACAGCAGAGTCTTATTCTCTGATAGGTTCAGTGTCCTCCTCCAGAGCAGGCTCCTCATTCACACTTTCAGCAGAGGTGGTTTCAGCCTCTGCACCATCCACCATGTCTGCTGGCTGGATGCAATCCTTGTTAGTGTCCATATTAACAGACTGAGGCTGAAACAGCGCACAGATCTCTCCTGCTCCTGCTGCAACATCAGCAATGGTATTCAGCACTTCTGCTGCAAAGCAGTTGAGTTTCTTCACCGGGACGTCTTCAGTGTAACCCTGTCTAACCTTCTCCAGGATAGACAGGACCATGTTGTCTCTGGTGGAGCAGGAGAATGTGACCTGAATGGGAAAAGTAGACAGAACAGCGGACACGGTCCTCAACAGCTTTTGTGTCCCTTTTGCCTCCTGATGACAAAGTCTGCTCATACACTATGTCTCTTCATTAACGTTGATATAATGTGTGTGAAGTGTACAAATGTAATGTATCTGGGGTCTGCAGGAGCGTATAGTTTTCTTGTGGTAACAGGGCTGTTACTGTTCCTATCTTCCTTGTTACAGACAGATTGGCGAGACATGAGCAGAGATAAAGCAGGGCTGGACTCTGTGTGTGTGTGTGTGTGTGTGTGTGTGTGTCAGTAACTCACTGCACTCTCAGTGTGCTTCTGCTCTCCTCCACCAGCAGCTCAGTTATACCTTCAGCAATCACCTCAGAGGGGAGCTGGTTTTCTGCTGAATTCAGTGACCAGGGTGATCGAAACAAATATGCTGAGAATGAGCAAATATCCTGTGCAGGACCACAGTGCATGTGTGCTCATTAAGTCCATGCCTCATTTCCATTCCATTTCAATAACCTACAATTCACAGAGTCACAAAGCTGGGAAATATAGCTACATATTATGATTTCCAAGGACCACACTAAATATGTATTACAAAGTTTTTTCTACAAATAACACTACTCCAGACTCACACATTAAATGGCTTTAGAATTCATTACAAAATAAATGTAATAAAAACTATATTCTACACTGTTACTGCATGAGTAAAAATCATGGCTGTGTTGAACTGCAACCTACTGTAAAGTAATACTACAAGAGACAACATTAACATAATTACTTCTATTCATCAGTACAAGTTTCAGGAAGCAAGAAATTGGCACCAGCTTCATAGATACTTCATCATCTGATCATTGACATAGATACAGATAATTTATTTATCTATCTGTATCAATAATCAGATGATGAACATATCTTTGAAAGTGATGCCAATCTCTTGCTTCCTGAAACTTGTAGTGTTGACAAAGGCACGCTCTAAATCATAGTTGTACAATCAGCAATATATAAATATCAGAAATAAGAAATACTTTATTGATCCCTGAGGGGATCATATAGAGCATAAAGAATTATAAGACAGTAGAAATAAGAGGTATGAAAACAAGAAGAACACACACACACACACACACACATATATATATATGTGTGTGTGTGTGTATGCATTATGTTTTTAAGAGTAGTGTAATGTACCACTAAGTCATTATTGCACAGCTGAGAATATGATGAATAAATTAAATTCTGGCATGATAACTGCTGACTGGAGAACTAAATCCAAGTGCCAGTGTATTGACTCAGAGTGTCTGACACTCGAGGAAGGAGTTGAAAAGTTTGATGGCCTTAGGCAGGAAAGACTTCCTGTAGCGCTCTGCTGGGCACCTTAGAGGGATAGTACCTATTGCTTTTGTTGATTAGGTTGGTTATGTTTAGGCAAGAGGCGTGAGATTGGTTAGGGTTAGGGTTAGAATGTCAGAGGCAGATTATGGCAGATTATGGATTCTGGTTGCTATTTGACGAGTAAGGAGTGAGAATGTGTTTGAGTACAGCATGAACGGTTTTACCTGAGGGCACTGACTAAATGTCTCTCCGTCTCCTCTGTTCTCTGTCCCCTATCTGTGACTCCCAGACAGCTCAGACGGTCCTGGTGGTGGTGGTGGTGTTCTGCCTTTCTTGGCTCCCTCATCACGTCGTGCACCTGTGGGTGGAATTCGGGACCTTCCCGCTGAACCAGGCCTCCTTCGTGTTGCGGGTGGCTGCTCACTGCCTGGCGTACAGCAACTCATCCGTCAACCCGGTCATCTACGCCTTCCTGTCGGAGAACTTCAGAAAAGCTTACAAGCAGGTGTTCAAATGCCAGATTGGTACCAGTGACTCCCCGCTCAACGACATCAAGGACATCCGCAGCAAAGCGGACACTCCACCCTCGACTAACTGCACCAATGTCTGATGGTGACATGAGAATGAATTATGGCGACTGTCACACTGAAACTCAATGTAAAGTCACAGTGACAGAGCCATCAGACATGAGTGGGTATGTGGATTTTTTTTTTTGATGTTTGCTTGAATATTGCTACAGCTGCACTGTTCCACATAAGCGCTGTTCATTAAGGACCAGAGGAGATAAAGCCACTGTGTCTGCAGGGCATCATTACTCCCTCTTTGATCAGTCTCTGTCTCCCTCTTTCATCATAAAAACCTGTGGAGTCTGAAACTCAGGAAGATGATCCTCTCTCTAAAGTGAAACTCATTTTGACTGTAGACAGTATTTACATGTCACATCAGAGCATATTTACAAGACAACAACATAAAAATCTTGGGTCATTGTACTTTCAGACCTAAGAAGCATTAAAATTGGTAGATTTTTTTCAAGATGATTATTGCATTGTATTTAGTCACAGCATCATCGCCTGCTGGAGTAAAACTGTTGTTTGAATGTGTCCCTTCTGTTTGAAGAACAGCGTTGGGCACTGCTGAGTGATATTTTATAGAATTGTGCTCACTGTTTTCAGGAACAAGAGATTCAGATTTTAAATTTAGTGAATACATTACATTAATCAATCCCAGTAACACTCGTACTTTGATGTTCAGATGGTGGCTTGTTTGCTGTCTCACCAGGAATTAGATGGTGGGATGTGTATTCAGCTTGGTTAACCTGATGTAGGGGCTGGAGGCAGCAAGTCGACATGAAAAGAAAAGAAATGTGGCTCCTGGTAATTCTAAAATTGTCATAAATGTACATGCAATGATTTCAAACAACTTACATGTTGTAAATGTCATTTAGCTTGGCTTAATGGCTACTGTCATCCACTTCAGAGCTGGAGGGTATGTGAACAGGACTCTGGAAACCAGTTTCACAAAGATGGACTCTCACTGATAGTTAGAATTCAGATAGATGTCTAAATTAATCCGTTGCACAAAGCTGTCTGAAACTGACTATTTAAAAGATGACTACATTGCCATGAATTCTGGGTAAATTAAAAAGTACATCTGACTCAGCGACCACATCAATCTGCTCAGCTCCCCTCACTTCAGCAGAACATGTTTGCCCTAATGGAAATATTCAACAGACACAAGGACATTTTACTGAGTAATTTCTGAAGATTGTAACACAAAGAAATTTCCAGTGGCATAAAATCTCATCACACTGCACAATAGTGTAGCAAGGGAACAACTAAGTACTTTTGCTGACTCATCTGCCAGGCCCAGGATGGTTTCCTTGGGCAAATATGAAGGACTGATGATGTCTTTACTAAGTATATTTCCAACAGGTTACTGTGGTCTCCAAAAACTCTGTCCCCTCGTCATTGCTCACTCCACAGCATTGTTAGCAGAATACAGATCATGAGCCATGTGTTCGTTTTTTTGTCATTGGTTGCCATTGATCAGGTGTCACTGATTGCTACCATGGAAACCTGGAGACGGTTGCACAAATCACCTTAAGTTAGAATCAGGAAGTCCTAGTTAAAATTTCCTCAAAATAAAGTTAGTTGCACAAAACACCCTTAAGTCTTCTTATGAAGGTTTCTTAAAAATGTTCACTGAAATATTCATGGCTTTCATCCTTGTGTTTGTCTTATACTTTAAGAATCTTTAGACAATTGCACAGAAGACCTTAGCGACCAAAACAAGGTAAAAAAGAAAAAACGTAACGTACTTCTGACTCTCTTAACTGCAACGTGACTGAGTTTATAGTGATAAATGACCAATATGGTTTTCTTGTCTTCTTTTCTTCTGCCATTTTTTCCACTATCTAACTATAAGCCAACTTTGTGAGACGATAACAGGCATCACAAGAACGAGTCCAAGCAAACAAACAATCTCCATGGAAACTTTTACCACTGTGAAATCTCTTTCAACACAGTAACTGAGTTACTGTTTGTCCTTAACTAAGGAGACCTTTTCAGGGGTTCTGTGCAGCTCAACTAAGGAGAAATTAAGCCTTAAGTGTCATATTTAAAGAGAAAACTTAAGGTGTATTGTGCAACCAGTCCCTGGCTCTTAAGGCATATCTACATTATCTTGGAAAAACTGCTTTTGCACACACCTTCTTAATTGCTGTGTGTGGTGTGTTGTAACAGATTCGCTGACCTTCTGTGGGTGCAGCCGATCGCTGTCAACCACTGTTTGAACTGAAAGGTGTATGAAAAACAGTTGTGTTTCCATATTGGCGTAACTGTACATGCAATAGCAAATTAGCCACAAATCGAGACCAGACAAAAATATACTCTCTAAAATGTAACAATCTACTGCTAGCAACATTAGCATGTTAGCTAAGGTTGTGCTATTTAGTACAACATAAGAAGTTCCAGAGTAGTAAATAGCTACTGTACTGATCAGTGCAATGCACCAGTTTTCCCACCATAATGTGAATACGCCTTTAGTTCTGTCATTTCTGTCAACCTTGTAATTTACATTAGACTAATCTAAGAACAAAATTACAATCTGATTAACAGTACAGGTAATGTCTTTGTGAAACTGGCTCCTGGAGTGCAGCATGCAGCCACAGTACCTGCAAACTGTAGTCTGGCCCCTGTTGAACTGCTACAACTCGTTTCTATTTCTACGCTTTAATGACAGAAGATGCTTTGTGTGTGTGGAGTGTTTTCTGAGTTGTTGAAGCTGTGCTAAATAATGAAATGACTGTAAAGACTAACTGCTGGCAAAAGGTCGCTGCTGTAGATAACAAAAAAAACATCATTGTCATTGAACTCAGTGTGTAAAGCCTGTATTTTGTAAATATTCAGACACTGGAGCTGATATTCACATCTGCCTGTAAAAGCCTCACTCTATTTGGCTGTTATGCTGTGTTAACAGTCTTCTAATTGTGTCGTGCTGTGTAACTGAGCCAGGCTGTTGGACGTATAAAGCTTGATGCTTGTTTTGCACCTTTTCTGGTAGCCATCCTCGGACCATAACAACAATCTAACAGGAGAGCCTGTGGAAATGAAGACTTCTGATGTTGTATGCTATATGTATGTGATGTGCCATGCCTCCATCCACGCAGCAGCTTTATACCTCAGTATAACAAGATCATGAAACTTAAACAATACAAGACCTTTAACGTGGACCTACAGTATCACAGTTTTTTATGTACATCTCTGGAAGTTGTGCAATGTGTCACATCCTTTATTCACTTTAATCTGAAAAAGGATCCTGAGTTAAGTTCAGTGTGGATTCTCAGCCTGCGGTCAGGCAAGAGTGAATCTTGGAGAGGAGCGAGTCTGCTGCAGCTGATGATGACTGATTACCACCAACTTCATCCACACAGGGGGAACCAATCAGTGTAATCAGCAGACTCTCATCCTCTGTGTCAGCGAGGATATCAGATGTGACATTCAAGGATTATTACCAGTGAGCGGAGGAGATGCAGCTAATGACTTTGCTCACTGCAGCACTGACTGTACAGATGGTGGTGCTCATTCATGCCCACATGGGACTGAGGACATTTTTTGAAATGGGACATGTGCATGGAAATGTTACCCAGGTGCTGCAATGGACATGGATAACTGTTGATGACATTACGGTGGACACAGAAGACAGAAGAAATACTGATGTAGATGATACAGCAGTGGAACATATGGAGCGTTGTTTCCATTCAAAATACCCATATAAAGAGCACATGAACAAGATTATATTTTGTCAGCAGAGGATGCATTGTTTAATTTTGTAACATTACATAACAGTCTGCAATGTTATTGTTTAATATATAAGAAATATCAATATAATTCTTACATATTGGGTACAACTTTGTGTTTGAGAGAGAGTTATAAATAAATTACACTGTAATTATTTCTTTAATTAGAGCCCATTGAATAATTACAGAGTTCAGTAATTTATTATTGAGTAACAAGGCAAGAAAAATGAGGAAGGCAGTCGATATTCCAACAAAGTTAGTCTCTGTACCATTTATTTTAAAACTAAAATATATTACCAAAACATGCTTGCAATGAGTGAGTTACAATGAGGGAGAAACTACAATATAAAAAGTACAGTCATTGTTATGGAGTGTTGTTTTTGCTGTCAAATGAAAAATTAGCCTATGAGATGCGTGTACCTCTGTGGCTTTAGCTGTAAAATAGTTATGTCCGTGATTTAAAAATGATAATAAAAAACAGGGGAATGCTGATGTAGTTATTGGCCCCAAATGTGAGAACCATCTGACAATCAAAAACTGATGTTAGAGAAGAACCAAGACCAGCTTTTAGTCCTGTCATATCACACGATAGAAAATTGAGGAATTGTACATGTAGTACTTAATTCAATTTTTTAAATTTTTATTTATTTTATATACTTTACTACACCACTATTAATGCCGCAAGGGGAAATTCCAAGTTTTTCATATACATATACACACAGGCCTGAAATACCCACAGAGCACAAACAGGGCCTATACATGCATTAAGTGGAGAGATGTCAGAGTGAGGGGGACTACCCATGGGAGAGTTTGCCTTGCTCAAGGGCATCTCGGCAGTGCCCAGGAGGTGAACTGGCACCTCTCCAGCTACCAGTCCACACTCCATATTTTGTTCCAGGCGGGGACTTGAGCCTGCGACCCTCCGGTTCCCAAGCCAAGTCCCGCTCCTGCTACTACACTATACTGTATAACACATGAACTTTGACCCTAAAACAAACTTTGTTCAAGTTCATTGGGCTATTAATAAATAAAAGAAATGTCATGCCAAGTTTTTATCACAAAAAGAAAAATTAAAAGATAAAGCAGTGAAAAACATGCATGGGGAATTCCTGCTGAGGTCATGGCCAGTACATTACAGTGACAGTACGCTGGGCTGCGTCAGATAAAAGCATTGAAAATGGAGGAGAAAGCTCCTTTGCCACACACTCTAAGTCTGGGATATGCAGGTTGTAAAATAAAGCAATCTCTGGCAACCCATTTTTGAAGTTAATTCCAAAATAATTAGTGGGTATGAGCGCTGTTAAATGTAGCATTAATTATTCCAGCATAATTACACAGCACTGTCTGTCACCCCCAGTCAGCAGTGTTAAACAGAAAATAAAATACAGTTGAAACAGATGTTAAAGTGTGCAGTAGAATTCAGTCTTTGGTACCCTGTATGAAAAACAAAATGAACACTGTAATTTGCAGGCTGTATTCTGAAGTGCTACCTTTTATTTTGCAAATAAAACAATCTCGACATGATTTCAGTTTTTAGCGCAAACACAGTGAAAAGGTTTCTCATTAAATTAAAGAGTTTGTAAAAGCACACTCAGCTGAGCGTGCCCTTGGGTGAGGACCTGAATAAATATGCTCCTTCTTAGTGGGTGTTTCTTAAAGAGATTCACATTTTTTTCAGTTTTATTTATTTATTCATTTAATTTAGATGATACTGGTTGTACAGCTTTTGAGTGCTTTGTGTGTTTTACTGAAGGATCCTGGTGTGTCTTTTCAACCTTGTTTCCTGTATTAATGCAGCTGTGCCGTTTAATTCAAACAATTTATCAGAATAGGAAAAAAAAAAGATGATTTTCTTGTCTGTTAAACTTTCTGTGCTTGAAAATGCAACATGTGAGAAACAGCTAAGGCTTTCTGAAGTACTCGATATCTGGATGGTATTTTGAATTATGTCCAGGCTTTTGATTGTGTCTTTATGCAGTGCTGCCTATATTATACAATTATATTAAACTTTGTGGCATTTCCTTGAAAAAAATCTTTTCATTACAATATGTGCTTTGCTTTTTAAAAACAAACAAACAACCAAAACGTATTCAGTGTTTTCTCAAAAATTAAAAAAAAGAGGGAAAAAAAAAGGTGTCCTCGTGTCTCATTGAGACCTTCACTTCTAGAAAAGGAGCTTTTCTTCAGCCTCACTATGACACTGAGTTGTGACCAAAATAGAAGTGTAGGTTCCCACCAGTTGGGTTCCCCTCAGAGGTTTGGTATTTGCTGAAAACACACCTCTGGGGAACATTTCCTGGCATCAACTTAAACTCAATGATCCCTAAGAGGAAACAGCATGCCTTCCCATGATGCCTTGTACTGTAAATATCAAGCGGCAAGGGGTCGTTTTCAGGGCAACTGAATGCTAAAGGAGTAAAATGGAACTTTGTCCACATTAGATTCTGTACATGGGAACACATCAGCCACAGCATATCAGATGATGACAGAGATGATGACTTTGGAACTAGAGGCAGCCGTGGACACACGAGGGAAATTTGGTAATTGGCAGGAAACAAGGGACATGGCTGTTTTCACCATTAACATTTCATTTCATACTGCCCAAAAGATTAATAGTAAAAACCATTGTTGTCCCACAGCTTTTCATCTAGTGACATCACCAGGTCAAAATTACACTTGGTCTGTTACTTTGGTTTATGACCAGATACCTGCAAAGTTAACTACATTCTCATAAGGTCTCAGCAGTACTTTGTATTTAACGCTAATAATTAGCAAATGTTAAAACTAATGGATGGAGTGTTATAACATTTTGTCCATATGATGTTTATGACGTTTTATTTCAGTTTTATTTTTTACCTCTCCAGTGATCTCAACATTTCTTCACAGACTTAAGCTCAGCCTCACAGAGCTGCTGGCAAAACTGTAGGCTCTTAGTCTTTTTAATAATACAACAATATCACTTAATAATACTGTAATAATATAGATGTTGCTTCAAGTGGACCTTGAGTACATTGTGAAAGTAGAGTTGTGAGAATTTCAATGCAAATGTGACAGAGAGAGAGCTGTACTGAAAGCAAAACACAATGGTTGAGCTAAAGCTGGATAGATGGATATATTTGATAGACACACACACACACACACACACACACACACACACACACACACACACACACACACACACACACACACAGGCATTCTATTCTATTCTATGTTATGAATGATTTTTTTGTGACTGTGTGTTATGTAGACTACATTGTTGTAAACTATAATGTGCATTATGATGTATTATTTAGTATTTTGTGTTGTGTAGTGTGAATGTGTGTTTTGTATTGTCTCTGTGTAACTGTGCAGACCCCGGGAAGAATGGCTGTTGCAATGCAAAAGCTAATGGAGATCTTAATAATCCAACAAACAAACAACACAAATGCATACTTGCTTCCTTCCATCTAAATGAGGTTCAGTTACATGCACTTGGAAAACAAATAAATCCAACTCATTTTGTGTAAAACTGTGTTGCGCAATCATCCTACACATTCACAAAGAAAACTTTGCTGGCATACATCAAAGAGTGAGGCAGCAAACAGTCGAAAATCAAGGTTTGAGAACTCTGTTGAGTTGGCACTGGATAAATTCAGTACTTTGTGCACTGCATTACTCTGCTGGTCAAATCTAGGTGATATACATGGGCACATTGTTTTTGTCTATCCAACTCATTATTATTCACAACAGCTGTTTTTGATAGCAGGCTGGCTGATACTCACCTGGGTTGGATCTAAATAAACATGCTGAGGCTGATTCTATTTCAGAATACATTTTTGATTCGCACCATTAATAGAGCATAGAGTTAGTTCAGGCAGGACACGGTGTCAAGCTCAGCTCACATCGCAGCTACATCAGCTGATCTCAAACAGCCAATCAAATGATGGAGCAGCTGATTGATGGAAGGCAGTCAGCTGATAGATCACATGATTCCTTTCTATGCAACCAATTGGCAAATCTCATTCAAGGTGCCCTATTTAAACTGCTCTGACCTGCCTACTGTTGCTGCTTCCTCTGCAAGCCGCTTTGCAACCTGCCTCCACCCCAGCTCTTCCTCTTCATGCTGAGTCTGACTTATCAGTTTCATTTCTGTTTGTTACTAATGCTGCTCTGTTCTGTTCTTGTGGGGTCTTTACTGCTACTCGCCCTGCCTTAGGCTTTCAATGTAGGCGCATGGAAGGGCAGGGAGGTCTGCCTCAGAATAGAGCCATACCACTAAATATAATACTGCAAATGGAAATTTTCTTTGACTAAAGTGTCCCTGAGTGAATTAATGCTTTCTGTCTGATGTTTACAGATATGCAAGTGATGATAAGAGGCCTCTGCTCTTTATAAGCTTGGCATCAGCCACCCAGTGTGTGACGTTGAATTACTCCCACAGAAGCTCTTTCTGTGACTCGGTCATTCTATGATGGTTGCTTATGTGCTTACCGAAGACCCACAGAAAGCTGACGCTGGCCGGGAGGTTAAGTGTGTAAGGTCCTTTCTAAATGAGCCTGAATGAATCGAGCAGACGTCAGTGCTATTTAAAGTATTCTTTTTTCCACACAATTTCTTCTTTGCCATTTAAAATCGCCTGTTATATGACGCAGATATCGGCAGCATCAGAAGAACTTTGGCTCTTGTTGATGTAAAAGTAATTTTATTCCTGCCTTAAGAGCATCTCTGCCTCAGACTAACACTTATACAACAAAAACTTTGAAATTATGGAGAGCCATCTGCGTATTAATGATTCAAATTTCACACTCAAACCGCACAGTGAGATAATAATTCATAACAGTCCTTTCATTAAAAACTAATAAACTGGTTCTGCCTTCATTAAAAAAGCCAACCCATCTCACTTTTTTTGCCGGCTATTATATAATGCATCTTTATTTCTTTCCCAATAAGACATGACACATTATTGCTAATCTTACAATCAGCACAAAAGCTTAATGGTGTTTTTTACACCACAAAAGGGAAAAGAGACAAAAAGCACTCTCACTTCACGCAACAGAAAAACACTCAAACACATAGACTAAAAGAAAACTTCACTCACTCACTCACAAACTAACATGGTGCTCAGTCTTCCCACGTGCAGCCTAATTTCCTCTAAATTTGCTGTTATTGACGTTAATGGAGTGAAAATGGGTTCAAGTTCAGCTGCACCAAGCAGCCGTGCAGACTGGAGATAAAGTAACAAAACAGAGAGCCAGATTGAAAAGGTCACCTATTACCAAGCATGCGTACTTTGCAGCATTTAACCTTTGAAATTATTCAATATAATGCAGATAGGCTGCCATAATTTCCCGGAAACTTCCACATTCCTAATTTACTTCATTTCTGACTGTTTAGCCTGCCTCACATCAGCTTCTGCAGCGTCCTCTCTGCTCAAGCTGTTTGTTAAATGAAAGTCAAGCTGTGTTTACAGCAGGCATTATTCAAAATACTTTCCAGACTTTTCTGAAAATGATGCGCACCGAATCTTATTTTCCTTTCTGCACCTTTGTGTTGGCGTAACAATACCGGTGAGAGATGGTACATTCATTAGTTGAAAAGAAGTAGTGGAGCATTTGTATTGCTCTGTGCAGAGCAGGTAAACGTTGTGCTGTGAGTGTTTGTGCTCTTTTGATTAATATTGATGCATAATTAGTGGAGACCTGGTTAGTGCTCAGCATGTAAAAATCAGAATTAATTAAATGTTTTTGTGTTAATTTACGATAAGTTAATTAACTCCCTGTGTCTGCTGCTGGCAGAAACAAACTACAGTCAAAGAGCAGCAGTAGTGTATCTAACAAATTAGTGTTGTGGGTCAGTACAGTGGGAGAATGATACACATCCAGCAGGATTTTCTTTCTCCTCGTGTTGCTTGGTGTGGCGGCCCCCCTGGCTCTATTCTCTCCCATGCATTGTTGTTCTATTTTCACCCATCCAACATCTCAAACAACACGCCGCACTCATACATACACCCTCATCACTGACTTTGCTGATAATCACATCTCCTTTAATTGCTAATATTCTCTTTACGTAAATACATTATTATTTGCTTTCAGCCTGCGTCTCCCTCTCTTTTGTCATGACTTCAGGGCCAGCTGCTTTCAGGTCAGGAGCAAAAAAACCTTCCAGAGTGAAAAACAAATTACCATGGCTACATGTCTATTCCCAGAAAAGCATTAGGGAAACAACATGGGCTTTCCCAACTGAAGAGCATGGGCTGACTCACTAACACATAACACCAAAATGTGATACGGGCCCGTGTTACTGTGACTGCTTAAAACTGAAGAAGACCATTGTGAAAAGTGTTTACCTTGATATCCTCTCCACACTGTAAAAAAAAACTTGTACTTCAGGTCGATCTTTACTTTGACATATAACAACACAAACTCAGTTAGCTCCAGTTTTACTTGAATATTTAAATTAATTACAATACAGATGTGACCAGAGAAGATCTTAGTGCAACACGTACGCAGACAGAGATACACAAAAACTTAAAGTAACATTACCTTCACTCAGCCTGAAACAGTGTATCCCACATCATGCACAATTATGTATAATCAAGCTACCTTGGAGGAGACAAAACAATGTTGTTGAACCCTTGGTCCAGACTCTTAATAATGGGAGTCAAGGTCCTCGTCTTATCCTAACCTCCAGACAGCCAGAGCATAAAGCATGCCAACAGTGAAGGACTTTAAAAAGGCCTCTTAGGTTAATTACCATGAAAGCATCATTTTTTTCTCCCACACTCACACAATCGAGAATAATTGCCCTTTTGACAGTCTTTTCTGCATCTGTGAGAGTACGCTGTAGCACACAAAAAACATAAGGGAAAACAAATTACATACAGCAAGGACCAGAGTCCAGCTTGACCCCATATCACCAACAGCCATAGCAGGGAGACATTAATAAAAATTATTAGTCAATAAGTGCTTATGACATTAATTAGGAAAACTGGATTTTGTAATTGATAATAGCGTTTTTTTCTCTTTGGGTGTCCTAATTTGCATAAGAGACCCTGTCAACAACACGTCAACATCAGACATGTTGTTTGACCTTGAGCCGGGTTTAAAGCTGTACATTATGCCAGCCTGAACAATCTTGATGAATGGCAGCAAATTGGCTGCTTTGTATTCCAGTCAGGTTTTGCCCTCAAGGCTTCAGAGGCTGAAGAAGTCTCTGATGATGGAGTTAATTCCCTCTCCTTCACTCCACTGCTGAGACATCAGCTTGTCCCAGTCACACTAAATGGAACACCTACTGTACTCTCTGCAGGCTGGAATATTAATGCGCTGATAATACCTGAAGCATAATGACTTGAGACCCCTTAATGCCACCATCCATTAGAGTAATGTGATCATTTCACAAGTTCTTCACATTACCACATCATTAACAACATATGACAACTTCCAGAGGGTCATTAGCCTGTTACTAACTAAGACCTCTTTAACTGAGAACTGCAATCATTAGGTGATGGCCACACTATAGCTATTGTAGTTTTTCAACATGTGTGGTTCTATAACAGCACCAAAGTCCACGTTTGAGTTTGGCCCAAGCTTAGCCTCAATGCCTTTGTATTTCCAGTTCCTTTATCTGTCTGCAGCAACGCAGGCATCTACAGAATCTACAGCAGAGGGGAGATAGATTGCTCAAGTCATCTTCCTAATCAAAAGTGAGTTTCAAATCAGTATCACATTCACGATCCAGCATTCAGGTTTGATTGTGATTTCCTGGATCTTGCTCAGTTGCCCACTAACAACACCTGATGATACTGACAGGCAAACGTATAGGTGTGGTCACACTAACAAAGCAAATTTTATAGATGCTAGATTTGATGTGGAAGGTGCAAATTAAGGCACACTTATTTGTGTGAGTTTAGCGTTTGGTTCAGACTGAAATATGAATTGCCATGTAATGTGGTAGATATTTATGGTCTATGGGAGGATGGGCTGATGATGTCTTGACTTTTCATGTAGCTATCATTAACTCAAAATTTTGACTCATCTAGTAAAGTATCTCCATAGTGACCAGATGGATGGCTACTAAACAAACATTCATGGTTGCCACTGGTGAGGCCAAGTGTCTTTAATGATCCCATAGCGCCACCATTGGATTGAACATTTTTTTTTAGTTACGGTAAATATCTCAATAACTACTGTACAGCTGCTGTGGTGGATTGCCATTAAATTAGGTACATGCTCAGGGTTAGTTGTGACAGCTTTAGTGATCCCCTCACTTTCCATCTAGTGTCATCCATTACCAGGTCAAAGCTTTAATTTGCCCAATACTTTGTTTATGACCAAATACCTGCAAAGCTAGCGTAATTACATTCCCATCAGCCTCATCTGTACTTCTTTGTTAGTGCTAAACAGCGATGTTGGCATGTTTACATAGTAAACTAAGATGGTGGTTGCTAAAAATCAGCATGTTTTTGTCATTGTGAGCATGTTGACGTTAGCATTTAAGTTAACATTGCCATTGTGACTGTGACTGTGACTCAGGCAGAGTAGGCTACTTTGTGTCGGTCACCCACATTTTGGAAATGCTCAGAGCACAATTCAAAGTTACTCTCGTATATACATGTAATAAACTTTAATCCTAACTGTGCTTCATGGCCTGTGTAGACCATAGCTGCATTGACTAAAATAGAAACGCTTCACGTACATATAAGCCATTAGTCTCGTTTCATCAACCAGTTACTTTAGACAAACAAAATTTTCAAGTTTTACTACCACTAGTGGAGGTAATAAAAACACAACGATCAAACAGTAATGTATGCCTATGGACCGTGAGGTGAATGCCATAGACTATTTCACTGTCATCGTTTCATTTTCTGAAAATCATAAACTTAAGCCACCAGAATAACCTTTGAGTGTTTACGGTGTAGGATGTTTTTATGTAAAATAATGCAGGTTATCAACTGGTGAATATCTCACTGACACTCCAGCACCCTGTAGATTCATTTAATCTCTGTCATGGCAGATGATTACCATCAGTTAAAGCTTTTCATGTGTGCAGAGAAGATAGAAAAGGGCTGACAACTTAATTGAGGCCGTAGCTCACTCAGTCATTCTCTAGTACTTGTCTGAGAAAAATGCATAATAATATCACTTAATAATGGGTGAGTGTAGTAAAAAATGATTAAGTGTGGTATAAAAGTATTATCCAGGGGCCTTTATGTATGTTCTAACTTTATTACGATGATTAAGTATGCTGTACGTGTACTACTAAACCATTCAAACTCCCATCCATTTAGGATTAAGTACTAAAAGTATCAATGATGGGCTAGTAACCAATTAAAAATGTTCAAATAAAATGTTACATGAAGCACTAATTATAACCCAGAAACAAAAACACAAGTTAGACTTCACCCAGAATAAACTGTGCCTTTGCTTGTTATGTTTTTGCGATGTTATTACTGTTCTACAGGAAGTAATGGTACAAGAAATTGCACCAAATTCAGCTCCCAACCCTATGCTGGAGGATGCATTTTTCTTATGTTCCTGTGTGGGTTACATCAAAACAATGTTCCCTGTGGAAATCTCAAATAAAGCTAAATATTGCACCCAAGAAGGCAGACAACAAAACAGAAACATTTGCCAGTTATAATGTTTATAGAAAATTCAGCATCGACGTGAATTCAATTTTATCCTGTTGAATTTTTTCCAGTACACAGCAGCAATTCAAGTGTAACAGTTATTCCAGCATTATTAATTTGTTCAAGAGCATAGGAAATAGCAAATAGGAATATCAGCACTTAATCACTATAAAAATAAAATTTTAAGTCTCAAATTAAGTGAAAAACAACCTGATTGACATGACAGAACAGCAGGTGATGGAAAATGACAAAACACATTGAAACAGTGAAAGAATTTGAGTATTTGAGACATTGAAATATGTACCAATCACAAAGAGTGCTTATATACAGAATAAAACCATCAAGTAAAAACATGAAATGAGTTGTTTTAAGAGTGCACATAGAGCAGGATTTGTTTTTTTGTAGTAAGAAATGCAATTATCAGCCAAAGCTTTTCAGCTATGCAGCAACTACATCCACTCCCTTTCTCAGCAAACCCTTGATATGTTTATTGACTCAAAGTAACTGTATAAGTAACAAAGATTAAAATATATATTTCAAATCAGGCTCTGACTTGCCTAGTTACAACATCATAATGACCACATTATGAAGTTTTCATTACAACATTACAATGAAATCATCTCAAGATCATAAAAATTACATCATCTGTTTGAAAGCCAAACAGTACTAAGAAATGCATCTGAATATTTATGTTACAGTACAAAACTACAGTATTTATCCATAGAAATGTTTTAAGAGTATGATGCACTTTGATCATTAACTGTTTACAACCTATAATGTTAACATCTAATAACCTATTAATACTTTTGAAATGTATTACATTCAATTCAATTACAGGACGGGCAATGTCAATCACTTGGCATCACTGCAAATTAGGTCTTTCTAAGATACATAATCTTAGTAGAAAAATGTACCAATACCATTTTTAGAACAACTATTAGAGTTCATTTTAAGAAACATCAATGTTTGTTTTAGTGTTAGTGCATTCCTATAATTTATTCAAGTTTTCTAGCAATACAGTAAATTGTATTTTTTAAAGGGTCAGTTCAGCCATCCGCATTTGTTTGCAGTTTGAAAAATAGTTGCCAATGTTTTGCAACTACACAAAGCTATCTGGTTTGACAGGAGTCAGTTGGGAAGTCCTTATGTGTGTATTTGTGTGAACTGACCCTTGAAATTATTGTCTTAGTTTAACAGTGCTACAAACTCCAATTCATTATTTTTAAACATTTAATCGTGGTTTACCCGTGTGAGACTAAAACTGAAGCCAGAGTACCATTTTAGCCACACTGCTTCTCGTCTCGTGATGCTGAGGTCGAGTTGTGTGTACAGCCTGAAGTGTAGACGTGTCAGAGGTGGCAGGTCATGCCCTAAAACTCCAGCTCCTCTGAAAGGGCTGGAAGGGTTTCTTGAGGTTGAAAAACATGAGATGAGGTTTGAGTCTTGGGGTTTTCTCAGGTACTACAGCAGCTTTGCTTTCCTCCGTGGGGAATCGATTGTGGTAGACTTCTGGGTACGACCTTTGGAACTGAAAAAGGGGAGGATATGAATTATTACTGTACAGTATTTGCACAACAAAAGGATACAGTTTGTTTGAGGATCACAGCTTTTAACTTTCTATAACATACTAAATCACACGGCTTTGAACATACATTCACAAACAGAAATGGCTCATATGTAAATTTTACATATATTGCTCAAGAGCCGATTTTGCTATATTTGCCCATCACAGCTTCAAACAGACACCTCCTCTGACATCTACAGTCAATGACATTTCAAAATGCCATACCTGTTTGAGCCTTTTCCTCTTGTCCTTTGCAGGGAGTTCTTTGTCTGCGATCAGGCCCTCCAGCAGCGCCTGTAGGGGGGTCTGGGTTCCTATCACCCTCGGCTCCTCAGCATCCACCCTCCTGATCTGTTTACAAAAAGCTGGAGATGCGCTGAAGTCTGTATCCGAACCTGCGTATTTGATCTGATGGAAGACACGAAGACAATGTTATATTTATCCATATATTTTGTGATGAACTGGTGTGATCCAAACTATGATGTTTGGGGTATTTGGCCTTCTGCTTTTTTATAAATACACAAATAAATAAAAAAATAAAGGAGAGTACATTTGAAGTTCCTGTATTTACTGCATCATTATCATCAACAAATAATGACTTTAGCACATAATATAAATCAAGGTCAAATGTTTTTATGTGAAATACGCACAAAATCTTACACAAATACACAGCCAGTAACCTGAAGCTTCTGACTTACCTGGCTAGTGAGAAAATACAGTAGATCCATCACTGACATCAACTGTACGTCGTCAGCTTTTACACAGTTTTGAGGATTCATTTATAATGGTTTATGATCTAAACTCTTAGCAGCTGTAGTGTAACACGACACAGTGGGTGGCTGTGTGCTCCACCAGACAGTTAAATGTGGATAATTAATATGACTAGTAAACAGCAATAAAATGTGCCGGGTGGTTACAGCTCTAAAATCTCATTAACAGCATTCATTTAAGATGAAATCATGTTTTCAGTCCAGTTCACAGCGTGGGACGTGGAAGCTTATGCATCCACTGTTGGACTAAAAGATGAAATCAATAAGGCCTTCATTTGTAGGCCAAACAATGTTGGACACAGCCTGTCAATACAGTCTGTGTTCCATTTTCTAGTATGCCTGCCAAAAGAAAACACATGCACACAGCAATTTCAACCAACTGTGTACACAAGAATAAAATAGAGGAGAAGGACCCCTGTCCCTGCGTGAAGGTGATCAAGAGGGCAGGCACAAAATTGTAGAGAAAACTGTCCCTCAGCCTGTCTGCGTTCCGACACCACAACGTCATACAAGTAACTCTTGTTGTTCACAGATTGGCATGAGACTGTTTTTCAATCCTGCACCCAATCTTTTCTACAGGATTTTCAACAGTTAACACTCTCTCCCAGTAAATGTGTAATCCTGCACCTGCCTGCTGCTGCAGTGATACCGATCACTCCTGTCCACAACAATTTGTACTGACAATCTGTATGCCATATGCTGGATGGAAAATAAGTCATGTGCCCATTATTCATTTATCCACATCAGAGGTGTCAAAGGGTCCAATGCGGCCCACTGGATGATTTTGCACACCAAATGTTGATGCACTTGTGAAGGCTGAGAGGTTTCAGGAGCAATTTAAACAGTGAGCAAATACTTCATGTAAAATGCTGCCTCAAGAGGCTTTTCAACCCTGACCAGAATACAGTACAGAAGAATTTGTATCAGACTTTTATCTTAGTATTACAATATTAGTATTAGTGGAACCCTGCTGCTGAGGCACTGACAAAACTTCAGATTGTAAATCATTTGTAAGGCAGAGGATGATTTTACCTACTTCTTAATAGCTTCTACTTTATTGGAAAATATGAAAAAAGTCCCATGTAATGAAAGTGAGAAGAAGACTGAATGAATGTGGAAAAACTGTGACATACTGTTGAATCTGCACATAATTTTACTTAGGATATGTTCAGTTCATGAATCTTTTCAGAATGTACCTGTGCTTCTTAAAACTAAAAAAGAGAAAAGTCTGAAGGGGTTGTTATTTATAGGTGATTATGCAGTGGTTTTACTGGTCCAGCCCACTTGAGATCAAATTGGACTGTACGTGGCCCATGAATGTTTGACACCCCTGATCTAAATGCTACCTCTGTGTTACTATAGGGTTACATTGAAACAAGAGGTTTATTTTGAAGCAATATGGACTAAAAGTAAATAGAAACCCTGTATTTGATATTTAATGGTGTTTCCAATAGCAACAGATATAAACTAGATATAGGATTAGCAGGTTTCAGTGCAGGAGTGATAGTATTGTTATCAAATATAAGATTTTGATTAGCAATAACACTTTCTTTTACTGGAGCAGTGTACCCTCAAATCAGAAATACATTTTTTCCTCTTGCTTGTAGTGCTATTGGTCAATCTAGATTGTTTTGGTGTGAGTTGCAGAGTTTTGGAGATATCAGCTTAAGAGATTTCTGCTTTCTCTCAAATGTAATGAATCTAGATGGCAGTAAGCTTTAAGTGCCAAACAAATATATTCCAAAAATTTAACAGCAATGTCTCTTTCCAGAAATCATGACCTGGTAACTCAAGATAATCACAGATCTTGTGAGCAGTTTCATGTAGGAAATATTTTCTTTCTATCAAACTACAGCCGGCCAACCTTATCAATGTGCAGAAGGAAGCGTGCATCTACTCATGGACAAGAAGCCTGTGTTCGTGACAGCACCAGATGTAAATATTAATGGCGTCCTCCTCGGCTGAGCTGTAACGTTACCAAGCTCAGCAGTGCTGGGTGAGATAGCTGTAGACACACCTTTCTTTTGGCGCCGCAACATTCACACCAAAACTAAAGTAATAAATAGCACTACAGGTAGGAGGAACAATATGTATTTCTGATTTTTAGTTGAACTCTCCCTTTAAAATTATTGATGTTCATACTATATTTATATGATTGCCTCCATGACTAGAGCAGCTCATATTCTCTTATAGTGAATTTAATTTCACCACATGATAATCCTACAGTAATGCTGCTGACTGGCTGCTCCCACCTCCATCCCTTGTACAGCTCTCTATCACAGATCTCAGATACTGAAACAGACCCAAAAAAGTAATGTTGCCAAATGGGACACTAAACCAACAGCTAAACACAGGGTCGCTGCCTCAAGCTAGTGCGACAAGTGTTCCTCACTCACTTAACATAGGAATGTATATGAAATACTCATAAATTAAACAGTAACTGTAGCACATTTCATACTTAGTGGTTGGCAAGATGATGGAACCAATCTGGCACAGGCTTCAGTTGGCTTGGTACACATGGACTCATTCCTGAATGAATTGTAATTTCAGAGAGTGTACTGACTTGAACTCTTTTGAGGTGGGACAGGTGCTCCTCAACCTGGCAGCGCAGCTTGGAAGGAACTTGGAAGATGGTGTTGTGGTGCTCCATCATGAAGGTCACCAGTTTGGTGGCAAACAGCTCATCCAAGTCCATCTCATCCACTGAGCCCAGAACGCAGTGTGAGAACATCTGCACCATCTGGACAGAGACCACAACAGGAGAAAAGTTAGAAATTAACCTCCAGCGACACTCTACACTGCTTATCACACAAATATTGGTGGTAAATTAAATATAATAAGCACCTGTGAAATAAATCCACAATAATGGCCCCAGGGCAAACACCACCTTTGTAAAGCTTCTAATATTTGAATTTTGTATGCATGTAGTGTTACAGACTGGGCTTGTTTTGAACCTTGAAGCATTACCTAGAAAGCATAGCAAACTGATTTAAAAAATAAATAAATAAAAAAATCAGGATTAGATGTGCCTGTTTTAGAAGCTGTAAACGAACACTTCCTGGTGTATTTACATAGTATTTATAAGTCCTATGAAATGAAATCTAACACAATACAGCTGCAACACCATTCTAGTGAAGCTGACAAGTATAACCTTGAGTGATAACAATTCTAAACTCAAGGTTGACTTCATACTGTAGCTATTCCTGAATCTTTCTGCAGCTTTACATTTTGTTCTTTAGATTTTCAGTGACTTTAGTTGAAATATCTTTAGTTTATGTACTGAAAGGAGTGTTTCATAAAATATCTAATTTGTCTAGGGAAGGGTGCCCTATATTCCCTAAAAAATGTTTTCTAATGTGTCATGATTCTGCGGAGGGATGAGTGCAAGTGACCGCGAGGTGTATCCATGCCTGAATACATCACACTCGATTTTAATGAACACATCTCACATCCTTAGTATACCTGATGTGTTGAGACAGGCAACATTAGCACTTAAGTACCCCATTCTTCAAAAATAATGGCTCTCGCAATCGTTATATAACTATTCTTTTTTTTTTTTAATAGCTATTCTATATGTCTATAACTAATATTGCATAGAAATAAGGAGCAGAACACTATGCAGTTAGTATATACGCATTGTTGCAGGTGCATGTAGGTTGATAAAAGTCAAATCATGGGAAATGTCTTGCTATGTCGACCACATGTGCAGATTCAGACTACTTGGTATTCCAATCCACATTTTTACGAAGAGAAGACTTTCCACCTCCCAGTGACTTGTAATAGATAGCAAGGATTCCGAACAATATTCCCGTTGCTTCTCTTTGCCCCTAGGCCTGCATGTTTTCTTTCTTGTCTCCCCTTGGAGACTGTGTCTGAGGCATTCACCTTGCAAAATCCAATATGAAACATAACACACACAAACCATGGCTAACACAACCTCTCCTACACAATATCAAAAGCTTTCAAAAAAAGATGGTGTTAATTACAGGAATATCTACTGATTTGTGAGATTTCCGTACAGTCCTACTCTTATTTAAATTCTAAAAAGATATGCAGCAAATAACTGTTAGGTATGTGTACCAGTGTGCGGGTGGCAATGGCGTCATTGAGTGGTGGCAGTTGGGGATTCTGGCAAACACGGGCCATGAGACGCAATAAAAGCTGGAGGCGTCTTCGGTTGGGCGGCGGCAGTAAGAGACAGCTGACCTGAAGAGCCTCAGTGGCTGCCTCCTGTTCCTGTAACAGACCTGTGGAGATATGAAGAGAGATGAGCCCTGCTCCTGAGGGCAAACATACAGGCTAGACAAAATGAACACCAACAACTGTGTATCTGCAGTGGTGTACAAATAATATATAGGGGATCACCACATCACACATCATCCACACTATGAAGCTCTTACTGAGAATGTTGACAAAGACTTCATAAAGATGGAAAGTCAGCAGGGGTTCTTTGAGTCTCTGAAAGTAATCTGCTACTGTTTTCAGAACATCCCTCTCGAAGCCTGGGTACACTGGCTGTTTGCTTTCATTCCCATTCGGCCCTGAGAAAGAAGACAGGCGCAGTTTATTGCTTCACACAGAAACGATCTGAAACATACAGTTAACTTCAGTTTTAAGGTAATACTTAGAGTATGCATAAAATATACACTTACAATTGGCAAGACATTTCATGGCTGATACCACCCAATATGGCATGTCCTCTGGAGATGCAAAAGGAGGCAGGTGAGTCATAATACACAAGTTGCAAAAAAACAGTTGCTCTTCTAATTGTGAATCAAATGCATCATACCGGCTTTGTTCTCCAATACGACTATGCCCGTCTTATTAACGCTGAACACATTGTGAACAATGTGCTTGCCGTTCACATGTGTTGGGTTTAAAATTCCATCCAATGACTGTAAGCCCAGCACTCTCTGCAAACTAAAACAACAGAGTTGGCATCAAGTATCTAAAGCAGTGGTTGCTAAACTGGGTGCATCACCCTTGGGTGGGTGTCTGTAAATAACGTTTTAAAAAAAAGAAGAAAAAGAAAAAAAAAAGGCAACATTTACATTTACACACTTTGTTATTTACAGAAGAAAAAAGAAACTATGATTAACTATAAAGTAAACTATTATCACCATAATCACCATATTAAAACCTCCGTTTCACATGCAGTTGTGCCACAGCTAATGACGTGACAACTCAAATCTGCTGGTAGTCATAGTAACAAGAAACAATTTCCAGCTCGGGAGGTTTTCCAAAGGCTGAGCAGTCAGAATAATGGTAATTGTCAGAGCAATCTCAACACAGTCATTCTGAACACCACTTGGCTAATGGCTTAACGGACAGGTTCTGGTTGCTTGTGGAAAAAAAGGATATACGTCACTGTCTGCATTCACTGTGGTATTATATGTGATCTGGCTTACTCTTCAGTCAACACTCCAAGTTGAGTCAAGAGCATGTTGTGCATATGGGTGCAATGAGATAACATTTGCTTTCAAGGGGTGCTGTGGTCTACTAAAAGTTTGGGAACCACTGCTCTGGAGCAAAAGATACAAACAACACAAACAGTACAAGTGTTCAATAAATTATGTAAAAGGGTTACATACTGCACAACGGTCATAGATTTCCAGATGTGGTCCACTTGCTTTGGTGTTATCTCCTTCCTCCGTATGAGCTTGCACTCATGCACATCTCCGATAGCTACACTGTGCCTTTTATTCCACAAATCCGAGGTCTGATCAAAAAGGAAGGGAGACATGAATGATAAGGTTCCTTTTGGCTTACACCGAATGAGCAGAAACATTGAAAGCTCTGTGTAATAACAGTCCAGTACAGAAGGCTACAGTTTTTGTTCCTCCATAATTGTGCTGGACAAAATATTAGAAATGCCCTTCAGTATAATGATGTCTAATAAAACACAGCCATGAAGACGTACCACAGCATCGGGTTCAACAAGGAAACTACGGCAGCAGTATGAATAAACACTAAAGTAAAGGAGAATTTTCTTTTGGGCTCTTGTACCGTATTACATTACACTGAACTTTGCTTTTCATTGTTCAGTGTACTGTTGCAGTGCAGAATTATGTACATGACAGCCCACACTTATACATAATTGAACAGGGTAGATAGTTAAAATGATTTCATCTCGCCATTTGCTCATGTTAAGTTTATATATGCTTACACACTTTAAGCACAACATCAGTCTAAGCACGCAGTGAAGGAGCTGAAAATCTTGGCCTCTTTCTCACCATGACAGCAGACTTCAGGGGTGGAATGTTTTCCCGCTGAGGCAATTCTTCGTAGTCGTCCCAGCGAATGAGTCTGGGAAGGTCACTGCTGTCTCTCAGCAAAGGCTTTGTTGGAAAAGACTTCAGGGGGGACGAGGTGGGGAATCTGGAGAGAGCAACAATGCCAAATTGCCAATGGTGTATCGACTAAAAGGAAGAGCAGTACAGGATGACAAAGTTGTACCTGTACAGATGGTTGTTGTCTTCAAAGTCCTCTGTCCCGTGGCGTCCTTTGATATCTTCAATGACATGAGCCTTGAGGAACTTTCTGAGAAGCTGCAGAGTCTGGTATCGAGTGACCTCAGGCCCAAAGTTGTAGTTGCGCTTCAGCAGTTCATGCAAATAATCCACGGCCTCGCATCCTGTGAAACTGCTGTCGTAGCAGCGGAAGTGTGCCCAGTGCCTTCTGAGCGGCATGCCTCCACGGAAGAGTTTAATGGTTTCATTCCACTGCGTAAAAGGGAGACGTGACAAAGGGAGACAATATGGTGTGACAGATAACAAACTTAGTGAGTGTTCCTTTGCAGTCTAGTGTAATATACAATATGTACGATATTTTATTGAAGCTACTACCCCGATAAAGCCCAGAGAGCAGCATTTTATGCATTCAACAAGTTCCTGCTTTCAGTGATATGAAAGCTGTTTGGAACATTTTTCTAATAATTGTCAGAAAGGGACGCATACAACAAGAGAGTGAAAAACATACATATCTAGCCCTATAAAATAAAAAATACTTGGCATGTTCTTTTTTTCATAGACTAAATTTATACAGCAGCACCAAATCTGTGCATGTAACAGTCTGTCTGTAACTGTCTCTCTTAATAGTGATTAAAATCACACACAAGATCCAGGCCACACTCATCTGGTCGCAAAAAAGGAGGCAGATATCACAACAAACAAGCATTATCTCCTCATAGCGTTTTAGGTGGTGCAGGGGTTATGGATCATTAGATCTCACAAAGTATCCAGATGGGCAGGAGAAAAATGATAGAAGAGGATAAAAGCAGAGAGAGTGGGGGAGAGAAAGAGAGAATGTGGCCAGTGGGTAAACAACCATTACAACCCAGGAGAGTATCAAACTGTGTGAAGCAGATACGGCCCAGTTTGGCTGGTCTCAATCTTGAAAAGAGCTTGGCTAAATATGTGATAGGGAAAGACACTTAAATAAAAAAAACAAGAAGCTGGCCTTAAGCCCGTTGGGAGAAGGGGCAAGAGTGGTCTCATTATAACAAGATGCAAAAAAAAAAAAGATTCTGTCCTACAGAAAGAAACTAGCGTAGAGAAGTACTTAGCTTGACTCTCCACCATCTTTTTGGGGAAGCAGGTGGAATGTTATTTGTTTTTCCTAGGGTTTCATTGCTGAGAAAAAGTTGCTTTGGGGCCTTAGACACCATGAATTTACAAGTACTTGTGTACACTTTAATAAACTGTGTTTCAGTACCAAATGTGACATATGCAACACACAGTAGGTAAACAGGATAGACAGCAGCTTAAAAACATATACAGCCTGGTGTAGCTGAATAAACTAGGTAAAAAATAATCTTTTCAATTGCACTTGCAAACTCTGTAGCTCATCTCTCCTGATTCATCCCAGAGATTATTCGTTAAGATTCTTTTGACACTTGAGTATAAAGCTTCTTTTCACACTTTAAAATGTCACAGTAAGAAAGGCACAGGTGCAAATAATAAAATAATGGCTGAATCCCATTTAGTTACTTTGCTCTCAGGGACCTGCTATTATGCATGGTGGTGGCTCTATGGGACACTTTAGTGGAACGCAGCCATCATTAACATGATTATTAACACCTGTGCCTTTGTTAACATGGCATGTCAAAATGCCTGCAATCAAAAGGCTTACAGGGAACATCTCAATAACATAAGATGGGTAAATTAAGTGACTAGGATTCAAATTTGCATTAAAAAAAAATTACAGCCTAGGTAGCGTATTCTAATATTGCATGTCAGAACATACTCATCTATTCAGTATATGGCTTTGCAATTTGCACTAATATATGCAGTAATGTTGGAGCTGAAAGGGGTTAAAGGGTCCAAGCCACATGTAGAAACAGCTGACAATAGCATGGTATGTTGTGAATGCTTTTACGTGAAATTAAAAGGAAGCTGTTAGTACCAAGAACACAGTGTACACATTAGCACTGAATATAGTAAATATACCTGTGTTAGCAGTTATTGCTAATGGATGCATTTAACAAGAATATTCTTGGAAATGAGGCGTTTACGTGATGCTAAATAACACTGCAGCACTGTTTAAGAAAGAGTCACAACAAGACTAGACCAAACCGCATACATTTCTCCACAAAAGTTGCTTTTGTTGACTCTTCTAACATAGTTTTAGTGCTGTTTGCGAGGACAATATTTAAAATACCTGAACTCTACCCGAGCAGTAAAACAACTGTTAGCTAGACTTCATTCACATTAAGTGTACGACCAAGCTAAGTTTAAAAGTACGCTATCCCTTTGACGTTAGTCTACTTAATGTATGACTATACATTATCACAGTAATATACAATAACGGCGCTACCTAGATAGTTTAAACAGACTTTACACATTTATAACTAACTCACATTATAACATTAAAAGTAGCATGAAGCTTTTCACATGTGTTTGTGTCTTCTTTAAGTTCCCAACAGACTCACCAGTTTGGTCGCCCTGTACGGACCCGGCCCGATAACTTTACCGTCCATTCTGAAAGTGAAACCCTCTTCACTCGTATGAAAACATGGACATGTATAAAGTATAATAAGCTTTTAAAAAGCTTTAGCCGTGTATGAAGACAGGTAAATAAAGCTCCGAGGGTATCTCAACAGAAACGTTGCTGCCAACTTTGAATCTCCTGCGTCACAGCATTTGAGCGACGTGATTGGACAGCGCGCTGGTCACGTGACCACGAGGAATGCAGCATGTGTGAATGGACTTCAGCTGCTGCTGTGTAAATACTGCTTACACCTCTGCTGCTGCTGCTGTGATAATAATGTTAATAATAATAATAATAATGAAAATAATTATATAAACTGTTTACACAAACAATACAAAAAAATAATAGGATAGGAGAGTGGAGCACAACCCAACACATTTTAGTCTGGGCTGAATGTTATTAAAACTGTTTCAGATTAATTCTTTTTTTTAAAATTCTAACAACGTGCACATCTCTGCTCCAAATAAACAGCTATTGTTTTTTTTTTTTCTAGAACTTACCTTTCCTCCACAATTGCACTGAGAAGTGGTGGAGGTGAGCTGTTACAATGTGCCCCATGGGTGGGTTAACAGGCAGGCACTTGCTGAAAAATATTCTGTTTCCATCCATCTATTAGTCTATCATCAATATTCAGTGGTTGGACCGATAGATGCACACAGAATGGGTAACCTGGATCCACATGTCAAAATATGAGTTTTGAATGTATGAATATTGACAAGACTACGAAACTGTGTGTCGATAAGATACATGACAAAAAAAATGCAAACTATATCTCATTTAATCAAGAACATTAGTTCAAACTGAACATAAGTTTGAAGTGCAAAAATAGAGAAGACGTGCCTATAGGAGGCTTAAGTGTAACACAGTGTTACAACTAACCCTGGCAGATGGAAATTTTGTCAAGCCTAGCTAACACTTGCTGGGAGTTGGTTACATAGTTCAAAACAGTGCTATGTTTTAGGCAACAAGTCTATATGGTTGGATTTGGTGACTTTCATGGACAGCTCAGTAATTGAAAAACAAGTATGACAAAGACATTTAATGATGTCAGCTGAAAACACACTAAACTGGCCGGAAGCATGGAAGGATCGACCCTGTGTAACCACATAAAAAGTCTATGTTACAATTTACGGTAGGCTTCTTTTACCTGGCATAAAAAAATAACATACGGACATTAAACATAGAGCAGGTGCTCTCATATTACGAGAGACTCTGTACACATTTAGCTAGATTTGCTCTTTGTGTCTGGGCCAGACTTTGGAAAGTCAGCCCCGCTTCATACTGAACAGCAAGTGAGGATCAGTGAAAAAACACAAGCCATTTATAAAGTTCAACCTTAATTTATTATTGTGTCTCAATGTATGTTGATCTTAAAAGAAAAGTCTACTTTTCTATAGGTCACATGTAAAGTGTGGATGAATCTAAGGTTGAGACAGCCTATCTAATGCCTTGCTCGAAAGCAATAAGATCTGAAAATATACTCAAATGTCAAGTAGCGAGCGACATGATCTTTAAAAGAATCCATTACAGCTTTCTGGATAGACTAAGCTAACAGAAATAATTGCAGAGATGACCTTCACTAAATCAGTGATGGAATGGTGTGGTAAATAATTGAAGCAGTTCATGATGTACACCCCCTGAACTTGCCTTCCAAAATTTAAAGTGGAATAAATCAAGAAAGACCTGGAGCACCTTGAGGTTGTGAGTTCACATTTTTTGAGATACCTCAGTAGACTTCTGTCAACACGACCCTGTTTTCATAAGGAAAACACTTCTACAAACACTTAGAAACATGAAAAAAACATCTGCTATATTTATTTATTTTTCATTTTCACTGCATTGAATAAATAAATAACACTGGGTATCTAGCATCTACTATCAATGATGAAATCATGGACACTATCACCACAGGGGCACAGTGAAAGGGATGTTCTGCGGGGATAATAATGGCTGAGGGAAAGCATGTATAGGTAGCTGGAGAGCCTACAAATCATGGCACTATAAACTAGATGAATGCCCTTTCAAAGCCCATCCAAGCCTTTACAATATGCAAGACTGTCATCTTTCTCAAATTGAATTTGTACAATGCTATGGCTCTATGTGATGATAAGAAAAATCTGAGCTAATCCATCAGAGCAGCAGATATGCCACACCACGTGTGCTGCCCCCTAAAACCTTTGCTTTGATACTCAGAGCAGCCCAAGCTTTTCCATTTAGTGCACTGATGCCTAGTGACACAGAGGCACACGTTTTTATCTGACAGGCAACAACAGGGGTTCCCTTTTCTCTCATTCTACGGACTGCACCAATGGGGCTGAGACAGATGCCTCATCAGTAGGTTACAGATGGAGCTGCTTCAGCACTCACATACTTAAATGAACTCTATCAAAATTCATGAGAAACACCGCAACGGTGACCTCTGACTCCTAAAGAGTTAATGTATTATAACTAAAATAGCTTGGATGCTGCATGATAATTCAGCTCATATCATTTAAACTATGGAGTCACCTTCACTGCGGTATAAACTTTTCTTTTTATTCCTGTTACACATAAAGGCAGGTAAAGGCAGTTAAATAACCATGAGTAAAATGAACACTGACATCTTGACAGCTAAAACAGAAGTGTCAAAGATATTAAAAGCTGTATTGCTTGCTGCCCTCGCTGGCTTAGAAATAAGGAATTAATTTGGAATTATGTAAGCCTGAGATCCAGGGTCCTGGCATAGTGATTTAAGCTATCTGTGAGATTTGGAAGCCCCACATCACTGTTGAGCCTGCTGGAGGTGTCATGGGCGTAATTAAACGAAACATCTCTGATAAAGGGTACCTGCTTTAATAAACCTGGTGACAGTCCCATCGTCTAAATTTAAACATGGTTGCATTACATTTGCAAAAATGTGTCTCCTTTGTTCAGCTCCCATCTCATCCTTGACTTTTCAGTGAAAGGTCACAGCAATAACAAGGAGAGGACAAGAGAAGGATACTGAAGGCTTCACTAACAAGATGAGGGATCGAGCTGCAATTTAGAGATGGAGAGAAGAATAATGTGTGCCTGTGCAAGCAACACATTCTCTCTCCCACCTCGTCACATATTGATGTTTGGTCATGGTTTTTCAACATCAACATATGACATGCAAGGTACCCTGGGTGCTTCGGTTGTTGACGTTCTGGGACGCCGTGTCAACGTCAGCTTGTTACATGCTTTGTCTGTTTTCAAAATACACTTCCGTTTTCACAGGAAATGTACAGTTTGCGTAGTCTCTTTCAAAATAAACGCACTATGTCTGTGCAACACTGTGAAATTATGTTTATTTTCTTCAACAACAAACACACTTGGTTACATTTTTCCGACACGCAAGTGGTTAGGTTTAGGCAACAAAAGCACGTGGTTGGGTTTAGGAAAAAAGAACAAGGTTTGGCTTTACAAACTTACAGAAAGCAAACACCGGCCTCCTGGGTGAAAGTCCATGGTTGTTGGGACCCATCCACCTCCTTTCCCACCTGCCCTACTCAAACTTCTGCTGCCTTAACTTTTATTGTTATCCAACCACGTTTACCCCTGATGTCGCCAGGCACCATTAACCCTGTGAAACCTGAGCAAATTGGCTTGATATCTTTTAAAGGCAATGAGCAACAAAGAAGACCAAAAACTTAGTAAATTAAATTGGTAAAAAGTGGAAAGTAAAAACAAGAAAATTTGTAAAAAAAAAAGAATAAGAAGAACCAAGCTGCTTATTGATTTTTTCCCCAATGTTTCAAAAAGAAATTGCATTAAATTGCTCAAGGTTTAAATACTTGAGAAAGGCATCTAAAAGCAGCTCAGGACAAGTGATGTCACTCCAGGTTTCAAAGGGTTAAACAGCAACGGCAACCAGCCATGCATCATGCCAATGTAAAGGGACAGCTTTTTGGCAGTGTCTGACATTGGTGTGAGACTGGGTTAATAATATCCATGACCAGTAGCTCACATGTCATTGGATCATGATTTATGCGAGACCAGACAGGATTACTATGTGTGATGCTTATCATATTCCCATTAACACCTCAAGTGCACATCACCAGCTGTCAGATTGTGTACTGGCACAATGATATTTTCATAAATATATGCATCCTTTTACATCATGAAAACACCAAAAAATTCATTGGAACTGTTATTGTCTTACAACACTGAAACAGAGCAGGTTTATTGTGGCTTTTTTGCCACTAATCAACAGTACAAGAACGTCAACGTGAAAACACATCTCTACAAAGTGACAAAAAATGATCACAACTAGGCTACAAAATACAATATCTGTGACATTCATCTCCTCTGTGTCAGTATATGCAAATGCAGCTTTGCCAGTCTGTGTTGATAGCTCTATCAGCTTTGCACATATGGACACTGCAGTTTTACTTGGGTCAGCAACTGAGTGCTAGCTATTTGTCATCTTAATTGCACTGTTCCAAAAGTTTTACTTCAAGTCAGAGCTGTAAGCATTTGCAGGAAACATTTAACATCACAATAAACTGAAAACCTGCTGCACTTTGGAGGGATGAAATAGCTCAATCAGAAACATGTCAGAGGGGGAATAGTTCTTGCAGAAAATGATCAAACACTTTTTTTTTTGCAGTAAATAGGTTTAGATAAAGGTTTAGTATGCAATTCTGGAGAAAGATAATTGATTGTTGAGTATTATTGCAAGGTTGTCAAAATCCAAAGACCCTGAGTTGGTAGTTGCACCAAACCACCGGACCCAAAGTGTCAACATTTGACCTGAGGACAAGACTGTTTCTGCATTTGACAAGCTTGGAATGAGACTCAGCAGTCAACTATCCTTCTCCAGAGTACACAATCCCTACAGGCACAATTTGAGGAGGTATGGATAATGCACAAGCCAAGAAATTTTTGATTTGCTTTCACTTGATTATGAGAATATTTTTACAAATTGGTCCTGCGTCCCCTGGCCTCAATCAACAGCAATGTGAGGCGGTCAGAGGCAGAGACACAATGATCAGAAAAGAAAAGCGTAGGGGAGAGATAGTTTCATTGCGTTGATTGAAAGTGACCAGGGACTTGCTGAATGTGACACACCACCACCCCTGATTATCAGAGGCAGCTGACTTTTACCATTGAGTGGAGGCCTGTTCACTGCCACTGTTGTCATGCCTCATTAAGGAGCAGAGGTCAGGCGCCTTCACACCTTTAACCATCTGAACACTCATTATTAATGACAGGTCATTTTTATGTGATTTTCTTAGGATACCAAGTTAATGAGGAGCCAAAGAAGGGGGGAGTGTGGGATGATGGCCATTGGGAAGTTCAGGAAGACTTCAGTCCATTCCAAGCTAAACTGGCTGGTGGTCATAGTCGTGTCATTTTTCGATTTCTGATGTCAGTAGTTACAGTCCTCATGGACTGGCCTGCTGCCTGGCACTCACAGCTGCAGATAGCACAGAGTGAAACGCTACCTGTCAGACTGGGCTGAGCTAATACTTTTATCATTAAGGGGTGATATGAGCAGCCCTTCCCAATTTGGACAGATCCACGTTTTTAATGAAAATTGATCAGCCCATACCACAGCCCAGTCATTTTAATCATGAAGGGTTTCCATCTGCCTGAAGTTTTTGTGGTAAATGCAATGACCAAAAATGGCGAGGGAAAATCAATCAATCAATCAATCAATTTTATTTATAAAGCCCAATATCAAAAAATCACAATTTGCCTCAAAGGGCTTTACAGCATACAACATCCCTCTGTCCTTTGGACCCTCACAGCGAATAAGGAAAAACTCCCATAAAAAAAACCCTTTAACAGGGAAAAAAATGGTAGAAACCTCAGGAAGAGCAACTGAAGGAGGGATCCCTCTTCCAGGACGGACAGACAAGCAATAGATGTTGTACAGAACAGATCAACATAATAAATTAACAGTAATCCATATGACATAATGAGACATAAAGAGAGACAGATATTATATTAATAATATGATTATATATGTATGTGACAATAATGATATGTGTATAATAGTACAGGTATGACTAATAGTAACAGCAGCAGTGGGAGGCATCAGGCAGGACCATGGCAGCAGCACAACCACGACACATCATCCAGGCACAGCTGCGACACGGGTTAACCTGCGAGACAGTGGAGCACAAAGGCTCCAGAGAACAAGCGAGTTAGTGACATGCAGTAGAGCCAAGTTAGGGAGATGCAGTAACAGGACATGAATGTTAGCAAGGGAGAGAGAGAGTGAGAGAGAAAGAGAGAAGGGGCTCGGTGTATTATAGGAGGTCCCCCTGCAGACTAGGCTTATGTCAGCCTAACTAGGGGCTGGTCCAAGACAAGCCTGGGCCAGCCCTAACTATAAACTTTATCAAAAAGGAAAGTCTTAAGTCTAGTCTTAAAAGTGGAGACGGTGTCTGCCTCCCGGACCGAAACAGGAAGGACTTTAGGGACCACGAGTAACCCTGCATTCTCAGAGCGCAGTATTCTGGTGGGATAATAGGGCACTATGAGCTCTCAGATATGATGGAGCCTGATTATGTAGAGCTTTGTAAGTTAGGAGAAGGATTTTAAATTCAATTCTGGATTTTACAGGGAGCCAGTGCAGAGAAGCTAAAACAGGAGAAATGTGATCTCGTTTCTTAGTTCCTGTCAGTACACGTGCCGCCGTGTTCTGGATTAGCTGGAGAGTTTTTAGGCACTTATTAGAGCTACCTGATAGTAGAGAATTACAGTAATCCAGCCTAGAGGTAACAAACGCGTGGACCAATTTTTCGGCAACATTTTGTGACAGGATAGCCTAATTTTCGCATTTCGAGAGGTTTGTTTTAAATGGGAATTAAAAGACAAATCTTGATCAAATATTACGCCGAGGTTTCTTACGGTGATGCTAGAGGCCAGAGCAATGCCATCCAGAGAAACTATATCATCAGATAAAGAGTTTCTGAGTTGTTTGAGGCCCAGAACAATAACTTCAGTTTTGTCTGAATTTAACATTAGGAAATTGGAGCTCATCCAGGTTTTTATATCTTTAAGGCATTTCTGAAGTTTAGCTAATTGATCCGTTTCTTCTGGCTTTATCGATAAATACAACTGAAATTTATAGAGTGATTTCTGATGATTTACCTAAGGGAAGCATATATAGCGTGAATAGAATTGGTCCGAGCACAGAACCTTGAGGTACTTCAAAACAAACTTTAGTACGTGAAGATGATTCATTATGAACGTGAACAAACTGAAAGCGATCGGATAAGTAAGATTTAAACCAGCTTAGTGCAGAACCTTTAAGGCCAATTGAATGTTCCAGTCTCTGTAGCAGAATTTGATGGTCAATTGTGTCAAATGCGGCACTAAGATCTAGTAAAACAAGTACAGAGACGAGTCCTTGGTCTGAAGCAATCAGAGATCATTTGTAATTTTAACTAGCGCTGTCTCAGTGCTATGATGCTCTCTAAATCCTGACTGAAATTCCTCAAATAAATTGTTATCATGGAGAAAGTCACACAGCTGGTCTGCGGCTACTTTCTGAAGGATATTTGAAAGAAAGGGTAGGTTAGATATTGGTCTATAGTTGGCTAACACCTCTGGATCCAATGTGGGCCTTTTTAACAGAGGTTTAATTACAGCTACCTTAAAAGACTGTGGTACATAGCCTGTTAATAAAAATATATTGATCATGTCTAGTATGCAAGTGTTAACTAAAGGTAAGACTTCCTTAAGTAGCCTAGTTGGGATGGGGTCCAAGAGACACATTGATGACTTGGATGAAGACATCATTGAAGTCAATTGTTGAAGAGAAATCAGGGAGAAGCAATCTAAATATGTATCAGGTCTTAAAGCTGTGCTTGAAGGCAGATTAGTGCTGTTAGAGGGCAGGAGGTCATGAATTTTGCCTCTAATAGTTAGAATTTTGTCATTAAAAAAGCTCATAAAATCATTACTGCTAAGGGCTAAAGGAATACAAGGCTCAATAGAGCTGTGAAAAGTAGACAGGGGCTGAAGAAGAAATGTATGGTGTAAAAAAATGTCGGTGCAAGATGCAACTAAATGCGCCAAATTGACAGATCTCTTCTGTGGTGGAAGGACCAAGGTTGCTGTGGTTGCTGTTAGGCCAGGCCATTAATGACTGCTTCAAGGATTTCTGGTGATGTGAGGTAAAACAGTCTACATTTGGTTTATGGTTTTGAGAAGGTAGCCCCCCCCCCCAGACTTTCCAGCAATGAAGGCCCTATATCTACTTTCCAGCAAGGGCAAGACTCGAGCAAGCACAACTACTGAGCAGAGTTGATGACCATTTTGAAGCGATTTGAAGTTTCCTCCCGTTTGACTACTTTTCATATCCCTGGCCGTCTTTATTTACTGTATTTTTATGTGAATAACACTTTCATGCTCCAAAAAATTAATTTTGGTGTCAAACAACTAGGCCTACCATCATGAAATGTTTACTGAGCTGCCATAACAAACCTGCAAAAACTAGCTAAACTAAAAAAAAACAACAATTTGAAAGAGCCTTTAGAGAAACCTCTCTCCAGTAGACAGAGAAAACATTAAATAACACTATCATGGGGTAAAATTGGAGATTTCCCAGGGAAGGTAGCACAGCGGAGACCTTCTTCCAAGGTGGTCAGGTGTCTTTACAATGACAGTATCAGAAATTATGAATGAAAAACTAAAATTGTAAAAACCTGTTGAAACACCTCTCTCCAGTGGAAAGGGAAAAAAACCTCTCTAATATATATACAGTGAGGCATAATTCCCTGGGAAGAAAGCAAGGGAGATACCTTCTTTAAGGGTGTGCATGTGACTTCAATGTGAAAATAACAGAAATGATGAAAGTAAAAATTAACTTGAAAAAGCCTGTTGAGACACCTCCCTCCAAAGGACAGAGGAAAAACTTAAAAAAAACACAAACTATTACGTAAAATTAAAGATTGCCAGGAAAGATAGCACAGGAATTGAATTCAAAAAGCGTGTTGAGACACCTCTCTCCAGTAGATAGGGAAATGCTCTCCAATACATTAACAGTGAGGCATAATTGGAGTATGCCCTGGGAAGATAGCAGGGGAGAGACCCTCTTCCAAGGTGATCAGGAGTCTTTACAATGACAATAACAAAAATTAAGAATGAAAAAGTTGAATTCTCAAGACCTGTTGAGACACCTCTCTCCAGTGGACAGGAAAAGTCCAAACTTCAAAAACACTTTCAATGAGGTAAAACTGGAGCATTCCCTGGGAAGAAAGCACAGGAGAGACCTTCTTCTAAGGTATTCTGGTGTCGTTACAATGGCAATAACAAAATGAATGAATGAAAAAGTTGAATTCTAAAAGCTTGTTGAGACACCTCTCTCCAGTGGACAGGGGAAACTCTCCAATATATTTACAGTGAGGCAAAATTGGAGTATTCCCTGGGAAGATAGCACAGGGGAGACCTTCTTCCAAGGTGTTCTGGTGTCTTTAAAAACTGACAGTAAGCGAAGTTATGAATGAAAAAGCTGAATTCTAAAAGCCTGTTGAGACACCTCTCTCCAGTGGACAGGGAAACGCTCTCTAACATGTTAAAAGTGAGTCAAAATTGGAGTATTCCCTGGGAAGATGCCACAGTGAAGACCCTCTTCGAAGGTGGTCAGGAGTCTTTACAATGACAAGAACAGAAATTATGAATGAAAGAGTTGAATTCTGAAAGCCTGTTGAGACACCTCTCTCAAGTACATAGGGAGAGACTTCCAAAATCACTTTCAGTGAGTTAAACTTGGAGTATTCCCAGGGAAGAAAACACGGGACGGACCTTCTTCCAAGATGCTCTGGTGTCTTTACAATGACAATAACAGAAGCTATGAATGAAAAAGCTGAATTCTCAAAGACTGTTGAGATACCTCTCTCCAGTGGACAGGGAGAAACTCTCTATAATAATAACAGTGAGGAATAATTGGAGTATTCCCTGGGAAGAAAGCACAGTGGAGACCTTCTTCCAAGGGGTTCTGGTATCTTTACAATGATAATAAAAGAAATGTAAACTTAAAAGTGACATTCAAAAAGCCTGTTGAGACACCACTATCCAGTGCACAGGGAAAGTTCTACAAAAACATGTGAGGTAAAATGTGAGCATTCCATGGGAAGATAGCACGGGAGAGACCTTATTCCAAGGTGTTGTGGTGTCTTTACAATGAAAATAACAAAACTTATGAATAAGAAAGCGAAATTGAAAAAGTCTTATGAGACACCTCTCTCCAGTGGACAGGGGAAAACGCTCCAATATATTAAAGGTGAGGCAAAATTGGAGTATTCCCTGGGAAGATGCCACAGTGGAGATCTTCTTCCAAGGCGTTCTGGTGTCTTTACAATGACAACAAGCAAAGTTATGAATGAAAAAGTGAAATTCAAAAAGCCTGTTGAGACACCTCTATCCAGTGGACAGGGAACAACACTCCAATATATTTACAGTGAGGAAAAACTGAAGGATTCCCTGGGAAGATGCCACAGTGGAGACCTTCTTCCAAGGTGTTGTGGTGTCTTTACAATGACAATAACGGAAAAATAAATGAACGGGTGAATTTCAAAAAGTCTGTTGAAACACCTCTCTCCAGTGGACAGGGAAAAACTCTCCAATATATTTAGAGTGAGGCAAAAACTGAAGGATTCCCTGGGAAGATGCAACAGTGGAGACCTTCTTCCAAGGTGTTCTGGTGTCTTTACAATGACAATAAGCGAAGTTATGGATGGAAGAAGTGAAATTCAAAAAGCCTGTTGAGACACTGCTCTCCAGTGGACAAGAAAAAAGCTCCAATACATTTACAGTGAGGCAAAACTGGAGTCTTCCCTGGGAAGATGCCACAGTGGAGACCTTCTTCCAAGGTGTTGTGGTGTCTTTACAATGACAATAAGCAAACTTATGAATGAAAAAGTGAAATTCAAAAAGCCTGTTGAGACACCTCTCTCCAGTGCACAGGGAAAAACGCACCAAGATATTTGCAGTGAGGCTGAATTGGAGTATTCCCTGGGAAGATGCCACAGTGGAGACCTTCTTCCAAGGTGTTGTGGTGTCTTTACAATGACAATAAGCAAACTTATGAATGAAAAAGTGAAATTCAAAAGGCCTGTTGAGACACCTCTCTCCAGTGGACAGGGAAAAACGCTCCAAGATATTTGCAGGGAGCCTGAATTGGAGTATTCCCTGGGAAGATGCCACAGTGGAGACCTTCTTCCGAGGTGTTGTGGCGTCTTCACAATGACAATAACGGAAAATCAAATGAATAAGTGAAATTAAAAAGCTTGTTGAAACACCTCTCTCCAGTGGACAGGGAAAAATGCTCCAATATATTTGCAGTGAGCCTAAATTGGAGTATTCCCTGGGAAGATGCCACAGTGGAGACCTTCTTCCAAGGTGTTCTGGTGTCTTTACAATGACAATAAGCAAAGTTATGAATGAAAACGTGAAATTCAAAAAGCCTGTTGAGACACCTCTCTCCAGTGGACAGGGAAAAAGGCTCCAAGATATTTGAAGTGAGCCTAAATTGGAGTATTCCCTGGGAAGATGCCACAGTGGAGACCTTCTTCCAAGGCGTTCTGGTGTCTATACAATGACAATAAGTGAAGTTAGGTATGAAAACGTGAAATTCAAAAAGCTTGTTGAGACACCTTTCTCCAGTGGACAGGGAAAAACTCTCTAATATATCTGCAGTGAGGCAAAATTGGAGTATTCCCTGGGAAGATGCCACAGTGGAGACCTTCTTCCAATGTGCTGTGGTGTCTTTACAATGACAATAAGCAAAGTTATGAATGAAAAAGTGAAATTCAAAAAGCCTGTTGAAACACCTCTCTCCAGTGCACAGGGAAAAATGCTCCAAGATATTTGCAGTGAGCCTAAATTGGAGTATTCCCTGGGAAGATGCCACAGTGGAGACCTTCTTCCAAGGTGTTGTGGAGTCTTCACAATGACAATAACGGAAAATTAAATGAATAAGTGAAATTAAAAAGCTGGTTGAAACACCTCTCTCCAGTGCACAGGGAAAAACGCACCAAGATATTTGCATTGAGGCAAAATTGGAGTATTTCCTGGGAAGATGCCACAGTGGAGACCTTCTTCCAAGGCGTCCTGGTGTCTTTACAATGACAATAAGTGGAGTTAGGTATGAAAACGTGAAATTAAAAAAGGTTGTTGAGACACCTTTCTCCAGTGGACAGGGAAACACGCTCCAAGATATTTGCAGTGAGGCAAAATTGGAGTATTCCCTGGGAAGATGCCACAGTGGAGACCTTCTTCCAAGGTGTTGTGGCGTCTTCACTGACAATAACAGAACATTAAATGAAGAAGTGAAATTAAAAAGCTTGTTGAAACACCTCTCTCCAGTGGACAGGGAAAAATGCTCCAATATATTTGCAGTGAGCCTAAATTGGAGTATTCCCTGGGAAGATGCCACAGTGGAGACCTTCTTCCAAGGTGCTGTGGTGTTTTTACAATAAGGTAAGATAAGATAAACTTTACTGATCCCACACTGGGGAAATTTGCATGTCACAGCAGCTCAAGAGCACAGTCAGAGTAAAGAGCACAGTCAGAAGTTAAAAGTGACAGAGTAATTCTAAAAATAAAATACAATTAAAAATAGAAAATAGAAAAAATATCTATGTACAGTAATTACAGGGTATATACAATATACAATATATTAATGGATGCCGTATTGCAATACTGCACAGAGTATGTAGATTGCACAGAGTATGGGGTGTAATGCAGCAGGCAAGACAGTGTTACATTACATTATATGTTGCTGTTAAATAGTCTGACAGCGGATGGGATGAACGACCTGCGGTAGCGCTCCTTCTTGCACTGTGGGTGCAGCAGAGTCTCATGCAGGGGGTGAGAGGTGTTGTCCATGATGGATATCAGCTTTGCTAACATCCTCCTCTCACCCACCTGCTCGATGGTCTCCAGGGGACAGTCCAGGACAAAGCTGGCCCTCCTGACCAGCTTGTTGTCTTTTTCTGTCCCTCTCCGTACTTCCACAGCTCCAGCAGACCACTGCATAGAGTATGGCAGACGCTACCACAGTGTCATAGAAAGTCCTTAGCAGTGTCCTGCACACTCCAAAAGACCTCAGTCACCTCAGCAGGTGGAGACGACTTTGGCCCTTCTTGTACAGGACGTTGATGTTTGTGGACCAGTCCAGTTTATTGTTGAGGTGAACACCCAGGTATTTGTACTCCTCCACAACCTCAATGTCCAAACCCTGGATGTTCACTGGAGTTGTCTAGGGTGCTTTCCTGCGGAAGTCAATCACTAACTCCTTTGTCTTGCTGGCATTGATGTGAAGGTGGTTGATCTCACACCAGTTGACAAAGTCTGTGATGACCCCCCTGTACTCCAGATCATTCCCCTCTGACACACATCCAACAATGGCTGTCTTCACAATGACAATAACGGAAAGTTAAATGAATAAGTGAAATTAAAAAGCTTCTTGAAACACCTCTCTCCAGTGGACAGGGAAAAACTCTCCAATATATTTGCAGTGAGGCTAAATTGGTGCATTCCCTGGGAACATGCCACAGTGGAGACCTTCTTCCAAGGTGTTGTGGCGTCTTTACAATGACAATAATGGAAAAATAAATGAAAAAGTGAAATTCAAAAAGCCTGTTGAGACACCTCTCTCCAGTGCACAGGGAAAAACTCTCCAATATATTTGCAGTGAGCCTAAATTGGAGTGTTCCCTGGGAAGATGCCACAGTGGAGACTTTCTTCCAAGGCGTTCTGGTGTCTTTACAATGACAATAAGTGAAGTTAGGTACGAAAACGTGAAATTCAAAAGCCTGTTGAGACACCTTTCTCCAGTGGACAGGGAAAAACGCTCCAATATATTTGCATTGAGGCAAAATTGGAGTATTCCCCGGGAAGATGCCACAGTGGAGACCTTCTTCCAAGGTGTTGTGGCGTCTTTACAATGACAATAATGGAAAAATAAATGAATAAGTGAAATTAAAAAGCCTGTTGAAACACCTCTCTCCAGTGGACAGGGAAAAACTCTCCAATATATTTGCAGTGAGGCAAAATTGGTGCATTCCCTGGAAAGATGCCACAGTGGAGACCTTCTTCCAAGGTGTTGTGGCGTCTTTACAATGACAGTGACGGAAAAATAAATGAATAAGTGAAATTAAAAAGCCTGTTGAAACACCTCTCTCCAGTGGACAGGGAAACACGCTCCAAGATATTTGCAGTGAGGAAAAACTGGAGTCTTCCCTGGGAAGATGCCACAGTGGAGACCTTCTTCCAAGGCGTCCTGGTGTCTTTACAATGACAATAAGCAAAGTTATGAATGAAAAAGTGAAATTCAAAAAGCCTGTTGAGACACCTCTCTCCAGTGCACAGGGAAAAACGCACCAAGATATTTGCATTGAGGCAAAATTGGAGTATTCCCTGGGAAGATGCCACAGTGGAGACCTTCTTCCAAGGCGTCCTGGTGTCTTTACAATGACAATAAGTGGAGTTAGGTATGAAAACGTGAAATTAAAAAAGGTTGTTGAGACACCTTTCTCCAGTGGACAGGGAAACACGCTCCAAGATATTTGCAGTGAGGCAAAATTGGAGTATTCCCTGGGAAGATGCCACAGTGGAGACCTTCTTCCAAGGTGTTGTGGCGTCTTCACTGACAATAACAGAACATTAAATGAAGAAGTGAAATTAAAAAGCTTGTTGAAACACCTCTCTCCAGTGGACAGGGAAAAATGCTCCAATATATTTGCAGTGAGCCTAAATTGGAGTATTCCCTGGGAAGATGCCACAGTGGAGACCTTCTTCCAAGGTGCTGTGGTGTTTTTACAATAAGGTAAGATAAGATAAACTTTACTGATCCCACACTGGGGAAATTTGCATGTCACAGCAGCTCAAGAGCACAGTCAGAGTAAAGAGCACAGTCAGAAGTTAAAAGTGACAGAGTAATTCTAAAAATAAAATACAATTAAAAATAGAAAATAGAAAAAATATGTATGTACAGTAATTACAGGGTATATACAATATACAATATATTAATGGATGCCGTATTGCAATACTGCACAGAGTATGTAGATTGCACAGAGTATGGGGTGTAATGCAGCAGGCAAGACAGTGTTACATTACATTATATGTTGCTGTTAAATAGTCTGACAGCGGATGGGATGAACGACCTGCGGTAGCGCTCCTTCTTGCACTGTGGGTGCAGCAGAGTCTCATGCAGGGGGTGAGAGGTGTTGTCCATGATGGATATCAGCTTTGCTAACATCCTCCTCTCACCCACCTGCTCGATGGTCTCCAGGGGACAGTCCAGGACAAAGCTGGCCCTCCTGACCAGCTTGTTGTCTTTTTCTGTCCCTCTCCGTACTTCCACAGCTCCAGCAGACCACTGCATAGAGTATGGCAGACGCTACCACAGTGTCATAGAAAGTCCTTAGCAGTGTCCTGCACACTCCAAAAGACCTCAGTCACCTCAGCAGGTGGAGACGACTTTGGCCCTTCTTGTACAGGACGTTGATGTTTGTGGACCAGTCCAGTTTATTGTTGAGGTGAACACCCAGGTATTTGTACTCCTCCACAACCTCAATGTCCAAACCCTGGATGTTCACTGGAGTTGTCTGGGGTGCTTTCCTGCGGAAGTCAATCACTAACTCCTTTGTCTTGCTGGCATTGATGTGAAGGTGGTTGATCTCACACCAGTTGACAAAGTCTGTGATGACCCCCCTGTACTCCAGATCATTCCCCTCTGACACACATCCAACAATGGCTGTCTTCACAATGACAATAACGGAAAATTAAATGAATAAGTGAAATTAAAAAGCTTGTTGAAACACCTCTCTCCAGTGGACAGGGAAAAACTCTCCAATATATTTGCAGTGAGGCTAAATTGGTGCATTCCCTGGGAACATGCCACAGTGGAGACCTTCTTCCAAGGTGTTGTGGCGTCTTTACAATGACAATAATGGAAAAATAAATGAAAAAGTGAAATTCAAAAAGCCTGTTGAGACACCTCTCTCCAGTGCACAGGGAAAAACTCTCCAATATATTTGCAGTGAGCCTAAATTGGAGTGTTCCCTGGGAAGATGCCACAGTGGAGACTTTCTTCCAAGGCGTTCTGGTGTCTTTACAATGACAATAAGTGAAGTTAGGTACGAAAACGTGAAATTCAAAAGCCTGTTGAGACACCTTTCTCCAGTGGACAGGGAAAAACGCTCCAATATATTTGCATTGAGGCAAAATTGGAGTATTCCCCGGGAAGATGCCACAGTGGAGACCTTCTTCCAAGGTGTTGTGGCGTCTTTACAATGACAATAATGGAAAAATAAATGAATAAGTGAAATTAAAAAGCCTGTTGAAACACCTCTCTCCAGTGGACAGGGAAAAACTCTCCAATATATTTGCAGTGAGGCAAAATTGGTACATTCCCTGGAAAGATGCCACAGTGGAGACCTTCTTCCAAGGTGTTGTGGCGTCTTTACAATGACAGTGACGGAAAAATAAATGAATAAGTGAAATTAAAAAGCCTGTTGAAACACCTCTCTCCAGTGGACAGGGAAACACGCTCCAAGATATTTGCAGTGAGGAAAAACTGGAGTCTTCCCTGGGAAGATGCCACAGTGGAGACTTTCTTCCAAGGTGTTGTGGTGTCTTTACAATGACAATAAGCAAAGTTATGAATGAAAAAGTGAAATTCAAAAAGCCTGTTGAGACACCTCTCTCCAGTGCACAGGGAAAAACGCACCAAGATATTTGCATTGAGGCAAAATTGGAGTATTCCCTGGGAAGATGCCACAGTGGAGACCTTCTTCCAAGGCGTCCTGGTGTCTTTACAATGACAATAAGTGGAGTTAGGTATGAAAACGTGAAATTAAAAAAGGTTGTTGAGACACCTTTCTCCAGTGGACAGGGAAACACGCTCCAAGATATTTGCAGTGAGGCAAAATTGGAGTATTCCCTGGGAAGATGCCACAGTGGAGACCTTCTTCCAAGGTGTTGTGGCGTCTTCACTGACAATAACAGAACATTAAATGAAGAAGTGAAATTAAAAAGCTTGTTGAAACACCTCTCTCCAGTGGACAGGGAAAAATGCTCCAATATATTTGCAGTGAGCCTAAATTGGAGTATTCCCTGGGAAGATGCCACAGTGGAGACCTTCTTCCAAGGTGCTGTGGTGTTTTTACAATAAGGTAAGATAAGATAAACTTTACTGATCCCACACTGGGGAAATTTGCATGTCACAGCAGCTCAAGAGCACAGTCAGAGTAAAGAGCACAGTCAGAAGTTAAAAGTGACAGAGTAATTCTAAAAATAAAATACAATTAAAAATAGAAAATAGAAAAAATATGTATGTACAGTAATTACAGGGTATATACAATATACAATATATTAATGGATGCCGTATTGCAATATTGCACAGAGTATGTAGATTGCACAGAGTATGGGGTGTAATGCAGCAGGCAAGACAGTGTTACATTACATTATATGTTGCTGTTAAATAGTCTGACAGCGGATGGGATGAACGACCTGCGGTAGCGCTCCTTCTTGCACTGTGGGTGCAGCAGAGTCTCATGCAGGGGGTGAGAGGTGTTGTCCATGATGGATATCAGCTTTGCTAACATCCTCCTCTCACCCACCTGCTCGATGGTCTCCAGGGGACAGTCCAGGACAAAGCTGGCCCTCCTGACCAGCTTGTTGTCTTTTTCTGTCCCTCTCCGTACTTCCACAGCTCCAGCAGACCACTGCATAGAGTATGGCAGACGCTACCACAGTGTCATAGAAAGTCCTTAGCAGTGTCCTGCACACTCCAAAAGACCTCAGTCACCTCAGCAGGTGGAGACGACTTTGGCCCTTCTTGTACAGGACGTTGATGTTTGTGGACCAGTCCAGTTTATTGTTGAGGTGAACACCCAGGTATTTGTACTCCTCCACAACCTCAATGTCCAAACCCTGGATGTTCACTGGAGTTGTCTGGGGTGCTTTCCTGCGGAAGTCAATCACTAACTCCTTTGTCTTGCTGGCATTGATGTGAAGGTGGTTGATCTCACACCAGTTGACAAAGTCTGTGATGACCCCCCTGTACTCCAGATCATTCCCCTCTGACACACATCCAACAATGGCTGTCTTCACAATGACAATAACGGAAAATTAAATGAATAAGTGAAATTAAAAAGCTTGTTGAAACACCTCTCTCCAGTGGACAGGGAAAAACTCTCCAATATATTTGCAGTGAGGCTAAATTGGTGCATTCCCTGGGAACATGCCACAGTGGAGACCTTCTTCCAAGGTGTTGTGGCGTCTTTACAATGACAATAATGGAAAAATAAATGAAAAAGTGAAATTCAAAAAGCCTGTTGAGACACCTCTCTCCAGTGCACAGGGAAAAACTCTCCAATATATTTGCAGTGAGCCTAAATTGGAGTGTTCCCTGGGAAGATGCCACAGTGGAGACTTTCTTCCAAGGCGTTCTGGTGTCTTTACAATGACAATAAGTGAAGTTAGGTACGAAAACGTGAAATTCAAAAGCCTGTTGAGACACCTTTCTCCAGTGGACAGGGAAAAACGCTCCAATATATTTGCATTGAGGCAAAATTGGAGTATTCCCCGGGAAGATGCCACAGTGGAGACCTTCTTCCAAGGTGTTGTGGCGTCTTTACAATGACAATAATGGAAAAATAAATGAATAAGTGAAATTAAAAAGCCTGTTGAAACACCTCTCTCCAGTGGACAGGGAAAAACTCTCCAATATATTTGCAGTGAGGCAAAATTGGTACATTCCCTGGAAAGATGCCACAGTGGAGACCTTCTTCCAAGGTGTTGTGGCGTCTTTACAATGACAGTGACGGAAAAATAAATGAATAAGTGAAATTAAAAAGCCTGTTGAAACACCTCTCTCCAGTGGACAGGGAAACACGCTCCAAGATATTTGCAGTGAGGAAAAACTGGAGTCTTCCCTGGGAAGATGCCACAGTGGAGACTTTCTTCCAAGGTGTTGTGGTGTCTTTACAATGACAATAAGCAAAGTTATGAATGAAAAAGTGAAATTCAAAAAGCCTGTTGAGACACCTCTCTCCAGTGCACAGGGAAAAACGCACCAAGATATTTGCATTGAGGCAAAATTGGAGTATTCCCTGGGAAGATCCCACAGTGGAGACCTTCTTCCAAGGCGTCCTGGTGTCTTTACAATGACAATAAGTGGAGTTAGGTATGAAAACGTGAAATTAAAAAAGGTTGTTGAGACACCTTTCTCCAGTGGACAGGGAAACACGCTCCAAGATATTTGCAGTGAGGCAAAATTGGAGTATTCCCTGGGAAGATGCCACAGTGGAGATCTTCTTCCAAGGTGTTGTGGCGTCTTCACTGACAATAACAGAACATTAAATGAAGAAGTGAAATTAAAAAGCTTGTTGAAACACCTCTCTCCAGTGGACAGGGAAAAATGCTCCAATATATTTGCAGTGAGCCTAAATTGGAGTATTCCCTGGGAAGATGCCACAGTGGAGACCTTCTTCCAAGGTGCTGTGGTGTTTTTACAATAAGGTAAGATAAGATAAACTTTACTGATCCCACACTGGGGAAATTTGCATGTCACAGCAGCTCAAGAGCACAGTCAGAGTAAAGAGCACAGTCAGAAGTTAAAAGTGACAGAGTAATTCTAAAAATAAAATACAATTAAAAATAGAAAATAGAAAAAATATGTATGTACAGTAATTACAGGGTATATACAATATACAATATATTAATGGATGCCGTATTGCAATACTGCACAGAGTATGTAGATTGCACAGAGTATGGGGTGTAATGCAGCAGGCAAGACAGTGTTACATTACATTATATGTTGCTGTTAAATAGTCTGACAGCGGATGGGATGAACGACCTGCGGTAGCGCTCCTTCTTGCACTGTGGGTGCAGCAGAGTCTCATGCAGGGGGTGAGAGGTGTTGTCCATGATGGATATCAGCTTTGCTAACATCCTCCTCTCACCCACCTGCTCGATGGTCTCCAGGGGACAGTCCAGGACAAAGCTGGCCCTCCTGACCAGCTTGTTGTCTTTTTCTGTCCCTCTCCGTACTTCCACAGCTCCAGCAGACCACTGCATAGAGTATGGCAGACGCTACCACAGTGTCATAGAAAGTCCTTAGCAGTGTCCTGCACACTCCAAAAGACCTCAGTCACCTCAGCAGGTGGAGACGACTTTGGCCCTTCTTGTACAGGACGTTGATGTTTGTGGACCAGTCCAGTTTATTGTTGAGGTGAACACCCAGGTATTTGTACTCCTCCACAACCTCAATGTCCAAACCCTGGATGTTCACTGGAGTTGTCTGGGGTGCTTTCCTGCGGAAGTCAATCACTAACTCCTTTGTCTTGCTGGCATTGATGTGAAGGTGGTTGATCTCACACCAGTTGACAAAGTCTGTGATGACCCCCCTGTACTCCAGATCATTCCCCTCTGACACACATCCAACAATGGCTGTCTTCACAATGACAATAACGGAAAATTAAATGAATAAGTGAAATTAAAAAGCTTGTTGAAACACCTCTCTCCAGTGGACAGGGAAAAACTCTCCAATATATTTGCAGTGAGGCTAAATTGGTGCATTCCCTGGGAACATGCCACAGTGGAGACCTTCTTCCAAGGTGTTGTGGCGTCTTTACAATGACAATAATGGAAAAATAAATGAAAAAGTGAAATTCAAAAAGCCTGTTGAGACACCTCTCTCCAGTGCACAGGGAAAAACTCTCCAATATATTTGCAGTGAGCCTAAATTGGAGTGTTCCCTGGGAAGATGCCACAGTGGAGACTTTCTTCCAAGGCGTTCTGGTGTCTTTACAATGACAATAAGTGAAGTTAGGTACGAAAACGTGAAATTCAAAAGCCTGTTGAGACACCTTTCTCCAGTGGACAGGGAAAAACGCTCCAATATATTTGCATTGAGGAAAAATTGGAGTATTCCCCGGGAAGATGCCACAGTGGAGACCTTCTTCCAAGGTGTTGTGGCGTCTTTACAATGACAATAATGGAAAAATAAATGAATAAGTGAAATTAAAAAGCCCGTTGAAACACCTCTCTCCAGTGGACAGGGGAAAACTCTCCAATATATTTGCAGTGAGCCTAAATTGGAGTGTTCCCTGGGAAGATGCCACAGTGGAGACTTTCTTCCAAGGCGTTCTGGTGTCTTTACAATGACAATAAGTGAAGTTAGGTACGAAAACGTGAAATTCAAAAGCCTGTTGAGACACCTTTCTCCAGTGGACAGGGAAAAACGCTCCAATATATTTGCATTGAGGCAAAATTGGAGTATTCCCCGGGAAGATGCCACAGTGGAGACCTTCTTCCAAGGTGTTGTGGCGTCTTTACAATGACAATAATGGAAAAATAAATGAATAAGTGAAATTAAAAAGCCTGTTGAAACACCTCTCTCTAGTGGACAGGGAAAAACTCTCCAATATATTTGCAGTGAGGCAAAATTGGTGCATTCCCTGGAAAGATGCCACAGTGGAGAACTTCTTCCAAGGTGTTGTGGCGTCTTTACAATGACAGTGACGGAAAAATAAATGAATAAGTGAAATTAAAAAGCCTGTTGAAACACCTCTCTCCAGTGGACAGGGAAACACGCTCCAAGATATTTGCAGTGAGGAAAAACTGGAGTCTTCCCTGGGAAGATGCCACAGTGGAGACCTTCTTCCAAGGTGTTGTGGTGTCTTTACAATGACAATAAGCAAAGTTATGAATGAAAAAGTGAAATTCAAAAAGCCTGTTGACACACCTCTCTCCAGTGCACAGGGAAAAACGCACCAAGATATTTGCATTGAGGCAAAATTGGAGTATTCCCTGGGAAGATGCCACAGTGGAGACCTTCTTCCAAGGCGTCTGGTGTCTTTACAATGACAATAAGTGGAGTTAGGTATGAAAACGTGAAATTAAAAAAGGTTGTTGAGACACCTTTCTCCAGTGGACAGGGAAAAATGCTCCAATATATTTGCAGTGAGCCTAAATTGGAGTATTCCCTGGGAAGATGCCACAGTGGAGACCTTCTTCCAAGGTGTTGTGGCGTCTTCACTGACAGTAACAGAACATTAAATGAAGAAGTGAAATTACAAAGCTTGTTGAAACACCTCTCTCCAGTGGACAGGGAAAAATGCTCCAATATATTTGCAGTGAGCCTAAATTGGAGTATTCCCTGGGAAGATGCCACAGTGGAGACCTTCTTCCAAGGTGCTGTGGTGTTTTTACAATAAGGTAAGATAAGATAAACTTTACTGATCCCACACTGGGGAAATTTGCATGTCACAGCAGCTCAAGAGCACAGTCAGAGTAAAGAGCACAGTCAGAAGTTAAAAGTGACAGAGTAATTCTAAAAATAAAATACAATTAAAAATAGAAAATAGAAAAAATATGTATGTACAGTAATTACAGGGTATATACAATATACAATATATTAATGGATGCCGTATTGCAATATTGCACAGAGTATGTAGATTGCACAGAGTATGGGGTGTAATGCAGCAGGCAAGACAGTGTTACATTACATTATATGTTGCTGTTAAATAGTCTGACAGCGGATGGGATGAACGACCTGCGGTAGCGCTCCTTCTTGCACTGTGGGTGCAGCAGAGTCTCATGCAGGGGGTGAGAGGTGTTGTCCATGATGGATATCAGCTTTGCTAACATCCTCCTCTCACCCACCTGCTCGATGGTCTCCAGGGGACAGTCCAGGACAAAGCTGGCCCTCCTGACCAGCTTGTTGTCTTTTTCTGTCCCTCTCCGTACTTCCACAGCTCCAGCAGACCACTGCATAGAGTATGGCAGACGCTACCACAGTGTCATAGAAAGTCCTTAGCAGTGTCCTGCACACTCCAAAAGACCTCAGTCACCTCAGCAGGTGGAGACGACTTTGGCCCTTCTTGTACAGGACGTTGATGTTTGTGGACCAGTCCAGTTTATTGTTGAGGTGAACACCCAGGTATTTGTACTCCTCCACAACCTCAATGTCCAAACCCTGGATGTTCACTGGAGTTGTCTGGGGTGCTTTCCTGCGGAAGTCAATCACTAACTCCTTTGTCTTGCTGGCATTGATGTGAAGGTGGTTGATCTCACACCAGTTGACAAAGTCTGTGATGACCCCCCTGTACTCCAGATCATTCCCCTCTGACACACATCCAACAATGGCTGTCTTCACAATGACAATAACGGAAAATTAAATGAATAAGTGAAATTAAAAAGCTTGTTGAAACACCTCTCTCCAGTGGACAGGGAAAAACTCTCCAATATATTTGCAGTGAGGCTAAATTGGTGCATTCCCTGGGAACATGCCACAGTGGAGACCTTCTTCCAAGGTGTTGTGGCGTCTTTACAATGACAATAATGGAAAAATAAATGAAAAAGTGAAATTCAAAAAGCCTGTTGAGACACCTCTCTCCAGTGCACAGGGAAAAACTCTCCAATATATTTGCAGTGAGCCTAAATTGGAGTGTTCCCTGGGAAGATGCCACAGTGGAGACTTTCTTCCAAGGCGTTCTGGTGTCTTTACAATGACAATAAGTGAAGTTAGGTACGAAAACGTGAAATTCAAAAGCCTGTTGAGACACCTTTCTCCAGTGGACAGGGAAAAACGCTCCAATATATTTGCATTGAGGCAAAATTGGAGTATTCCCCGGGAAGATGCCACAGTGGAGACCTTCTTCCAAGGTGTTGTGGCGTCTTTACAATGACAATAATGGAAAAATAAATGAATAAGTGAAATTAAAAAGCCTGTTGAAACACCTCTCTCCAGTGGACAGGGAAAAACTCTCCAATATATTTGCAGTGAGGCAAAATTGGTGCATTCCCTGGAAAGATGCCACAGTGGAGACCTTCTTCCAAGGTGTTGTGGCGTCTTTACAATGACAGTGACGGAAAAATAAATGAATAAGTGAAATTAAAAAGCCTGTTGAAACACCTCTCTCCAGTGGACAGGGAAACACGCTCCAAGATATTTGCAGTGAGGAAAAACTGGAGTCTTCCCTGGGAAGATGCCACAGTGGAGACCTTCTTCCAAGGCGTCTGTGGTGTCTTTACAATGACAATAAGCAAAGTTATGAATGAAAAAGTGAAATTCAAAAAGCCTGTTGAGACACCTCTCTCCAGTGCACAGGGAAAAACGCACCAAGATATTTGCATTGAGGCAAAATTGGAGTATTCCCTGGGAAGATGCCACAGTGGAGACCTTCTTCCAAGGCGTCCTGGTGTCTTTACAATGACAATAAGTGGAGTTAGGTATGAAAACGTGAAATTAAAAAAGGTTGTTGAGACACCTTTCTCCAGTGGACAGGGAAACACGCTCCAAGATATTTGCAGTGAGGCAAAATTGGAGTATTCCCTGGGAAGATGCCACAGTGGAGACCTTCTTCCAAGGTGTTGTGGCGTCTTCACTGACAATAACAGAACATTAAATGAAGAAGTGAAATTAAAAAGCTTGTTGAAACACCTCTCTCCAGTGGACAGGGAAAAATGCTCCAATATATTTGCAGTGAGCCTAAATTGGAGTATTCCCTGGGAAGATGCCACAGTGGAGACCTTCTTCCAAGGTGCTGTGGTGTTTTTACAATAAGGTAAGATAAGATAAACTTTACTGATCCCACACTGGGGAAATTTGCATGTCACAGCAGCTCAAGAGCACAGTCAGAGTAAAGAGCACAGTCAGAAGTTAAAAGTGACAGAGTAATTCTAAAAATAAAATACAATTAAAAATAGAAAATAGAAAAAATATGTATGTACAGTAATTACAGGGTATATACAATATACAATATATTAATGGATGCCGTATTGCAATATTGCACAGAGTATGTAGATTGCACAGAGTATGGGGTGTAATGCAGCAGGCAAGACAGTGTTACATTACATTATATGTTGCTGTTAAATAGTCTGACAGCGGATGGGATGAACGACCTGCGGTAGCGCTCCTTCTTGCACTGTGGGTGCAGCAGAGTCTCATGCAGGGGGTGAGAGGTGTTGTCCATGATGGATATCAGCTTTGCTAACATCCTCCTCTCACCCACCTGCTCGATGGTCTCCAGGGGACAGTCCAGGACAAAGCTGGCCCTCCTGACCAGCTTGTTGTCTTTTTCTGTCCCTCTCCGTACTTCCACAGCTCCAGCAGACCACTGCATAGAGTATGGCAGACGCTACCACAGTGTCATAGAAAGTCCTTAGCAGTGTCCTGCACACTCCAAAAGACCTCAGTCACCTCAGCAGGTGGAGACGACTTTGGCCCTTCTTGTACAGGACGTTGATGTTTGTGGACCAGTCCAGTTTATTGTTGAGGTGAACACCCAGGTATTTGTACTCCTCCACAACCTCAATGTCCAAACCCTGGATGTTCACTGGAGTTGTCTGGGGTGCTTTCCTGCGGAAGTCAATCACTAACTCCTTTGTCTTGCTGGCATTGATGTGAAGGTGGTTGATCTCACACCAGTTGACAAAGTCTGTGATGACCCCCCTGTACTCCAGATCATTCCCCTCTGACACACATCCAACAATGGCTGTCTTCACAATGACAATAACGGAAAATTAAATGAATAAGTGAAATTAAAAAGCTTGTTGAAACACCTCTCTCCAGTGGACAGGGAAAAACTCTCCAATATATTTGCAGTGAGGCTAAATTGGTGCATTCCCTGGGAACATGCCACAGTGGAGACCTTCTTCCAAGGTGTTGTGGCGTCTTTACAATGACAATAATGGAAAAATAAATGAAAAAGTGAAATTCAAAAAGCCTGTTGAGACACCTCTCTCCAGTGCACAGGGAAAAACTCTCCAATATATTTGCAGTGAGCCTAAATTGGAGTGTTCCCTGGGAAGATGCCACAGTGGAGACTTTCTTCCAAGGCGTTCTGGTGTCTTTACAATGACAATAAGTGAAGTTAGGTACGAAAACGTGAAATTCAAAAGCCTGTTGAGACACCTTTCTCCAGTGGACAGGGAAAAACGCTCCAATATATTTGCATTGAGGCAAAATTGGAGTATTCCCCGGGAAGACCAAAACTCTCCAATATATTTGCAGTGAGCCTAAATTGGAGTGTTCCCTGGGAAGATGCCACAGTGGAGACTTTCTTCCAAGGCGTTCTGGTGTCTTTACAATGACAATAAGTGAAGTTAGGTACGAAAACGTGAAATTCAAAAAGCCCGTTGAGACACCTTTCTCCAGTGGACAGGGAAAAAACGCTCCAATATATTTGCAGTGAGGCAAAATTGGAGTATTCCCCGGGAAGATGCCACAGTGGAGACCTTCTTCCAAGGTGTTGTGGCGTCTTTACAATGACAATAATGGAAAAATAAATGAATAAGTGAAATTAAAAAGCCCGTTGAAACGCCTCTCTCCAGTGGACAGGGAAAAACTCTCCAATATATTTGCAGTGAGGCAAAATTGGTGCATTCCCTGGAAAGATGCCACAGTGGAGACCTTCTTCCAAGGTGTTGTGGCGTCTTTACAATGACAGTGACGGAAAAATAAATGAATAAGTGAAATTAAAAAGCCTGTTGAAACACCTCTCTCCAGTGGACAGGGAAACACGCTCCAAGATATTTGCAGTGAGGAAAAACTGGAGTCTTCCCTGGGAAGATGCCACAGTGGAGACCTTCTTCCAAGGTGTTGTGGTGTCTTTACAATGACAATAAGCAAAGTTATGAATGAAAAAGTGAAATTCAAAAAGCCTGTTGAGACACCTCTCTCCAGTGCACAGGGAAAAACGCACCAAGATATTTGCATTGAGGCAAAATTGGAGTATTCCCTGGGAAGATGCCACAGTGGAGACCTTCTTCCAAGGCGTCCTGGTGTCTTTACAATGACAATAAGTGGAGTTAGGTATGAAAACGTGAAATTAAAAAAGGTTGTTGAGACACCTTTCTCCAGTGGACAGGGAAACACGCTCCAAGATATTTGCAGTGAGGCAAAATTGGAGTATTCCCTGGGAAGATGCCACAGTGGAGACCTTCTTCCAAGGTGTTGTGGCGTCTTCACTGACAATAACAGAACATTAAATGAAGAAGTGAAATTAAAAAGCTTGTTGAAACACCTCTCTCCAGTGGACAGGGAAAAATGCTCCAATATATTTGCAGTGAGCCTAAATTGGAGTATTCCCTGGGAAGATGCCACAGTGGAGACCTTCTTCCAAGGTGCTGTGGTGTTTTTACAATAAGGTAAGATAAGATAAACTTTACTGATCCCACACTGGGGAAATTTGCATGTCACAGCAGCTCAAGAGCACAGTCAGAGTAAAGAGCACAGTCAGAAGTTAAAAGTGACAGAGTAATTCTAAAAATAAAATACAATTAAAAATAGAAAATAGAAAAAATATGTATGTACAGTAATTACAGGGTATATACAATATACAATATATTAATGGATGCCGTATTGCAATATTGCACAGAGTATGTAGATTGCACAGAGTATGGGGTGTAATGCAGCAGGCAAGACAGTGTTACATTACATTATATGTTGCTGTTAAATAGTCTGACAGCGGATGGGATGAACGACCTGCGGTAGCGCTCCTTCTTGCACTGTGGGTGCAGCAGAGTCTCATGCAGGGGGTGAGAGGTGTTGTCCATGATGGATATCAGCTTTGCTAACATCCTCCTCTCACCCACCTGCTCGATGGTCTCCAGGGGACAGTCCAGGACAAAGCTGGCCCTCCTGACCAGCTTGTTGTCTTTTTCTGTCCCTCTCCGTACTTCCACAGCTCCAGCAGACCACTGCATAGAGTATGGCAGACGCTACCACAGTGTCATAGAAAGTCCTTAGCAGTGTCCTGCACACTCCAAAAGACCTCAGTCACCTCAGCAGGTGGAGACGACTTTGGCCCTTCTTGTACAGGACGTTGATGTTTGTGGACCAGTCCAGTTTATTGTTGAGGTGAACACCCAGGTATTTGTACTCCTCCACAACCTCAATGTCCAAACCCTGGATGTTCACTGGAGTTGTCTGGGGTGCTTTCCTGCGGAAGTCAATCACTAACTCCTTTGTCTTGCTGGCATTGATGTGAAGGTGGTTGATCTCACACCAGTTGACAAAGTCTGTGATGACCCCCCTGTACTCCAGATCATTCCCCTCTGACACACATCCAACAATGGCTGTCTTCACAATGACAATAACGGAAAATTAAATGAATAAGTGAAATTAAAAAGCTTGTTGAAACACCTCTCTCCAGTGGACAGGGAAAAACTCTCCAATATATTTGCAGTGAGGCTAAATTGGTGCATTCCCTGGGAACATGCCACAGTGGAGACCTTCTTCCAAGGTGTTGTGGCGTCTTTACAATGACAATAATGGAAAAATAAATGAAAAAGTGAAATTCAAAAAGCCTGTTGAGACACCTCTCTCCAGTGCACAGGGAAAAACTCTCCAATATATTTGCAGTGAGCCTAAATTGGAGTGTTCCCTGGGAAGATGCCACAGTGGAGACTTTCTTCCAAGGCGTTCTGGTGTCTTTACAATGACAATAAGTGAAGTTAGGTACGAAAACGTGAAATTCAAAAGCCTGTTGAGACACCTTTCTCCAGTGGACAGGGAAAAACGCTCCAATATATTTGCATTGAGGCAAAATTGGAGTATTCCCCGGGAAGATGCCACAGTGGAGACCTTCTTCCAAGGTGTTGTGGCGTCTTTACAATGACAATAATGGAAAAATAAATGAATAAGTGAAATTAAAAAGCCTGTTGAAACACCTCTCTCCAGTGGACAGGGAAAAACTCTCCAATATATTTGCAGTGAGGCAAAATTGGTACATTCCCTGGAAAGATGCCACAGTGGAGACCTTCTTCCAAGGTGTTGTGGCGTCTTTACAATGACAGTGACGGAAAAATAAATGAATAAGTGAAATTAAAAAGCCTGTTGAAACACCTCTCTCCAGTGGACAGGGAAACACGCTCCAAGATATTTGCAGTGAGGAAAAACTGGAGTCTTCCCTGGGAAGATGCCACAGTGGAGACCTTCTTCCAAGGTGTTGTGGTGTCTTTACAATGACAATAAGCAAAGTTATGAATGAAAAAGTGAAATTCAAAAAGCCTGTTGAGACACCTCTCTCCAGTGCACAGGGAAAAACGCACCAAGATATTTGCATTGAGGCAAAATTGGAGTATTCCCTGGGAAGATGCCCACAGTGGAGACCTTCTTCCAAGGCGTCCTGGTGTCTTTACAATGACAATAAGTGGAGTTAGGTATGAAAACGTGAAATTAAAAAAGGTTGTTGAGACACCTTTCTCCAGTGGACAGGGAAACACGCTCCAAGATATTTGCAGTGAGGCAAAATTGGAGTATTCCCTGGGAAGATGCCACAGTGGAGACCTTCTTCCAAGGTGTTGTGGCGTCTTCACTGACAATAACAGAACATTAAATGAAGAAGTGAAATTAAAAAGCTTGTTGAAACACCTCTCTCCAGTGGACAGGGAAAAATGCTCCAATATATTTGCAGTGAGCCTAAATTGGAGTATTCCCTGGGAAGATGCCACAGTGGAGACCTTCTTCCAAGGTGCTGTGGTGTTTTTACAATAAGGTAAGATAAGATAAACTTTACTGATCCCACACTGGGGAAATTTGCATGTCACAGCAGCTCAAGAGCACAGTCAGAGTAAAGAGCACAGTCAGAAGTTAAAAGTGACAGAGTAATTCTAAAAATAAAATACAATTAAAAATAGAAAATAGAAAAAATATGTATGTACAGTAATTACAGGGTATATACAATATACAATATATTAATGGATGCCGTATTGCAATATTGCACAGAGTATGTAGATTGCACAGAGTATGGGGTGTAATGCAGCAGGCAAGACAGTGTTACATTACATTATATGTTGCTGTTAAATAGTCTGACAGCGGATGGGATGAACGACCTGCGGTAGCGCTCCTTCTTGCACTGTGGGTGCAGCAGAGTCTCATGCAGGGGGTGAGAGGTGTTGTCCATGATGGATATCAGCTTTGCTAACATCCTCCTCTCACCCACCTGCTCGATGGTCTCCAGGGGACAGTCCAGGACAAAGCTGGCCCTCCTGACCAGCTTGTTGTCTTTTTCTGTCCCTCTCCGTACTTCCACAGCTCCAGCAGACCACTGCATAGAGTATGGCAGACGCTACCACAGTGTCATAGAAAGTCCTTAGCAGTGTCCTGCACACTCCAAAAGACCTCAGTCACCTCAGCAGGTGGAGACGACTTTGGCCGTTCTTGTACAGGACGTTGATGTTTGTGGACCAGTCCAGTTTATTGTTGAGGTGAACACCCAGGTATTTGTACTCCTCCACAACCTCAATGTCCAAACCCTGGATGTTCACTGGAGTTGTCTGGGGTGCTTTCCTGCGGAAGTCAATCACTAACTCCTTTGTCTTGCTGACATTGATGTGAAGGTGGTTGATCTCACACCAGTTGACAAAGTCTGTGATGACCCCCCTGTACTCCAGATCATTCCCCTCTGACACACATCCAACAATGGCTGTCGTCACAATGACAATAACGGAAAATTAAATGAATAAGTGAAATTAAAAAGCCTGTTGAAACACCTCTCTCCAGTGGACAGGGAAAAACTCTCCAATATATTTGCAGTGAGGCTAAATTGGTGCATTCCCTGGGAACATGCCACAGTGGAGACCTTCTTCCAAGGTGTTGTGGCGTCTTTACAATGACAATAATGGAAAAATAAATGAAAAAGTGAAATTCAAAAAGCCTGTTGAGACACCTCTCTCCAGTGCACAGGGAAAAACTCTCCAATATATTTGCAGTGAGCCTAAATTGGAGTGTTCCCTGGGAAGATGCCACAGTGGAGACCTTCTTCCAAGGCGTTCTGGTGTCTTTACAATGACAATAAGTGAAGTTAGGTACGAAAACGTGAAATTCAAAAGCCTGTTGAGACACCTTTCTCCAGTGGACAGGGAAAAAACGCTCCAATATATTTGCATTGAGGCAAAATTGGAGTATTCCCCGGGAAGATGCCACAGTGGAGACCTTCTTCCAAGGTGTTGTGGCGTCTTTACAATGACAATAATGGAAAAATAAATGAATAAGTGAAATTAAAAAGCCTGTTGAAACACCTCTCTCCAGTGGACAGGGAAAAACTCTCCAATATATTTGCAGTGAGGCAAAATTGGTGCATTCCCTGGAAAGATGCCACAGTGGAGACCTTCTTCCAAGGTGTTGTGGCGTCTTTACAGTGACAGTGACGGAAAAATAAGTGAATAAGTGAAATTAAAAAGCCTGTTGAAACACCTCTCTCCAGTGGACAGGGAAACACGCTCCAAGATATTTGCAGTGAGGAAAAACTGGAGTCTTCCCTGGGAAGATGCCACAGTGGAGACCTTCTTCCAAGGTGTTGTGGTGTCTTTACAATGACAATAAGCAAAGTTATGAATGAAAAAGTGAAATTCAAAAAGCCTGTTGAGACACCTCTCTCCAGTGCACAGGGAAAAACGCACCAAGATATTTGCATTGAGGCAAAATTGGAGTATTCCCTGGGAAGATGCCACAGTGGAGACCTTCTTCCAAGGCGTTCTGGTGTCTTTACAATGACAATAAGTGGAGTTAGGTATGAAAACGTGAAATTAAAAAAGGTTGTTGAGACACCTTTCTCCAGTGGACAGGGAAACACGCTCCAAGATATTTGCAGTGAGGCAAAATTGGAGTATTCCCCGGGAAGATGCCACAGTGGAGACCTTCTTCCAAGGTGTTGTGGCGTCTATACAATGACAATAATGGAAAAATAAATGAATAAGTGAAATTAAAAAGCCTGTTGAAACACCTCTCTCCAGTGGACAGGGAAAAACTCTCCAATATATTTGCAGTGAGGCAAAATTGGTGCATTCCCTGGAAAGATGCCACAGTGGAGACCTTCTTCCAAGGTGTTGTGGTGAACACGCTCCAAGATATTTGCAGTGAGGAAAAACTGGAGTCTTCCCTGGGAAGATGCCACAGTGGAGACCTTCTTCCAAGGTGTTGTGGTGTCTTTACAATGACAATAAGCAAAGTTATGAATGAAAAAGTGAAATTCAAAAAGCCTGTTGAGACACCTCTCTCCAGTGCACAGGGAAAAACGCACCAAGATATTTGCATTGAGGCAAAATTGGAGTATTCCCTGGGAAGATGCCACAGTGGAGACCTTCTTCCAAGGCGTCCTGGTGTCTTTACAATGACAATAAGTGGAGTTAGGTATGAAAACGTGAAATTAAAAAAGGTTGTTGAGACACCTTTCTCCAGTGGACAGGGAAACACGCTCCAAGATATTTGCAGTGAGGCAAAATTGGAGTATTCCCTGGGAAGATGCCACAGTGGAGATCTTCTTCCAAGGTGTTGTGGCGTCTTCACTGACAATAACAGAACATTAAATGAAGAAGTGAAATTAAAAAGCTTGTTGAAACACCTCTCTCCAGTGGACAGGGAAAAATGCTCCAATATATTTGCAGTGAGCCTAAATTGGAGTATTCCCTGGGAAGATGCCACAGTGGAGACCTTCTTCCAAGGTGCTGTGGTGTTTTTACAATAAGGTAAGATAAGATAAACTTTACTGATCCCACACTGGGGAAATTTGCATGTCACAGCAGCTCAAGAGCACAGTCAGAGTAAAGAGCACAGTCAGAAGTTAAAAGTGACAGAGTAATTCTAAAAATAAAATACAATTAAAAATAGAAAATAGAAAAAATATGTATGTACAGTAATTACAGGGTATATACAATATACAATATATTAATGGATGCCGTATTGCAATACTGCACAGAGTATGTAGATTGCACAGAGTATGGGGTGTAATGCAGCAGGCAAGACAGTGTTACATTACATTATATGTTGCTGTTAAATAGTCTGACAGCGGATGGGATGAACGACCTGCGGTAGCGCTCCTTCTTGCACTGTGGGTGCAGCAGAGTCTCATGCAGGGGGTGAGAGGTGTTGTCCATGATGGATATCAGCTTTGCTAACATCCTCCTCTCACCCACCTGCTCGATGGTCTCCAGGGGACAGTCCAGGACAAAGCTGGCCCTCCTGACCAGCTTGTTGTCTTTTTCTGTCCCTCTCCGTACTTCCACAGCTCCAGCAGACCACTGCATAGAGTATGGCAGACGCTACCACAGTGTCATAGAAAGTCCTTAGCAGTGTCCTGCACACTCCAAAAGACCTCAGTCACCTCAGCAGGTGGAGACGACTTTGGCCCTTCTTGTACAGGACGTTGATGTTTGTGGACCAGTCCAGTTTATTGTTGAGGTGAACACCCAGGTATTTGTACTCCTCCACAACCTCAATGTCCAAACCCTGGATGTTCACTGGAGTTGTCTGGGGTGCTTTCCTGCGGAAGTCAATCACTAACTCCTTTGTCTTGCTGGCATTGATGTGAAGGTGGTTGATCTCACACCAGTTGACAAAGTCTGTGATGACCCCCCTGTACTCCAGATCATTCCCCTCTGACACACATCCAACAATGGCTGTCTTCACAATGACAATAACGGAAAATTAAATGAATAAGTGAAATTAAAAAGCTTGTTGAAACACCTCTCTCCAGTGGACAGGGAAAAACTCTCCAATATATTTGCAGTGAGGCTAAATTGGTGCATTCCCTGGGAACATGCCACAGTGGAGACCTTCTTCCAAGGTGTTGTGGCGTCTTTACAATGACAATAATGGAAAAATAAATGAAAAAGTGAAATTCAAAAAGCCTGTTGAGACACCTCTCTCCAGTGCACAGGGAAAAACTCTCCAATATATTTGCAGTGAGCCTAAATTGGAGTGTTCCCTGGGAAGATGCCACAGTGGAGACCTTCTTCCAAGGCGTTCTGGTGTCTTTACAATGACAATAAGTGAAGTTAGGTACGAAAACGTGAAATTCAAAAGCCTGTTGAGACACCTTTCTCCAGTGGACAGGGAAAAACGCTCCAATATATTTGCATTGAGGCAAAATTGGAGTATTCCCCGGGAAGATGCCACAGTGGAGACCTTCTTCCAAGGTGTTGTGGCGTCTATACAATGACAATAATGGAAAAATAAATGAATAATTGAAATTAAAAAGCCCTGTTGAAACACCTCTCTCCAGTGGACAGGGAAAAACTCTCCAATATATTTGCAGTGAGGCAAAATTGGTGCATTCCCTGGAAAGATGCCACAGTGGAGACCTTCTTCCAAGGTGTTGTGGCGTCTTTACAGTGACAGTGACGGAAAAATAAGTGAATAAGTGAAATTAAAAAGCCTGTTGAAACACCTCTCTCCAGTG